>JAWWEW010000131.1:35382300-35398053 GCA_035583185.1 Anabacerthia variegaticeps | reverse complement strand
GAGGGGAGACCTCACTGCAGTTACAACTTCCTTGTGAGGGGAAGAGGAGAGGCAGGCACTGATCTCTTCTCTGTGGTCACCAGTGACAGGACCCAAGGGAATGGCCTGAAGTTGCGTCAGGGGAGGTTTAGGTTGGATATTAGAAAGAGATTCTTCCCCCAGAGGGTGGTTGGGCACTGGAACAGGCTCCCCAGGGCAGTGGTCACAAAACCAAACCCAGCAGAGTTCACGAAGTTTTTGGATGATACTGTTGAGTATATGGTGTGACTCTTGGGGATGGTCCTGTGCAGAGCTAAGGGTTGGACTCCATGATCCTTATGGGTCCCTTCTAACTCAGCGTATTCTGTGATTCTGTGATCTTAAGCTTCAATGGAGTGGGAAAAAATGGACAGAAAAAGCATGTGTTTGATCCTTTGCTTTTCCTAGCTGGCATAAGTCTGGGTGTATCCAATATAACATGAAATGCAGCCATACATTTTTGCAGAATTAAAATAGCTCCATTAAACAGACAAATTGCACACAGGAACTCTCATTGCCCAAATTCACTCTGATAAATATTTAAGGATCTTTTAGCATTACTTTTTTCACCACATTTTTCCAAGCATCACATAAACTTCTTCAGGTGGTTCTACACAGTAGTACATGTTTCATGATAAGCCCATAAAGGGCCATATTTTACCACTGAGCTACCTTCAAAAATAGAAGGCACAAGTTTTAGTGAAGTCTTCTTATATAAAGGGTTGAACTATGAATAATACAATTTTTAAGTAGAAGATACTAATGCCATTTTTATCTTCACCAATAAAAAAGAAATAAGAAAATAAAATTTTGAAGTTCTTTAGATAAGGATATGCGTACCATGATATTTATTTATGATACTGTCATCCTATAGTTTTAAATAGCTGCTTTTTTGGTTAGCAAATCATGCTGTTTCTGAACCTTGCACTTTTTTGTTTTCTATTTTTTTCCTTATAAGTGTGCATATGTACACATATATGTATAGATACATATATTTACATTTAAAAAATATACAGATTTACATACTAAAAAAAACTAAAAAACAACCAGAGACTTAATTATATGCTTTATGAAACCATAAAAATTCAGTGAGACTGTAGAACAATAGTTACAAAGATGAGTTACAGGTACCACCACGTTAATGTGCAAGTGTAGAGCAAGAAACTTCAAAGATAAGAGAAATTCCGTACTCCATATCTCATATTTATGCCTACAAGAAATGGTATAGCTAGTAACTTTCCAGATTGTTTTTGAAGACTCTCTTTTTTGTGGCATAGAAACTGACTTTTGGGAAGAAACTGGGAAATTTAGTGGAATAGTTTCTATGGACATGGTTCCGATCTGTTGCGATTTGTTGTAAAGAAGCTGCTTAAGAAATTTGCTCTATCACTCTAAAATCAAGTCAGGCCACAAAATGGCAATATTGTTACAGATGTCAAAGGGGAAAATAGGAAAAAAAAAAAAAAAATGAGAAAAAGAGATATTACTAAAAGACCTTCCAGTCCCTTCTTTTCGTCTTGCAAAGCACTTGTTATCATTTGAGAAAGGTGGAAAATTAAGATCAGAATAAGAAAGTTTTGGTTATAAAAAACACATCATCATGATAGAAATTGGTCAAATAAAAAAAAAAGTACATCTCAAAGTCTATTCTTACAAACGGAGAAACAGTTCAAAGCACTTTAGAGCTTAAGTGGAATATATCTTTAGGAAAGGTTAATAAGTTTGGTTCAAATTCATTCTGAAGCCAACAAAAAGTCTCCCAGAACCTAATTCAGAGATTGTTCCAAGTGAAAAGCTGTTAACTGGGATTACTCTTTTTTTCCAGTCAGCAGACAATGAATACTAACCAGTGAAAAATACAGAGCACAGGTAGGCAGCACAAATGGTACCCTGTATGCTAACCAGGCAGAGTCAAAGAGCTTCGCACCTGACCAAATCCTCCTGAAAACACTTGGCTGAGTTTTGCTTTGAGAGGAAAACCCTCATTGAACTGAGTTTTGTTCAGGTTAGAATTTTCACATAGCTTTTACTATTAAGACATTACATTTAACCCTACCACCTAGGGGATATAAAAAGAGTTTGTCAGACTGTTTCATACAGACTGGATGTAGGAGAGATGGTAAAAGGGGGTAGGCATTTTTTACTTTCTATTTTCCCAGACATAAACTGACTGCTAAATCTATTTTACTGAGCAGCTCTCCATACCAATATATCAGTGGGAAAGGCTGCAAAGAAACGTAGAAACAATCTATGACAGAGGCCCTCATTGCTGAAGAAGAAAGATATAAGAAACAAAATATGGTCTAGCTTCTGTGCCTGTAGGAGAGATGTTTCCCTGGAGAGAGTTTGAAAGTAATTGCAAGGCTCAAATGACCTGGCAGGGGGTGTGGTTTAATCCCAGTTGGCAGCTAAACATCAGGTAGCCATTTGCTTACTCCCATATGAGCAGGACTGAGGAGAGAATCTGTATGAGTAAAAGTGGGAAAACTCATGGGTTGAGTTTGGAGTATCTCTTTGGTCAGTGAGGGTCAGCTGTCCTGGATGTGTCCCCAGTCACACAAGGTTGGGGTGAGGTGAGGAGCATAACTCTGTGTAAGCACCACTCAGCGATAACTAAAACGTCCCTGTGTTATCAAAACTGTTTCCAGGCCAGGATAAACCCAAAACGCAGCCC
The DNA here is from genome assembly GCA_035583185.1 of Anabacerthia variegaticeps. NCBI lineage: Eukaryota > Metazoa > Chordata > Aves > Passeriformes > Furnariidae > Anabacerthia > Anabacerthia variegaticeps. The sequence continues at coordinate 35,395,361 of JAWWEW010000131.1, read as the reverse complement.
CATGTCAGCTACTATGAAGAAAATTAACTCCAACCCAGCCAAAACCAGCACAGCAGGTACAAAAATTAAAATGAAAATGTTTCAATGCTGAGAAGTTTATTTTGGTCTATATGAGGACAATATGGGTGTTTTTCAAAAAGTTTCAGATAAAGTTGAGGAGAGACTGCTTGCTGCAAGACCAACACTCCGCCTCCTACAACTTGTGAAAGGAAGAAATGAGTTGGTAGCTTAAAAGAAAATACAATAAAGACATGAACTATACTTATTTCTTAAAGATTAAATAAAAGGCCTAAATGCAACATATTGCCCATCTCCCACACTTCTGCCCCATTATATAAGAGTGTAAAAGGCTGTACAATAGAAGCCAACCCTCTACCACTATTCCCTGATGAAGTGTTATTTACATTATTGCTACTAAACATGTCATAAATCAAAGATATTAAGGTAGCCATATCTTCCTTGCATATAGATTTCCTCATAATCTGTCTTGGGTTTAATTGAACAATTTTCTATGCTTTGGGGTATTGCAGATTTTCTGAATAATAGAAGTTTCCACAAGTATAAAATGCAGCAAACATCGTTTAAAAATTACATTTTGCACAAATTTCCTGTTTTGAAAATAAGATCTGTTTTTCCATTTATCTGCTATACACATTGGTGAACACTATCCTGAAATCATGAACAACATAACATTAGTGTTTCATCACTGATCACTGTAGTCAATCACATGCAGTAAAACCTAGTGGACTTTAACAGTCAGATATGGTCAATGTCAATGGAATATAACCAGGATAAATCTGATAGAGTATCTTCATTGTACAAATAGTATTTCAATGCAGCAATTGAAATGCATCTGCACAGAACCAGAGCTGGTTTACTATCAAAAAAATATATGTCCAAATAGACAAATATTTTAGTTAATGGAATAACATTAATTGAGAAATAAATTAGTCATGATACATTTGCAATCCACCTGCATGCATAAAACATTAGGAATATTTTGAGTAATCAAAACAACCATGTCTGTTTAATAGCTCACTTGTTCCAATTACAACAATCTACCACAAAAAGGTAAGAGCAAAAAAACTCTGTTCCTGTGTACTGTAACATTTAGTGCTCTGCTAGGTCCTCCATTTTTTACAGATCTCTATATCCACAACATCTCTTGACATATTTGCAGCTATTTTTTGTTTCATATGCAATATTCCTGAAGCCAATGCAAAAGAAGAGAAGGGTTGATGGTTTTTTGATGTCCTTAAAAAAAAAAAAAAGCAACAAAATACTAGGTGTGTAAACTGATCTAACAAACTCAGCTGATTTATCATAACCAGGTAAAAGAAGAAATGCTATCACTTTTTTACTAAATAAGTAATTTCTGAAAATTTGAGAACATTGCTAACAGTGACCATATGAATACTGCAATTATTAAGACATATTAGGAATAATATGTGCATGAGACACCCATTCAGGAGATGACTCCAATTTCCTGTCAGTTGAAGAATATTAGTCTACATTTTTAATACCCTGCTCTCAGTTTTAGACTTATTTTCAGTAAAAAGGAAGTAACCAACCTCTTTGAATGCTCCCTCCCTTTCTGGAGTTTATCTTACCATGGCTTTAAGGCATCAGCATTCAGCTGAGTTGGCTAAAGACTACTCAGGTATGCCTTTCATGCTGTAATTGCACCCCCTCTCTGCAACACAGACCCAGATATGAAATAAGCAAAATGAACATGCTCCCTACACATCTTGCCTCCAGCTTTTCTCCCCCTAGGAAGTATTTGGATTTAGTTTCCTCCTAATTGCAAGTCAAAGTTAGTTTTCTTGCAGTTCTTACACAAAGGTGGAAGATAATGTAATTTTACACCTGCTGCAGGCTATCCTGTATGTTCAACAGTTCATTTGTTCAGCCATCCAGAAAGATTTCAGGCTTATTCAACCTTATCTAGACCTCAGTCCCCTTTACCATACCAAAGACATGGGTTTTCATTACATGTGCTATATCAGAGCACACAGTGCCATTTCTGAACCTAAATACATGGGGCAAATAATATGCAGCATAGTTCTCAGAGTTTTATACATGAACACACCTTTATAATTAATTGATGCTAAAGCTAGAGGGGAAGGAGTAGGGTGTTTGCAGTGTTGACTTTGTCTCTGTTCATAACGAACCCAAAAGCCATTGCCACAACCACTTTGGTGAGATTCTTCCCATAAAAATATGGTGACACACATTCTGAAGTCAGGCATGTCTGACAAAAATGTGTAATTTCCTTACTGGTCATAATCACAACTCCATCCATATTACAGCACACTACTGAAGGCTTTCGTACATCCAAACAATGTATATATTAAATATACATATTATATATATCTATATTTAATATATACATACTAACTAAATAAATGTCAATGTACAGTTTCACAAAAACTTTATATGCACAAATAGGAGTTTTACAGGTATATTTCTCCAGCTTGCTTTCATCCTAGAGGGGAATTTTATAGCTGACAATTAACCTGTTTGAAAGAAGAAATTATCTATAACAAGTGTCACCAATTATTCTTACAAGGCTTTGATCACCATGCTTGGTAATACATAGAAAGATGCAAATCTTCTGATTGCCACACCTCTATTTTCAGACTGAATAAGGATTGTTCCAGTTAACAAACGAACAAGCAATTGGCAGCACGTTTCAAGACTAGTTCATCTGGCAGTTCTACATGAGCAGCCATGAAATGTCTTCTATCGCCGTATCCTTTGCTCTAGCCAAAAAAAAACAAGCTGCAAAAAAAAATTTCCTCAGATTGCCTTTAGAAATTCAATAACTTTTTGTGCAGCTTTTATCTTTATACTATGGGAAAAAAGGGCAACATTAAACTGAAGAAATGCCATGATCTAGTTCCAAATCAAGTGCCAAAATTGTAAATTGGTCTACGCTGTACCTGTAACAGACTCTAAATGTAACTTAGCTGGCCTTTAATTTTTTTTTTTCCTTTCTTGAACAAACTGCCATTTGCTCAAGGTTTTCCCTATTTCCCAGAATTAATGAAGATGCTTTTGCATCTGCTGTAGTGGTCCTCTGAGACAGGGGAGGTAAGTGAGTGTATATTAACACCTGACTGACTGAAAGAGAAGGAATTCCTCTCTTGCTATGGAAAACCCAACACTGCACCAGAAACAAAACCCAGAGGGCAATGCTTTTGCAGGCAGAAAACTCAGTGACCTTCCACCTCTACACCACCAGCCTTGTTTCTTGCAATTCTTTACATAACCAAAGACAGGCAATAAGAAATTCTGAGAAAACAGGGGGTGATTTTTGAAGAATATTTTAAGTCGCAATACCAAGAATTAATTTCCTGACAGGATTAACAATAGCTTCCTACTTTTAAGGAGAAATTATCCACCAGGGCCAGAGAAGAAAGAAACATGGTTGGTTTTCTCAGCTTTTCTGAGATTTTTTTTCTTATGAAATTTTCCTCTTTGATGAACCTTGGTTAAAGTAATTTTATTGGTTAAAAAAGGACAAACGGATCAACAGCAGTTATTATGGGGCATGCTGGCCTGACTAACATCTTATTAACCCACAGAATTATTAGTCTGATTTGGGAGCTTATCTACTTCCTCAATGAACAGTACAGGACTGCCTGACACTTGGTTTTCTTTCTAAAGCAATGCTGCCCCCATCTGGAAGTACCACTTGGAATCTACTACTGCTTGTAGCACTTGCTCTATTCATCCTAAAATGTACTAATGTTGATAAAGTTATTAAAAAGATATCTTCCAGTATAACACACTTGAAAAATGCTCCATGGCTCAAGATAGCAATTCAAAATTTATATACGAGTGGTCAGATCCATGGATCTGAAAATCAAGGTTTTTTTTTCTTGCTGGATACATGCACAATAATAAAGTATATGGTGAAGGTACTTGACTGTGTTGCAGAGAAGCAATGCTAAATATTTTTTATTCCAAATTTTACTGAAAGCAGATTCTTCGGTATCAGAAGCAGATTAAAAAAGCACAGAATGTAATTACCTTTGATGAAATATACATTTTATATATGTATTATATTTTTATATATAGATATATATGTATTTGTATAATCAATACAAAACCATATTTGTGGATATTTTGTGATCTCTATTAGCATAATACACCAAATTCAATCAATGCGTCATACAAGTCATTTGTGGTCTAAAGAGTTAAACATTATTCTCCCAGTTTTAGTTTCAGTGTATGAACATGACTCATTAAGAGCTGGCATGAATGTTTACCAAACAATTCATCAAGCACGAATTTATCAATTAATAACATACTTCAATATATGGATCTTAATGTTGCATATGAACCTCATCCTTATTCTTATTTATGCCTTTTTTTTTAATCCCACTTACCTCAACTTAAGAGCCATATACATTATCCACAGAGCCATAAGTATCTGTAGAGTGTGGTAGAAGAGAACCAGATTGGAGTTTTTAAGTCTCTGCACCGAAATCACATTGATCATGTTATCTTACACCTCAAAGTTTTACTAGCCAGACAGATAAGATTTCAGAGGAACGTGGGACAAGAGAACAAATGCAATGCAGCATTCATCAGGTCATCTCTCAAGCTGGAGAGTTGATCATACCTGCACTGTTCCACCAGGGGCCAAGGCTGCCCTATCACGAGGGCAGGAGTGCCTTGAGCAGCCCTCCTGTGCCACTCAGACACAAAGCCTGCACCTTGCATATGTCCCAGATCACATACAGAGCAACCTGTCCTACTGCCTGCCCTGGGACAAATAAACATTTAGTTTGATATAGATGAACAAAATATGTTATTTGACCAAGGTCTGGGTCTTTTCTGTGGCTATAATTCTTCAAAGTAGGATAATCACACTATGCATTAAGCTGCAAGAGGAGCTCACCAGCGGGTTGTTTGAAATAACTCATTTATGCGCTGAACAAATATTTAAGTACCTGTGTTGAGCACAGTGCATACTGCATGAAGGGCAGTAAATAAGGAAAAGGTACAAAACCATAGTCATCTCTTGTGAAGTGCATACAGAGTGAAAGATCAAACTTGTTACAGCCATGGTCCACACTATCCCAGATAATGGCAGATTAACAAAATATTCCTTTACATTGACATCTCAGGTAAATATACAGATTCTGAGGCCATCCAGATAGATTTTTCCTAAAAGCGTTGCCTCCTTTTGACATATGTCTGACATCTACTTTCTGATACAGTAAGCTCTGACAGAGCTTAGCCTGAGAACAGTCTGTCCAAACTTGAACACCCATGGATAAAACTAGCAATTTTTTTCTATAAAACAGGACAGCAGAATACTACATCTTGAATATTTTGTGCTGTGACTAAACCGTTGTTAGAACATATTTCTTTTGAGCCTCATGCAAACCTGGCTTTTCATTGCAGTACTAGTTCATTTACTGTTATATTCTAAAATCTACATAAAGTTTATGGCCTTTTTACTAAAACTATGATAAATATTTGGTACTGCATTGTAAAATAGCAAACAAATGATAATTTTACCTTCTGCTCTGTGCTGCTGTAATTACTTCCCTTAGGAGTACAGCCTAGCCTTTTGTCACTTTGATAGCACTGTTATTCTCAGACAGGGACAGCAGAACAGCTAAAGGAGATGGATGTCTATGTAAAAAGCTTTTAATCACAGGTATGAACACACGTAAAGCATCAGTGTTATTTTTCTTCCAAGTTAGACATCTGTGGCTTCAAATCAGACACATTTTTAAATCTTAAAAATACACAGCGAGAGAATCTGAGCTCTTGTTCTGTTTTAGACCCTTTCAAAAAAAATTCCTCAAATAAACTATAATTGAAATCACCAAAGAGCCAGCACCAATAAAGTAACAGCTCAGAAAAGCAGTCTCCTATTATATACAAAGTATGTTTACCCATTGTCATAATCAGTGTGAATATGGATTAAATATAATAGAATCAATGTCTTTTCACTTCTTGCCATTCCTCCTTTCAACAGTCCAATACAATTTACTCTAATACAAACTTTAGTGCCAATCTTTACTATTTAATTTTGCTTTGAAGGGGGTTGTGAGCAGACCTGATACACACTTCAGGAATATTAGATATCATTTGATTGAATTCTGGCACCATAAAATTACATTTTGTTAGCAAAGTAATTATTCCCCCCTTTACCCTCACCTCCCTTAACGATACTGGAGATCTCAAAAAAATATTAGTGGAGGACTGTTGGAATCAAGATAAAACTATCAATACAAATACATTGTGTCAATCTTCATAATTTAATTACAATCATTTTCTTTCATCAAAGGATCATTTTCTAAACAAGATATAAAGCCTAAAAAGCACAGTGCATATATAGCACCAATATAAAGTATTTGAGAAATAAAAAGATTAATTTGCAGGGAGTTTATAAAAGATATCTCTAGAGATAGGGTACATTTTTCCCTGTAAGAAAGATTTATTTACTTACTTTTTTTGGATTATATACATTACAGAGATTATTTTAGCATGGAAACATGGATTTTGAATTATATAAAAAACAAAGGTTTGAAAAAATCTAATTAATAACTTAGCCAACTAAACATCACGTGGTATGATCTGAGATATTACATATTAGTCTAAGTAGGAACTGTAATATTATACATGCACAAAATTATGATTTGCCATTTCTTGGCTTCTGAATCCTTAACTGAGCAACTTAACATTATTTTAAGGTCAGCCAAGTTGTTAACATATTAATAAGCAAAGATCTACCCTAACAAGTATTTCACCCTTTCACTGAAAATTTGGCTCATTGACTTCTTGTTTTAATATAATATAATTACTGCTTACAGGAGGGTCAAGTAGATAAGAGATCAATTTGTTTGAAGTCCATGCCAATACTGCCACTCATCACTGTGGACAGAATTTCATCTCAGGTCTGACAAATATTTTCAACAATTGTTAATAAATCAAAAGTACTCTGAACAAGAAACTGGGTACTGTAATTAAACACAATTAAATCAACTAAATAGATTTCAATCAATAAATTAAATATAATTAAATCAACTAATCTCCATGAAAGAGTTGCTCCAAAAATACCAGCACTTGGGATCTCAGAATACTGATGTTTTATAACCTTTTGAGTAAGGTCAGAGGGGGACAGTCTTTGACATTCTGATTTCTACTCTAGTTCAGTTTCCCAGAAGAAAAGCATTTGTAGCTAATTACCAACCTCAGTCATATCTGCATATCACCTTTCTTTAAACATCCTTTGAAACAGTTCTTAGAAGATCAAATACACTTTTTATTTTCAGTTTGACCTGAATCCTGTAACTAATGCTCACTTAAAAGATACTGATTTCTGTGACAATGACTTGGTCATTTCTGATTTTATAGGTCTCTGAATTACAAATGCGATGAAAGGATCTGATGAACCATTGCAGGTAAGGACTGGCTCCACTATCTGTCCTATCCATTATTCCCAAGTGTGTAAACTTTCATCTTGTATTCCTTTTCCCTGGAGAGAGGCATTCTGTTATATCTACGGCTGCACAACAAGACCACGAATCCAGAGGATCAAATAAAATTAAATGGAGTCCTTCAGCTTCCTACTTTTTAAATTAATCTTCTAATATTTTCCATCCACTGAACAGTGGAACATGCCACTGATGTTACTTCATAGGACTTCTGAATGAATACAAGACGACCACCTTTTCAAAACAACAAAAGTCATGCACAATTTTTTCCAACTGTCTATACTGTATCGATTTGTGCTTAAAATACAGCTTTTAATGTGTAAAATTATGCTATGCAATTTAGCAGCCTAAAGACCCTTTCTCTAAAAATCAATTTACCATAGTTCAGAATTTGTGACAAAATGTGTTTTCCTGCTGTGCCACCACAATGAGATGGAAAGTACCAGGTTAGGATTCTGGTTTGTGAGTTTCAGATTCTAAATATAGAACGTTTTAGATTTTAAATATCTATGAAAATTTTTAATGTGCCTCCATGTAGATGATTTGAGGAAAAAAAAAAAGTTATGATCATTCTGATGCTCCTCATCAGAATCTGAAAGTTTGGCACAGAAAAGCAATCAAATAGAAGGTGAAATTTCTGCTGAGTTTCCTGAATCTGCAGCTGTGGGATTCTGCATTCACATATACTATCATTGTACAAAAAGCATCTGGTGAGCCAGACTCAGAACTATATTACTACATTTTCATATGAGAATATCGAGGAAACAGTGGTATGGAGTTCAAGATCCCTTGGCTTTTCCTCATAGGCCAGGACAGATTTTATCCTAAACTGGAAACTTTGAAATGTTTAGAGCATCCTAAACTACACAGTTTCAAACTTGTCTTCAAGAAATTAGCTTGATATTTGCTGTGTGACTGTGTCAACTCACAGCCCAAATTAATCTGAGGCCAAAACAGCCTTTGGTCCTGTCCACAGAACTGCAATAATAATTAACAGTAAAGAAGAGAGGAGAAAAGATTTCACAACTATCTCTTCATAGTTTGCTTATAACTATCTTGTTTACAGAAGCTGAAGCAGTTAGCTGATTTAGAACTAGTGGATGAAGCAAATTTTCTTGGCTTTTTTAAACAGAAGAGCAAATATGGAAGAAAAGTTGTGATACTTCATATCATTTTGATATCACTGATAAAATTTAAAAGCTCCTCATTGATATTTAAGAGGGAATACAGATGAGAAAAGAATACATCAAATCAGCTCTGTAATATGAGATACCAGCCTTACAGATTACATCCTGCAGTAGTTTAGGTGAAAGCAATCATGAAAAACACTCAGTATAATCTTGTGCCTATGATTTTTGTATATTTTTATTGGGTACATAAACCAAAATTACTTTTGAAAAGGCAATCCAAGAGAAGCAGGGAAAGACTTTCATCTGTCAGGCTCTAACTAGCTCTAATCATTCCTTTCTTTGAAAGAAAGAAGGTGTCTTCATAAAACAGCACATAAGTTGTCAGGAAGTCATTGATAGCATCATCCACATAAAGAGATGTACCTCAGCAGTTTTAGCCTGTGATGCTTTGCTCAGCCCTTCACACTGTTGTGACTTGGTTCCCCAATGAATAATGCTCTTTCGGGTTGCTGAAGTTCCAGATACTCCTCTAACATCTCCAACAGTGAAAAGTCATTAACACGTGCTAATGTACCTAGCAGCCTCAGCTAAGCAGGTTGCATCAGCCCTCACTGTACCGTATGATCTGGTTGGGGTTTCTACTCTTGTAACAAGAGTGATCTTACAACCAAGAACCTGACAACATGTTTTGCAAGAAGCAGCCTTTCTGCTGACAGCATCACACGCTAGAACTGTCCCTGGATGCCCAGTATTTTGGTAAGGCAAATCATAAAGATCAAAAAGATCTATTATGGTCACCCTGGCATGTTATTTTTGGAGTGTGGAAATAATCATATTAAGTACCATGGAGTAATTATGAGATGCATAAACATTTCTGTTTTAGACCAAGGTGTTTACCTTTCCTTAAACGTTAACATGTAGTAATTCTTTCTGATACTGAACCATGCTAAATATTAGTTTCACCCTTCACTTAATGGCACCATTTACCTCCTTTCTGAGAACCTGACCTGTCCTTGAATATTTCCATATTTTCACTTAGATTGGCTTTTTTCTCTACGCTTTATCTACAGCAGTTAATGTTATTCTATGACAGCATATCTTTCTGAAATACTTTTTTGGCTTATTTTCAGGCCCAGAATACATAATTTCATTTCCTGACGCAATCCCATCTAGCTCAGAGGCATATTTAGTAAGCATGTTCTCCCTCTGCACAAGCTAAAACACAAACACCAGTCCACGTTCAGTGTGAAAGTCATACATCCTTTATCGTACAGTGCATTGGTTTCTGCATGACTAGGCATATCTGGAAGCATCAGTGTTTCATTTGTGTTCAAGGTGACAGTTTAGTCACCAGATAGAAAGGTCTATGGAAAACTTCTCACAATTACTTTCCTCTGCTGCACAAAATACATTTTCCTCTCCCTCAGGTACCAGTCCTACATTCAGACTTTGGTACACCTCTCTCACTTCTCACAGTGATTTGTCCAAAGCCTAGACATACATTAAAACAGGTTTTTCTTTCATGATTTGTGAAACCTTTTGCATTATTTCTTTAAAACTTCTTTTAATTAAATTATTAGCTCCTTCTTCAGTTCAAAGATTTCATTGTTCTATTTTCCTTTCAAGTTTACGGCCTGATTTACTGTGCAACATGTGAATTCTCACTGCTTTTTCCAGATCTTGCCAGGATGTTCTGGCAGTCTTTTCTTACCATGGTACTCCATTGAATCATGGTCTCAATTAGGGGTTCCACCAACTTCAAAAACCTTTGAGCAAGTCTCAAATCTTGCAAAATATTTTCAAAGTTTATCCAACGTATCTCTGTAAATTATTTCACAAAGTACAACATGATTATCATTTCTTCACCACAGTTTGACAAATGGATTGCATGCCATTCTACTATTAAAAAAATCAATTTCCAAAACTTCACTGACTCTTATCCTTGATCCCTCTCCAACTGTCTGTTATGATTCTTGATTAAGATACTCCCAAGTTTCTTAGTCCATTCTTTCCCACCTAACACTATTTCTACTTCAAACTCTGATAGTGGTTAAAGAAAACTGAGTCAGAATCAATACCAACAAATACTGTTACTCTACCTACAGCAAAGCTAACACACAAAGAATATCAGAGAAGAAACTAATGCCTCCGACCCCATAGCTGCCTAGTGTTTCTATACAGAATGTTCCTCAAAAGTCAACACAAACATAAATACCACTTTCATATAAGCATCGTTCAAAGAAAAGTCAGCCAGCCAGGAAAGCCAAAAAAACCTAATTCATCTTTCAGGCCCCATTCCAATGCTACTCACCAGCACTGCTTATGCAGTATGATGGATTGACTGTGTCTCTGACTTGCCTCCAAGCAGATCTTAACCAACTAGGAGAGATTTTCTGCTGGCACAACCCCGCCACTCACTTTGTTGGGGCCTGTGCAACCACTGCAATCACACACTTGCTGTAATTATACACTTCCACATACTTACAGAAACTCAACAACAGTCCTAGAACAATAAACAATGCAAATTTCCTTATTTCTTTTTAAGATCATTGCTTCCAAGTTGTGCATAGGGAAAAACAGAATTGTTTTGTTGGGTTTTTTGCTGACTCTTCACTCTAAGAGGGCATGCTGAGCAGCAAGTCCATTTTAAATGATGCTTTTCAACAGAGGGTTGCAGCTTTTCAGCACAGAGCGGCACTTCAAATGTATGTCAACAGAAGGTAAGAGGGAGAGTCACTACTAAGAAATGAAAGCAGACTAGATTTTATTCATTGGGATTTCTAGACTCTAGGTAACTGTAAATATGATGTGAAATTATAGAAAATAATGAAAGGAGCATTAAAAGTTTGTGGATTTTGAGCAATAGAATTGCTTATACAGGAGTGTTTCAGCAGTAAAATATCTATTCTATTAAAATGTGTAGCTAGCTACTTTTTTTAATCCTTTTTAATAGTCTACTGTCGTTCAAACAACTTTTTTTGCTGATCTTAGAGACCTTAATTCATCCTACTGAACAGGAATCCTACTGCCTCAGGAAATATGAAAAATATTGTCCCTTTCCCTCGGAAAAATTGCAAAATGAGAAGCATTCTCATCAGTGTTCTCCTACAAACAAGTGACAGAAGTTAACCTGCATATTCTCCTTCAATTATTTAAGCTAAGAAACCAAGTTACTAAGCACATAATTATTAAAAGCAGTGTTAAAAGCTATCTACTTAAAGGGACAGCATGTGCTATAACACTAACTCAGCAGGATGACTCTGACCTGTTTCTATACACCCATACATTTTAAAGCTACACTGGAGACAAGCAGCTAAGCAAATGCTCCTTCTGTTCAGTGACTTAATGAAACTGGTTCACATCCTGGTCTACAGGCTCACTAGTTAACTCCAAATATCATTATGCATCAGATTTCCATGCCTTGTAAGGAGACAACAGTACCTTTTCTCCATTGTTTTGGGTTTTCAATTCAGTGCTATTATCTGAGCAAATACAATCTCTTAATGTATACCTACCACAGTAGAAAGTTAAAAAACATGCAGATGTCCTAATGTCCTCTGAATTACACAAAGAAATACATTGTAATGGTTTAAGTACGCTCTATTACGTTCAAGTTCTCTTCCTTGTTATATTGCACTCACCCATACTGATGTGCTCACTGTGAGGTATAACACAGCTAAGCCAGAAAATAGCCCTGGCAGTGCTTTGAAGGGAGCATCTAGTCCACATCCTTGTCCTAAACCAAGATCAAAAATACCTGAACCATTCCAAGATGCATGTTTAACCTCCTACATCCCCCTAAGGGTCCAGAGCTCTCCCAGACAGTCTATCCCTTTGTTTCACAACTTACAACTAGAAAGCTCACCCCACTGATTAACTTACACTCTCCCCTCTGCAATGCAAGTCACAATGAGAAAAAACAGAGTAGGATGTTAAATGGCAGACACATTGAATGAAGCTTTAAATGTGAGTGCTTAGCTGAGAATTTTCCACTTAGAAAAATTTCATGTCATTTAAGGAGTCTTAGGTTCACAGGATTCAAGTCATACACCCATCATGCTTTACTCCCACTACAGATTTGTAGGCTTCTTGTATACTTGCCAACCTGCACTTGCCTGGACAAAAATAAAAAAATTTCAAAAAATATAAAGATAATTAATTCCTGAGAATCTAGTAAAGAAATAACTAGAATTGTTCAGTAGTAAAACAGTAATATAAACTTATGCTCCAGATGGACCTTCCTCTCAATTCAGCTATGAACTTCAATGCATTGTGAAAACTGAAAATAGGTCATGAAAAAGAGATCTTTGTTTAGAAATTTTTACTGGAGCAGCTCAGAATCAAAAGAATCTACTCAGACTCCAAATGCCACAGAACAGATGCTGGGAGAGATGTGGCAATCAGCTTTAGAAGATGATAAGGCTCACCGTAGTGTTTTGGAATCATGCCTTGTGGGATGCAGTCTGCC
>JAWWEW010000131.1:35285884-35371328 GCA_035583185.1 Anabacerthia variegaticeps | reverse complement strand
CTGCTTTCCAGCATCTCATTCCCCAGTCTCTATGTAAATCGAGGGTTGCCCCATTCCAGGTGCAGAATCCAGCACTTCCCCTTGTTGAACTTCATATGGCTGGTGATTTCCCAGTCCTCTGATTTGTCAAGGTCTCTCTGCAGGACCTTCTTGCCTTCCAGTGAGTCATCATCTCCTCTCAGTTTTGTATCACCTGCAAACTTGCTCAGTATCCCTTCCAATTCTCAGCCCAAGTAATTTATGAAGATGTTGAAGAGCACAGGACCTAAGATGGAGGCCTGTGGAACTCCACTAGTGACAGGTCAAGTCAGCCCTTTGGACAAATGACCGGCAGCAGAAACACAAGAATCTACAGGATAAGAGGGGGTAACTGAGCAAATAGACTCTGTCTAAACATATGTAAAGCATCTGGCTGGTTTAATGCATTTCAGTGAGATATTCAATCCTACTGTAATCTATGATTTCACCAACATATTCAAACAACTCCTTTCAGAACAGGCTACCCTAGAAGGTATCTAGTTGTGCACCCCAAAACTGCCCTTCAAACTAAACCCACAACAATAAGGGAAAAAAAAAAAAATCAGTGGAATCACTCAAACCCACTGTCTCCAAAGAGAATTGATAACTGTAGCGCAGCCTGCCAGAATGAGCTCCTAAATTTTCTGACCTTTCCACTTTTACTAATCTGTAAAGTGGGGGTCATCATTCTGCCAACCATATGAGAAAAGATTTATTAATGCCTGTGACATTACAGGAGTGGAAGACAAATACCTCTAAAGAGACATTTCTTTTACCGTAGCTATGGGGGCATTTCCTGTGTTCTCATAGCTTTTACTTTAAATTAAGAAGTAGCTATATTTTACAGTAACTATAACTGTCAGTTGTATCATGTAACCTTTTAATAGCAACTAACAGTAATAACTCCTCTAAAAACAACATGTCTTTTTTTCTCCCTAGAGAAGCCCGTCTTAACCATATAACAAATAGCTCTGAGCAGAAACTAATGATCTTCTATAGATTTGTGTCTCATGACTGATTAATATTTTTAACTGTATTTTAATAAAGCAAGGCAAAGTTTATACAGAGTGGTAATACCTTATTACATCAACTGATACCACTGAAAGAGCAGCACCATTTTGAGTAAACAAGTCTTATTCAAGAGAATAAAGAATCCAATGAGAAAGCTTGTTTTACTGGGGATTATATCCTCTATCTTTTAATAATGCACATGATCTAAAAATTTTAGATCATAATTAATAATTTCTCTTTATGAATTCTGTGGTAAAAAATAGGGCTGACTTGACACAGAACTGTCAGTTCCCTGCAACACAAAAAAAATGTTTTCATTGCTTAGCTACTTTATTTCATAAAACTTGAAGGCAATCATTATCTTCTAGCTCCTCACCCTGTCAAACGATTCAGTCAAAATTCTGGCTACTTTGGGACTGCAGGTCAAAGAAAATCCCATACAATTCCCAGACAGGGAAATGCACTCAAAACTGGATCTATTACCACAAATATAAGTCAAAAGTGTTACTATTTGTAACATTTCCAGGTCAATTATAGAATTAGAATCTGTATCTAAGCATATAAAATTTCACAACTCAAATTACAATTCAGATATTACAAGCATGTAAAAAACAATCTACAATGTAACGTAGTTCACTCTTAATATTGGCACAAAATAACTAAAATCAGTTGTAAGCTTCAAAACACTTTAATTCTATAGAAAGTTGAGTCTCATTCAATACTGTTAAATCAGCAAATATGATTTTTGGTTTTGACTAAGGACTACAGGATTCAGTTTTTTTGTCATCTAAAGTGGCATCTTGAAAAATGATGTTAGCTTGGTTTGCAACCTCAGCTGACACAGGAAAATGCTAAGATGAATTACTAACACTTCTGCATGAGCTCTGGACAGGATGATGCAATATCCTGAAACAACCCCAGCAACAAGAAGTGGCCCAGGAGCAAACAAACAGCAAAAGCAGCCCCTGTAGCCCACAAGTGATTAACTGCCTGCTCCGATAAAATGGGGAAACTTTCAGTGCCAGGTATTTTCTTTAGAAACGAAATCAAAAACTTAACAGTCTTGAACAGAGCCTGCCTAATCTTCATTACTGCAGTCCACAAGAATAGGTATGCCTGTAAGGCACAATGACAGATAAACGGGGACACTGCAGCATGGTCAGTCAAGGAAAAAAAAGTGAAATGTTTTAATGTGATTTTTGAGTACAACGAGGGAACCAGTTCAAGGCAGCAAATAGGTAGACTTCTCCTTAGAATATCTTTCACAGCAAAATGAAATGGAAAAGAATATGTTTCCTTTTATTTTTTCATGTTGTAGATTTAACTATCAGACGTAGACATTGGGATAAATGAAACATCCCTCCTGCCAGCCCACACAAATAAGAAGAATGGTCTTGAAAGAACCAAAGGGTATATCAACAGCAGATGAAAAAATGCATCAAGGCTAAAATACCAATGAATCAGAGTTGATAGGGTTGAAAGAAAAACAGCAGCTCTGTATATTCAGAAGACACATAACAATACAGATAGAACTTTGGCAAGAAGCTAAAAAAAGAATGTCATTGTATATACAATATCCACTTTTAGTGGTCAGCTTAGGTATGCTTTTCCTTAATAGCAGTAAGTGAAAAGTTTTTCTCAGAGTTCTTCAAACAGGACTGGAAATCTTAGAACTAAGCCACAATATGTCCCTCCTAAAAACATTCAAAAGATTAAGTTTCACTCTTAGGTGCAGTGAAACTTGTACAGTCTGTGTTTTCCCAGCACTTTAACTAACCTTCACTGAACACAGGACTTCTCCTTGCCTCATTTGTTTCACACAAATTAAACTATTTGGAGTTCAATTTGCTGTTGGGTGTTAAAATTAAAACAAACAAAAGGAAAACAAAGTGAGGTATCATTAATTATGTAAAATATGAGTTGCAGCTCTTGGATTTTTACTTCAACTATAAAAACAAATGGCTGTTATATTACTACAGCAAGAATTCTTCTGTCATCAGATAGAAATTAATGTATCTCCTCAAGTGTGGAAACAAGACTGCATTGTTCCTTCAGTGATATCACAAAAAGGGGTAAAAATTCCCAGTCATGGAGAAGAATTGAGAAAGGCAGAGATTTTCATTATTCAGCATTTCTATTCAGGGTATCAACCCTTCCTATAATACATACTACACAAAACCAAAGCAAGGCATGGTGACAACGAAAACAGTTGGGGTTTTTTCCTGTCATCACAGGGGAAAAAAAAAAAAAGATAAGCAAGCAGACAGACAAAAAGGGGCATCTTCACATGTGGTTCAGGACTACAGGCATTACATGCAATTTTTTATTGCTGCCTTTAGAGCTGTCAATGGCAAGAAAAAGAAATGAGGTCTCTTCACATCAGACATTAACTGGACTCAAGCAGATCAGACACGTACCTCGTGTCATGACAAAAAGTTTCATCTGAATGAACCGGCAAATGAGCAGCTCCACAAACTGGTGAACTAAAAGCTCAGACTGAAGCCTGATAGGTTTTATATCAGTATGAGTAAAATACATCATAATTGCTACCACAAGCTCTAAATCAATACAAATAGGGAGCTGTGCTCCACAGGACACCAAATACCTTGGCTCCTTCATCACTCAGATGACAGACCTTGCCTGAAAGGTTTCTCAGTTTCTTTTCTTAGAAAGTATTCCCACATTCACAAAGTTCAGACATTCTCTAATAAGGTATCAATCCCCTAATCAGCAAGCTGAAAAGCTCTAACAGACCTGTGTTTGCATCCATTCCCTCATATCTTCCTTTTAGTGCTGAGCCACCATGAACTATTGCCACTTCAGTACCACTCTACCTTATGCTATCCTTGTATCCATTGTCTTAATTTATCTGTATTAATCGTTAATCATTAGAGATTATTTCTTCCCCAGCCACACTGGGGGAAGTCAATACATAGCCAAGGGTTACCCAACTTTTCCCAGTGCTGCTCCTTTCCTGTCCACTTCACTTCCCTAAAAGTGAACAGAAACATTATAAAGTCACTTCCTTAACTGAAATCATTTTACAATAGCTTGCAATGCTGCCCTGCCACACTACCTCAGAATCATTTTCAGGATACAGCTTTATAAAGCAAGCATGACTTGAATATTGTGGGGAGAACTGGCTGGCTGAAGCGGAGAACCAGGCATAAGCAAGTAAGCATGTTTTGTCTCAAAGATTCTGACTGTGGCAACAGGAAAGTTGTGATTGGAAGAGAGGGATCTGCAGGGGTGGGGTAACACTGTCCTGAGCCAACTTTTTGGCCTTGAGCTTCATGCTCAGGACACCTCCATCAAGAGAAGGGTTGAGTCCCAGACATCTAACTAAAAGGAGATCCAGGACCACCATGGATCGCCAGCTCCCCCTAAGTCGCTTCCTGGAGGGCTCTAAAGACTGACCACACATGCATGAACAATATGGCATGAAAAATCTATTTTACATAAGAGATGTGCACCAGGTAAAATACAAAAGGAAGTGGATCCATCCTGTGCTCACTCTCTCTTTCATTGACCCCACATCCAGACCATTCACGGTGTCAGGAAGGATGAAGGATCTGACTGGTGATCTTTTTCTTTCTCTGTCTCTCTTTTCCACCTTTTTTTCTCTCCTTCTCTCTTGTTTTATCCTGGAAAGTGTGGCAATTGTATTCTACCCCTTACTCCATACTTGAAGTTTGTTGTGGGAGTTACGAGTTTGTTAGTTAGTTCTAGAAGTTGAGAGTTTGTTAGCCAACACTTCTATGACTAATTAGGTGCTGCAGTTAAGGTGATTATACAATAAAGCATGAGAGTTGCCTGACGCATGGACTAGTGCCTGTGTTCAGCCCGATGAGAATTTACAATGAACACCACGCCCACTTCCAGGTCGTAACAGCTGCTCAAGCTGTTTCAGGATTTGCCCATTCAGTACTGTATCAGGAAACTCAATAGCCTTGGACTGAGGGGTGGTTTTTTCCAATCCCTCAATCCCTGGTCCTTGATTAACAACTCAGATGTGTCTCTGGTACTTGGCTAATGGTTTGCCATGCTTCTCTCCTCCTGAAAGCCCAGGGCAGAAAAGGAAGAGAGCTGCAGTGTTAAATGGAGGGAACTGAGGCTTAAAAACAGAACAACATAAGTTGTTAGTGACATGGTGCATGCACATTATTTATCTTCTCCAAATTCTCAGAGCCCATCTGCCAGAAACACAGGAGTGGATCCAAGTAGCAAACCGGGTCCAGATATAATTGTGCCAGTACCATTTGCCTACCCAGAAGACTTTAGTCTTTAGATGGTGCTTAAAAAAGTAAAGGAGTGTTTCTGAAGTGCTTGCCTTCTACAGAACACACTCACATAGATCAAAATAAAGCAATCTCTGTCATGGTGCGAATGCAACTTGAAACACACCACTCAGAACATCCATCACTAATATAGCTCCACAGCTTCTATTCTAACACTATCAGCAAAAACATTCATTTCTCATTGAGTGTAGTTTTAAAAACTTGTAAAACAAGTTCTAAAAAAACTTGACTGGATTCCCTGTTCTCATTAACAAGTTTGTCCAACTAATTCTAAACCCATATGTGACCTGGAAGAATATAAGTCAGTAATACTCAGCCATTCTTGCCAGAAAAGGAGGCTCTGGCACAGGGTGAATACAATGTGGTTTTACACCAAAGAGATATAGGGATAGCTGAGGTCCACCTGCTTGTGAAGCACATTTCTCAAAGTGTCACTTTTATCTATTTATTGCAATGCAACTTCACCTGTTAAAGAAACAGGCCAGGAGAGAGATGTTCAGAACCAGGTCAGTGATCAGAACTGAAGAGTCAGAAGCACAAAGGTGAAATCCCCTCTGGTAAAGGAGATAAGGGGAATATCTACATGAAGAATCTTCAATATAAATATTAGAAATACACACAGGGTCCAAGACTGTCCAGGAGTTGCATCTCATCTCTAGAGAACTACAGGAGACAGCCTGGGAACAGCATTATTTGGCAGCCTGCTAGCTCAAACAAAACAAAAAAAACCACACTTCAGAGTTAATTCTGAGACAAGCAGCTTCTAGACAAACTATTTTTAGAGCTCTGAATCTATTCCAACATGTAGTTAACGAGAAGAGCTTTGCAAAGCACTATAGAGTGGCAAGAACATCCCAACACTCCAGTCCTGAGGAAGGATTGATTCTGAACAGAATTTACAGGATCTGGCACCCCAGGGAAGATCATTGCCATTCAGTGGTAACCTTGCACTGAACAGAAGAGTGGAAAAGGAGTTTAAGGAAGAAGATTAAATTACAACATCAATATTTAAAACAAAGCACACCTCTGCTTCCTCTGGACATTAGCAAGATATCTCAATTAGCAAGATATGAGTGACCCATCAACTGAGAGTGAACTACCCTATGACAGCAAATATATAGGGTTACAAATGAAGGTTCATAAAAGCCCTGAAAATTAGGATGAATAATTTAATCAGTTCACTGCTACAAGTTCCTTTCTTGAAGGGACTGATGAAGTGAAAATCCAATCCTTAGAGACATTAAGCATCTCTGGTATCAAAAAGGGCCGAGGACAACATGGATTGCAAATAACCTCAAATGCTACTGTCTCAGTAGAAGTAGCTTTAATTTACATCAATATTGAAAATTATTCCATTGTTCTGGTATAGGAGTACAAGTCTGGTTCTTTGAGGTTGGGTGGGGTCTTTTAGAGCTTGGAAAAAAAACCAACAAAGCAAACAGTATCTTTGCAATGGAACTTCTGAGCATCAGAATGACTTTTGCCATTTCTCAAATCTGCATGGTAGCAAAAGGTCACATTCTGGCTCCAGTTTTCTTGTATTTAACAAAGTAATGTGGCTCAGAACAGAAAAGCTCAACTTAAAGGTCACAACAAAATCCATTTTTCTTCTCTGTATTATTATAGAGAATATTTCCTTAGAGTCACATTCCATTCTACAGCAGAGTGAGTGGGTTTCGAAATGTACCTAGGTAACAGATTGTATGTGCCATTTTCTAAACACTATTACCTTTTTCTTTTTTGGAGTGGGGGTAGGGAGGACAAAACTTAAGAATTCAAAAAAAATTAATAGAAAAGTACCAGAACACTTAAGGATGCTAAATATTACAGCAAACTGAATCAACACCTGTGAAAGTCAGCTGTCACAATTTTAAAAGCTTTAGGGAAGCAATTCATATATTCTTGGTTGGGCTACTTTTCATGAAAAACAATCAATAGTTATAAAAGGGGTTATTGCATCATCTGTTCCCAGGCCTATACAAAATTTCCAGATGTAAGCACAGATTCTATACCAGATGAAACCAAATTCCTTTTTTGCTTTTTACTTATCTTCTCAATTAAAAGAGCACTGGAGTATGAGGTTCAGCCTATTCCTCTTTTTCTGTTTCTGTTCCTTTGCAAACAATTCAAGCTACAAAGTCACAAGGAGAATAACTAGAAATGCAGTATTTTAAAGATTTTCTACTGAGTGAGGATTAACATAGACCTTTATTGTCTGAAGGAACCTTAGGGAGCAATAGTACTACTTGTGGCTACCAAAGAGGGAGATATGGGTTAAATCTTATTCCCACCTTTATTTTTTCTAGTGCTTTTGAAAAAGTTGCCACCCACAGAATGTTGTAAGAATACAACTTAGTGAATCTGAGAGATACACCTACATATTAGACAAGGAAATGGATGGAGACTCTCTTGGAATCTTTGAATCCTTCCAGTTTACACATATACGGTGAAATTCACCTTTTTGCTTCTGTTTACTTCCTCAAGTTTCAGAAACATTATAAAACACTAAAAGCCAAAAAACTGATGTATCAAATGTATGAAAGATCTTTTGCCATCTTTCTTTGTGTAGTGGCTTCTTCCACCTCTCATTCTTTAAAATAGATTCATTTGACATGGATTATGATTCAGCATCTTCTGTGCAGTGTAGGCAGAGCAAGTCTCAGAACATAACCACCATGTCACTCTATAAAAAAAGAGTACCTATGTAACAAAAGTATATGTACCTGTGTATCACCAGAAAGATCCATATCAAACCAAAGTGATAAAAAGAGCAAACAAAAGAGACACAGTAAGAAGATTCTGATACAGCAGTGGAAATGGGGGGCGGGGAGGGTGTCATGCCTAGTCAAGATAAAACACCTTTTATTAAGAAGAAATGACCTTTACAAGCTGTGACCTAATCTACAAAATATTTCAGAGCAGTTTTCATCAGCATGATAACTGAAAGTTTGTACAGCAAAAGCCTGTTAGTCGAGAATACAATTTTACTGAAAAAGAATCAAAGTGTGTGTCTGAGCTTTCACCTTTCTTATCCAAAAAAAAAAAAAAAAAACAAAAAAAAAAAACCAACCAAAACAAAAAACAAAACACCAAACACAGATCTTGCTCTGGGCATGTAACATTGTAAACTCATGCCAAAGAGTGAGAGCACTGGTGCTCAGCACTACTACATGTAGAAATGTACATAATAAAAGCTACATGACCCATCTCTAACTGAACAAGACTGAAGACTTGATTTCTAATTTTTATCCATAATACAAAAAGAAATCTAAGCTAGACTTAATCTTGGAATAAATGTAAATTTTATAAAATAAATCAACCTTAGCTCCATGTAAAATTTTTTAGATTGCCTGGGTTTTTGTTTCCAGGAAACTATTACTGATGAAGACACTTGGTATTTTTACTTTAAAGATGAGAAGTAAATAATATTAAAGGTTTTCTTCCTTGAATTTTCTACAAGTTGCATTTTCTGAGTATCAACAGTTCTTATTAAAAAAAAAAATCTTCTGCTATTGACCTGACTTGAAACATGTGTGCCTACAAATTTCGACACATTTGTCCTTTCTAGCTAAATGAGTAGCCAACCTACTCAACTGTACAAACAATTTTTGCTCACTTGAAGAGTTTAACAAATCAAGAACAATTACTGTACTTGCAATAAATTAATTTTGTTCCCATCTTTAGAGGGCTGATCCTTCTTTACCTATGAAATTAAACTTCCAGAAAGCAGTCAATTTTTTAAAACATGATGGATGGGAACTATGACAACTAACAACAGATACATCCAGCTAAAAGCCATGAGAGTTTTTTTTTTCCATGTAGAGAATTTCTGCTCAGCTATAACATATACACAGATTGCATCTCTTTAAGGAAGACGAATTGAAAAGCAAATATTTTTCTTCCTTCTCACACTTACACAGGATCAGCAAAAACTGATTGGCCTCTTTCTACATGCACACATCGTACTCAGCTCTATTTAGCATCATGCCATCTGGGCCTAATTTTTTTTCCTTCTGACATCAACAAGCTTCATAATGCAAAGTAAATTTCCTTTAATACTAAGGAAGAATAAGCAGGCCAGCATGTTTTTCCACATTTAGACAGCCAGATGAACTCCTACACATCTTCATCACACACTACTGAAGAGTCAAGATTTTCCTACAGAGGCTCCATATATTAAAAGAAAAAACAGATGCAATATTTAGGCATTGTTGTACAGTCAACAGTGGGTGACTTTCAAATTCAGCAACTGTCAGCAAATAAGAAAATAATTGTCCCGGCTCCTTTGATATTTACATAGAGTAAGCTATTCCATTTACTGTTTGTTTTTTTAAAATATGAAAGCAAAGAAAGTTTAGATCCCAATCTGTAAGGACTGTACAAGACTTCTTCCAGCCCCTCTCATAATCAGCACTGCTTATCAGCAGTTTCGTGAGCATTTCATAAGAGAAAGGTACCAACAATACACAATCATATTGTCAAGCCATTAACCTCTGGTAAAGCTCTGCCAGCTTCCAAGGTAATAGCATTCTTGATTATGGCTTAAAGTTTGTTTTCACATCTAAAACAGACTTATGAAGACAGTATTTAAGATTTTCCTTTACGTTCACCATAAGGTTAGTTTTCAGTTGCTTATAACTGCACATACTTTAGCAGCTTGGGTCGAAGTCTGCAATCTTGCCTGAATTTTATTTATTTTGAACAAAACAATGCAATCTCTGCTGAAGCTAAGATGCTTTCCCCATGTCAAGAATTTGACATCAATATTCAAGATCTCGAGCACACATGATCTGCAGCCAAGACCTGCAATAGCAGAGCAAAAGGCCATTGAGACAAGCATACTGCTTTAGTCTCTATCATTTGTGTACTTTGAAGGCAAAAATTCGGCAGAGATTTGGTGTCAAAATTTTGATAGATGTCACTTGCACCAGACTATGTCAACCTACAGATGATTAGGAATTTCTTTACAATTGTAGTTGTGAGCTGAAATGAGGCAAGAACTATAACTGAGAACAATGAGAACTTTAACATCAGTCAAAGGAACTGACTGGACCAGCACTTACAGAAACACCTTTCTACATACTCCTGCTGTGGAATATACATGGCTTGGCTATCTGAAAAACAGTAATAAAACACACCCCACACTTTAGCTGCATGTATGAATGGCCAAAGTTTTGCACAAAGGGCAGGCACAGAATCCTGCAACACAGAGAATCCCGTCTATCATCTCTTCCCTTCACTTATTGAAAGGAATCTCTCTAACAATTCCACTCATCAGATGACAAGAGACAGACAATCACTCTCAAAAGTCAGATCCAAGCCATTTTGTTTAAACTGAAGACAGAGCAGAAAACTGCATCATTCAGAGTCACCAGCATGGATCTCCAAAAAAGACTGCATACCAGATGCAAGGATAAAATACCCTATCTGGAAGATTTATGGTGAAGAGATTAAAGCTTGTTTTGCTTAAAAAAGCTTTCCTGCCTAAGAAGCAGCACCTTTCTCACACAGATTGGGCGTTTTCTCCTCCTGCATTCCAGAAGAGGCTTTCAGGCTCTCTCTGTGGTATGAAGAGAGATAAACCCTCACAGACATGTTAAAGGAATTCCAGGAGGGCATTTGGGAAGGGCCAGAGGCACCAGCAAAGATAAAGCTCAAGGAAGAGCACAGGGGTGGTATCTTTCTCAGACCCCGTGAAGAACTATCAAGATGTTCTTCATTAAGTCTAGTGTTCTCAATTTTGGAAAAGATTTTCCTGAAATCCTTCCACTGCCTGGCATTTTGGGACTATCCACATGTTACCTTACTTTACACTGGATGAGAAACGAAATTCCCAAAGTAATCATGTCTATTTGATATGGTCTAGATAGATACCAAAAGTGGCATATTTCTATACAACATTCTTGTAGTTATGAAGTGGTTTACTCCAGAAAATATGTTCTCATTAAATCTCTCACTATATGGTACATTTAAGGTTTGAATACCAAGTAAAAACAGTCTCCTTATGCCATTGAATAATTCTCTCACAGAGTTCTTTCCAACACTAAACAATGGTACTGTGACAGTTCTAAAAATTTCTAGAGCACTATTAATAACATAGCAGCACTCTGCATTCTACATCACTATGGCTTTCTCTTCTTAGTGGCATGCTATCTTTGTTAATACACACAGGACTTATGACATTTCTTAAAAAAAATAGTTTTCCTTCATGAGAATAAGGTCTGCAGAAAGAGATGCATTTTATTTCAACAGTAATTCATTTTCTATACTACTTCTTAACCAAATAATCATTCTGTATGCCCCATTTTTCAGTAGAGATTTTTACCTGTTCAAGCCAGAAACAAGTTTTCTCTAAGTTTCTCTCTTTGCCCCTAATGTTTTACTCCTTGCCCTTGTTAAAATCTGGAGATTACTGACAAACATACCAAAACACCTACAGAAAGGTAAAAATTACTAACAACACAAGTTTTTGTGCACTGCAGTATGTTAGCAAAGAAAAGTGGTAAACATTTAAAATTATGGGAAACTTGTTGAGCATTGCAAGTGAAAAGAAGTATGCAAAGAGGAGAATGCATCTTAGCTGACTTACTTAATGACTGAGAGGGGGGCTCTGAATACAGTCTGGAATTCTCTCCATTGCAGTGTCAAGGTTAAAAGCACAATGAACTGCAAAATACATACTAAGCAAACTGACAATGCATTTCAAATGGAGTCATTCTTTACTTGCTCTGAAACACTACTCAGGCAGAAATGACTGCTTTTAAGATTTATATCTGCAAATATGAGTATTTGTACAAACCAAAAGCAGAAACGATACAAGGATGGTTGCATCTGCATAATGCCATGTAAAATTACTACAGTCACAACAGCTCTGAACACCTGGAGCACATTGAAATTACTAGTAAAGTGGCTGTCATCTTTGGCATACAAATAACAGAAAAAAAAGGCAAAAAAAATAGATTGCTTATTTCTCCACATTTTTAGATATACATTGATAAAATTTTTATATATTTATTTAAATATTATGAATCCAAGAATAAAAACATTTCAATGGTAAGATTTAAAGAGGGAAAATAATGAATTTAAAAAAAAAAAAAAAAGAGAAGAAACAGAGTTAAAGGCAGCACATTAAAAGCCCAAGTGAGTTTCTTCTAACTATAAATCACACCAATTCATTATTATAATAAAATTAGCAAACAATAATACAGTATTTTTCATTCATAAGCTGAAGAAATCTACAGGAAAGCTTTCTCAGCTGATAACAAAAGCATTCTCTCTTGAAACTAGATATGGAATACTTTGACTTGAGAGCATCTAGTGCTATTTTTAACATTAAATGTTGTAGTTCTTTGTTGCTGTAACAAACACCTTAGGATCTTGCAGTCAATGTGTCACCTCAGAGCCATAGGCCATGGATCACTATCAGCTAAATCACTTATGCATCTTGCTAAGATGCAAGGAGTTAAACTTAAATGAAATAGAGACAAACCTGAATAATCCAAATTGACAAAGCAGGAAGAAACACCTCAGGATGTATTACTGGTACATAAAGGCATACATAAAGCCTTCCTGGTGATCAAAGCAGGGGAAACCACACTGCAGAAAAGCAATAATCATTACTTCTACCAGCTGTGATCCCGCTTGGTTGTATGCAGCTCTGATAATATTCATCACCAGTAACGTGAACAATAAGACTGAAAAACTGATTTATGGGGAAAGATTAGGAGTTAAACACATGGATTTTTTTTCTAACAGTGAAGAGCAAGTATGACTATCCATGAATATTTGATAGATGCAACTTCTAAGAAGGAGAAGATCTATCTATTGTGACACACAAGAATTAGAAGTAAAATGATGAAGACCAGGATAGTGAAATTTTTGTGAGACATTCCTTATTGAGGTCTTCCCCCAGTTAAATAATGATCTTGTGAAACCACTTCAGGCTATCACATAAAAGTGTCAAAAGTGTGGTTGCAGTGAGCATTTTCACTTTGTCAGGGATACAGACTGGCTAATATGGCCATTTCTCTTAGGGCTCTGGATAACTCTGCTTAAGTTTGAGGGGACAAGCAACAGCTGACTGGTCAAAAGCAATTGTGCCATGACCTATTCTGCCGCCTCCTTGCCTTTTCTTTCACGTATATCCAACTACCTCAGTTGTTATTCTTGCCTAGTCCCCTTACATGCACATACATAGCTGCTGCTTCTGATCAGCTGCCCTGATCTATAAACAATGGACAGAGACGCTGGCACTGACACGTGGAACTACAGCACATGTATATGTCCTCCTGCAGAACAAATCAATGCACATGCATTAAATCCCTTAGTAGCAGTGACAAAGGCTTGTAAATTGGGAAGGAGCAGAAAAGAAAAAGTAATCTACACACAGTGACTGCAAGCCATAAGCACTGACTACAAGGAACCATCTACAGGCTAGCAGTGCCACATTAATGCACCTCTGCTAGAGTTTTGATGCTTCCATGTGCATTTCCACATGTGCTGGATTCCAAATGTACAACAGAACTTGTATCACTCTTGACACTTGTATCCCTAACGATGGATGTCATTGGTATTACTAGGTATGCCACAAGCCAAGTACAGGTAAGTAGCAGATACTATGGTTGCTGTTCAGAGATATATCCCTACAACAGCATAGGCTTTTTCCCCAACTGCAACCATAAGAACCCTCAATTTTTAGGCAAGTGTACATTGAAATCTTTATTGGGAAAAGGGAGCTCTTGAGAAAGAAGTTGACTGTCAAATAAGATTATTTGTTCAAACAACATTGCTGGATTTGTCACTATTGATTGTACAATGCCAAGGTAACAATATATAGTAGAGCTTCCAAAAACATCCTGGTTGCACAGAGACTCTTAAGAGAAACATTTTTCAATGTGTGTTCCACATCGTTCTAAGCGATTCCTATTAATGAACAAAAAAATAAGAGAGAACTTATAATCAATATTGAAGTATGCCGGCTTTTTCCAAAAAAGCCCACAACCATCTTACTCCAGAGTTAAAGCTTGTTAAGTGAGTTATCTAAAGTGGCCCTCTTAAATGTCTGTCTTCCCTAATCCATAAGATATTTGTTTGTGCTTTTTTCCAAACAGATGTTATCTGAGTGCTCAGATAGCTAAAAAAATTAGCAATTTAAAAGGCAAAACAATTAGAGATATGACATTGCTGTTCAATTCAACTCTGGTTGGTGATCATTTCCTCAAAAACAACATTTTAAAGCCAATGTGTGTTTTGACACATAGCTACCTTCGTATTCACTCATATGTAAACCCTGATAAAAATACAGAAATATTGGACTTAACTTATTTCATGTACTGAGTTGTAAGCCTTCAAAATCAAGACAATTCCCTAACTGTGTTAGAGGGTTTTTTTAGTTTAATCTTACTCCTCATGCACATCTCAAATAGATATCTTGGTGCCTCTTCTTAGAAAATTCATGCTTTTTTCCTTATGAGCTGCATTAATAGAAATACACAACTAAAATTATACTAATACTGGTGAACACACTTTCCTGAAAAAAACTCCTGTAATAAGCAATTGTAACGCACAGTCCATCAGAAAATGTGTGTTACTTTCTTTCATGGTGGACTTGTTCTTCATAGTAGTTTTACACCGAAAGAACACCAAAAGGCAGAACAGAGACACTGTCTTCCCCAGTGTTAGTGTAACAACATAGTCCTTTCATCATTTAACTTCTTTAGAAATTAAAATAGGAGAGGAAATACATGTCACTGGAAGAGGATTTTGTTTGGTTTTCGGTGGTTTATCATGCTGGAATTGTTCTCCTTCTGGCAGGATTTCTTCATGCATTTTCCCTACAGGTATATGAAAATCATGGGGAGCATTCTTAGTATCTGATTTGCCCCAGGGAAGAAAGTGAAGAGCAAAGTAGGTCTCTGGTTTTATTCCTGTGTGGCTGGGGTTATTCATACATTGTGTCAATCTGTTCATGTAGGAAAAACAAAAGAACAGCAGCAGCAAGCATGCCCTTGGGTAAATCTAATGGTTAGAGAGTAGCAGGTCAGAAGGTTTACTGAAATGTAACAGAGAAGTTTTAAAACCTACCTTGAATGACTGGTTTCTGATAACTAAGGTAACACTCACATCTAATTCTACGTTAATCATAAATGCTTATGCTGTGTCACAACAGCCTAAACATAGTTTTCCAAGGTGTACAAGGAAACTGAGGATCTTTCTCACTTCTTGCAAAACAGACCTTTCCTTCCAGGGCCCAACTTATAAATATACAGGAGATAAGCTATAAGTCAAAAAGTGGATATACACAGTTTCACCACACATGTTACAGTACTTTTCACATCTGAGTTAAAGGTTTAGTCAACATTTGCTTTAACAGCACTACTCAAAAATGCCTAGGGAATCACTAGTGCCACAGTGTCATCACTGAAATAATAGTCATAACAATACCATTTTTAATGCCATATAATAAGATTTTTTTAAAAAAAAAAAAAAAAAAAAAAAAAAAGCACAGCTCTTCTACCCATTTCCCTGCAAGTAAAATTCTTCAGCTGAGTAATTCTTCAACATAAGTAATATTAGTGAACAGAACTACGTGCCCACAGATCTTTCACTGATGACTTCTTTCTGTTTTCCTCATTCTCCTAAAGTCAGGAAAGTGCCAGTAAGTCCAAGGTGAAGAATGAAATACATCTCCCACTGGTACACCAGCCAAATGCAATTTTTGTTTTAAGAACTTTGTTTAATCTGTTCGACTACTTTCCACTGTGATCACAGCTCTTGTTTCTTCTAACTGGAAATAAACTGCAGATTTCACTAACACTTAACTACTGAAAACCTTTAACGTTAAGAAATAAAACGAAATGACAAACCATTTTTGCTTCAAGTCTTTGACAACAAGTCACATGATAGATTTCTGGTTTAAAGCACACAATGCAGCCTTTCTTGAGTAGTCGCCCAGAGGAATAAAAAGTATCAGCTGCTTGGTAAAGCTGATCAAAACTACAAAACCTTCACGTGGTCACCTAAAACAGGTAGGTCCTTCTTGGGGCACCAGTATTTCAAAGAACATAGTGAAAATGTATAAACATACATTTCAGTAAACACTCAAATTCCCTGTCATCACACAATTATGTGAATTTTGACCCATTTCACACCTTCAGGGACAACTGCAAAGTGAAATCAACTCTCTCTCTACTGGAAGAAACTGGGAAGGAAAAAAGTCACAAGGCCTCTTGAAGTTTTAAGAAAAAGCATCACATTTAAATGCAGTGATATCTCTTCCATTTCCCACTTCCTCACCTTATACAGTGATCAGTTTGGAAATCCTGCTCTATACAGGCATCTACAGGTACATATGAAAGCAATAAGAAACAAGTCTACAGCCTTCTCCTCCTTGAATTCCACTGCAGGTTTAGGGCACTAGGTTGCAAACTCTTTGAAAGAGACATTTTTTTCACAGCTGCTGGAAAGTAGAGATTGCACAGATAAACAGACTTCAAAGAACGGCACAGTGAATGCCTGCCACCCAAAAAGTCTTTTAACAGCTGATTCCTTAGTAAAATTTGTCCATAATATGCTCATTTAAAAAATATAGGAATTCGCTGGTGATTTTAACTGGCCAGAAATGCAAGACTTCTCTACAATGCTGTTATTACTCTGAAATAAGATGACAGGGCAGGAAGATGCCTCTAATTGAAGAAGCATCAATTTGACAGATGGATAAGGAATTGGCTGGATGGTTGCACTCAAAAAGTTGAGGTCAATGGCTCAATGTCCAAGTAGTGACCAGTGATGAGTGGCACTCCTCAGGTGTCAGTGTCAGGGCTAGCACTGCTTAACATCTTTGGCAGTGACATTGGCAGTGGGATTGAGGAACCTGTTAGACTTGCAAAATCCATGCAGGAAGTCCCATCCTTAGCAAGAAGGATGATCATAATATGTAGTATATAAACAGAACTGTATGTATTGTACAGGCAAATAAAATTATATTAATATAAAACTTCTTATATCCTTTCTTTCCTGTTACAAAGACAAGGTTACTCTACCCTACATTTTGGAAACTACTCACTTTGAGAAGTTACGGGATATGCCTCAAGTCTGATGCTAATTTTCAGGAGGTGCAGTCCCACAACCTAAAGCCACATTTAAAAAATCCAAGGATTTCTAAAGAGAAAAGGACATGCTCAAGACTCAAACTAACATTTGTAATTCAAGTAGAAGAAAAGGGCTTGGAGTATGCTGGCATTTTTCTTTCAGGGACAGAACAGACTCACACGATAGCATGATTAGCTAGGATCTAAATACAAGTGCTAGTATGGTCAAGACAGTGGTATAGAACAGAAGGGACATTTTCAAGAGGATATTGAAGCTACCTCAGGGATCAGATGGTCTGTGTTATTGCCCAACTTAGACATAAAAGGCTATAGATAAACAAATTATCAAAACAGCTAGTTGCTTAACAGAAGAGAAGCAAGCGCAACTGTATTCAATGCTTCAGCATTTGAGTTTCGGGTTTGTTTCTATTGCATTCTAGTCAGGTATGCATTTTGTCATTTAATACTGGTGTAATTTTTTTCCCTGAGCATAGACCCCAGGGTATTTTACTTCTGTCTGTGTTAAATTAGCTATCTTTCTTATCATCCAAAACATAGTCCCATCCACAATGATAGAGTTCCTACATATGGAATAACAAATTTTCACATACACTGGGATCTTCTGACTCACCATTCACTTCCTTCTAACAGAAATCCTAGGGTAGGGCCCTGGAGTGTTTCTCTGCATTCAGACCCTACCTCACACACTGCTCCTGCCCTCAGGCTTGCATAGAAAGAAATGCGTACAAGCAGATGAGAAGCAACAGCATTAATCAGCCACATCCCCAAAGTCAGAGACCAGGGGAACCAGGGTTGGAAAGCACGTTGGCCAACAAACCTGCCTCTGCAGGCTGGACTTTGCCTATGGTCTGTAAAGAAGCAGATTCTATGCCTCAGAGGAAGCTGCATCTTTAACCCCAAGTTGAATTGATAACTCACCTCCTTTCACGGGTTTTTATTTCAACAGAAGTACACAGAAGAGGAAAAAGCAACAAAACTCTCTGCCTCAAATCATCTGCCCAAGACAGCCCGCATCTGGGCCTCTCTGGACCATGAAAACTATAGCCTAGGTCCCAGGCCCTCCGCTTCAGCCCATCCCCACAGCTGGTTTCCTTTCAGATAAGAAACTATTCATGAAAGTGAACACAAATGGCTCACTATAGTCTTTCCCAAGCAGAAACAATACCTGCAACAGGGTAGAGGGGTTCAGGTCTCTCTTTCACAATATAGAAATAGACATATTTTATCTTGGCACTATATATACACTAAAGACATTTATTATACCTTATGTATTATACCTTACATTAGACAGCAAAAAAAAAAAGTTACTCAAGCTTTTAGCAAAACATGCGCTGGAATATAAAATGCTTTGCAAATTTATCAGCTACCTTGATTCTTTTGTACTAAAAAACCTCCAAATTTATAAGAACATTCTAACATTTTGAAAGTGCCATACTTCCCTAACCTTTAGCTTTTAAAGTGTGTGCATATATGTAGAGTATTTTAACATATATAAAATATGCATTGAGAAATATCTTGCATCAAAATAATACAAAAAAAATACCCTTAAACTTCATGTTAATTAAACAGTGAAGTCAACTTCACACAGTAATTTGTTTCCATACTGACTTAAACTGTGGGGGAAAATTTCCAACCTTATCTGAACCCTAAAACTCAGTTATACTGTATTACTGTTATTCCCCTGGTAACACTGGTAATCTTTATGTCAAAGTTAGGAATTTCAGCAGGAAGCTAATAAGTTTCTGACACAAGGTTTCAAAACTCACTTGTGGAAGATTTACAAATGCTCACATGCCTCTGTATACAGAGAGAGTCCTTTCCCAAAAGTCAATTCAAAGCAAAATTTGCATTTAAGCATGTTAACTCATCATAAGAAACTTGCTGCTTTACTACCAATTGAGAATGAACCAAGTCTAGCCACCTCAGATTTAATCGGACCAAAGTGAGCCTCTCTTTTGAAGCACCTAAAAATCAACTGGAAGTGTTAGGTTATTGTTCTCTAAAACAAAAATAAGACAACTGCTAAATCATTATTCTCCTCACAAACCACAACAACACAACTGTGGTTCTGAGCAAGCTAGGTATCATTTTTGTGAAACTACTGTGTTTGTGAATTCATAATGTTTTGTTGACTTGTCCCTGACTTCTCTTTAATTCCGTTATCTGTGGGAAAATATTTTCTTATCATTTAATGGTAAAATTACTTTTTCAATAATGAAGATTAGTGAAAACATAAGGGAGGAAGTCACATGGAGCTAGGGAATTAATGAAGAGTCTCTTAGTACAGGCAGGTTTTCCCTCTGAAATACTACTTGCTGAATACGCTGCCTTCTTTTGTGCTGATAAACATCAACAAAGCCCCTCTGCATAGTGCGGTAAAATTGTGACTCCTGTAAGTTGCTGAGCAGCTGCTACCCTCATTAAATTAAAAACAGCAGCAAAAAGTAATCAATCTTAATATGTACAGTGATGAGCTCTGAATAAATTGTTAATTGTCCTACTAGATGTTGATTTTATGTTTCTCCTGTGATTCTTCATTCCTTCCTTAATGCTGTGACAGACGTAAAGCACAGGAGACCGGGAAATAGACACCATAGGATACAGTGAAACAAGTCTGACTAAATTCAGACTGGTTTCTTTTATATGTTATAGAAAGCACTTTCTGAAGGAAGAGAAACACCTTCATTGTTTTCATGACAATACCATATTTACAGTTCTACAGTGCAAATTTCTTTTGACTGCAGCAACCTGTACTATGCTTCAAAGTATTGCTTGCATGACAAGGTGGTTTTTTTTTTTTTTTGCTACTGAACATTACAAATTAATGTAAGTTATCACAGATAAGTGACCAATTTAGACATTTAATATAATGAGACTATGAGCATCTTGGCTTTAAATGAGGTGAAAGAATGTGAAAGATGCAATTGGCATGTAAACAGGTTTTTCTACAAGAGCTGCATATTCTTCCAGAGGTGATAGATATTATTCAGGACATACCCAGGATTAAATGTGATATCTTAAGCCAATTTCTATCAGTTTAATTGGGTTAGGGATTTTATCATCGTGATGCCTGCCTCAAAAAATGGTCAAGCTACAGGTGCATCACATATTTTTCAATGAGCAGAAGATGGAAAAGGAAAGGGAAAAGATTAATAGTGACCATTTAGCAGTGTTTGTAGTGACAAACTTCCATTCTTGCAGAACATGAAAATGGTAGAGTCATTGGGATTCAAAGAGTAGCAAGAGCACTCAACTGTTCAAAGTCCTCATGTATAACTCACATCAATGTCATAAACCCTTTGCCACACTGACTTGTAGCCAACCCCAAGGAATACGGTGACAATCACACTGAGCACATCTGTGCACAGAACAGATAATGGGAGAGGGATGAATGGTTTAGCCCTTTAGAAGTAGAAAAAAGTATTCAGGCTTAAGAGGCACAGGTGCACCAGATCAAATATTAATTGAATTTAGGTACTTGGGTCTTTTCAAAGGACCTAGACATAGCAATGCTTACAACTGTGGTACTCAATTTTTAAGCATCTTGAAACTGCAATAAATCACACAAGCCCCAAGGGCTTTTTATGTTCTTCCCTTAATAACACAGGTGGCAATTACAAATATATAGGAAGGATTAACAAACCTCCTCACAGATACCAGACTGTCAAAAAAGCAAAATAGATGCCTTTACTCTAAACCCACTTAGGAGTGCAATTCAGGCATCTTGCTTTCACATTAAACAAAAAAGTGGCCTCCCCCACTTGAAATCCACAATCTTTAACTGTGAATTATGCTTTGAAATAGTTCAAACAAAACAAAGAAAACAAATAAAAATAAAAAATAATTTAAAAAAAAACAACAACACATGCAACTCTCTTCATTTGAAGTACAGCTGGCAGGTGGGCCAGCTACTCAACTGCTACAGCAACAGAGCTTGTAGGGATCTTTCCTACCCGCCAAATGCTACAAAATGCAAAACTCTTCAACTTAAGCTCTTTCAGTTCAGCAGGAAATAACGGCTTCTGCAAGACTAAACCTAAAAGTACACACCCAAGTGTTACACATCAGGTCAGTTGTTATTGGGTCAGAACCCCTTTGTTGGGGTGCATCTCTGTGACTCTGTGTGTGTCTGGGAAAGGCTGGGCTGTAATTTATGTGTACATAACTTAAGTTACGTGGACTTTGTGTTCGTTGGATGTAACAAAACTTCCTTACTATAGCAATGCTTGATAATCTTGGTAATCTATTGTAATGCTTTTGTGAAGTCGCATGTGATCTTTGTAAAACCCTTTTTGCCAAAACACCTATATTCTTACCAAATTAAAATAAATCTCTCAGAGAAAAATGTGTAGTTATTCTCTGGAAATTAATTCAAAATACCAAGAACAAATGGCTTTGAAAGGGTTCATGCAGGTGAAATCTCTTGAAGCCTGAAATTAACATGTACACCTGGTAAAGTTGGACCGGGTTGTAACACCAAAGACTACTGATTAGGCAGCAGAGTTCCAGTTCCTGCTTCAGTGCATGCTTGTGTTTCACTAACAAGGCTCTATTTAACCCTCCATCCACAAACAATAACAGACATCCAGTCTGTGCACAACAAACTATACCTTTCACTGAGAAAGGGAATGGGATTTTGTTCTTCAGTATTCCAGAATGTGGTTTAACCACTGCTTGCCAGGCACCTTCACAGAGAGAAGCACGGGTTCTGAACTACAGCCAAAAAAACCCTGTCACAATCTAGAGCTAGGTAGCCCTACAAGGGGTAATAATACAAGTAGTATTATTTTTTTCAGTATTTTAGAAATGCCCAAACATTACTAAGTAGCAAAGAAGTCTCATGTTGTTGCTTTCCTCAAAGGACTCAGTAATAGCAGAAAAAATTACAAATTCCCCAACAATCAAATGTCTGGAGTTGGGAAAGTTTGGACCGCATATCCCCCAGTCCCAGGAATCATGAATACTGTGTAGCTTACCATCTCTGGATCCAGATCAGGAATGGGTTTTAAACTAACCATTAAGACACAATAAAATATATGACTTCATCAGAAATCAGATAAAACCAGATTTTCTAGTCAATTCATTGCATCAGTCTTCTATAAAGAATCAAGATCTTTTCTCTCACTGTGAACAAGTCATTGTTTTGACAACCTTTTTAGACATGCTGAGAAGCATTTTTTAAATAGCAAGGACATTTTAATTGTGGATGACATGAATCAACTATGTGAAAGAACAGCTGCATCTTCAGATGACAGGAAGAAAAGCGTGATCTGGATGCAAAGTACAATAAAAGAATGTTTGATACTTCATTTACTACTTTTCATCAAGCCCTACCTTCAAAACTAAAAAAAAAAAAAAAGAGCTCACAAAAGATAGTAAAGAAATACGGTGCTAGGGAGGAAGCTTTTTATGCATCTAAAGCCTATGTCAACTTGTTTCAAAGATTACCCAAAATAGTGACCTGTTTTCTGTTCACCAAACCACACTGCTTTACTGAAGTCAGGGATGAGAGAACTCAGTGTTAAATTACTCTAATTTCATGAGTCTAAAAACTGAACCTTCTCATTTTATGCTTTATAATTGGAAGCAAACACTGGAGTCAAGTCCAAACAGCTATGAAATTCAGTCTTTGCAGCTTCGGCATATTTGAATTATTCTTGTACAGCTATTACTCATGTCTTATACAAAAGATATCAAATACAGGAGGAGGCCTCAAGAACTTAGACAGAAAATTAACTAGGAAAGCATACCTGGAACAAAAGAATTGACATCCAGCTTCTGGCAAGCTGCCATCAATTGCAATTAGTGCTTGGTGCTTCACATACCACAACAAATGCAAAACAAGAAGTTAATGTATGCACTCCAAGTACTGTTTTGTACTATTCAGAGTTGTTCCAGTCACTGCAGATACCATTCTCTCCTAGGCAGAGAAGTGACAGAAGGCCACCATCTCCCATCTTTGACAAGTTATTAAGATACAGGAAAAGATACAATTTCTGAAACTTACAGGATCTTTAAAAGCTATTCTTGCATGCACTACATACAATGCAAGTGAGAGCGCTTCTGAAAACTCAGCACTTCCAGTTCAATCTAGTCTGGGAGCTGACATATGTCTGTGATCACAGTACAGCCAAAAATTGCCTGGTGAATGAAAGAAATATAAACCAGTTCAGAGGTATGAAAAGAAATGTTACTCAAGCTGTGTCAAATTTAAACTACCAGAAAAAGTTCATATAAGCTTAAAAGAATAGAGGAAAACTGTTTAGAAAATTTCAAAACCTTACCAGAATAGAAGCTTCTTAGGTGACTTTTCCTAAACCAAGACATTGCTAGGAAAGTAGGTTCACAAAATAGACAAATGTAATAGAGAGAAAAGGCAAAAATTTGAAAGCATCTTTGTCAGGAAAGGCAGTTATATGAAAGCCAAAGTTTCAAAAACAAGCATCAGTTTTGCAAATGGTGCATTTTTTTTAGGGGAAAAGTATGAAATGGCTCCAGAGCTAAAGGAAAAGAGTTTACAAAACAAATTTCAATTAGGATGAGGAAGTTTATCCTCTTTTCTTTTGGAAATTTTCAAAATATTCTTATACCTCACACAAATCAAATTCTTTTATATAATACCGGATTCTCCACATAGAAACAGAATGAAATAAGCCAGCATTTTGACAATTTTATTTATTGAAACCTTGCTGTCAGTTTTGCAGGAACTTGTAAAACCAAGATTATACCTGGATAGAGAAAAGTCAATTGACAATCAGGCAAAGGGGAATTTCTCTGTGAAAAGCAGAGAGGCCAGTATTGCTGATAATATACACAGGACTATAGTTGGTCCATCTTCTAGGGACACTGAAAAATAAAGAAGTAAACAACCGACAGGGCACTAGTGGAAAAACACTTTCTTGTTGTGTAAGTCTTGTCTAAAATGTTCAATATACAATCAGCTTCTAAATTCATTCAGGCTGACGTAAGTGCCTTGACAGATCTGCAATCAGTTTACATGTGATTCTCAAACCCAGAAAAATACATTATTACCACAGTCTGTACAAATACTATTTAGCAACCAAAAATCTTCATTGGCTATCAGATCAAATTTTCAAAGCAGCCTCTTCCAATAACAGCTTATTTTTTTACTTGAAATTAGTTTCCAATGCAAATCTCAGCACCCTTTTCCACCTATCCACTCATATGGTAAATTCAGTTAGGCTGAATATGCATTTTCTGTGATTTTTTTCTCATGGGACGAAACATAAATAAAAAATTACAGGGAGAATATTAGTAGATTAGACCTCAAATCTCTGAATATTTAGCATCATAATGTTCTCTGCCTTGAAACTCTTATTTGCAGGTTGAGGAAAGAAGCTTCTGCCTTAAACTGTAAGAAGATTCCCTCAAGCAAGGGCAATTGTGTCTAAAAGAACATCTTCCATCAAGGCTAGTCCTATCAGTTGCTTAAGCAGAAAAGAAAATCCTCTTAGTTGGCTTATGCCTTTCAGAGCTTCAAATGGTATCCTTTGAAGCTGAAGAAAAATTTTTTAAGTGACCAGTTACGTAAAAAAGCTTTTTAAAGAGCAGGTTATTATGCAATACTAAATTCATCCAGAAATTCTGTAAAATGGGATGCAATGGGATGCAAGATGCAAGGGTATCAAGGAATATGCCAGTGAAGTTAAGATTTGTCCCTCTTCTGCTTCAATACAATAGCTTTGGCTGAGCAAGGGGGTGTGCTCAGCTGGACTGCTTCCCTCTGAACTGTCCAGCATTCCAGCACCCTTTCAGGCTTTAAAATTTGTCATCAAGCCCATATCTACCTTGATACCCCATAGATTTCAAGGCCTTCCTGTTACTTGCTGCAAGATTCATTTAATATTCAGTCCTAGAATTACAGAATACACTCACCACTCTTGCAAGAGACAAAGAATAATTAGGAGAACTAGTCAGGCTTTCAGGTTGTCTCAGTGATATCCAAGCATATCCATAAATGTCATGGTGAAGCATACTGAAATACTATGTAACAAAATCCCTCTCTTTCATTTACCTACTAAAAGCAAGTAAACCCAAAACATATCAAAATCTGTAGCCATTTAATATTATATAAAATAAAAACCAGAGAGTCATCAAACCAAGAAGTGGGATTTAGGGTCTGGAGTGGAGGATATTAAAATTGTAAATTTCATATGAAACTAAGTTCAAAATCTTGATTCAGCTTTATCTAAATCAAAGACTTCTTTAACATGATACTGCTAGATTGTAGAGGAAGTTTGGTAAAAATTATGTTTTGTGTAGGTAATTCAAAAAACTCTAAGAAAACTACAGCAACAGCTATGTAAATATGAAGATGAGGTATAGGATGTGTTATCATAAACAGGTCAACATATGGAGGGTGTTTGGATGCTGGCATAGGCTCCCTGGGGAAGTGGTCAGAGCACTAAGCCTGACAGAATTCTAAAAGCATTGAAATGACACTCTCAGGCACATGGTGTGACTCTTGGAGCTGGTCCTGTGCAGGGTCAGGAGCTGGACTCAATGATCCTTGTGGGTCCCTTCCAACTCAGCATGTTCTGGGATTCTGTAACGTTTCTATTTTGAAACCGTTGTTAATTTTCATTTTGAGTGAGAAAAATATTTCAATGCATTTGACAGTGGAACTCATTTAAGAAAAAAATGTAAAAATATCTCACTTCATATTCCTCTCACCTCCAGCACTCACATTTATTCCCGCTCACTGTTGCCCACAACCCAGATGTCTAAAAGATGTTTACAGGACCTCACCTATAACTCTCTAACTCTTCCTTTTGAGCCTCAATCCTTCCCCTCTTACAGGCTCACAGTCTGGTGCACACAGTATTCATCTCTGCCTCCAAAATAAAGCTCAGCTACAGAATCTTCTCAAGAGTATTTCACCACATCTAGATGCTTTAGTGTCAAGAGACTCACATCATAGAAATCAGAAGGTGACTAACAGCTGGAGAACACTCAAGCATGCTATCCAATAGGAAATCCTCAAAACACACCACAGCCCTGGTAACCTCAGAAGCTGCAACATCATCCATCAAAACAATGAAGAGACTAAAAATCCTGATATTTTACCAAGCTTGACAAATCTAAGGTCCAACAGCAAATACCAGCACAGCACTTCTACAGTCTTTCATTAACAGGTAGCCCAGAATCAGACACATGCCTCCCTCTCTTGGGGTCATGGGGCTTTTGCATCATGAAGCAGAGAAAACTTCAAAGCTCCTTCAGTATGGCAGTTTAGTTTTCCAGTGACTTGAAAAAAAAACCAAAACATTCATTCCTAAGCCTCATGGATACTACACTATAATGTAGAACATTATAGATGTCAAGAACAGTAAATAAGGGGATTAGTTATCTAAATAATATTTTTATATATTTGTATCATCTTTACCTCTCTGCCTATGGTAGGTGCAGTCAGACCCGAGCTGGTACCTGCTGAAGTTAGGCAGAAGGGAAGCAGGCTAATACAAGTCCAGTTTCAGCTGGAACTACCTGCACGGGCAACATGCAGCCATCCTAAAAGCAAAAGAACATTCATTCAAATCCTGATCCTAGCTACTTCAAGGAAGCACAGAATATGCATTTATCTTTCCAAACAGCTACAAGTCTCCTGTCTATGTGACAATCACGCCTAAGAATTCATTCACTGTCATTTATAGGCAATATTGTGCTACAAGGTCTTCTACTTACAATCACAGGCAACAGATTATTTCCTGTCTTTCTCCACAGCTCATGACACAGCAGACGCAGCATTAGTCAGAATTACTCTAAAAACATGGCCTAGTTATATAACCAGTTACTTATTTTAAGTGCTTCAGAGAAATTA
The DNA here is from genome assembly GCA_035583185.1 of Anabacerthia variegaticeps. NCBI lineage: Eukaryota > Metazoa > Chordata > Aves > Passeriformes > Furnariidae > Anabacerthia > Anabacerthia variegaticeps. The sequence continues at coordinate 35,344,050 of JAWWEW010000131.1, read as the reverse complement.
AGGAAACTCAGACATATTCTACAGATGAAGATAAACTTTATTATTATGCCATCTATTGAATCTGCCTTGTGAATATTCTTGTTCTCTACATTTAATTCCACCATTGTAGAGTTCATCCTACTTGCCCAATCTCTGCCTCACTTTTAGTAATTAATCAGACTGATTTATATAACTTAATTCCTGAGGAGTTAACTTTCACAGTTCAATTGCTGACAGCTTTAGAGAAGCACTTTCTAAACCCATTTTAAAAGCAGTGATTTATAGCATGAATGCAAACAGGGAGCAAAACAAAAGCAATTGCAGAGCTAAGAGCTTTTGATGAATGCTAAAAGGCCATTAAAATGCTGTTCATAGTCTGTATGATACAGTCAATTTTATCATTCTTTCTGTGAATGCAATCGTTTTCTCTGAATGTGCTGACAGAGAGGTACAAGTCCACGAATTGTTGGTGCTTGCAGAACTGTTTATCACTTTTAGATTTAGTGGCGTATGAGAAAACACAGAAAACTAGTGTGCTTTACAAATCAAAGTCCTCAAAAAAATTATCTTGGCTGAGGCTGTCTCTTTGAGGATTTTGAATCATGCCCCATATAAACCAGAAGGAAAAAGGACAAGGAACTTGCTTGGGACACAGGTACTGAACTACAAAATACATTAAACAAAGATAGCACAATCAAGACTCATTTGACACAGGAATAAAGCTGTTTTAAAGAGTGAAAGTGAAGAGTTCATCATCAGAAGAAACTGACTGTACTATTTAGAAACAATATAAAACTCTCCCTCCTAGAAGTTCTATTGCTTGATAATAAATTAATATAACCTTATTCAATCATAATCCATCATCACTAAAGAAGCATTTCTAAGATTACCAAACCTGTACAACTCATGATTTTGCTTTTATCTGTGCTGTTATTCCAATAGATACTACATCATCCTGATTGTCCTATGAAAGTTACATTATGCATTACACATTACAGCATTAGACATAGCTGCAGCAAAACACTTCATCATTGCTTAAGAAAGAGTTCAGTTTAAGAAAAAAAACCCACAACACACATGACATTTGGCAAGAAGCCACAAGTAGACAATAAAATATACCTGGTTATAAACCAAACAGTTTGGTTAAGGATCCCCTCTGAAATGAGAGGAGTAATTGGATTTGCTTTAACTAGGGAGCTGTTCCATGTAATATGAAAGAATATGACACAAAAGGAAACAAAACAAGACAAATTCAAGGAACTAACAATAGAGGTGTAGGTATAAGAGGAAAGCAGGACAGAGAAAAAAGGGACTGAGGAACAAAGTCTGAAATGGAAAGGAAGAAAAAAAATTGAGATGATGCCCAAAGATCCTACAGCTTTTCAGAACTCAGGCAGACGTGAATATACTTCATGAAAAAGGATCACCTTGACCACCTGCAAGGATAGAAGCCCAGGAATTGCAGCAACAATGCATAATTTTCACTCTTGGAATTGCAGGGCTCAGCATTTATTTGAATAAGGATTACAGTGTTGAAAAAGGTGCATAATTAAAACAGACTTTGCTTCAACCTGAATTAACAGATGAGCATTATTAGGACAAGAGCACATTTAGAAATCTCAGTAGGAAAGAGCAGCCACATATAGCAATTGTCTACAGAAGAGAAACCCAGTGCTTTGAGCATGAGTTGACAATGTTCTCATCTCGGAGAGAGAAATGGGGGGAAAAATGAGAGATGGTCTAAGGAAAAAATTAATAATATACACAGTACCCCTGAAGCATCCCATAAATGAATGGCAGTCATGTTCTCAGTTCTCCCCATTCCTGCCTAGTAAGGGGGTTTTATTTCTTCAAGTATGCTGCAGAACATGTACTCTTTGGTAGATATTAACTTCTTCACAACACTACAGTCTCTTTACATCAAAGAACAGACTCGCAGCTTCTGGAGCTTCTTCATCTATTTTAGTTTTGAATCTCAAAGACATTGGCCAACAGCAAAGTAAGTATGATATGCCAAACACCGCAATACAATATGTCAAAACAAACATACTGGAACAGTAACCACTAACAAAGTTAGGCCAGAAATGGAGTTGGTCCATTTAATAAGTCTCTACAAATACAAAATATGTTTTTCCACAAGTTTTCCTAAATGTTTAAAGAGCCTTAGTTACACACAACAATTGTGACGTATAACAAGCTCAGACTGGATATTATGGGAAACATAACACAGGAAAGAATTTTCACGCTTCAAAGGCAAAGGCTACATCAGGCAATTTCCCCAGATGCCCATCTATTCTGAGTGACAGAAGCACCTTCAGGCTTCTTTAGGAATTCTGTATCATCTCTAGAGCCATGTAATGACCGCAGGCAGATAAGCACTGTAAGACTGATTGATATCAGGATCTGGCTTATCCACACCCGCTCTGATAGCACATGCAGATGTCTGTTCTCAGAAGTGACAATGTTCCTTTTACTACAAATGTGATTTGAACATAAACTGAAAAAATGTAGCTGTTAATAGCAAAACTTAATGGAACAGAAACATAATTCAATTGCAACTGCTGATGGCTTACAGCATGGTACAGAAGAACAGTCTGAATTATTTTTTATGTTTATAGAAACAAGGTCCAGAAATTAAAATTTAATAGATTAATGCCCAACTTATTCTCATGACTGTTCCAGGGAGAATAGGGGTCCGAAGGGACGTGGAAGCCGAAACTGAGTCTCCATAGAAAACTTAACCCAAACAGTAGCTTTATTACCAAAGGTGGCCAAGTAAACAGGAAAGAAACTCAATAGAGAGAGAGAAGAGAAAATAAGCCTCCAGGTGCAAACACCCAAACTGCCCAGGTGGCCCCCATGGAGTTGTCTCACCGACCCCCAGAATGCCCAGACTCCCCAAGCAGTGGCTGCATCCTCAAGGCTCAGCGGGCTCACAGGTAACGGTGGGCATCCCTGCCAAGGCAACGTTGGCCTGTCATGTGAAGCGAGTGAGCCCCAAAACGTGAGCCATCTGCCTTTTATCGTATTGGCCAAAATGACGTTTACCTGAGCAATGTGGCCAGCACTGCCCAAGCAAAGGTATTTGGCACTGCCCCCCACATTACATAACTGATACTGCTCTGCGCTTGCGTGGGTCTCTCCGCACCTGCGCAGTCTATTTCAGAGGGTCTTCATTAATTGAGTCTGGGGGTTTACTTCATCCTCTTCCTCCTCTTTCTCCTTCAAATGCCCTTGGAGGGCCATCAGCCAATCATGAGAGACCAATTAATTTGAGTTTACAGAGAAATCTCTCTCTCAAGGCTAGAGATCATCTTTATCACCCTGTTTTCCCATAACTTGGCATGAGAAAACCCAGCTTCTCACAGGTGGCTGGGCCAAACAAAGACCAAAAATACCCACATAGAATTCTACCCGAATACAATGACAAAAGGCCAAATTCTTATCAAGAATTAACAACAAAAAAGTATCTTCAGCAGTTTGAAGACAACTAGATGCAAAATCAGTAAATTATTTGATGTTGAATAGACAAACTTCAAAATACACAAAGAAACACAACACATCTCTAGTACCAGTTGTCACTACACCTGAGAAGCATATTTTCTCTAGGCAATGACAAGAATGAAGCAATAATTTCAGTTTTCTGTTACCTCATCTTGCCTTTAGGATCATTCTTTTTACCATGCCACTCTTGCACCAGACAAACATATGACCTTGCTGGGGACAGAGGAACATGCAAGGCCAGAGGAGAAAAACTCTTTTGCTTGCACTAAATGAAAATGGATAAGAAAGGCTGAGCCTAGGAAATAACATATGTCGCAAATAATAGTGAGTACCCACTTCCTGGGAGATTTACACAATAGAGTTCACACGTCAGCAACTGTTTGACTATAATTTAAATTCAAATTGACAAGACTGAGGTATTATGGAACAGCATTTATCTTGAGATTGTCAGGAGAAGTCATTTCATTTCTTATGATTCATTTCATTTATATGTTAGTGTATTAACTGGATACATTATTGATCTTTGCTCCATCCAATTTCAGCTTCTATAGCATGGACAAAGTGATATGGAAAATATCACTCTCAGATTTTTAGGGTTTTTTTGTTGTTTTGTGGGGTTTTTTAAGCACAGGAGTGTCCGACGCATGTCTAAGAAAAACATCTCACTGTATTAGACATCCTATCAATGGAACACACTCTGGAACAAGCAACTGCTTTTGAGAAATATGTTACTGTGAAAGTCAAATTTTCTAGAGTTTTTACTAGAATCTAGAAAATTGGTTTTTTTCTAGATACTGTGCTTGCCCCTCTGCTTGATTGGATAAAGAGGCAAAGATGAAAGTGATGCTGACAGTCCTGGTACACTGGAGAAAAGGGGGGGGGGGGGGAAAGGACTGGGTGAAACCACCCTTCAAGCAAAAGGCTGCTTCAAACACACAAGCCACAGCTGTCACTCTGCAGAACTGCAGGTCTTCCACTTTAAGACAGTATCATTTGACAGTGCTACGAATATTATGAATATCATGGATGCCCTGTTGCTTTCATCTGACAGTCTCTGAAGCATAATAAGGAGCCAGCTATTACAGGGGGAAAAAAAAATTAAAAAAAAAAAACAACAGAGGGAGGATGTAACAAAATGAACAGCAGCAGAAAGCATGTTCTTCTGAGACTGGCAACGGGCATAAAAGGCATACAGGTGAGAGTAGGCTGCCGTTTAATTTTATTTGGATAGGCAGCAGGATTTGTAATTGTTTGAGAATCAATCTTCACTGCTGCCTAAGCCTTTCCCGATTTTTGGAAGGCAGCAAGTTTTAAAACCCTGGATAAAGGTTTTACTATGCAGTCACCTCCAAAGAGAGGGAGACCAAATGGCAGCATTCTATTTGTTTTTCAGTAGCTCTGATTAGAGTCCAGCAAGATCAGGGTCCCACTTAAAAAGGCACTACATAAAGGAACAACAGAAGTGTTATTTCCCCAAGAGCCTTAGAGTGAAGACGACAAAACGTCAGAAAAATCACTCAAGTAATCTGCAAGCCAAAGGGCAACTAACATCACATCTCTTCCACTAGTTCTCTCCAGAGCCAACACTCTCCTAGCAGTTTTAACTTCCACCAGGAAAACGATGTACTTGTGATCTCTGCAGTAACTGTGTCACTGGATGTTCACATCCTAGATTCAAACTGTTCAGCGTTGCTGAGATCTTCCTGATCTCGGTGGCTGCTGCACACCAGTGATGGCTTGCTGCATACAGGGGATGTTCTGCAAATACAAAAGTACTGCCAAAGTCAGCATTTTTCGTGGGGAAGGCAGACGTTGGCAGAAACAATTTGCTTCTGATGTTTAAAATGGCTGATGTCGCATTTCTCCATTTTCCGGTCTTATGCGATTTTCTCATGGGCAGCCATTCCAATTCGTCACGTTAAAATTTCCACCTTTACACCGCAAGGCTATTTTGACAGCGACACTTCCCAGCTGTGCTGTCCCCAATCAGCAAAAAGCATTACTGGCCGAAATTTAACCCATTCTCTGAAACAGCCAAGCTGTTAATGCAGGACTCCTTAATTTCGAGTTTCAGGAAGTGCCCGCAGTGAAGCAATTACAGTCGAATAAAACACGCCAATATGATTTTATCCGGCATCCCCGTTCATGCCGAGCCCGCTCCCCGGACACGCGGTGCGTACGCGCCATCCTGCGGCCGCAGGTCGCCGGTGCGAGCCCGGCTCTGCCCGGGGATCCTCGAACCGACACCGGGGAGCTTTCAACCCTTCGGGACCAGCTCTGCTCCCCTCTGGGCCCCCTGCAGACAGTGCCGTGTTTTTCATACTCCCAATTAATCGATGTGAAATGATCACTTCAAAGAGGGCATTCAAATCTTACAGAATAAACATGCTCCTAAAACTATATTACAGTATCCCATGCTTTATTGCATGTTCTTAGGGATTTACACAGTAGACTGGAGTTGATACTGTTGCAAAAACAGCAACTCAGTTAAATTTTGGTGTTCACTATCTCAATTCTTTATCCTCTTAAAAGACTATTTAGGTATTTCTGAAGTTCTTAGGGGAGAAGGAAACAGCGCAGTAACATTATTTATCTAGTCTCCCTGTTCTTCTTAAATCAAGTTGCTTTAGATGTTTTTAGTCTGTTGTTCATTGTTTTTTAACACATAACTGGACATAGCTTAGCGTCAATGTGTAGGGATTCTGGAAAGAGGTAGTACAGCTTCAGATGACAGGAGAGATTTCTCATTAAGAGCAACCATATGTAGGCCTTACCGATGCTTCATGAATTATGCAAGACTTGCAGCAAATCGTCATTGTTCTAAGTGTGCATGTAATAAACAAAGACAGCAAAGATACAACTTCTTACACAGTAGGAAAACAGAGCACTCAACTTGTGGTTGCTAAGGAGTATAAACAGTGATGCAAACATCTGCCATATGAATCCAGCTGGGATAAGCATCCAAACAATTGTACACTTTTTTTTTACTTTTTTTTTTCAATAGGATGACACTATAACTAGTTAAGGGACCTGGCAAAGCCCACAAAAGTAAATGGAAAACCTTCTTTCAACTTCTCTTGACATTTGTCTGTGCCACAAACTGCAACACTGACAGCCTAGAAGTGAAAAAAACCCCAAATTAGAGGAAAAGCAGCTCAGATTCAGTCTTTCACAGACAGAACCCCACAGAAATTCAGTATCTCTCCACTCTTCACATTTATATACCCGTCTTTTATTTTTGTCTGTATTAGAAGGCAATTACCTAAATTAGAAAATCTTCAGGTCATTACAGCTAATAAAACTTGATTTTCAGCATAAAACCATTCAGACGCCAAATATGCAAACAATTCTTCCTCCACAAACAGGGTAGGAACTCCGTTTCTATTTTAATCTACTCCATTTAATTATGGAACTTTTCAGCAGATCCAAACACTGCACTAAGTCATCCAAATTAAAGAGGAAAAAAGCTATCTTGTTAAGGCATCTCATCTTTTTTCTTGAGCCATTTTGGTTTCATACCTCAGCTTTGCCTTCCGTATGTTTTGGAATGTGCCAGTTAAAAAGTGCTTTGAGCCACCTTAAAGCTTAGAAATGCTCCAGTTCTTGTCCCATCCAGCATTTTTACTCTTCTGGCTCCAAGCTATCTATGAAAACCTATATGCTTCAAAGAATGCCTGATTTTGCATGTCCTTGCACTGTTTTTTCAGAGTACTTTATACCTACATCCCTCTCTTCCAACTTGCCCTTAGGAGCAAGGGCCACAGCAGCTCCAAAATGTTGAAGTCAAAAGCCATGACTAAAAAATTACATCATGTCTTTTGCACCTTTCTAAGTAGCAGCAGCTACAGCCACATGTATTGCACAAAAAACAGCATGTGACACCCAGCAAAGAGGGGACATGTCACACCATATCTTGCTTTTCCTTGTACTGATCCTACTCATCTGTGGGGGAAAAAACCCAACTTCCATTTAAATCCTGTTTCCTTTTATAAGTGGAACTTTTAGTGCAAACATGATAAAGTGCATTAGAGGTTAAGTGTGACCAGTAGGTTGGGGAAGGTGATTCTACCCCTGTGTTTCTGGTGAGACTCCACCTGGAGTACTGCACCCAGCTCTGGGGTCTCCAACACAGCAAGAACATTGACCTGTTGGAGCAAGTGCAGGGAAGGCCCCAGGGCTGATCAGAGCCCTGGAAGACCTCTCCTAAGGAGATGGGCTGAGAGAGTCAGGGTTGTTCAGCCTGGAGAAGATTCCAGGAGCAGCCTTCCAGCACCTAAAGAGAGCCTACAAGAGAGCCGGAGAGGGAGTTTTTACAAGTGCATAGGGTAAGGGGGAATGGCTTCAAACAGAGAGGGTAGGTTTAGGAAGATGTTAGGAAGAAATGCCTTACTTTAAATGTGAGGTTAGTGACACACTGCCACAGGCTTCCCAGAGAAGCTGCGGGTGCCCCATTCCCGTTAGTGTTCAAGACCAGGCTGGAGAAGACCGAGCAACCTAGTGCAAGGTGTCCCTTCCCTTGGCAGCGGGGTCGGAAAGAGATCCTTAAGGTCCCTCTCCAACCCCAGCCATTCTGTATTTCTCCACCGCCGGCCCTGCCCTGCCCAGCCCGGCCGCGCCCGCCTCTCCCCGCACCGCCGGGCACTGTGCCCAGCCCTCGCTTCGCGGCCCCCGCACAGAAGGCACCGCCGTGCTGGCGGGTCCCGCTCGCCCCGCTCCGGCACACGGCCCCGAGCCCGCCCCGCTCCGGCACACGGCCCCGAGCCCGCCCCGGGGCCGGCCCGCAGCACGCCCACGGCCACAGCGGGGCCGGCCTGCCCACAGCCACGGCCACAGCGGGGCCCGCCGCTGGTCCCGCAGCCGGCGCTGGCCGCCCCGCCGCCGGTAGGTGCCTGCGGCCGCCTCCGGCCCTGGGGACAGCGGGGTGGCGGGTCGTGAGCTCGGGGTGGCCCTGGGGGCTCCGTCCCCGCCCCGCGGAGGGACGGGGCAGCAGCGGCGTCGCCTCAGCTATCCCCTAAAACACAGCCGGGGCCAGACCCTGCGTGTCGCCAGCACCGCGCCCCTGCTGCGGGTGAGCGAAGTTAGGTACTTTTAGAAAGCAGGAGGTGCTTTTCTTACAGCAGCCCTGCTCGGCAGATCGTTTCAGTGACTGGTGTTTGCCCGTGCGCTCCGTTCCGCGCTGTCCCTCCCGTCGGCGGCGCTGCCCTGCGGCCTGCCCGGGCCTGCAGCATGGCTGGCTGCCCGGCCGCAGCTCCGTCCCCTGGATCCCTGGGGGAACCACGGAAAAGGGGGCGGACACCCACCAGAGCCGTTTGAAAGACATTCTGAATTAGCCTTTCTAAAAAAAACCCACCGCTCACTTGAGAAGTTGTGACTTATAATGATGGCTTGCAATCGTAAAGGCGTTTCAAATGCAGTGCTTGATACAGCTAAATGAAGTTGAATCCTCTTTAAATAAAAAAAACTGATGGTTGTTTAAGATCCATCAAATCTTCAAATTTGTAATCTGCCTTTAAAACTCCACAGCTGGCAGTAAAGGGAGGGGAAAAGGGTTTTTTCCTGTTCACTGGCAGACCGACAAATTCCCCAGATCAAAGCTGCACTGCTGTTTGTGTTTATCAGAACAGCAGCATTTGACCTAACCTCTCTGTGCAGTTGCCATTGGCAGGCTGTGACAGAAGCTGAGAGTATGAAGTTGAAACCTTTTCCTTCAGTTCAAAAAGGGGAATAAGTTCCAGCACTAATTTTAACCTGATTAAGTCAACATTTAATTTATGATGGAGCACATCTATGGAGATAAGGAATTGGAAGTATTATTTGTGGGAAATGCACATACCAAAAGCACACTGCAGTTGCTATTCCCTTTTCTAACTTCACGTCCAACTAACTACCCTTTCCACACAGCTATGAATTACTCTCGGTTCATCACCGCTGTGAGTGCGGCAAGAAAAGCATCTCCGATAAGACTCCTGAGTGAGTACATGTCCCTTCTTCCCAGTTTCTCAGAAAGGGTATCATTCTGTGTTCTGGTCTTTGCTGGGGTATCATGGCTTGAAGACTTGAAAAGGTTTGAAAGACAACCATGCTGTAAGCTGACAAGTAAGGCCAGATAACTGCTTTGACTTTGTCAAGTTGAGATGTCAAACAGGTGTATAGAAAAATAAAGTGTATAGCCTTGGACCATTTCAGAAACCCATCCAGACAGAAGATTTAGTATTATCACTTCAACAAGTGTCTGAAAAATCTCTGAACCAGAGCTTTGGGCACAATTTGCTGCTGAGTTTACACTGGTTGTCCAGAAACAAGCAACTGGCTAATGACTTGAAATTCAGTCCCAGCATAACGTTTCTTTCCACCTAGCTTTCCTATATCCTGTTTATGTCCATAAATTCCTCACTACCACCGCCTCAGTATTACTATAATTTCCTTTTCCATATTACACTCTTTAGGCTTCCACATTACAGTCTTCTATGTGACAGATGGAAAAGGTTAACTGCCTACTTGTTTACTCACTTGAAACCTACAGAGACCTGACAGAATTCAAACATGAGACATACATCACTAGTTAAGCCTTCAGGGGTCAATTTCCTCTCTCGGTAAGGGGCTGGCATTTGCTGTTCTGCTTAAAATGCAGGTACAGCTAAGTCAAGTAATTCACTCTAGGTAGTCTCTTTTTCAAGTGATACATTGATACACATCATAGCACAAATATTAAGTAGCACAGTTCCTACAGAAAGACATATTCAGACTGCAGTTTTGATGACAAAGTAAATCTGCCTTTACCAGGCCAAATGTCACAGGCATAACCCATATTGTTGAACTAACTGATAAAAATTAACTCCCCAGGTTCAAGTTTGCTAATAAGTACTGGAAAATAAATTTGATAACAGGAGGCTTTAAGACAGATCTGGTGTCATCTGCCCTCTCATCTGATGTAGAATTGTCAAACTAGCATGAATGCCACATTGTGAGCTCTTATATTTAATGTAGTCAAGTGCCCTTGCTGGATTAAAGTCCAGTCTGTGCTGCATAGATTGGATCTGAATGATTGTGAAACTCTGACTTTAAAGCAGAAGTTAAGATTTTCTTCATACTGCATTATTTATTCAGTGGCATTATTTAGTGGCCTCTGCCACTAAAACAGGACTGCCAGAAATGTTTCCACTCCCTTATAGAAAAGCTATAATCATCTGTCAGTGTAGCTGCACAACTGCCACATCAGCTGAAATGAGATTGAACAATAAACAAAGCCAGTCATTTCAAGTAAGTCTAAACAGAAGATCATTAAGATTTTAAATTCCTGAAGCTCAAAAGACATCAGTCACAGAAGGTTTAACAGTAGAACAGTCCAGATTGGTTTAAAAGAAATCATAGTTTAAGTTCAAATGCTTTTTTATTTTAGTCTGTCCTGCCAGTATCTCTCTCCCTGCCTCCCCAATTAACTTTTTAATCCAGACAGAAAGGTGAGTTTAAGAAAAATTATACTTTTTAATTCATGGTAGTTAAAGTAAAAAAATGGAACAAATTTCTCTGGACCATTATTATATATTGACTAAAGGATAGGATCTGCATTGTAATAATCAATTTCTAACCACCATGTTTTCCTTTTAATCTAGCTGAATTGATGCAGAAGTCTCCTCCATCTCTCATCTCTCTGGCTGGAGGGGCACCAAATCCTAACCTTTTTCCATTTAAGAAAGCAACTGTTGACATTGGACATGGAACTCCTATTGAGATTGGGGAAGATCTGATGAAGAGAGCTCTTCAGTACTCAGCCTCAGCAGGGTATCTGTCACAGCTGTTTGCACTTCAGGATACCAGGATCAAAGTATCATAATATCATATATTATTGCATTGATTCACCTGTGTTTTTAAAATCTGTTCATAGATGCCTTTTTTCCAAAAACAGGTTCTTTCAAAAAACAGGCATTTTTCAATTTGCTTCACTATATATATTTCAGTTCAAGTGGAAAATTTTGCTATGAGTAATGTAAAAAAACAACTCAAAAAACCCTAAAAGCTTAATCCTAGCAATCCTAGAGTATTTCCTGGCCATTAGTATTTGAGAATCCAGACTCCCAAATCAGATATTAGTTAAAAGGTATGGCTTTACAATAGATAGTTTCCATATTCTGGAGTATTTCTTTTCATTTGGCACTATATACTAAAGCCAGTACGAACAACTTGTGGTAGTTATATTGAGGCATTTGTAGTTTTGTCAGTTTTCATACAATAATTATATATCACTGCATTACTTTAGTGCTCACATGAACATTCCAGCAGACAGCACTAAGATGGGCTTGGGAGAGGTTTGAAAAAATACTTGGGTACCTACAGAAGGCACAGGGCATTAATCAGTTAAGACTTTTCTTAAAATTTAAATGAACCCAGCTATTTGTGAACATCCTACAAGATCTTAAGACTTTCTTCAAAAATTGTGTTTCAGAAATTCTTATAATCTGCAACCTATTACTAGCAGCATTGAGAACTTTGTCACGTTGCCACATTTCAGTACAGGATGGATACTGTTCAGCCTCCACTCTGCTTCATCCTTGGCAAATAATTTCTGCCAAGACTTCAGTATGGTAATTTGGTGTATGGACCACAGGTGCCTATCTCTTTTCATAATTTGATAAAGCAGTCATAAAAATCACATCTAAGTGTATCTGTGCTACAGTTGAAGTCAGACTCAGGACTGCATGCTAGATTTGGCAGTGATTTAGAGGAGCAGCCCAGCTTTGGCCTATATAAGATGTTAGATGCAGTTTCTTGTTCACATTTCAGAATTCCAGAGCTGTTGTCCTGGCTAAAAGATTTCCAGCGGAGCCTACATGATCCCCCCACAGCCAATTACAATCCTGAGCAAGGACAAATGGAAGTGTGTGTCACAACTGGCAGCCAGGAAGGCTTGTGTAAAGTAAGACTGAAAGCTTCATATGTTAAAAGCATTTCATTCAGAGAGATGTTTATTCCCCCATCAGTTCAGCTGTATTCAGCATTAAGTGCCACTCTATAAGAATATGCAGCGTACTTCGTTAAATAAATGTCTGACAGTATTATCAATACAAGATAATGGAACTTAAATAAAATTGGTGTGGCATTCTAGTCTGTCAGGACTGCATGAATGTTTCAGTAACCAAAGAGCCTGTCAGAAAATATGCTATAAGGCAACATTTCATGTAACTCAAGTAGTGCAGTAATAAGTACATAGATAACATTATTTGCTTTACCATAACTCTATTCCAAATACATTGCTTCTTTTTACTTCCTGTTTTTTAACTTCTTGAAATAATTAGCCTTTCAAGTCCACTCTCACTGCTGTTTAGTTGAGCCTTTCTGTAACTTAGACAGTAGAAACAGTGCTTCAGAGCACTGTCTTTCCCTGTCAAATTGGCATTCTCTAGTTGATTACCTAGCTTAATTTGGCTCTAAAGTAGGTTTTTCGTCTGTTCATTGCTTTTCTCTCAGACAGGATAATTAAATGGTTAGGGAATTACTAATATTTAATCAAGATTTTTAGTCCTTTAGTATGGAGCATGTATACAAGAATGTAACACTATTTAAAATAGACTCTTTTCTTTTGCAGGTGTTTGAAATGCTCATTAATCCTGGAGACAACATCCTTTTGGATGCACCCACATACTCTGGGACACTAGCAGCTGTAAGTATTTGTTAGCTACAAAAGATTGTGAATGTTACATTTGAACTAAACAGCAATTTAGTACCTCATCTGCAGTCTTATACACACTGTCTGTATTTACCATAAAAACATATCTGAGAATGAAGACTTTAGAATTCAACTCTAAACATTCATAAATATCAATTCATACAAGATTTTCTACTAAAAGATTTCTAAAAGCTATTGCAAATTCCTCTTCCAAATCTGAGTTCATTCGAGGGCTAAGGCCACATTTGATTGACTTAGAAAGAAAAGCCATCAGGATCTAGTTGGATTGAAGCAAATTTGTAACAGGTGGGTGTATTAACATGTCAGCACATTCACCTGAAGTGTTTCATGGTCAGATTATACCAGAGCTATAAATAGTATAAGATTGGAATAGGCCTGAAACATCCATATATGAAGATGTGAATTAGTCAAAACTATATAAAAGTATATAAAAGTACCAAAAAAGTACCAAAGTTTACTTCTGATAAGTAATTTAATATAAAATTAAATGTCAGCCCAAAACACTTAAGAGCTGTAAGAAGGGTTAGAATAAATAATATACCACAATTTCAGTCTAGTCTTCCTTTGCATCAAAAGAAATTCTGTTATTGTTTGCTGTGCTAAATTTAAATATGTATTGTCTAATCAGCTGTACTTAGTTAGGAATGTATTTTGACAACGCAGCAGCTTGCCTTTTTACTTAAAAATGCAGAGCATTACATGGTACAAATTGAAATTCCACAGAGGAGAGACAGCAAGCTTTTTCATTGGTATTTTACCTGTATTTTTTTCGTGCTGCTATCAATACGTCATTACAGTACCATCATTTCATTCTCCTTTGTATTGCTGAATATATCTATTGAGAACATGTTCTTTGCCCTTTGTTAGTGAAGGGTAGCTTAAAGTTCTGGCATTTCCACTCAAATAGAGTGTAAATTGTCAGTAGGAAGCAAAGGTGCTATGAACTTAACTGTCTGTGGTGAGAGCATGAGGAATCCTGAGAGAACACAGTTCAAATTCACAAAATCCCCTTCTGCTCACAAAACCACATGTGATTTCTTAGAGAAAAGCAGCAATTGAACATAGGAGTAGCCCATTTCTTCTCATTTGGTTTAATAGGGCAAAGAAACAGTAATGTGGTAAGTTTAACAATTTTTACAGCAAATTCAGGCAGACTTTCTTTTGACTCACAAGCAAATGGAACTTGAGACAGCTATAAAGTCAGAAAGATAGTCTTTGTATTGATGATATTTTACAATGCAAATGACAAAGACCTTTGGATCACACAATTGTGACAGTTTTATTCTTTCTATCAACAGTTGAGACCTTTGGGTTGTAACATAATTAATGTTCCTAGTGACCAACATGGCATTATTCCAAAAGCTTTAAAAGAAATTCTGTCTACTTGGAGCTCAGATGATGTGAAAAATCGTAGCCATCATCTTCCCAAATTCCTGTACACTATTCCCAATGGGTGCAACCCAACTGGCAACTCTCTGAGCACAGAGCGCAAGAAGGAGATTTACCAGGTATGTAGCTGGGGCTTTATGAACCTTGTAGGTGGAAATGGATAAATGTCAGTCTCATTTCAGTTGAGGATACCCCATGTGTCGCATCTGGACCCATTACTGATCCGGTAGACACTCCTCCTAGAACTTTTTTCTAGCAGAATCTTTCATGACAACTCTCCAGAGGTGGGCTATGCATTAATTTTTTTCAACAGTGGCCCATTGCTGGCTGCTGCCTTTTTACTGTGGCCTTCTAACTGGGCTTACTGCAAGCTTCCTGCACAGTTTCAATGTTGTATGTAACAGAGCTCCAGTTACATACATGGGTCCTTGCACTACAGGTACTGTTTACTCTTAAAATTGCTTGATATCTACATTGGGCACTTGAAAGCTTCTCATGATGGGGCCTTGTATGTAATGAATGATCAATCAATAGGATCATAATATGGTCCTGGTTAAAAAAACAAACAAACAAAAAACTACCCAACACCCCCACAACTGAATGAATTTAGAGTTTCTTTACCTTTTAACAAATCTTTACTTTTTATTCATTTCTTTAGCTTGCAAGAAAATATGATTTCCTCATAATAGAAGATGACCCTTACTACTTTCTTCAGTTTGAAAAGGTAATTTGTGTTCCATAATCCTTAGTAACACCTTATTTTCTGGACCGAGAGAAAACTACGATTTGAGCCATGGATTTACTGCATGCTTCTTCTTCATGTCCTACCAAGATAGTTGTAGGCCTCACAGTCTACACTCCTTTCAGTCATTGTCCCCTTTGTGACATTTTATGTCCTGTTAATCAGTGGTTCAAATTCCTCAAGCCTCATACAGGATAGAATTTCCTTCAGCAGTCAGAAAATAACTGACTTTGTGTCCAAAACAAAGCAAGTGTGTCACAGAAGCAGCACTTGAAAATTGGAGACTCCTAATGTTCCTTTAAGACCAGTCTCTTTTTTTCATTCAGCAGAAGACTGCCAATTCCCCATCTACTATACCCCATTTTTAGCTTTTGCCTTTCGGAGAACACAAGAGACTTTTCCCAGGTGCAACAGAAAGTGGTACTGGATAGGCAGCTTCCCTTCCTGTAAGTTTTCCCCAAATTTCACATGTGACTCTACAGTTCCACAGTCTGCAAACATACCTAACTTCAGAAATAAAAGCTGATCTTATAAGGCTGTAAAACATCAGTAGAAGCTAAAGTTCAGTATTTTCTATTTTGAAATGCATTTTTATGGGAGGAGGCAATAAAACTGTTTAAATAAAAACTGTTTAATAAAACTGAGCCCCTTTACATAAAACTTACTCATTTAATAGCAGTGTGTAGCTTTTTTAGAGAGTATAGGGGAGAAGATGTAAAAAATAGTTCTTGATAAGGAAAAAGTGTGCTGAACTCAGATCATCACAGTTTGGGCCTATCTTCTGATTTTATTTTTGAATATATCAAAGCAAAAAAACTACAGGGCTCCATTTTAGAAATTACAGTAGCTGTTTTACTTCACAAAGAAATCTTGACAGAAAAGTCATTATTTCTCTGTCCTTCTTACGGCATCATTCCAAAATGAACTGAGCACTTGTATGCTGAACAGTGGGCTAAGTAAGCTTCAAAAAATAACAAAGCTGATTTCTTGAAGTCTTTGATAGAATATTGAAATCACATCTCAGACAGCTAGCCTAAACAATCACTTGTCAGCAAGTTATTGTAATGTTTTCACTGGAAAACATATCTGTAAAATATTTATTATCAAAATATTTCTTTAAGAAATGAATTGTATCTTAAAAGCAAAGAAAATAATTCCATCATAGTCTTTACTAGCACCTTGAATTTTATTTTTTATTTTTATTCCAAGCCATGGGCTCCAACTTTCCTCTCAATGGATGTGGATGGCCGAGTTATCAGGACCGACTCTTTCTCTAAAATTCTCTCATCTGGGTAAGGCCAGCTGCAGACTGCTTAGCATTGCCTATTCACTTAGGGCACAGGATATTATACAAAAAGATCAGGCACGTCATAACGGTTTTCCATCTAAAAACTATCCACTTTTGGAATGAACTTCTGCATCCCTGGCTTTTCTCAGTCTGCTCACTTTTCGTGTCATCTCTTGGCAGTCATTCAATTCCAGGTTCTGTTCCTCTTCTGATACTAATAGTTAAGCCTCTGCCCCCAGGCAGCCCATTCTTGCAGACACCATCTAGGCAGGCAGACAGACAGATGCTGGATTCCAGCTCTGTTCCTGAACTCCTAGGAGCTTTTCTCTCCTTTTTCCGTTTCCCTTTCTATCCCTTACCATTTCTATAGATACTCCCTGAACTTGTAATACAGAAAAGAAATGATGGCATCATTCTTCACAAGCTATTTATAGGGTTATACTGATACCTAGCCTTACGGTTCTTTCAGGTTGTTTCCACCGGCCTTAAAAAACTGAGTTAGCTCTTTTCCATTTCACACAAGTCTATGTATTTTATTTTTAACTTGCTTTTGTTTATCATCCTAATAGATACAAAAAATTAATGTGAATTCTGTACTGAAAGCTGATGGATTATAACCCCATCCCTGAGAAAGTGAGGAGGCAGTGTGATGCTATGTGTGATTTCACTTTCAGAAGTGACACTGCAAAATGGCATGATGCAATGTTATCTTTGCCAAAGACACATATGAGCTTACTGGTTCTTCAAATAAAAACTTTTGCCAATCTGTAAAGATAGGTAATAAGAATTGAAGCATAAATAACAATCTAGTTTATCAATCTAAATTCCATTTCTTCTGCAGTAGTGTAATGGAGCAAAAGAGTAAAGCCATTTGCCAATTCTCATCTGTTTGTCATAAAGCCTGAGCGTGCATGATTTTTCAGTATGTGAAAACATAGCTTTCCTTCCCTTTGATTCATGCAATCTTTGTGCTTGCAGAGGAAAACTCACAAACACAGAATATGTCCTGAAGCCTCATATCTAAGAAGCTACTATAAGCATTAAAGTCCCTTATATGTTATTATTTCATTACTTTGATACTCAGCATCTAAATTGCATAAGCCTAGAGCTTTGGTCAGTATTAAGATATAGATAAACTTAAATGCATAAGAGATCCTTACAATATCAATGTAATGGTTACGTGTTTTCCCACATACAACTCACACAAATTATTAGCACATTGCATTTCTGTTGTAACATTTTTCCTTTTTCTTTTTTTTGTTTTCTAGGTTAAGAATAGGGTTTCTGACAGGTCCCAAACCTCTTATCGACAGAGTTGTTCTACACATTCAGGTTTCAACAATGCACACCAGCACTTTCACACAGGCAAGTACAAAACTGCCAGCTGAATTGTATTTAGAAAAGACAACATATTTTAAGTTATAAGAAACCACAAGTGAATAGCTTTGACACTTCCACAGTTGCTCTGCACATTTTCAGTTTTGTTTATGCACATTTGTTTTCAGTTCTGGCAAAGGAAGAGAGACCACTATAGAACTTAGAACCAGAGCTAGAAGGTAGTCTCAGTCCATGAATGGCACAGCTAATCTCTCTTAACCCTCAAGTTGCAGGAGTCCATTGAAATACTTTATATGTCTTCTTAGTAAGTTCATTTGAAAAACCTCAATGTAAAGCCTACTTTAGAATAAGCATTCATTTATTTTTTTGCATTCTACTTTGCAATTAGAACAAGAGTGGCAGCCCACAAAGAGAGTACAAAGCAGGCTGCCAACTACAGCCCCTTTACATTTAATGATAAGAAAAGGAGACATAGAACATGTCTAAGTGTGGCTTCCATCTTCCAGCTCCATTAGTTCGACACAGAGGCACTATTAAAGCGGAGAGGCTGATATGGACAGGAAGGTAAAGCAACATACATTGCCTTCCTCTTTCTCCCCGATTACAATATTTAGCCCTCCATCCATTCCTCCCTTCTCCCACCCCAACTTCCAAATACTGCAATGATCCTTGGAGGCACCAGTAACATGGACCATCATGACCTGTTGCTGTTGGCACCTTTGTTTATAAAAGGCTCCATGAGACACCACATGCAATTTCATGTCTGGGCAATTTTGAGTAGTGTATTTGGCTATGTATCTCTTCATAATTGTGGAACAGTCCTGTTTAAAAGATGGTATTGATAATGTGTTTTATTTCTTTAGATTATGATATCACAGCTACTTCAGCAATGGGGACAAAAGGGTTTCTTGGAGCATATAGACAGGTAGGGTCACATCATATGCTGAATCCCATCACTGTCATTCTGCTACTTGTTACCTACATCAGACATTGTTTGCAGTAAAAAAGTCAGAGGAGGTGCATCAATATTAGGGCAAATAGATAAAGCAGGTCATCAAGACTGTCAAGTTCATGAAAGAGCCCTGAAGAAACTCAGTGTGAAGTTGCAGACATGCAGGTCAGGGCATGTCTCCTATGACTACAAGCAATCTGCCAGTCCACTGGCACAGTCATTACGCAGCTCCCATTGGAAGAGAACTTGAGAGGATTCTGGAAGCTTCAACTCAGTGAACAAGGTTTTCATCCCTGCTAAAGTGGTAGGGTCTATAGCAGAAGCAAAGATCATTGAAGACAGAATTTATTGAGAAAGAATCAGCATAGCTTCTATAAAGGGAGTTCTTGCCTCACTGAGTCAGCAGTGATTCACCCTCTAACATCCTTGATCTCATGATTGTGGCTACTCATTGAAAAACCTCCAGAGAGCAGTGAGGTTCATCTACACACACCAAACAGTGCCTTCTTCACCACTCTTGGAGACAGCACTGAACTACAGTTTAACTCAGCAAGGCATTTCGTAAACACTGACTGACACACATTTGTTTTTCATTTATTATGCAGAAGGAACATAGTTTCTGTTGAATATCAATGCCTCATTTTAGATTCTATACTTGGATGTCATTAGAGCCCCAACCTTCCTGTTTCTCTTTACACTACTACGCTCTGCAAAGGCCTGTAGCAGGAACATAAGCAAAGCATGCAAAAAGTTCTTTTACCTCACTGTAACAGCCAACTCCATTCTGCCTGATGTTCATACTGTAAACACCACTATCTTAAAAAGAAAAAAAAAAATCATTGCCATGTTTTAAGAATTAGGAACATAAAGATAAGTTTCATAGAGAAGCTTGGACCACACTAGCTCAACTTCCAGCAGTTCCAACAAAATCCCAAATGCATCTCTTCACTTACCTTCTTGGAGACCAAAAGGCAGCCTTGCTCAAGCCAGAAGGCTGTTCTTCTCCTTGAACTAATGAAAATAGGAGTGCAGTGTAGTAGCTGCATTGCTTTAAAACCTTCTAAATGCAATTGTCAGGTGACTTATTGATGAGGCCTGACAGGTGACTGGAGTCTGTTCCAGGTGATTTCAATAATACAAGGCTGAGTTGTTAGATCATGCTTTTGAGTAGGAGCTGGCCTGTTGTTTGGAGCAGCTACATTTTTGGGGAGGCCTTGTCTTACTAATGCTTATAATTCTGTTATAACATGTAAACAAAATGGTAACAAGAAAGGTAAAAAACTTGCAACGGAATTTGAAATTTTGGTAAAAATTGCACAAGTTAGATTTACCATTTCATACAGAATGTAGCAATAGGTATAGTTGAGTCCCAAAGCTGATATAAGCCTCTGGTGATAGTGGAGTTTGTCAGGTATACATCGAGAAATCAAAGCTATTGGTTCAGAGAAAAATTGGTATTTTATTTATAAAATACAAATGTAAAATTACGCAAATTACTAAGGATGTTTTCTCTTCAGAGATGGGAACACATTTGCATCTGATTTATAAACTGTAGCGTTTATCTTGTGTCTTCCATTGCACAGCTGTGTTACTTTATGTCAACAAAAGCCACTGCATATAACTTGTCCATGTTGAAACTTGGGTTGGGGTCATTTTCTTCAGTAAAATATTGAATTACTTGAAATTTGTACTGAAAGTGTAAAGGAGATAGGTTCAAAAGATTAGAAAAGGGGAAACTGTCAAATAGTCATGACAAGTTTATCATATGATTTGCTTTTTACCTTGTCAAATGCCATTTCCATATGTACCTGTTACACAAATTCAATCCAAATGCACAAACATTGAGACTATGTTTATGCATATGTTTAAGTCCTCAATTTTCTTCAGTATGTGTGTTTCATGCAGTAAATATTGCTAGCAGGACTTGCATCTACTGATATAATAGGCAGAATAGATATGATATTTAAAACATTTCCATGATATATATAAAGCTTAAGAAGCAGCTACACAGAGGCTTCTTCTGTCTGGTTGATGAGTGTTTTTTTGGAGGTGTGCAAGGTGTGCTCTGATACATCTAAAGTTTTATACTTGCAGTATAATGTGTTGTGCCCATCTAGGATATGCTTAAATTTCTATTAAATGTGGTAGTTCAAGAAAAGTTTTGTTTCTGCCTTTGGAAACAAATGGGGTCTGAAACACTATGAGTTCATGACTTCCGATTGATAATTTGCTTTCAGAGTGGTGGATTTCTACAGGACCCAACGGGATGCAATGCTCATTGCTGCTGACAAGTGGTTAAAAGGTCAGAGTGCAACAGAGATAATTACTTAAATTTTTTGTACCTATTTATCATCTTTGTGCTCAAGAAAAATCACTTAAGGTCATCTCTTGACTGAAGTGACAGATAAGCACTATAAGCAAATCAATGACATTAAATATTAAGCTTCTAACAAATTATTGCTGCTGTTTTTATGCTTTTCTGTTGGGACAAGGAGATAGAAGAAAAGCTTACCACATTACTGTATAAAGCAGTTTTTAAGAGAGCATGTATTTCACATCATTATGTTCTTATATTTTTTCTATTTAAAATCTGTCTTTAAAAAAATCTCAGATATAGTGACCTTAATTTAAAAGAAGATACAGTCACTGCAGCAGTAGTGATAATATTTTTTTTTTTACTGTAAGTCAGTTTCAGATGTCCCCTTTTGCAGTTAACCACAGAGCACAGAAAGAATTTGATCAAAAATAATGCAATTCCTGTTAGTCACTCATTCCTTTTAGTCAGTCTAAGTGGAATCAGCAATAACTGCGAAGAACTGTCCACCTACTCAAGGTGGTACTTCTATGGGGTATGGGTACTTGGGCACCACACAATCATTAATGTACTTTTGCTAACTCCAGGTGATATATATATATTTCTACTTTTCTCTGAACAACCATGGGATGTTGTCCTACACAGGCCCTCTTTGTCTCAATTCCCCAAGTTCCAAAACAGTGTAATAGCACTGGGCTACTGGAAAGTATATCATGAGAATATACACTGTAAAAGACTGCAGGGTCTTCTTGTTTTCTCATAGTAAAAGCTGTAATATTATGGAAGACAGACCTTTATTTTGTAGGTATGTAATGGTAACATACATCAAGGAAGAGCTGGAGAAGAAAATGTCAAATCAAATAAATAGTTTCTTTAAAAATATGTTCAAAACCACATAAAGCATTCTAAGTAAACAAAAGGTACACTGTAAGTCTGCAGATAAATTCTCTCAAAGTCTTCCCATCTCCTTATAACTCCTGGGCTCTCCTTTTCTTTGGGAAAAAATTGATAATCATAACTTAAAACAGTTTTGTGCCATATTAAGAAAATCATCAGAAAAATTATTTTAGATTGTTTACTTGATCTGAAAGTAATCAACAACTATAGTTTGCTAATACTTGGGGTTTCTGTAATTCAGAGGAATCACTTCCACAAAAAGTATTGAGGTTACCAGCAGAAGTGCAGTAAGCCCTTGCAGTTAGGAGTAGTTTAAATCTGGCAAGTGGCAGCCTGGCTTTGTGATCTGCATTCTCTTTGAGTTCATTGGAACAAAAAACCGCAACATCACTGAATCTATGATGTAAAAGTGGGACATAAGTTTCTTCCTTGATTCCATTTTGTGTCTCTCTCTCTCTCTCTCTCCAGATTTGGCAGAATGGTACCCTCCTGCTGCTGGCATGTTCCTATGGATCAAAATTAAGGGTATTTCTGATACACAGCAGCTGATAATGGAAAAAGCTTTGCAGAAAGAAGTATGACCTATGATTTAATGGTTTATAATCTTAAAATGAACAGTGGGAACGATAGACCGAGCACTGTGTACTGAGTAAACTACACCCCACCTCACTGGTGCTTCTAAACATTGTGATAAGTCTGACCCAGTAACCCACTAGCCTAGGTAACTGAAACCTAAGGCACTTTGACTTTGTTGTGAAAAGTCTGATTGCAGGTTGCATATTTTTGTCTCCTCATTTTGAAGAGAAGAAATATATTACACCATGACCTGATATGAATGTTTAATCACTGAGCCTTCTCAAATTTAATTTAACATAGTGTTTTAAAAATGCAGAAGTGGTAATAACTGGATGGCTAATCAATTTTTGTTAGGTACTGCTGGTTCCTGGAGGAGCATTCAATATCGATAGCTCAGAGCCGAGTTCTTATGTCAGAGCCTCCTTCTCTCTGTCTTCTCCTGCTCAGATGGATCTGGTGAGATTTTTTTTTCACACTCTTAGCAAGACAGTGTCTCACACAGTAATGCTCCCTTATTTTTACATTCTTCGCCTTATATGTTTTTTTGAATGTTGGCATAGATTTTTTAGTCCTTAAGTGATTAAGGAATACTTCTGAAACAGTATTACTTGTTTCTTGGCAAGATACTCATTCAAATGACCTGAAAGCTACCAAAGTTTTAGGACTGTTTAAAGTTTTTCTGTGTATCTCAAACATGCGGAGTCTCACACTAAAACTTCCCAGACATTATTTATAAATGCTTTGCTGAAGTCAGAGTAAGTCGAAAGTTCTGTTATTTGCTTAAGCATTAGCAGGCATCATGAATATTTTATTTTCCAGACTTTCTATTCCCAAGATTCTGAGACTGAATTACCTACATTTTTGTTTGTGTATATTGTCAATCCTTTTTAAGAAAGAATATTGTTTTTCTCTTATGCAGTTTATATGTATGTTGTATTTTATTTCTCAGAAACTAATCTTTTATGTGTTTTAGAAGTATTTTTGGTGTATTTGGCTTTATCTTAAAATCATTGGGAAGAAAGATAGGACACATTTATTTGTGTAAATACTTATTTGATTCAAGTGCTTGAAACAGTTCAGTATTTGTAGTTATACTTTCAGCTGTGAAGGTTTGTAACAGATAAGCACTTCTATTGACAGTAAAGGGGTATCTTTTACATGCTTCCCCACTCAACTGTACTTCCTTCTCTTTCCCTTTTGGAGTCTCTAGCCCATTTTATTTAGTTAAAAGAGACATTCTTCCAGGGATCACTAGTTGTATTAGGAGTAGCATCTGAACTCCACATCACCTTTGAACATCAGGATACGTATTGTTCTGTTTGAGAAAACTCTTCCTTTTATTTTCTATCAGGGAATTGGAAGTTTTGTCCAGTCAAAGCCTATACATGTTTTTAGAAAATGAAAACAGAGAATATAAGCAGAAATTTGCTTTATAAAATACTGTTTGTATATGGTTAGGGCAGTTTTAGGAGCTTTACAGACTTGATGTGTTGTCTATTTATGTAATGCTGAAATATAAATGTGAACCACATTTGTGTCATTGCAGGCCTTCAAGAGACTGGCTGACCTTATAAAAGAATCTTTGTGAAAAAGCTAAATAGAGCTCTTGCAGCAATCAAAATCATCTCTAGAAGATATTTATTAACATTTGGATTTCATCAGAACACTTTATATAAGCAAGCACCATACAGTGGGTATTTCCTTAGATATTTTCAGCTAAAAAAAAAAAAGACAAAAAAATGAAAGTGAAAAACAATTTGCCTAATTTATTTTGACAGGACATTGCATTGCTGAATTTATTACAAGTCAGAAAAATTTAAAATACTCAAAACCAAAATGTTCTATCTCCTGTCAAATCCATGGGTTTGTTAGATTTGAATTAATCTTTGTTCTGACTTTAGTTTTACATTTGGGTTGGGAAACAGAGAAATCAGTTACTTAGGAAGTTGCACCTGAGGTGATCTTAGACACTATTACTTAATCTTAACTGATACGTTCCTCCAATATCTTAAATTGGAATTATTTTGTGTATCACTTTCCTTCTTGTCCTACTGTATGGCATCTGGTTTTGAGGATTTGAGGATCAGTATTTGATTTTAGTAACCTTTTGACAGATAAAACTGATGTAAGGAATTTAAAAAAAATTGAAACTGATCCAGCAAAATTAGGCAATGATTACAAATACAGCTATGGCCTGAGGTCCCTTGCAAATTGCATGGGCTTTGCAGCTCATTCTCTAATTTGTAGAAGGTTTTCTGATTGCTGGCTTTTAATGCAGCCTGTGAGTAATTACTCTGTAACTGTGTTAGAAAATCTCTGCAGAGCATGTAGGTGTGCTAATAGAACTGCTCTTGGTTAATTGATCAGATGTGTTCTTGAACAGAGGGTGTAAGTAATTGAACAGGGGACATAGAAATTCCAGCATATAATAAACATGACCCAAAATCCTGGGACAGGCCAATGGTATTCTACCTTTGTTAATGCCTGATTTGTTGGATGAAATTGCGAGAAAGTATTTTAAGTTCATTATTAACCAAATGCAGAGAAAGTTCAAAGTTCTATGTAAATCAAGGAACAGAAATACCTTCATGTTAATTTTTTTCCAGAACACGTCTCAGTATATTCACTTGTTATATCAATCCAGATCTGATTTAATATAAGTTGAAAATAAAAAGAAAATATAATTTTGAAGGTATTCTTCTAATTCTGTACAGCTATAGAGAATCTTTTAGCTGCAGTCAGTTTTATTAACATTTTTCTGGGATATTCATTCTCAAAAAGAGTCAGCTAGACCCTTATTCTTTTCCCATGGTCACATCTGAGCTTTGCAGGCTTACACAATAGCTTCCATAATCATTACAAGAAAAGTGAGGTACAGCATGGTATTCCTGGGAGCAATGTTAGAAGAATGAAAATATATCTTTCTTTGCATTTTTCATTCAGAATGATTACATTTCAAACACTGCGGTTGTTCTGTTCCTATCTAAGACACAGTTGAGAGTGGACAGCTCAAAAACTATTAAATAATAAAGAAAACAAGACAGATTAGGACATGCACCAGTAAAGCTCAATGGAGTTTTTTACAGTGGATCACAAACCAGATTGCAACAGCAGGACCGAAAGTAATGTGGATCTGTAGGTTACAAGTTTTTAAAATACAAGGTTCCACACAGAAATGATTTTTAAAGGATGAAGCTTAAAATGGAACTTGCATTCATAATTTAGAGGACAATGCCCCCAAACTAAACCAAATGTTTTCAACAAAAACTGCAAATTCTTGGATACCAACACTGACTGATGCTTAGGGACATTCAGTTAGATGAAATAATTCTCTGCATGCACACAGTTCAGCATAAAAACCATCTGATTGTATACACACATATGTTCTCTGTTCTAGTGAATTCCCCATAAAAACCCTTTTTTCCTCAATTATTCATTAATCACAGCTGTGCTGAAGGTCTTTTTTTAAAGTAAACAGGGATATTTTCCTTCAGATCATTGACATGTGTGAACCTAGAATTTGTAAATTTAAATAATAAATGGAATTATGTTGAGGTTATTATCATTAATAAATCCATAATCCCATAGAAGAACTGTTCCCCCTTGATGCATCTGCAAAATTCATAAAGTAGAAGTGTTGCATGAGTCTAGATATGTGGAACAACATGTGCACACATGATGTGTGCAGCGTGGGTTGAGATTTATGTCCCTTGCACAGCAGAATTTTTTGGGTCATGTACAGGGGCTATTTGCCCAGAATGTCTGTGTGGGTTTCATCTGCCAAGGGCAGGAAAATCCAGTGGAATCAGAGTGTGAGTACAAGAGAACTGGCAGCTAAATGACCACTCAGAAATGAGTCTGGAGACCCAGCCCACCTGAAGCTGCCCACGTTGGGCAGCTCTGCAACACTGCTGCAGCCTCTTCCACAACTGCCCACTACCTAGGACATCAGAGGATGTGCTTACCACACCAAGCTCTCTCATTCCTCTGTATCTTCCCCAACAGTAAATGGTGTCACCTGCATCAGATGGCTTACACCCAGCTATGAATGAGAGGTTATTTGCTCTTGGATGGATGAAACAGAAAGCAAAAACCAAAAGTTTCATTTGCCACATCGTTTCTTTCAATGCGAATCTGTTGCCCGCTCTTTTCCTTTTGTCTCTGAGTAGCTTCCTCCAAGAACATTTAATCAGAGTGAATTCTCTACCCCAGGAGACCAGAAACTGTGCATTAAGAGATTCAGTGAAACAGCATGTGCATATAGGATTTCACTGCTATTGTTCACTTTGCATTGTTCAGGATACTAATTTAATTGTAGCTGCTTAATCACAGTCAGGGAAAAAAACTTTCTCTAAATTAAATTAGCTGATAGCAAAATCAGCTAATGTGCTGCAAATGGAATTGCATTTGGCTTACATTCAACTAAATTAACATTTAGATCTCTGAAAATTAAGAGGTGTATTATTCAATACATTACCAGTATAAAGCTTGCTTGATAATATTTTATGTTTTTCTAATGAAGGTTTGGCTGAATGGGAATATGACAAAAGTATTTGACAATGACAATAGCATTTACCTGAGAACTAAAATCAGTCTTAAATGACATTTACATTTATTCCTTTATAAAAATATATTATTTTAATTAAACACACATTAGTACAACCAGACAGTAAAAAATGGGACAAGTTTGTCTGCAAAGACAGTGTTGGCACCCTGAGAGCAGATTTGGGACTCCAGGCTCTCCCCACGTTTTGTCACTCCGTGGGCCCTGGCTGCCCAAAGGCAGCCTGACTCTGTGGAGGGGCCAACCTCATCCACTGCACCACCTTATCTGCCTGTGGCAGCCCCTCTTCTGTGGATTTGCCTAAAAGCTGCATTAATCTGGTTAGTGAGCAAATGATTGATCTTAGATATGCTGCTCAAGAACCTGCACAGTGCAGAGATGCTTAGATGTGTGACTAAATTAAAAGGCAGATCCAGGTTGAGAAGCCAGTCATAAACCCCTTCTGGTGTCGAGGTGAATTAGCAGATAGGAAACTCATCCATGCACATCACCAACAGCCTGTAGCCAGCAAGGGCATGGTGGAGCATGTGTGGCTCAACAGAGATCAGTGCCTGCCCCTCCTTTTCCCCTCATGAGAAAGTTGTAACTGCAATGAGGTCTCCCCTCAGTCTCCTCAAGGCTGAACATGACAAGTGAATAAACACATTATTTCTTTCTGCTTCTTAACTGGCATAATAAAATGTTTCCCATTTCTATCTTTTTATTTCTTTTTAGTTAGTTATTCTTACTTATAAAAGTCATATAAATTAGGAACTAGTCATTTATCAGAAAACTGACTACTTCGTGTTACTCTGTTTAAATTTTCCTTCTGGATGCCTTTAGGAACTCTATTTTTACTCTCAAGATGGATTAGGTTACTCAGCAATGGCACTTTTATCAAGCATATTACAATGGCAATCTTTTATGGCCACATTTATTTCCCTCCCTAGCAATTCTGTGATAACCCATAGATGTTAGTTTCCACATAATAGATGTGCAGAGAGGGCTTTTAGAAAGCAACATGCACAGATTATTCAGGGACTTAACTCTGTGGATATCAGTCATGTTTGCAAGTGCTGTTTACTATGAACAAAAATCTCGGGGACTCGTGAGTTTCAAAGCCAGAGGAAATAATCATCACCTTTATAAGGAAGGCCATACATTTTCATTACCTCTGAGAAAGATATCCTATCTGGGTTTTAAGGCATGAAATTATGGAAAACCCACTAGAATAATCTATTGGATTAAAGAACCCTTCATTACATGGCTTTCCCTCCAGTCATGCCACTTGTATTAATTCAGCTATTTCCCTAAAGCCAAAAGGAAGGGATAAAAGGATCTATCTCAAAAGTCTGAACCTGCACTCCTAATTAATGAGTTTTCAAAAGATTCTCCACAAGTCTTCTCAAAACATAAACTAATCAAGGAAAAGACATTTTAGACAAGAAGGTTTTGTAAAGTAGATAGGAGTGCGTGGGAAAGACACCAGTGAAAATAGTTTCTGTACTGGAAAATTACCCTTTGCTGTCTGGTGTCAGAAATAAGGAAATCACATTTTAGCCTTTTATGACTCTCATATTACCATAAACAACATAGTCATCTGATGTCAGGAGCATTTTATTTTAAAAGGCCATTGGATCCACCTGTTTTCCATACTGGCAGTTTGGTCATTGGGCTATTTTGTAAAAGTGGCATTCAGAAAACTGTAGTACCAAAGCCATGGACATGGGAAAAAGTTTGTACAATCCCCTAAATCTTTCTAAAAGTAAAACTGATTTTCAGAGCGAGTAAAGTATTTAGGAAGGTGAAGTCCTATTGATTATTTTTATACATTAAACTCCTCAGTGACCAAGTTCCTTTTTTAAAATGGAACTAAAATTCCTAAGACCATTACATGGTTTTGATAAAACCCATATAAAAAAATTTCATGATTCAGAACTGTAAAGGCAAGACAAAATCTTTGTCAGGTTCTTGTGAGCTTCCTAAATGAAATGTTGCAATTCTGTGACCACATGTACACCCACACTCTGAGGTCTAATAACAGTGGAAAAGGTATTTACAAACAGTTTAATAGTGAGATCTGACCTTTCTTCTGCTCTTTAAAATAAAGTATTGGTGATGCTCAGGGTAAATGAAGTGAGAAGGATAACACTGGAGCAAAGTGCAGTGGCAGAGGAGGAAAGGAGAGTAGGACAAAGCATAGAAGAAATCTTCCCCATAGCCACACATTGTTGAGAGAGATTTGCTCTGTTAAAGATGGTTCCAATACTCATTCACAGTTCTAACCACATTTTATGATTGTGAAATGGCCTTCTTTCTCAAGGGACAAAAATGTTTTACTTCTCTAAAATTTGTGTAAAATTGTATATTAAGAATGTTAAATGTATATTAAGAATGATAAACATCAGACTAGAACAATCATATGTTACTATTGACACTTTGAAAAATTTCATAGAAAATAGTGCTTACTCTGTTCCCCAGGCTATAATAGAATTCTTCTAATAGATTCACTAGCATCTTTGCTTCCAAACTTGGCATTTACTAGCTGTCACAGCTTGCTATCAGTAACAGCTTCACAGACCACAGAAGATACAATGCAATGTGATGAATGAGCTGCACAAATGTTTTGCCCCTGCCAAAAACTGAAACCTGCAACAAAACCTGTTCTCTTGCTCTTATGCAGCACTGTTCATTTAGAAAATCAGAACTCTTTCATATATGGAACATTTTTCCAAAATGATGTATGAAATGGGCCAGGCATTGCAGCTTGGAAAGAGGTTGAAGGTATGAAAGATAGATTTATAAACCCAGCAACAGCAAAGGCAAAACTCCGAGGGAGTAGTTGTGCACTGTTATCAGAGCAGAAAAAGTAGTGGGGATTTAACCAGCAGATGCTGATGGAACACGAAAAGTGTTACATGCACCATAACATTACACGTGACTTTGTGCAGGCCAAATATACAATTGGATCTGAAAAAGGGATTAAGCACAATGATTGGGAACAGGTCTATAAAAGACTATTAAACACAATGATCTGCATGGTCCGTACCAGGAGTTCCTAATCCACTGATTGCCTGAATGGGGAAGGAGCTCAAAGGATCACTAAACATTTCTCCATTTTTTATGTTCTTGCTTTGGCCATTGACAGAGACATTACACTGGATCAAAGGGAAAAAAAAAAAAAAGTGGTTCTAAACTAACATGGCAATACAAGTATTTATGTTAGCTCATCTCTCTGTTTTTAGCAAGGACTGTTCACTCAAAACAGATTATTGCACACAAAGTTAGTGACAGAAGTAAAATCTAGGGCCAAGGTGTGGAGCAATCCTCAATTCATGCACAGGCATTATGTCAGTTTATTTCTAAGTTCAAACTTTTCTTTAGTTCACATGTTTTTCCAGTCTTGGCTTGACTTCCAGGTGCCCAGCTTAAGCCATTGTGCACATTATCCTGCAGACTCTGTAGGAAATATCTCGTTTCCCCACTCTAACAGCAGCTGAATACAGATGGAATGAATAGTTGCATTGGAACATGTTGGTTATGTACTGAAAAGAAAAAAATCCTGATGG
Organism: Anabacerthia variegaticeps; assembly: GCA_035583185.1. NCBI lineage: Eukaryota > Metazoa > Chordata > Aves > Passeriformes > Furnariidae > Anabacerthia > Anabacerthia variegaticeps. The sequence continues at coordinate 35,313,274 of JAWWEW010000131.1, read as the reverse complement.
TGTTGCCACATATGCAGAGCATGTAAAAGGGATTTCCTGCTCCTTTCTGAGTAACCAAATGAGTCCCCTTGGTCTGTATATCCCCATGGGGATAAAGATAGCTAACATCCTTTGTAAAGAACTTTGATATCCAGTGATGCTATTGACATTACCAGGTACTTACATCATCAAATTACTTAGTAAAACCTGACAAAGAATGCAAATTTATTTGAGATTATTTTTTCATAGCTGCAAAATTTTATTTTCTTATAGAGGAAGATTATTCATTTCATCTTTTGTGATTCAAAGAGGTACAAATTCTTTTCTGAATTTACTAGTATTGAGGAGAGGGGAAGAAGAAAGCACAAGATAAGAATATACATCCTGTCTTTATGAATCTAAAGTAGTAGCTCTTGTATTATTTCCATGTTAGGAGGGTCATCTCTCCAGTCACTCTGAAGGCAGTGGAGAAAGAGAGGTGCATCCAGATCAGGAGGCTTCATTGCTCAGTCACTAGCTGCACTGAAGGCAATTGCCCCATCTCCTTCCACCAAGGACATAGAAGGCCTGGAAAGGCAGTCTCCTGACCAGCTTCCCATACTGCACAATTATGAATGCAGAAAGTGAGATGTATTTGAGGTGATCCTGGGTTAAACAAGGCAGCTGGATACTACATGCCTTCCAACTTGCCACAGTGGTTCCCACATTCCTAAGCAAACTGATTTTGAAGTGGCTTTTACTCTAGAAGTCTTGCCATGGCAGAGCATCAGCACTGTCACTGAATCACAGTGCCTGTCATTTGTAGATCCCCTCAAAAGCACCTCCTAAAAAACCTAGTCTTGCCTTGCCTTCCCCTCAGGGTTCTACAAGTAACAGCATCATCTGCATTCCTCTCTCACAGGCTCTGGTTTACCATTAGGAGCTAAAGGAGCCCAAGCCTCCCTGATTAGAGCTGTTGCAAGAACTGGTCTTATATTTCAATTCTATTGGAAGCATAGGTCAGGAAATTGGGGAAAACCATCAATATAGTACCCTCATAACAGTAATTATGAGGGGTTATTAATATTTACAGAGCTTTTTAAACTGATTTACTAGATGTGGCTTATTTACTAGATGCGGCTTATTTACTAGATGTGGCTCTGGGAGCTCATCTACACAAATATCAATTTATGAAGGCCACAATGTACATTTCTTCATCTGAATTATTCACATTAGTCGATACAATTAATCTTCTCTATAGCTGAGATCTAAAATTGGGTCACATGAATTGTATTTCTAAGGTTTACTTTTTCTTTCTGTAGCCAGTGACTCATTTCCGTAAAGAGGACTATATTTTAGCTACCAAAAGCTCTGTGAAAAGAATCTCATCTTTCGAAGTTCTTTTCATGACATTACATTCTAATTGTTTCAAGTCACACTGGATCTCCTATTAGAGATCTTCCATTAGTGACAGCCTAATGGAAATTTTTAGAAATTAATGCAATTTTTTTCTTCATTTTTGAAAGCAGATAATAATGATAGGTTTGGTGTTAATACAACTAACTCATTTATAACTTTATTTTTCCCTTCATTTCTTAGTCACCAGTATTTCTGTCAGTGGAAGCTGAGAGCCTGGTATGTCTGCTATTTTTCCTCCTGGATGAGGAGGAAATAACTCCACAGTGTGCAGGTAGCTGTGGTTCCCAGCACTCTGTAATATCCTTCTCACAGGTGCAACTGTATTCCAGTCACAATGTTAAGCTCATACACTCAACCAGTCATCTTTGCAACTGAAGGTACCTTTTCATAGCAGGCCTAAAGAGTTTACTTTTCTACTTAGCTGAGATTTATTAAAAATAAAATTGGGCCTTTTAAGTGATCTCAATGCTCTGATTATCAGTACAGTTCTATGAATGCAGGCCTCAGACTGTATCTTGGCACTTTCACACAGATGAGCATCAATGTGCCTTTCCTTTCTATGCATTCCAGCTATGCTTTCTTGCATGAGATCAAACAGGAGCTGGGTTACAGGGCTGTCAAAAGCAGGACATGTGGAAACAATATTTGGCCCGTAAAGTAAAACTTTAAAAAAGAAAAGCTTTTTATGTTAAGTCTTACCAGCTTTAAGAATATGTCTGTACCACCTGTGTTAGAAGAGCATAAATACGTAGAACCTTGGGGTGTTCATATTAAAATTAAAAATGGGCTAGAAAGTAACAAGTGGTCTCAAACTAAAGTGTCATTCCTCACTCCAGTGAAGAAGTGGAAAGATAGAATATTTTAGTACGTCTGCAGGTGATAATATTTAGGTAGAGCTTAACGTATAGAACTACTGTCCTGCCTCTCAAAATGTAGACAAGATCACTAACTAAGAAAGCAGGATTCAAATTATTAAGCAGTAATAATGATACTTCTTTCTGGGTACCATTATCCCAACTTCTTCAGACATGAAAATGAGGCTTCCTGAAGCATGTAGATAAGTGATGGGTTTGTATTATTATATAGAATTTTGATTTTCCATTGCCAAAGCCAGCACAGAGAAAGTAACAATAAGCATGGCATAGTGCTGCGGAATATGAACTACTCTGGGTGAACAGATGCATCTGATAAAGTTTTTTAGGAGAAGGTGTTTATATTTATTTTGTGTTCTAGGGGCCTATTTTTCTACTCAGTCTTATCAGCAAAATAAGATTTATTTTCTCCAACAGACAGTATGAAACCAGGTCTGGTTTGCTTTGGTTTGAGGTGGTGGTAAGTCAATTGCTGAAATAGCTATGACTTCAGGGAGGTGGTTTTGCACAATTGCCTTTATTATTCACTAAAATTATGCAGTAATCTACTTGGATGACCACCTTATTTCAGAGGCTTTTCAAGTGAACTTACAAGCAGGTGCCACTTTTTAAATTCTTATCTTTGTCTGATTTTTGATTGCAAGTATCATCTGTTAGATATTAACAGCACGGTTTTTAAACAGAATGCATTTCAGGACCCAAGTTCAATATTTACAAAATAAGTGGTCCTTTATCAGCACATAACACTGTAACCAGCCCAAGGATTATGTTGCTTTGCTATCTAGTTTATACAGACAGGTGAAGCAGCTAGAAAAAATGATCAAGATAAGAGTGAAGGTAATCAGGGAAACAGAAAACATAATTAAATTCTTTATTGGAAAGGTTCCAAAGCATAGAGCAGAACACTAGCACCCAATGCAGTATTTCTACAGCAGAAATGGGTATGATGTTTTCCGCCAATTGATTTGTGAGTGATGTATCAGGTTTATGGAAAACAAAAGAGTAATCATCCTATTCACATGAGAGGAATCATCCAATGAGAAAGAAAAAGAACAGAACAGTGAGAGCACAGAGCATCCAGGTGGTGGTAAGCTTTAGAAACCTCATCCGTGAGCCATAGCCAATCTCATAAAGCCCAAAGTGAGGCCATGCAGGGTCTGTTTCATTAGACTGTTGAAATTAAAAGATATGCACTCTCTAAGCTGTGTAACCAATGAATATAGATTTAAATTCCAGTTTTAATTCTCCAGAATATTTTCAGAAAATTTAGCAAATACCTTCATGAACTTAAGGACCGGGCCCATAATAAAGCAATAGAATTTATTCCAGTTAGAAAGCAATACACAGGAAATCCAGAAAAATAATCCAGATTTCTGTACCCTAAAGCTTTTTCTTACTTGCTCAGCAGAAATTAAAATTATCCCTTTTTGCAGTTCTTATGGAGAGATGTTGCCTTGCATTTCTTGATACAGCAAGATGGTGAGACCAAGTCAGTACAGAGTAGTTTTATAATGTATAATTTAGTTTAAATTGCACCACATCATAAGACATAAAAATCTATCTTTTTCCTCTAATACAAAAGGTAGTCTAGATACAAACCACAGTGAAGACTCAACCTCTGAACAATGAGAGACTGTATCTGGCACTGCTGAATGCTCAAGTTTCTTCAGCAAGGTCATGGACAGGCTGGAATATTTAGCTTCTGTAAATTTTATCGACTTTCAGTTTCTGATAATACTAAGTGAAAGCACACTGAAGTCTGGCATTGTGCCACAAGAGACTATTTAATTCTGACAGCCAAACCCCGCAGTTTGCTGAGTCACAGAAAACTTGCCGTGATAAGTCTGTGTAAATGAAAGGCACCTTTTGTCAATGACAAATTTGTATTGTACTTTTGACCAGACTTCAGTTTATTTTCTGTACCTCCTACAGGGGAATATAATCAGAATATAACTCGGAGAGAAAAATATTGGTTCTGCATGTGAAGCTATTTGGAATCCTTCCAGTTCACCTGGTTCATAACCATTCCTCAGTTTCCCTAGTGACTATATGGTGAGAGGAATAAAACAGCTCCAAGAGAAATATTTATTTAATATTATATAAATATTTATTTAATATTTATTTAATTCCACTTGTTGCACTCGATCACACGATATCAGTATGCTTCAGTGAAATGAAGAAAATGTAGAATATAGCTACTTTTAAAATACATTTTCCTTTATGCTTGCAAGGCTTTGATTTCAGTATGACAGAAGGTGACCCAAATTATTCTTCAGTAGGAATAGGTAAGTACTTGCTTCTGGTTTTTAGTATTCTTGTCATGAGCTATTTTTCTTTCACAATAACAATGTATTTTCATCTGCCCCAGTTAAAACATGCAAATAGTAACACACATTGAAAGAATCCTTTGCTTTAAATATATTTTGGCATTTAGAGGCCACCCAGACTGTCGTTCACCACTGGTCAAATTTGAGCCCACGAAACCCACTTATGCCAATGCAAGAGTGAAACATATACAATCATATATATATCATTTAATGGTTTGGGTTGGAAGAGATCCTCAAGATCATCTAGTTCCAACCCCCCTGCCATGGGCAGAGACACAGTCCACTGGGCCAGTTTGTTCAGAGCCCCATCCAACCTGGCCTTCAACACTTCCAGGGATGGGGCAGTCACATCATCTCTGGACAACCTGTGCCAGCGACTCACCACCATCACAGTAAAGAATTTCTTCCTAATATCTAATCTAAACCTACTTTCAGTTTAAAGTCATTGTCCCTTGTCCTATCACTCCATGTCCTTGTAAAAAGTCCCTCTTCAGCTCTCTTTAGTACCCTTTAGGTACTGGAAGGCTCAATAGGTTCTCTCCAGACCCCTCTCTCCTCCAGGCTGAACAGCCAAAACTCTCTCACCAGTCTCCATAGGAGAGGTGCTCCAGCACTCTCATCAGCTTCGTGGCCCTCCTCTGGACTTGCTCCATCCTGTCTATGTCCATCTTACATTGTGGGCACCAGACCTGGTTGCAATACGTTTAAGTAGGGTCCCACAAGAGTCAAGTAGAGAGCCCTCAGCCTGCTGGCCATGCTTGTTTTGATGCAACCCAGGACAGAATTGGTTTTAAGGGCTGCAAGGGCACATTGCTTGCTCATGTAGAGCTTCTGGTCATCCAGCACCCTCAAGTTCTTCTCTTCAGGACTGCTCTCAATTCATTCTCTGCCCAGCCTGTGCTTGTGCTTGGGATTGCCTCAACCCAGGTGTAGGACCTTGCATTTGGAGTTGTTGAAGTTCATGACTTTTGTATGGGCCTACCTCTTAAGCCTGTCATGATCCCTCTGGATGACATCCCTTCCCTCCAGTGTGTTGACTGCACCACTCAGCTTGGTCTCATCACCAAACTTACTGAGGGTGCACTCAATCCCACTGTCCATGTCACTGACAAAAATAAACAGCACCAGTCGCAATAGCAATCCTTGAGGAACACCACTTGTCACTAGTCTTCACAAATGTATGTGCAAACCCAAGAGCTGATTAAACTCATTGGTGGTCATCCCTGGAAAGTACAACTTCTGCAGGGACCTATGCAGAGAAAAGTAGTGGGTGTTGATCCTATCAGGCTGGCTTGACAATTCTGCTGGTTAACATAGTAGTGTTACACACTTGAGGGTTTCCTGTAGTGCTAGCAGTGCACTTGACAGGATCATAAGGGATGGTGAATGCACCACTCCCTTCCTCAAAGACCTTAGAAGGTACAGTTGGCCAAGGTAGCTGGAGAAGAATTTCCATATACTCATCACATGCCTTAAAACTCATTTTCCCTGGAGCTCTGTTCACACAAACATTAGCTCAGCATAATGAGGTTCTTCAATGCTTCACCCGACCCTCCACAAAGATACAAAGTAAAAAATGTTGCCTCCTTACACTATCCCAGAAAAGTCATCCAAGCTATTTTTATTCCATCTATGCAATTTAAAGAAGAATATTAAAAGCCTAAGACACTCTTTTCTCTGTATGAACATTGATGGTAAGTGGTCAGGTTATTTTTTTTTTTTTCCAAAACCACCTCTACTGGACAAGCACAACCTAAAGATGTTTTCTAATATTACCAACTTGCAGAGCATGTTCATGATTTCTGTACTATTCAAATGAGCAAAGAGCCTCAAGTCTTCATTAGTCTTTGCTGAAAATTTGTTTTAAAGCTGGAACATCGTGTGCTGTATAAAGCAAGCCTCTAGTTACATGACTGAGATCAGTGGAGAAACAGTGCTGCATTACACAGGTCTGAGGACATCTTCCTTCTCTCCCTGACACCACACTCCTGCACAGTGTGCTCTTTGTGGTGCTTCAAAGTCGTGTGGCTGATGTTGATAGTCCTACTCCTTTACAAGTCCTTGAGGAATCAAGCACTATTCTTTCTCAATTCACCTATGAGTGACCACAGAGTGGCCTCTTACTGATTACACTTTAAAAAACCAAATCTGTAGATTTGTGATTCCCTTGTGGCTTGTCCTTGGCAAGCTGGCTTTATATTACTTAGCAAAGGCAAATATTTAACAGGCATCACCCCTCAGTCTATCAATAAAGCCCTTACGCTCCCTGTGCATGATAAATCCTCCTTAACTTCTTCCTTAATTTTACTTGTAATGATTAATGACAAAGCAGAGCTACTTCACAAAATGTGCATATGACATAATAGGAGACAATAATTTAATGCACAAAGAACCACTCGTCACAAGAGCAGTGACTCATCGACTTCCCAAAACACGATTCAGTCGACCTAACAGATTCTAATGTAACAAAACTACAGCAGATTATACATATTAGTTTTGATGCTTTTCCCTTATATTTCTGCACAACATCAGAGAAAAAGTATGGAAAAGTACCTGGGTTTGGGTAAGAAGGTGAACTGTCCCATGCAAGGGCTCACAAGTCCAGATGGATGCAACATGCTGGCAGACTCAGAAAAAGCATTTTATTCTAAGGTCATCTTTTGAAAAAGTGGTACATTTACCCCAAAGTTTAATTTTTTATTCTATAGTTTGGAACACTGAGACACAAAAATAATGACTTGTCCAAAGTTTGTGAGGAAGCCTGTGGTAAAGCTGGAAACATAGACCTTTTGACTTCCAGTTCTCTAATGCAGCCATGTTCCCTTGTCATATAATCAGAGGGGTGTTTTGCAGACCAAAGTCTACCATAACTTAGAGAACAACAGAATTTTATTGTACAACAGAATTTCACATGGCCTTTTATTTTTGTTTTAGATAACACTGTAAGAAACAGCTATTGCCCAGGGGTTGTACAGCTCCAACACCAGATGCCAGCAGTCTGGACAGTTTCTCCAGTGACTGGGCAATATTTTGCTTCCCCCTAAAGTCAGGCATTCAATTAACTCATCAGTTACCACTAGTCAGCCACCAACCTTGTTCTTTTTTTAAAGCTTTCATGAAAAAAAAATCAAAGGACTTCAGAAAAACATAGTCAGAAGAAGCCCCACCTAGGATAGCACTTAAAATTGATTTCCAATGAAATTATGTCTGAACATGACAGGGAGGGTAGGTAGGAATGATGTCTCTGTGACTGACTTATGTCTTTGCTGTTCTTTGAAATCAAGAGCATTGATTTTTTTATACTTGGCTTTGCTTTCAGCATCCTGGGATTCTCCGGGGCCCAGAAGGATACAATGCTTGACACACAGGCAAATTGCTGAAAGGTCAGTGTGTTCAGTGCATATTGGCAGCATCTGTGCTGCTATTATATTTGCCAAGATCCAAGCAAATTTGAAGAAGAAAATTATATTTGAAGAGCATTTTACCTGAAGTTTTTCAGCCTCCTGAAAAATGCTCATCATTGCTAACTTTTAATTATACATTTGTGCAGAGACAGTCCACATGAGTTAAAACAGGCTTGCAACTGAGTTTTTTCACACTTTGTTTCACAAACTCTAATTCTAAGTACAAGCCTAGCTTTTCCCCTAACATAGTGACTCCATCCAGATCCACATGTTCAAACATCACAGTAACACAAACTGGCTCTAACACCCAACACAGTCTGGCCAACTCTGTGTAACCAACTTGTCAGCAAGACTTACTGGCACTAGCAATGGCAAATCCCAGCTTGTACCCCAGCACTAAGACTGATCTTTTCCGCAGCCTTGCACTTAAGCCCCAGAGCAAAAGGTGGCTCAGAAACCAAATTTGGCATAATTTCTTAACTCACTCTGAAACAAGTCATCACCTTAGCATTGACTCAACATATATTCCAATCTAACCTCCATCCTTTCACAGTGGAATTTCCTGGCCTGCCCCCAACCTGCCAGCTGAAACACAGGACAGCAGCTCTGTTTCCCCTTGCAGACACTGTCCTTTGCCCTGGAGCTCTGTGAATTCGAGCCTCAACTTGAGCTCCAGCTTTTGCACCTCACTTCTTTTTGCCACATATGGTTTTGCCTCATACCTCTTCTGGGTCAGATAGAAATTACAAGTTCAGATTACTTTTTAGATCTGCATAAATCAATTTTACTGAGTCTTCATCCCAGCCAAAGCTAATCATAACCTAAAAACTGCTTTAGGATCCCAACATAAACACACCTCAGTGCTTTATGCCCAACCTCTGAAAAGCTTCACTACTAACCAGTTACAAACTCAAACTTTACCTTCTTTCTTTTGTCTCTAGAGGTCAAACCCTTTACCTACCATGTTACCTGACCTCCCATCTCAGAGGTCATCTCCCAATGACACTGGCCCACACCATCTCTAAGTTTAATTTAACAGGCCCTGCTAGTTATTTTATGACTTCATAAATTTACATAAACAACCTCTAATTCCATGCAATATCTGTTTACTGTCAGAAGGAGACATAACCTTAATTTGGAAGCAAATATACAGCTATGAGTACCAGCCTTTCATATCTGCCTATCTTGCAGAAAACTGTGTCTTTCATTAAGGCAGAAGCAGTGCCAAGAGAACTTCAAGCATGTTAAAATGCTCAGAGCTTGACAAGAATCAGAGATTTTCTTTGAATTTCTATGAAAATTAACTTATTTTTCTTGCAGTAGGGATACAGTGGTGTTTCAGAGATGAGACAATGTCTGCTGTGCACATGTACTGTCTCATATTACTCTGGATGCCACATTTCCACTTGCATTATAGCATCAGAACACATTATTGACTAACTTCAAAGTAATAATTGGAAAGATTTTATGTGGCAAGAGTATTATGATCTGATAACAAATCGCCTTTTGTTTTGTTTTGTTTTGTTTTATTTCTTCCTACATCTAAAAAGATTAAGTTATATCTAAGAGCAATTGGTAATAGCTGCAAATGTAATCCATTAGCAACAGCAGCGAGCCACATAATCAAATGAGGGAAAGAGGTGACGCAGCCTCTGCCTGTCTTTGGAAATGAGAATCTACTTACACACACAGAGACCCAAACAGCATAGGAAACGTTCAAATTAACATAATTACCTCTGGATTTAAATGTAGAGGTCACAATTGTGGTAACAATTTACCAGGCTACCAGAAATTAGCCTGGCAGAGAGACCCCTCTTCACCTGAAGCACAAAGTCACTCCTGCATAGAAGCACAGAGTGACACTGAGGAAGTGGCAAACACTAAAGACTTCACACAGATGAACTCCAGGACAACTTTCACACCTTTCTGATTATGGGAGTTAGGGAGATTTCAGCTAGGAACCCATCCTGGAAGGTACACCCTGCACCCTGCCATGCATCTTCAGTGAGTTGTTCACAGAAAAAGGTGAGCTGGTCAGAGACAAACAGCAGAGAGCCTAAATCACCCAGGTTGTCAAAGATGGGTGCAGTGATACCTGCAGTTTTACCAGAAGCCCTCAGAGCAGTGTGCAGGCAGGAGCCAGGCATGTAAATTCATCAATCTGCACTGCTCACAAAGCTGGCAACTGATCCGCTGCAGGAACGTCACAGCGTTCCGAAGGCAAATCACCCTCGGCTCTGCCAAGGGTTGTCCTGCTGTCTGTCAGAGGCCAGCAACTGGAAGCAGTTCCAGTGAAATCTCTTGCTTAGTGAGGATGTAAAAGATATTTTGAGCGCTGTCAGGAGTGAGAGCCTCACAGAAAGTGCAGCAGCTGAAGGGACCAAACTTTGAAGTCACTCTGGTGATGGGAAATCACAGCACTCTGCTACATTCACCTCTCCGTAGGTAAGTCTTGCCTTTCAGACAGAGCATAAAACATAAGGTAATAAGATTTATTTTTTTTTTAAATCCATATCACTGGTTTTGGCAGAGAAATCATCAGTAATTCACAGCTCCCTGCAGCTTGTGCAGGAAAGAAGTTTTGTGCCTCTCCTGCTGCCTTGAAGCCAAGAGCTGCTTGCCACAGAGTTGGTCTGTGTGAGAAGCAATGCCTCAAATGCACAGATAAGGCAATAGTCTTCTGCTTTGCAGACTATTAGTTTGCATACAAGCTGCAGAGTAAAGACTACAGTGGGTTTATTTCCTTCAGGGAAATATTTTTTCACCTGATAAACTGTAAAGGTAGTCACCGACTGCGGGGTAAATAAGCTATGCAAGGCAAACGTTGCTAAAACTTCTGTATTTGCCTTATTAAGAACCTTTATAAATGTTAAAACCATTTAAAAAGATTTCTGACTTCATCAAACAACTCTGCAGTTCAGATTTGTGTTCACAGCATAATTTTGCTCAAAGGTAATTTATACAAGACATGTATGTTCCTAGGAAGTTGTTTTGTTATGCTGTCTGTTTTACTTAAACAATGATTGTCATGCAAAATTGACCTGGTAATCTGGACTTTCCACAAAACACTTTAGCTTCTCTGACAATGAGCAGAAAATGGACAAGAATGAGAGACTAATTAGTATTCAAACAGCTGCATATGCTGATAATGAAAAAATTGACTCTGTCAATGAGCCTGCAGCCTGCCACTTGTGTGAAAACAGAGAAAAGCAAATGAAGTTAGCAGGCCTCCCACTGAAAGGTGCTAGCTGCCAATAGGCTGTCTGGAAGGGGGATTTTTTCAAGAGAGCCATAGCTTCCACAGTGAAATACAAAGCAAACTGGTACCATGATTTGCTGCAAATATAATTTAGCAGCAGGGACCGATCACATAATGAAATGCTGGAAGAGGCCATGCACCACACTGCACAGAAAAGGAACAAATTAGCATGATCATTAGCAGTGCAAATGAAGACAGCATTCCTGCATTTCTCTACCTTTTCTGCCAGTATACATCTGGTAGTAATAGAAGATAATTATGCTTTTAAAATTATTTTAAATTATTTAATTTAAAACAAGCATTGATTAGCTGTGCTGAACTGCATACATCATTGATTTGGAATTTTCATTGATTTACAAAAGGAAACCTAGCCCAGGGTCCAGAAAAAGACAGAATTGCTTGGTCATCACATAAAACATGGCTGTAAAAAATGATGTAGTAAATTATCATTGTAGATGAAATCTTGCCTATCTTGAAGCTACTTTCAGTATGACACTGTTGGAGAGTTGCAGGATCAATACAACATTGATTTTATATCTTTTCTTTTGCCAGGCTTGGCAGAGAACTGTCTTTCCACTGGAATGGTTTTGTGGATTACAATTAAGGAAACCTTCAAAACACAACAGCTGATCATGGAAGAAGCCACAGAGAGAGGGGTGAGTATAAACTATCCACTCGGGGTGGGGGGAAATATTCTGCAAGTACCTTTGGCTGCGTTGTGAATTTTTGATTGGTTGAATATACTGTGAGTCAAGTGATGTTTTCTTTCAGAGGACAATAAAATTTCAAGGGCTGTAAAGGGAAAATCACATTGTTACTATGATGACTTGGATCTCATCTATTATTTGCACATTGTTTCCTCTGGGAATGTAATATAATAACATTTTATTAAATGAGATGGACAGAAGATGTCCACAAAGAGAAATGTTTGCCTCCTCAGGAGGTACAAATGCCAGGATGGGTGAATCTTCGTACCAGTCCCAAGACTGGTACCAATTGCAAGATTAGTAAGACTAGGGCTTGAACTTTTAGCAGTTTTACAGTTTCTACACTAAAAAATGTAAAACACTAGAAGAAGCATGAATAATAACATTGTAAGGACACCATCAGCTAGGAAGATCTGAGTGACCACATTCTCATATACAAATATTGTGTCTCCAACCACGCATTTCCATCAATTTCTTTGAGTGAAACCTGGCCTGCACCTTATGTATGAGAAAGGCATTTATGCAGACTATACAGAATTTTAAATGGTGTGAGCTTGTTGGTTCTTGTAAGCCCCAAAACTACTGATTACCTTTTCTTTAAGAATACTTGGGTACAGTATGCAATTTACAAGCATTATGCAAAAAAACCCAAAAAGGAACCTAAAAAAAAACCCCAAAAAACATTTAGACTGGAGAAAAACTCAGCTGTTCTAAATAGCAACAGCCCTAGTTTCCTTTCCATCTTCAATTTTTGTTCTAACATCAATTATGCTCACGATCAAGCCATTGACTTACTTTTTCTTTCCAGAACAAACCCATACATGTATTTCCAATCACACAGTCACTGTGGAATACTTTTCAATTAGCAGAAAAGACTTTAGAGGAAATTTGTACATCTGCAGTACATTCTCTTTCACTAGAGTATGGCAAGACACATTCATGCCACACACCAAAGTGGCACCTAACTCTTTCCCCATTGCTGAATAGGAATGGTACTTGGACAAAATAGAAAAACCCTCAGTTATTTCTGTAAATAATTGTATGGGTTATTTATCAGAATCTACCTCCAAACACTTGCAATTACTTATCTCAAGCTCTCTAAGGCTCAGATTAAGCTTTGGGCACAAGAAGGCATAATCTCCACAGATAGTGGAGAAGGGATAGCCCTTAGACCTAACCTTGTTGGAAAAAAATACGAGTGTTGTGAGGGAAACCAAAGATGATGACTGAGATACTTAACTTTCTTCCTGCTGAATCCTGTCAAATCCTCATCACACTTGTTTGCTTTCACGTGCAAATCATTTGTTTTAAACAACTGATGAGTACCCAAGCATATAAACTGATACTTAGCAGCAGTGGCACTGTAATACTGTCAAATATTTAAAACCATTTTCCAGTCATCTGGCAACTGAAATGCAATTAATAACTTTGGGTTTATGTCCCGACTGGAGGTGGCTTGCACAGCCATCACAAATACATTCATTTATTCTAAATTTGCTCTTTTGATTTAGCTCATTTAAATGAAAAAATCATATTCTATCTCACCTCCTGTTAGCCATGATGCCTTCTGCCTATCAACCTGTGATAACCCTTTTGTTATTTATGTATAGTCTATAATCACACTGGACATTGTCATGACATTATAGCCAATTCTGTTCACTTTGAGCCTGGATCAGTGTCATTCCAGGAGAGAGGGAGGAGATTCCAGATAGTGGTGAACTGCGTGTTAACAACTCTCTTAAAAGCTAAAGCTGGTATGTGATCCTGAATGTCAGCAATTACTTGAAGTCACGAAGACCTAAGAAGTGGTATCCTGAAAAAAGTCAAAACCAGCATTGCTTCTGCTGGTTGGAGACTACCATAGTATTGGAATACTGGATAATACACAATGTAGGAATTTTCACAACATGCTTATCACTTATATAAAATCTTCATTTTGCAGTTGGGAGCTTAGGGAACAAAATCCAGAGTAGATCATAATTATTATTCCCTTCTAGGAGCAATGTCTCTTTGCTGCACCAAGGATCTGCAGCCTGGTGTTGGGAACCCAAACAGCCTGATTGAGTGGATGATGGCTACAGGGAGCACATCCCCCAATTTAGCAGTGGTGTTTGCCTTGAAACCAGCAGGCAAGACACTAACATTACAGTGGAGATGTGCATAAAGGATCCTTAGTCAGGGGTGGCACTGTCCTCGAAAGGCTTTCTATCTTTGGGGGCTAAGCTAGAAGCTCTGCTTGGTAGGACTGAAATCTCAAGACTGTTCAGGTAGCTGTTACAGCACACAGGAACACAGGCCCACCTTTCTTTCCACAGTCCGATCAGGCAGGCAATGGATTTTTCTACACTGACCAATACCAGCTTGAGTACCAAAAAAGCAAGATAACAGCACAAGGTTAGCTTTCCCTCTACCCAACAGGCCCACCAAAAAGCCACACATCCCCTGACTAATATATGGCTATTTTCATTATTTGTAAGCAGCCAAATTCATTTTTACCATAGTGGTAAATTCATAATTGTTAGTGCCTGGAAACCTTGGCCTATACAGATTATTTCTGGAAAGTTCTCCAACTGTCTTGGTGCAAAGCATACTGTGCAGGTGGGACGAGCAGGACAGAACCAGTACTGCGTGACTGAACTACCAAGCTCTGTTGCTCAGAAGGTGTAGAACAAGATCATGCATCTGCCCAAGCCCAGGGAGCAAATGCAACATGGCAAATCAGTGCAGTTTTCCTGTTATCCTTCAGTGTTTCCCTATATCTTTCTTCAGAGCTGAACCATCTATGTCCTGATCATATATGATTTGTGTATCTCACCAGACAGCTTTCAGAGATGCTGTTTTGTTTGCTGGTTACAGATGTTGAATACTGTCCCAGGCAAGTAGAAGTGCTGCCCATTTCTGCCCTGCTCCCTCAGACTGATTATAGGGTTGATTTCAGAGCAGGGTTATCTCAGACACTGACAAGTTGCTGCATTAAAGTATAAATTCTGATGTCTAAGACATCAGCCTATAGGCCACGCTAAACAAGTGAGTCAAGTCAGTTGTGACTTGAGAGAACAAAGGCTCAAAGTCAAGTGGAACAGCATGGAAGGGAGCAAGATGGAATGTTTGCCTGGGGCTTTTAACATGTGACATGACACTACTCTCCAAAGTTCCTTACTAGCACAGTATTCCAGCATGATATTAGCAGTCAGTATGTTAGTTGCTGGTATTTGGATTAAGTCAGTTCCAGCTTCTCTTCTTTTAGGACACTTGTTTTATCTGTTTATTCCTATATTTTCAACATCAGGATTTTAGGACACTATCAGAAATTGAAAGAAAAATTGTATGAAGAGATCAAAACAAAACCCTCTTGTGAACCGGCACTTTTTGAAACCTGCATTTAATGGTGCATGGAAATTGTGTCTCTAATTTTACTCAAACATTGAAGAAAAGGTAACATCTTACCTTCAGTGACTATCAAGAATTGCACAATAACTCCAAATAATAATACTTTGCACAGTACATGCAAACAACAGAACATCCAGCATCCCTGTAAACCCAACCTTGAATATACTACCCTCATGTTAGAGATGTATAAACTGTAGCTCAAGGCACAAAGTTTAAGCAATTTGCTCAAGAATACGCTCCACCTTACTGAGAGCCCAGGAGTGCAGAGCATCCAGCCCCTTGGACAAGTCACTTAAAACTATTGTTGGCTCTCTGCATGACCAAAATACACAATTATTTAGTTTCCTTTTTAATAAGTGCACCCAAGAAGAAACACTTGGCTGCTCAGCAGTGTCACTACCACGTCAGTCATAAAGTGGCTGCATAAATCTAGTGGCTTCATATCCTTTTTCTAGCACTCTGAGATCCTAAAATATGAAAGACTAGAGCCAAAATGATGAATTCTATATTCCCCATGTAGAATCTGAGAGCAGCCTGCAGTCACCCAGCAGCACCTCTATATACCTCCGCACAGGACCTAAGCAAATCTGATGCATTGGCCTTACATTCCATAAAGAGCGTTGCCAAAGTTAAACCTCTTTCACAGCACAGAAGGTGCTTCAAAAGAGAATGTTTAGTTTTGAAAATGCCTTCATAAGCTATTTAAAAATCAAACAAATAACAGGAAATCCCTGCTCAGATGAACTGACTTTGCTTATCTTTATGAGAATGAATGACATTTGAGTGAATACCCATTTGAATTTTATATTTTAAAAGTCTCCATGGACTTAAAAATCAATAGATTTTACAGCTAATTCATTTTACCACTGATTTATATTTTCCAAATAAAATAAGAACACCTTATTTGCAGTACATCTTGATTTCCTATTTTTTTAAATAGGTATAATATCAAATAATTCTCTCACTTTTTATTCTTAAATTCTGTTTGATTTTATGAGCCATGTTGTACACATGCTAAATTGCTCTATAGACTCTGATATTTTACAGCATTTTCATAAATTAGCTCTCTAAAGTGATTAAGCTGTTCTCTGGACTCCAGGAATAAACTCCTCAAGCAAAATGACATATTTTTCATCAAACAATAAACAACAATAGTGGAAGAACTTTATTTTTCCAGAGCTGCAAATACTTTTGACAACTGCTTGTCATCAATACATGAACTATATATACATTATGCAAAGAGAAACCAATTACCAACAAATCAAGTGCAGTGAAGAGAAAGACACGTGCTCTTGTTGCTGTTTCAATTACCTTGAATTATCTATGTCCTTGAAATGCACAGCTACACCTGGCACCAAACATCTGGTGTGGATAGCTTGAATCTCTGTGCCCAACCAGACCTGTGAGGTGCTGGGACACAGCTCACACCAGCTGGGTTCATCTAAGATGACTCCTGGCTTGTAAGTGCATGAAAAATGGAGGAAAGAGCATCTCAGGGGGTACTGTCCCTGCCACCGCACTGCTTTCCTCCAGAGCATCTCCACAGTAAGCAAAAACTGACACCATTCTCCTCTTCAGACTGGAGGGACAACTCACTGCTACTCAGCACAAGTGCTAAAGGTAATGAGTATTTGGCATGATTGAAAGTAGAAGGCAGAATAAAATTCTATAGAGTGCATAAGAAACACCAAATACACCCTGTTTGTTCTGCCAGTTGGAGTTATTGTGGCTACCCTTTCCCAACCATGCTCAATGTATTCACAGCAGCCATTCCCACTTTTGGAGCAGTGTTACTGCTCGGCAAATGCATACTCTGCTCTTCCTGTTTTTCAAATATGTTTAGTACATCTGTTTGTTCTGAGAAGTACACAATTTTCCACACACATATTTAACTCTGCAAAAATTAATATTTTGGCAGTCTGTGAGTCTTGGAATTTCTTGGAATTTCATTTATTTCAGTAGATGACACCACTTTCTCCCTCCTAGCCAATCTGTCAATGTCTGCTAAGATTTCTCCTAGAAATGTCTCATTCTCCTAGAACGTCTCATTAATGCAGGCTTGGGAACAAAGAACATAGGCAGTAAAATCAACCTGTGTTGTAGACAAAGGGAAGTTTTATAATGCATAAATATCTCAGCCCCGTGAAAAGAAAGAAGCAGTTTTAATGAGCTCTTAAAAACTATCAGAAAGAAAAAGGAGCTATGTATGCAAAAAAATAACATGTTCAGCATAGGATAGACAATAGTTGCTCTTTCAGGAGATGAAATGCAGGGGAGGTGGAAGAGATTTTTCCTACTACTGCCCTATACACAATCACGATGTGACAGGAGAAGCTAAACCAGAATATTTTTTTTTCCGTTTAGGATCTAGCCATGACTGAAATTGTCTCACTTTTGTTCAAGAAATACTTCAGTGTAGTATGCAGAGATGTATTGTAGCTGGTGGAAAAAAAATAACTCAACCCACATAATTTGGTTGACCGCATGAAAGGGACATGGTGTTCACAGGAGGACAGAGCAACATCACAGTACCTTGTCCCACCCCATCCCACCCATCTCTCATCCTAAGAACAAGCAGTTCTAGTTCAGTGCTGGAGCAGAAAATTAGAACTTATTTCACTGGCAGTCATCCAAAATATCCTTCTTTGTCTTCTGCTAATGAATAGCTCAAGCAGTTCCTGTGCCCTCTGCCTGTAAAACTGTTCCTGGTTATGCCTAGTGCAAAGATTCTTCTGTACAGCCCAGAGCTTGACCCCATTGGTCCCATCTGTGATGCAGTACCTTCTGCAGCTCATCCCATTTCACTCCTAGATAAATGATATCCTGTGTCTGGCGCTTTAAAACCTTGCCATCTAAAACTGCCATCTACTACAGTGTAGGAGACAATCCTCCATAAAACTAAATAACCAAAAATGGTTTTGAGCTTAAAAGTATTACACAGAATCACAGTAAGCCTATGATTGTGCCAAATCTCCTCCCTTCGAATATACGGTGGGAATAAATTATTTTTTCAACAAAGGTAAAACTGAAATATTATTAACATCCAGACTATATGCTGGTACCAATTACTTTACTCTTTTGGTATCTGGAAGTAATATCAGCCCTATTCAAGGCCTTTCTGTGAGGAAGTGAGCTGCAAAATGACAATTTTAATGGAGAGTAGATAACAATTTTGATCTTTTCTACTATCAAAGAGAAAGTTACATAATTTCCTCCATAATAGAAAGGTCTCCTATCAAGAAATATCACCTCTTTTGAAAAATAGTATGTGGAGGAAAGAAAGCACTAATGAGACTTCGATTACATCTCTGCCATTATACAATAATCTTTAAAATTACTCATCTGTTGTATCTTGCTTTTTAATCTAGTCTTAAAACCAAAACTGAAGTAGATACTTAGTATACTTCACTTTCAAAGCTGTTTCCACTGAAAAGTCATTCTGGAGAAACTTTTGCTTGTTAATGGAGAGCTGCCAGGGTTGTTGGGCCAGTCGTCATCAGGCACAGCTGCAATGCTGGCACATCTAACCTAGCTCCTTCTGCATGGAGCTGCATCCAGTGACACAGATGAGATGCCTGTGAGTCTGACCAAGCACAGCTGAAGTTGCTGTTTATTTGCTGGGACTGAACACTGTGCAACACATATGGCTGTATCTGAGCTGTGAAGTTGCCTGTGTTGTGTTAAGCAGTACAGACCCATGTACAGACAGTTTTAGCTGTGGATCTCTGCATTGCAGCTCACTACAGAGGGACATAACTTCCAGTCCTTGCAAATTAATGCCAGACAATTTATTAATCCCTTCAACTATTTTATGGGGCAAATTTTGCTTTACTCTTTTGCTTTGGGTTTTCTTTCCCTCTCTTTCAGGTGAAATAATTCCCTTGATCTTTAGACTGACTTTCACAAAAGGCTATAGGGTTAATTCTGGGGGAGAGGCATGGGGAAAGAAAAAAAGTCTTGTCGAATAACTAAAGTAAAACTCATCCATAAAGAGGGTATAGGGCAAAACGTAAAGAAAGAGCACGACATGGAGTGGGTCTCTAATCATTACTGATACCATCTCTGATGTCTTCAAGGCAAGATGCTCCCAAAAGCACAGACATCAGTATATGTCTGACCATGTCACAAGAACTTCTTTGCACCTCTCAGCTGCACAAATACACAAGGCAAGAAAAACATGAGCTCTGAAAATCAAGAAGAGCCTTCGTCTTTCACTAGAACCAGTATTTCCAGATACCAGCAGTCTACCAGTAACTTACAGAGAAGAGGAAAAAATTGGATCAGATAGCCCCAGAGCCTATTCCACAGCATCACCTGCAAGCAGAGAAACACAGAAACATGTACAGCTCCTCCAGCACAGTCTATTACAGTTGGTCTATCCAGATGCTTGCTTCTTTCTTCTCTCCAGGTGAATACCTCATGATCTTGAGGGTCCAGATACCATTTAGCTGGAAATCAGACACACATGTGCAAAATCTCTGAGCCATCAAAGGAACTGTGCACTCCCCGACTGTCCAGTGAACCTCCAAGCTTTCTGATCATGCAGGGAACCATGAGGCCCAGTCACCCTCCCCAGTCCTGGGACACCACCCAGAAGGTAGCTGAAGGATGAGAGATTTGAAAACTTTTGATAGACAAAATATTGACTGTCTGAGAGGGAAAAGAAAAGCACTCATTTACTACATATTTGATCCCTTTCCATGTAACTCTATACCTGTGCATTTCAGATGCATGTTTCCCCTGAACAACAGGGAGTTTCAGAGTAGAGGTGGCCTTTTCTGTAGGTAAAATTTGTAGATGTCCCCACCCCAATTTTACAGACAAAAATCATTACTAAATACTTTCCAGTAGATGGCAGGGTTACATTGCGACAAAGCTGAAAGTCTGAATTGAAAGTGCTCCTGCATAAAGGTTCAAGTACCGTTTAAGTGTATCTAAATAGAAGGATGAACTGAAATATCTGAAAAGGCATAAATACACGTTGGATTAACTGATCTAGTGCACACTGGAAATGTAGAGGTTACATTTTAAAGTAGTGAAATCATAAAGCTCAACATAGCTCATTAGAAATTAACTTTGTTAAAAAATGAGCTTCATTGGGACAACTGTTTATACTGTAGAACTGACATGAAAGAAAACACAGTATTTAATGTGAGAATCCACTGGAGTTGCCAGATGTAGAATATAGTCATGGGAAAAGCAAAAATTCCTTGCAAATATTACTGAAAGTGATCAAAAAAAAAAGTGGCTTTCATAACCAAAATCAATTCAGCTGAACAGTGTAGCGTTTGCCTTTTTTCCAGGGACTGAGCAAATATGAGCACCACAAAAAGGGAATTCTGTACTGCTTTCATCAGTTTGAGAAATCTTGACCTCAGCGGGTGGAGAACAGCTTTGCAGGTTGGGACACCCCTCAGAAACGCTCAGGAGGAAAACCTGATGCCCCCTGAGGATGTCAGAAATGTCTTTTAACTTGCCAGGAACCAAACTGCTCAGCCAGTATGACTTAATAATAACAGGCTGCAAATGGATGAGGTTTCAGCTTTTTAAAACTACAGTTCTCTGAATCTACTTTTCGAGCCAGAGCTGTAAGATGTGCCCCACTGTATTTCAAACACTTACAATCACTCAAGTGACTTCCTTTGTAGGTGTCCCAAGGTTGTATGGGGTTGTATCCTCCTTGAAGGTTAGCTGGATTTCCATGCGGTAGATATAAATGTGATCATTCTGCTTGTGTCAACACTGTCTGAGATCATTTGTGGACAACTGCTAATGCCAAACTCCTGTACACTCCAGGTAAACTGAAATGGCTGCAGGAAAATATACCACTCTACATTTTATATAGTTTTCTTCAGCAGAAAATATTCAGACATCAGATGTCCAATACTTTTACCTCTAATTTGGTGTTTGCCAGGCTTGGCTTGATTACTGAAATTACTCACCAACTTAATTTGATTCTTCTGCTGTGGAATTAGAGGATTAGTTAAAATACTACATTTATTCATAAAAGTAGGTTACATGCTTTCTTTTGTGAATATCTAATAAGAAAATGCATGGGCTGACGACACACCAGGCTTCTGAAAGTAAAAAGGCCCAGTTTGGCACACCTTCTGTGTCAGGACAAATTTTGCATTTATTGCACCGGTGCTACTTAGCAGTGTTACTCAACTGCAGACCATGCTGAAAAACAGAATTCTCATTCCTAATGATAAGCGGTATCTTCAAAGTCACATTTCCTATTCCTTCCTGCAACAATATACTCAGCTTCCTCCGATAAGTTTATGGAGTCCCTAACGAACACAGCTTCGGACTACATCACTGAAAACAGTTTTGAGTTTTGGGTTTATTTTATAAAATCCTTAATAGTTTGTCTTTTTCTTCTTGTTGTTCTTTTCACATATTAATGCTTGCTTATATTATAGTCCTCAAAAGTTTCCCACATCCTATAGGCACCTTATTGAAAATTCACACCTATTGATTCACCTTGTTTCTTAAAGCATTTGCTTCATAAAAAATACAAAACCAAAAAAGAATAAAAACAGTACCCACTGATGCTCTAAAATCCTATTATACTTTTGCAGCTGGATAAAACACACAAAGGTTGACACATTTCTAAAACACTGACTCTGGTGAGAATGTTACTTAAACAGTAATATTAACATAATCGTCTTGATTTTTTTCCCCCAAGAATAACATAACTCTAACTGCTCCCAGATCACATGTCCTTCCTCCCCCTTTCAGCCTCATGAATAATTTGGCTCATCTTTCTCACTGACATAAACACTGAATCTTGCTGAAGGTCATGCAGCATTCCCAGTATCTTTTCATTCAAGTGCAATTCAGCTCTGTATTCTGTAGCTCATATTATTTACATTTACAATATGCAGTTGTAGATTGTTTCTGTGGTGGTATAATGCCTTACAGCCAGTTCATGTGGTGAATGGTAAACATTGATGTTTCAAAAGCTAATTAGTGGTGAAGATTTGTTTTATATTGCCCTATCTCAGTTTATTCAGCTGGAGAGCTAAGGGCCAGGCGAGGTCAGCAAAGGATTAGAGAAATGATCATTGTTTCATACAATAGAAAGTTGAAATAAGTGAGATTATTTGGTAAGAAAAGAAAATAATTAAAGAGTCTGAGGCATTATTAAGGTAAGTGTTTTTAAGCCTTTGGCTCATCCAGTGTCCCCACTAATCCATTTGTCATCCAATATTTCTGTCTAAAGACAAAAGCTTTCTCAGGCTTTGGCAGAGAGCTGAAACTCTTCTATGCCTGGCTCAGTGACTTCACTTCCAGCCTTGAGCTTCCTCTCATCTGCGTCTCTGAAGCAATATTCTGTCTCCAGTTTTCTGTAGCTAGAAGCAAATGCATAGGAACTCATGGAGCAGGGAAATGGTATGGGGTGCAGAAAAAGAAAAGAACCAAAACTCTTTTATCTGTAAGAAGTGTTCTCAGTCAGCCTCAGCTTACACATGGAGAGTTTTGTGTTGGAGAGAGGGATGGGGACAAAACGTTTGAGCTCAGTTTTCTGTAACTTCATTGTGGAATTTTCCCTTCAGATGACAAGAGATGTGGATTTCACCCTCCCCTCAACTGGCAATAATTTATGCAGATATATCTGCCCTTGCCTTAGCTTATCAACAGCTAGACTTTCCACAGCACGTATCACTGAAGAGCCTCAACAACACCACTTTCCACACAACTAAAGGCGTATGTAGAAACTGTCTACACATATGCAGGACATGGCAGAGACCTCTGCATTGAGAGAATATACTGCAAATCCAGGAGAACCTCTAAAAGGAAATTAAACCACAAAAGATAGCCATTCATTTCAAGAAGAATCATATATGCAGTTGAATAAGATAATGATATAGTGACCACATAGTCAGTGGTTTTGTTTCATTTATGGACTGTGTCTAGGGCATAGCTCAGGAAGGAATTTCCCCCAGAAATGAGTGACCAACATGGATCGCTGCAGAGAAAGTCATCCTCAAACAAGCTGAGAATGTTTTCTTCTCTGGGACAAGCAAAGAGAAGAGTCACAGTAAAGGCACGTCTTAAAAGATTATGAGGAATAAAATTTAATTGAGCATTCCTGTTCACCTGTAAGGGATAAAAAGGGAACCGCCAACAAAACTGGAAAGTAAAAAATCCAGAAATGCAGAAGGGAAATAGTTACCACCACATGATATTATGAGGTACAAATAAAAACCACCAAAAGTTCATGAGCTTCATGTCTAATGTTTTTTTAAAATTATTTTGAGTTATTTCAAAACTCAGTAGGAGGGAAAAACAAGAACAAAAACATAAGCCGCAATGCTCTGGGACACAATTCAGAGCAAGATATTTCTGAAAGGTCTGATACAAAGCAAGGTACCAAAAGAAGTCTGTCCTTGCTGCAAGAATCCCTGCTGGTTAAAATAAATTAATAAATAAAGTACTTTGAACTAGATACCAGTTGTCTGGTTCAAGGTAGGAATGCCTATGCCCTCCTGTGACACTTCCTCCCACATCTGGCACATTTGGTGAAGGCCAGGAGTTCCCAGGACTATATATTTCTCCATCCCCATCCCAAACAAGATCAGATGCAAGCTTTTCAGGTGTCCACATCTTTCGCAAAAAATGGGATGCTACTCAACAAAGAAAGCAGTGCTGTTCTAGCTTGGAATTGCAGTATTTCAAATGGGAATAATGTGATTACAGTGACTAAATTAACAATCTCAGGTAACAGATACAACTAAAACTAAAATACAGCTCGTATTTCCAAAAATAATTTAATTGAGTTAGTGTAGCATGCTGAAGATATGTATCCTAATAAAGAAAGTTATCATTTTCTCATTAGTGTTCATGCAAGCTCTAATTATACTCAGGTCTAGAAATTTTAAAAAAGAAAGAAAAGAGTAACATCACCATATTGAAACAAGATAATCCTTGTAATCAAAACGCCTTTCCACTTCATAAGAAATATGGCAAGCTAATTTCTGAGCGGAATATCCCCACACGTATCTATGTTGACTGGCATATTAATACAGCTGGTTTGCTCAATACTATTTAAAAACGTCCTTTTTTCTCTTGTTTCTCTGCTTACATTACCTTACATTGTGTGGCATACAAGCTTGTCTCAGCCATTCCCATATCCCACTCCACCTAGTGGATGGAGGGACTGTAATTACACAAAATGTACAATTTAATCTTATCTTAGACTTCTAACAGCTTCCCTGATTATGATGTTCAGATAAAACTATTAGCAATACCAAAGTTCTCTTTGCTCTAAGGTAAAAGGCTGCCTCTTATTAAACGATGGTATGGTTTTATAGGACTAGAATCTGCTCCCTGTAGCACTAAGTGTAAAATGTCAGGATTTATCTACAGCATGTATTATCAAAGAAAATAACAACACCGCCAATTTTATCACTTTTATCTGTACATGATAATTTAATCTCAGGTAAATTAGGAAGCTATTTATAGCTTAACTAGAGTACACATCCAGAAGACCTGTATTACAGTTGCTGATGAAATCATTTTCCCAGTCCTCTGCATGCACCTTCTACAAACACTATTGAAAGGTGGGATTGAGAAAAGCCTCACAAAGTCCACACACTCACTTAACAGACTGGGATATCAGATGTTGCTCCAGGCTGGATAAAGCAGGAATTTGAAGCCAGCTCTCCCTCTCTCTCCCAGAGACCTTAGCTATTTTTACCTATGCACGGAGGACATCAAGCTTAGACACCAGGGTGCAGGCAGTTCAGAAAGTCTACCAAACTTGCCACGTTTAAGGCATAAATGATATACCAGGTGGGGATACCTAATGCTGGAAGCAAGGTCCAGGATTGGCCATTTCAAGCTCTAGGCAAGGCAGCCTGATTTGCTGGAAGGTAGTTTCTTGCTGGTCTTCAGGAGTCAGCCAGAACCGCAGGCTTTGCATGGTCAGCTAGAAGCTGCATGCGACGGGTGTTAGAACAGGCAGTTTGCCTTTACAGCTCAGCTGTCTTCCTCTGGCAACATGTTGATTGTATGACTGGGAGAAGAGGAAGGAAGAAAGGGACATCAAGGAAACATTGAACTGAAGGAAGTTGTGCAGGATAACCACTGCTTTAACCACTTGCTTCCTATCTACTGCAGTCCATGAAGAAATGGCTACATCTTCCAGCTAAATTACAATCCAGAATAGCTACAGTGAATAAAAGGACAATCATGGGCCACACCAACATAGGAGATCGTGATCTCCCAGGAACGGGCATAGGGCAGACAATGTTGTGGCTGTCTCCAGCAACACAGGCTTATGTTCACCGAAACCTGAGGAGACTGAAAGGGTAGCCCCTTTCAGAAGGAAAGATGTGTGGCTTTTCCAAATATGTGAGAGACACATATTTCCAAAAGACACATTTTCCAAATGTGTGAGAGATGATTTTCTCTCATCTGAAAGGCACTCAGAGAGTGGCAGACTGCTACCTGACTTAAAAGCAGTTTGTAAGACTGGGGACTCAGCTATCTAACTGCTCCGTCATTAACTGATAAATAAATGCCACTTGATTGTCTTCAAAACCAGTACTTCAACATGGGAAGAAGGAAAAACTAGTACATAGTAAGTGAGGCCAAGCTAGAATAAGTCACAAGTCAGTGGCAAACAAGAACCTATGAGCTAAACAGCTCCTCCCATCAATAAAATGTTTTGCTGGAAGAGTGGATGAGTAAGAAGCACACTCCTTGACCTATTCCCTTAGTTGGCACCTGGCTCTGCCCGAGTTTGACAACATCAGATGCATCTTCCCCACTGTCTTCCAATTTGTGCATACTGGAGACACTGAACACAAGAAGTCCTGGCTGTCAGAAGCCTGGTCTTACCAGTGCCTGCACCACTCCAAGGCACTGGATGCATCTGTGTCCAACTGTTGTAGCCACCCCTGCACTTCTTACCTGGAGGGTGGTAGGACCGGATGCCCAGGCTCTCATCTGAACTAGCCCAGCTCCCTGGAGTGGCTCTGCCTCTCTCTGAAGCCTTTGTTGCTATTTGTCTTCAGTTTTTCCCTGGACAGGCTGGAGACCTGCTTTGATGTGCACCACAGTGTGCCTCCCATACACCTCCCTCTGCGATGATATGCAGTCCTAACCCATGTTTTTCTGGTGATTTCAGCAAATGCTCTCTCATCTTACTTCTCCCATGAGCAGAGGAGCTTCAGTTACTGCTCCCTGGAAGCAATCAGGAGATGCCCTGAAGACCAAGGCTGAAGACTGGCTATAAGAGGTTTATGAGTATCTGGAAACACAGATCTCCATGGTTTAACCCACTGGCCTTGCTACTCAGCTGAAGGTTGCCCGGCATGCTCCTCGTCTGACACCACAAGGTCAAGGAGAAAGCAGAGGAGAGTAGCAAAGGACAGCACTAGCACACACCAGGTTCCTGCCAGACTCCTGCCTGTGGCTGTCCACATACATCCTAATCTACTTTTTGACAGCCGCACAGCCTGCACAGGTGGCACCAACCACACTCAAGTAGTTTTGCTTAGGCTAAAAGGCAGCTTTACCCTCTGGTTACAGAGCACTTTTAGACACCTATAGTGTCAGTGTCAGCTTCCCATAGGCTAAGACCTCCTCAAACTGAGCTTTAAACTGGAGTTGGCTGCTGCAATCCCGTTAGGAATAAAGCCCTGCGGGGAACCCACGTGTGCCATTTCTCCGAAGCGCGGCATCTTGACTCTCAAGATTATCTAGGCGGGCTGGAGGGCTTCCCCTTTGCTGCAGCGCTTGTTCCCGCAAGCGTCCCTGCGAGGAGATGCGATGCCCGGGATGCGCATCCCGCCGCGCCGCAGGGACCGATGTGCCGGGGCACCCGGGGCTCGCCCCGCGGGCACCCCCGCCTTTCCCACGGCCGCGCCCCCCGGCCCCGCTCCCGCCCGGTCCCCGCCCGGCTCCCGCGGCCCCCACCGCCCCCTGCGCCCCCGCGGCCGCCCCCCGGCCCGGCCCCGAGCATGCTCAGTGCCGCCCTGACCTACTTTCCCCGCCGAGCCGGCAGCGGCGGGACCGCAGCGCACGGCACGGCAGGGCACGGCA
>JAWWEW010000131.1:35258046-35285821 GCA_035583185.1 Anabacerthia variegaticeps | reverse complement strand
CGGCCCCGGCCCCGGCCCCGGCCCCGGCCCCGGCATGGTGGTGCACGGGGCGCGCTGAGGGGCGCGGCGGCGGCGGGCGCTGCCGGGGGGCGGCAGCAGCAGGAGCGGCAGGAGCAGGAGCGGCGGGAGCAGCGGCAGGAGCAGGAGCAGCAGCAGGAGCGGCAGGAGCAGCGGCAGGAGCAGGAGCGGCAGCAGGAGCGGCAGCAGCAGCAGCAGGAGCAGGAGCAGGAGCGGTGCGGGCGGGAGCAGCGGGCGGGCAGGTGAGCGGCGGGGCTCGGGGCGCGGTTCCCCCTGCGGGAGGGATGCGGTGCCGGGAGGCGCTGCCCGGGGCCGCCCCCACCTGCCGCGACCGGCGTGCGGCCCCCTCCGGGCCGCGCTGAGCCCCGGAGCGCAGCCCGGAGGGCCCCGCGGCCGTGCCGGGGGCGCTGCAGCCGGGCGAGCCGGGCAGGGCGCCTCTCCCCGCGGCCGTGGGTCGCGGACAGCCCGCCGCGGAGCTCCCCGCGCAGCCAGAGCGGAGCAGCGCTGTGCTCAACGCTGAAGTTCGAGAGGTTATTTCTGATGGGTGCCGGGGCTCGCAGGAAAGCGGGTTTCGTTAGGCAAAAGAGCTGATGAGCCCGAAGCTTTGACTGGAGCCCTCCAGCTCCTGCGCGCAGGATGCTCGCTGCTGTCCCGCCCTGGGAAGGAGAATGGGAGGTGACACCTCAGTGCAGAGGCCTCTTAGATGGAACTGACTTCTAAGAGAGCTTAAATTGTGCTGCCTTAAATTTAAAATAAAGGCTGCCACCTGATATTTTGCTTTAATTACTCTTTTACTTCACAGGATAGCCTCACAAGATAAAACTCAATTTCAGAAGCGTCCTGAGGGAACGAGAATCTAAAACTTAAGAGCAGTGTTGCAATAATCTCTCAAATACTGTTTCTTAACAAGGCAGATTAGAGCAGTATCAGACAAGGGAGCTTAAGAGAACAGAGAGCACTACTGAGCAGGCACTTTTCTAGTGCATTTTTCTGGAGAGTCTTGTAAGAGACTACGCATCCTAACAGCTCTCTTTCATTTGTTGAATTGAAGCATCTCAAACAGAGCTACCCTGATAACCCCGAACAGGGAAATAAAAGTACCAACTGTGTAAGCAAGGCAAAATCTGAAATGCAACCTCATTTCATACATATTTGTCTGCAAGACTGTAAGATCAGTTCAAAGGGAAGAATATAAAGGAGTTAAAGGGAGGGGGATGTAGCATTTTAGTTGTTTAGAGAGATTACATTGTGGAAGAGTTTTTCTCTTCACTGCAGTAGGACAAAATACAGCAGATCTTTTTCAGTAAAGATGATGTTTTGCATGGCAGAAATCCTTTGTCTGGCTTAGCATGTACAGTTAGCAACAGCACCATTGATATACTTGTGGTTGCTGTAGTAGGAATCCTTTTTTATTGGAAAGCCTTCTCATTTAGACTGCAGTATGTCAACATCAGTGGATGCTGAGTGCAACTTACACAGCTGGAGTGCACATTGTACACCTGGTTTTTTTCTGAAGGATTTGAAGTTTTCAGATGCCTAGACAAAGAGCAGAACATCCAAAACAAACAAACAAAAAAGAGGCTTTCTTCCTACTTTAATACAGTGATATATGTTATGTGTCCAGTGCATACTTCCCATCTTGAAAGTTGAGAGATAAAATTGCTCACTATTGAAACGTTTAACACACGGTGGGAGTGTGGTAGTGAATTCTGAAGTGATCTCTATAGTACAACTCCAGTTGCCTCTCTGCCCTTGTCCCTCCGTGTCCCCCTTGGCTCCCTGCAAATAGACGGGTCCTGCTGTAATATGGAGGAGGAGGATGGAGTTGGCACAGAACCTGGATAAAGTGCATTCATTGCTTTAATGGGGGGGGCGGGGGGAAGAACAAACCCAACAAACAGAAATATGCAAAGTAACCCCCATACAGCTTAGGAGAGGGTCACATTTGTGACACAATGATATGGGTTCTGGGGAATAATTTAAATGGAACAAAACCAGTCTTCATTTCAGTTATTGTCTAGAAAGTTTGGAATGTGGGGACTGGCTTTATTTTATGGTTTAAATTTCTTGCCCCATATAAGGCATCACTGAGATATGAATGCAGTATACAACAGGGAGAGTGAGTTTGCCAGGAGCTAAAGTAATATGTACCAAGCTTTGTGGGCAGAGTCCTCTTTCCCTGTCAGCAAGTTGTACCTTTACTAAAGTTTTTGCAGGCCCAAATGCCTATGATCCTACTTTGATATATCCTGGATTGTGCTAATATGTCACAGAAGACTGTGGTGTAAGACCAAACTCCTGGATACTTCCTGGAATTTTTCATTCCTGTGATTCTGAGCTGCCATCCATCCACGCAGGCTTGTGTGCTTTGGCAAACATCTCTCTGTAGCCTTAATTTTGTTGTTTAGTTGTGTCAATTAAAACAGTGGCATTTTCTGTCCACATACAGACCCACCTTAGAAACATAATTTCCAAGACAATAGAGACACTTATTTTTCACCAGCTACTGTGATTACAATCATCTGTAGCAGCATTTTAGACCATCATATTTTCTCTCTGCCAGGAAGGCTGTGAAGAGCAGACAAAGCTTGTACCTATTTGTGATAGGCTAGAGGAAATCAAACAGATTTAGTGATTTTAATTTAGCTATCTAAGAAATTTTGGTAGTGGGTTCTCTTATTTCAAAGTGATTACCACGAGTAGCATTAATTTATCAGAAATAACTACCTCTATACAGATGTGTGTAAATAATTACCTTATTTTAGAGGAGGACCATCTTATGTCAAGGAATTACATTAAGAATAACCCACCTAGCCCAGACTTAACATTTAATTGACATGGTTCTGCCATGCTGAGGGTTTCATTCCACAAAAAGATTTTTACTGATATTTTTAAGTCATACAGGGCCAGGGAATGCATATGGCCCTGCAGCTGCACTGCTGTGCATGTGGTCCCCAGTCCTATGTGTGTGACTGTGTGGTACACACTCCTAACAGCAAAACCGGATGCTGAGAAAGTTATGTAACTTCAATGTTACATTTTTCAATATGATGTAGAAATAACTGGCACACAGGTCTGAAATTATAAAGGTTCTTTAGTAAGCTCTTGATGGCCTCCAGCTAAATTATTGCATATGCATGGCCTTATATAGTCATGCTTGGAGAGGCCTCAATTGATCACGTTTGTGTACAAGCAAGACTTAAGCTGTTGTGTGGTGCAGGGCAAACTTATTTGAATCCATCTACTGTCCCCTTTGTTACTTGTGGAGGAAAGAGGTGCAAACACTTCTAACCTGAAATGATCCTTTTCAATTGCAATCAGTCATGAATGGTTAGATTCCTTTAAATTCCCCCTCTGACAAGGTTAATCCTGTCTTAATCACAGCATCCACATGTAACCTCTTTGCCCTGTACCCTGGCAACCAATAAATGTCAAAGCCAGTCATTTGAAATTATATCCATCTTACAGTGCTATAGGGATAGAGAAGAATTAGCCATACTCAAATCCTCAAATCTGTTTTCTCCTATCTTTATGAGTCCTTTATATTCCAACTAAAATGGGAGCCTATGGTAAAGTAGCATAATAAAAACTGTATCAGTGCATTGAAAATATTAACTTATTGAAAATTTAGAGTTTAAATAGAATTTTTAGCCCTGCCAAGTCCTTCATATCTTTGTTTAAGCGAAACTTAATTTTTAAATTTGTGTCTTATTTGAATGTCCTACATCTGGAACTTTTCTTCATCGTCTAGGAAAAGGAAACAATTAGATGTGCTTAAAGGATGGTTCACTTTCACAAGCACAACTCAAAAGAGGAAGGGGAAAGAAATGAACTGGACCACATTCTGCATTGCTTTGTTCTTAGCAGAGTCTCATAAGCCTTGCCCAGAGCATATGAGATCTGTTGCATTTGCTGACTTTGATTATTTAAACCGTTGGCAGAATAATGCTTACAGAGTGCAGGAATAAATAAAAGAAAAGAGGTGAATGAAGAAAAGGAAATGTATGTAGAACTTGGTGAGGCCAGGCAGTGCACAGATGTAAGGGGAAGTGTGGGAGAGATTCTCTGTGCATCTTCATTGTTCCTTCTTTCTCAACAAAGGGGACTTTTAAGCATTGATCCGTCTTCATTTATTGCAGCAGCAAACCAGCAGCTGTGCTGCAAGCTTGGAAGCAGTGAAGCAAGGACCTCTTAAGGCCATATAAAAGTTTCTGGAATAAGAGTTTTGGATACAAAATTAGATTGAATGGTAATTGTCCAGCCTCCAAATAAACACAAACACCAAATGAATCTAGATAATCTATATAAACAAAGTATTTAATGCATACTAATCAAACTTAAGCTGGGTGTTGAAAAGTCTCCACTACGGACAGTGTTGAATGTGCTTTGGTAGCCCACAACTCAGTAGGACATTTCCACCACAGTACCTGCCTTGATTAAAAACAGCAAGCTTCTCCACTAAATACAGAACTTTGCTTTTGCTGCAGTCATTAAAATAACCATGTAGAAAGAACATTTAAATTGCTCTGTCCATATCAGAATGCACAATTGAACTACATCTTTTTAATGAGAAGTTAAGCATCCAAGTTGCCTGAGTGCTTTTGTTGCTTCAGTGTATTTCACAAAAAGTTGATTTGATACAGCAGAGATGCTGGAATTACAGGCACTGTGACATAAAAAAGGAACTTTTCAGAGGTTTGGCATTCTTGAGGTACTTTTAAAGAATCTCTCCTATAATTACCTGCCAACAGTCTTCATTCATTCTTTTTTTAGGTTAATGTATTCATTGACAGGAGGAGAATGCACATAAGACCATTCAAAGACATGGTTAAATCAATTGGTCCATTAAAATATTTAAAGTGAAGTGGGTCTTAAAATCTCTAGGATGCCATATGCTTGCTAGTTTTGCAATACTGAGACATGAAGTAGGATAAAGGAAAACAAAACTGAGGAGAAATTCACAGTACAAAAATTCCAAAACATTTACACATTCACAAAAGCAATATGGAAACTCCTTCACTGCACCACTGCCAAAGAAGATGGCATATGCTTCTTTCCCTATATGAAAAGTCTGGATATAGCATTAATTTTCGATCACACATAAAAAACATGGAATCACCTTATTGCTTGGTACTTTCTTGCTGCAGTGTATTGTTACACTGTGGAATGCTGAAACTAAGATAATTGTATCTCTACAGTCATTAACTTTACTTTTTTATCCCCAAAAGTGTTGTGTGAGTTCAGGACAAAATAATTTTAAAAGATAGAAACTTGAAATTACTAAGTTTTGCTCAGGTTCTGCCATCAATGGTAGAATAAGTTACGGCCTTGATTTTTCCATTTTCTTTCTTTTGTTAAATATAATTTTTCACCTTAAAAAACAAATTGACGAGTGTTTGCTTGTAAGAGCTTACCAGTGTCTGCAAAGCATACAATTAATTTATAATTTCTTTGTTATAACTTTTTTAAGACAAGAGTCCTAGAAAATGGCTCCAGGGTGCCTTCCTGTTCACTGCCCAGGGCCGTACACACAGAGGACAATGAATACGCAGAAGACAGTTAAGTCCCCACATTCATCATGAGCTGTCATTATCTGTGAATCTGTACTTGTAAATGATATGCAGTCTCTCTGGAATCTTCCTGGATTCCCAGCCCTTATTTTATCCTGTGTCAAGAAATTGAGACAGTCACCTTGAGGAAGGTGATTCTCTCCCTTTACCCTGACCTTGTGAGACCTCACCTGGCATACTGCATCCAGGTCTGGAGTCCTCAGCACAAGAAAGATGTGGATGGAATGAAGCAAGTTCAGAGGAGGGTAACAAAGATGC
This sequence comes from Anabacerthia variegaticeps, assembly GCA_035583185.1. NCBI lineage: Eukaryota > Metazoa > Chordata > Aves > Passeriformes > Furnariidae > Anabacerthia > Anabacerthia variegaticeps. The sequence goes on along the minus strand of JAWWEW010000131.1, from coordinate 35,279,975 downwards.
TTAGAGGGCTGGAGCACCTCTCCTATGAATACAGGCTGAGAGAGTTGGGCTTGTTCATCCTGGAGAAGAGAAGGCTCCAGAGAGACCTTAGAGCACCTTCCAGGCCTGCAAGAGAGCTGGAGAGGGACTTTTATAAGGGCATGTAGAGATAGGACAAGGGGGAATGGCTTTAAACTAACGGAAGGTAGGTTTAGATTAGATATTAGGAAGAAATTCTCTGCTGTGAGTGTGGAGAGGCACTGGAACAGGTTGCCCACTGAAGCTGTGGCTGCCTCATCTCTGGAAGTATTCAGGGCCAGGTTGAATGGGGCTTTGAGTGACCTGGTCTACTGGAAGATGCCCTTACCCATAGAGATGGATTGGAACCAGATGATCATTAAGGTCCTTTCCAACCGAAACCATTCTGTGATTCTGTGAAATTGCAGTGTGTTCATTGTTACAAAACCCCTGTATTTTCTTTCCTCCCACTGTCTCATCTTCCACTTCAGTTTCACTGAAATTTGTCTCATTTTAGTATTACGTGAAGCAGTAAATACATGTGTCTCAGCTGTCTTCTTTACACCATTCACTATTTATATTTTTGATAACATCTCTCCGTACTCATCTTCCATCTGAAATCAGTAATCTGAAAAGGTCATTTCAGTCTGCCTTTGAGTCTGACTTATTCTTGCTTTTTCCTGTTTTAAGATTAGGTTCACCACAACTGACAACTCTAGCATCAAGAAGCCAGATATATCAGCAGATAATAACCATGAACTTAGAGTCTGACTATCTACATGTGGGAAAAAACCCCAACATTCACTATTGCAGACACCCCAAATAAGTGATGTTTCATTAGTTACCTTGGCTGGAAATAAGTCTTCTCTCTATGGTAAAGAGAACTTACTATTCTACTTAAGCACTTTTGTTTTCAGGCTGTAGTCAACACGTTCAGTCTGTCTTTTCATTCTAAAATGCTGCTACTCAAAACTTCTGTGGGAGATCATGAAGGAAATTTCCTAGCATCCCATAGAGCAATTTTTAAGATCAGCCATGTTTTTAAACATTGACTTTTACAAGGCAAGTTTTGTATTTGTTTTTCTGGAGTTTTAGGATTTTTTCAGATTAGGGGGTATGGTGGCCTCTGGAGGTCATCTGATCCAACAGCCTGCTCAAAGCAGGGCCAGTCTATGCCAGCTCAGCCAAGTTCTGAACATTTCATAGGATGAAGATTCCACAGCCCATCTGGGCAACCTGTTGCAGACCTCCTGCTTAAATAATCATAATTTCTGTTGTTGCAGCTTGTGTCCCTTGTCTCATGTCCTTTCACAACGCATCTCTGAGAGGAGCCCATGTCTGTCTTCTCTATACCCTCCCATGAGGCAGCTGAAGGCAGCAAATGTGACACCAGGTGGCTGAGCACACAGAGCCAGGGCTCAACCCTGACGAGAAGTTTCTTTAAGATTCCCAGGCAGCTGAAAGCAGTTGAAGAGACTGAACATGCATACAGCTGGGAGCTGCTGCCCAGCTGGGAAGCCCCAGTCTAGTCATGCCGAAGGAAACTCTTCATCTTACAAACATCACCAGAATGCCACCCACTCAAGGTAGCCAGGGAATCAGAAACCACAAAGTTGTGAAGGACTGAAATCCTCCCTCAAAGAGAATGAATAGAGCAGCTCTTTCAGAATCAAGCATTAATATTTTATCAACTAGCAAATGAGTAGCAAAATATGTTAGAAAGTTTCTGCTAGTTGTAAATGAGTGACATATCTCTCCATCTGCCTGTCTGGACTCTAATAACTTAAGCTTTTCAGTAGGTGGTTCTCACTCCTAAGCCTAGGAACTGGCAGTGAGCTACTCATCCTCTCTGTGGCATAAGTTCTTTCATTTGCATTCCTGTCCTGGTAAATCTTGTTAACTTTCACTTTTGCCCGCTCTATAAAGACATTGCCCTTAGAAACTAGGAAAGGTAGCAAGTAGTTTTGAAATAATTAAAAATTAGCCTTAATTTTGTTTTGTAACATTTAGACAAATGAGAACTAGAATGAAAATCATTTAGTTTTCTTGATCACTTACAAGGTAGCATTGGGATGTTAAAGCTATAGGAACATAATTTATGCATTATACAATAAGCTGGGCTTCTTGTGCTTCACTTCTGAATTGAATAATCTCACAGTTAATAGGATTACACATTATTTCAAGAACAAGAGCAGGCCAGTCTTACAGAAGTGAGTGAGCCAAGAAAAGGTATATGCATCATTTCCCTCCTTTTCTGTTCTTTTGTGTTCTGTCATTGTGTTGTTCTGCACAAATGCAGTACTTACAAACATGGCCCCTTACCCATAATAATTTTCTTTGGTGGTAGTAATATGGGAAGCAAACGCAGCTATGACATGCAAAAATAAATGGTCAGTAAGAATGTGATCCTAGCCAGCCCTAGCTGTGTCTTCTTTTTAGACTGATGTTTGATTTTGGACAGAGACATTGTAACCTCAGGTTTTGTCCCTGTTTCATGTAGTTAGATGAAATACCATAATGCTGCAGCTCTGCTTGTTCTGGAGCACATTCCAGGGAACTTCTCTGGATAGAAATGCATTGAGAGCATGCTAGAGCTGCCTATCATGTCACTTAGGGGAAAAGCCTGTCATATGCTCTCACGTGGCTCAAGTCTTGTGCAATTTCTGTGTAAATTAATCCCACGAGCAGTAAATCTGTTACTTTCATATTTTCAGTTTATATTGTTGGGTTAGGGAAGAAAAAAAAACAACTATTTCATGTACAGACCACTGGCATGAGGAAGTAAGCCTGTCCTTGACTACAGCTTTGAGTGAAAAAGGTAGCTCAGAATAGCCAGAGGTACCTTTCTTCCATTTCATGCTCCACAAATTTAAAGCTAAAAAAAAAAAAGGAAAGGTAAAAAGCATATGTAATTACACTAAGTATCTTATATAGTCTTTTGCTTCTTATAAGTCTTTTACAGGTAGCTCATGTTCTTTGGGGATGGGAAAAAGGAATGCTTATATTCTTTCCATAACCAGAAATAAGCTTTTTGTTTATAGTGACCCTTTTGTGGCAAAAATGCTCTCAGAGACTCAATCTGTTCCTACAGAGTGATTCTCTATATTGCAGATGTCCTCCTTCATTCACATACTGTGTTACTTTCAGTCTCAAGGAGTTATCACAGGAATTTTTTTTTTACTCTAGTCAGTCCAGTTTTCTCTGACTTCAGGTCAGATTAAAAGGTTACAATTTTGGCTGCCTTCATCAGGTTATCATAGGTCACAGCTAATTGCTGCCTCTCGTGGCCAAGATCCTGGGTGACAGCACTGTACTCACTTCTCCAGTATTCTGGATTCTCTTGCTGCTTTGCCAAACGTGGGCAGACTTCACTAGCAGTCCTATTTTGGTCTCAGTCTTCTCCCCATTTAGTTGCATGATTAAATTATAACTCAATACATCACTTATGTTTAACAAAGCAGCTGGCTCCCAGATTTGTGTTCCCTGATATCATCAGGCTGCTATTGTGGCAAAGCAGTAAGACAGGAACTCTCAGAAAATCTTTCTTTTCACCAGAGTCTGGTGTAAGCATATTTTCTACCCTTTCAGTTCTCTCTCTCTGCTTCTTCCTACTTTCTTAACCTGACTCTAGCATTTTTGGTCATGCCCAACAGGTCAGCAGAGAGTCCTGGACATGCAGGACCCTGCATGGCCACCTTGTAATTTTCTTGTGTCAGGTGATGCTGAAAAAACCTTCTTTGGTTTCTTCCACCTTTTTTGCCCACCAATAACAGTGGAGAGGATGCACACCAAAGAAAAGATTGCCTACCACTTCCTAGTTGCTTTGGAAACATTTGTCTAAACTTGCTTCTTAAAACACTGCTCTTTGGAGAGACCTCTCCCAGTCTCCTTAAACATACTCAGATATCCATCAAAAGCACCTCCCTGGATGGCACATGAAAGCAGCAGCCTCCATTTCCAAACATTCTGCTTTAAACCTACTTATTCCTCTTATTAGCCATCAAACTGTATTTTTTCCAAACAGAAATATATCTACGGAGATATTTAGTGTTTTTTTTAATATTCTTCCTTCCAGGAACATGCATGAGAAAGTACATTCCCAGGAGTAAGAGGAGTAGGTAAGAATCTCACAGAGTAGACATGGCCCTATTTCTTAAAATTTACTGCAGCTATTTATGATTCAATTTGGTGCCAGAATGAGAGAGTCACTGTTAGGTTCGGACAAGTAATAAATCCTTTGACCATACAGAGGACCGGTCACATTTGTTATCGGTACACAAAGGTACAGTTTTTGCTTTCACAAGCCCTGTGTTAAACACAGGTAACCATGCAGAACAGGCGTGCCTTACTGCCATCACACACTTTCCAAGCATCCACCCACAATGCCCCTGTGCTGTGGGGCAGCAGTGGGCCATCAGCTGCCTTGAGCTTCCCAGTATACTGTGAATCCTTCCTTACAGGATTTCTGTTCACCCGCTGGGGAGATGCTATTTCATTTCCCTCTGAAAATGAAATGTTAAACACCTTTTTTTTGATTGCTACTGATGTTTCTGTTGTCCAAAAATATGATGGGCTCAAATACAGTAATAACAAGCCACAGCTAGTAATTAGCAACACAAAGCTTAATCAGTTTATGTTCTTTTGCCCTTCCCATTGTATTAATCCAGCCAGTCTCTGTTCCTGCTCCCTTGCCAGGAAGTGTGATTTTGGCTTTTCTATATGGTGCAATGCAGATCTATAACACTGTACAGAAACATTTTTTAGAGTGAATATGTGTAACCGTGAAGAATGGAAATCTGCAAGGTTAATGGAGTAGTAGAAATGAGATGTAAATAGTTACTGAAGTGAATAGGCAGAACTGAAGGGTTTTTTTTTTTTCAAATTGCTGACTCAGACAGACTGTGCCTATACAGATCTTCAAAATCACAGGCTCTACATGCTTTGCATAATTGGAAATGGATTTCTGAAGTAATTGTTTGTATAGCTTTATATGAAAAATGAAATTTTAATATTAATTTAAAGTTAAAAATTATTCTGTCTCTTCAAGACAAATACTTTCACATTCAATAATTAGAAAAACAGAAAAAAAACAAGACCAGGCTTAGAGCCGGGACAAGCTTGCAGCTTATCTGAGAAAATATAGTTTGTCATTTCTCATAATGATTCATCCTGCAAAATGGAAGGACTATTTTGCTCTTTAAATAACAGTTGTGTCTATTTGTATGAAAGCAAGTTCATTGCTTTACAGAGAACAGGGGATGGATAAGAAAACAAGCAGTCAAATATTACCAGTGAAAGACAGTAATGTTGCTTTCCTTCCTTTTTGAATAAAGAAGAAAATAGTGAAGGGTACTGCTTGTTTGTTTCTTTTTATTTTAGTATTTCCTTTGTATATAGAACTGACCTAACCTTGTCAGCAGTCATTTGCCATGCTAAGGTAGATGAGTCACCATGATGTCAGCCATATCTTTAAGAAAATTTAAACAATTTTGAAACTGAAATGTTCATTTGGGGTTTGTTAGATAGTTTCTTGTATGGAGAGGAATCCAGATAGATTCTTCTAATTAATAGGTTTCACTAAGTTTCACTTATTTACCTGAGAAACACATGAGTAAAACCAATGTAGTTGGATACTCTGATGTGATTTTAACATCATTTGTGCCTTTGCACTCCTGAGTGAAATTTTCCAAGGTGCTCATTTTGGGGCCAGCATTGTGCCCTCAGTCAGTACTGAATGCCAGTTGTGTTCAGTGGGAGCATAATGAGGACAATAGAGAGCACATTTGTAACCACATCCCCCGCCTCTGTCCAGAAACAGAAATCACTGTTTTAGAAAGGACTCACTGTCAATGATTAGTTGAGGGAAAATTCTGTAGTGAGTGTGCAAAAAGTCCTACAGACAAAATGCTTAATGTCACATAAGGAACAGAAAAGTCCTAACTTCATTTGTATCTCAAAGGAACCTTACCCATAGTTATGTCACTAGCAAGTATTCTTCTTCCTAAATCTAAAATAATACTAAAAATAATACTGAAATTACTTCACCAAGAACACAGTATCTTCTTTTAAGAATATTCTTTCATGCTGTTTTTTATCTCAGATAGCAGTAGCTTCAAGAATGGTCTAAGGTGTTTTGCTGTATATGCTGTTGTGTTTGGGCAAAATTGTGTATATTGAGGATTCCAACATTAGCTCCAAAAACCTTTCCTGAAGTAGTTCTTCCTTACACTGTTTCACAATTCATCTAAGACCATGCACATGACAGAGTTGCAGCACTGAACTGGTAGTGACAGCTTTAATGTGCTGTACCTTTGTTTTTCCTGTTGATTTTGCAAATGTTAAAAAAAAAGAAAAAAAATCTGTTGAACTTCTGGCATAAAACTGTAGCTGCTATTGTAACTAAGTTGCTGCTAAGTGTCTAGGTGATAAAAGCCTTCTCCCACACCTGCCACTCTGAAAAACACTATTGTCAGGAAAACATATGCATTCTTTTCCAGTAAGAGTAAGGACTGTGATAACATTAGCATTTAGACAAGACACTGAGCTGATGATTGTGAAATGCATTAATGGATATGTCACTATTTCAAAAGAGAACATCTAATGGATTGTTTATATATGCCATCTCATTGTACTTATTTATTTATTTTATAGGATATTTTAAACATAAAATTGCACAGATCAAAGTAGAGCCCTCCTGTGACCTGCTCACCTCAAGGGCCTGCATTCAACAGAACCAATCCCAGTTTCCAGCCAGTTGTGTACACCAGAGAAGGAAAATGGACATACTGAACAGCCACCACTTTTTGTACTTTCTGCCTACCACACGCCTTGTCATCTTATTAGCAGCTTTGACAACTGCTGAAGATGTGACTAATAGCACTTTCAACCGCAGTGGTGTAACTACGGGATCTGTGCCTGTGGTGATCTCCCGCATCAACCATATTATAGTCAAGGAGGGCAGTAGTGCCTTGATTGACTGCAATGTCCAAGCTAGTCCTAGTCCACATTACAGATGGTACAATTCCAATGGTCACCTGCTCCAAGAGGAGGAGAATAAAGGTAAGATCATAGTAATATCACTGATGTAGCCTGTCCAGGAACAGTTCTAATTTCAGCAAGTTGACAAATAACCCAAATTTCATGATCTGGTATTTTCCCGTGTGAGAATATATGAAAGCCCAGTCACAATTACAATTTTTTTTAATGTGCACCTTGGAAGAAAACAGTAACTTTTTAGTGTGTTATTTATAGCAACACATAGCAAGAAGGTGAAGCACTTAACAGAAGGTATAGATAGGCTTCTTTTCATTGGAAAATTTTGTGGGTTTTTTCCTATTTCTCATTCTGTCCTCTGTTGTTCTTCTTTGGCACCAAAAAAAGGTTAAAAATCTATTTTCCAACTCAAAGGAGGATTCTCATGGCAAATAAGAATAGTTTGTTGGCATGTACTCAACACAGCTAACTCCCTGAGATGCCTGCTGACTTTATGCATAGTGCCATAGGAGTGTGAGAAACAGGAGATGCCCTGAACAACCAAATGAAAAACTTGTATAGGGCAGCAGTCAGAAGGAGAGGCCAAGTCTGAGCCACGCTGGCTTTAGTTAAGACTGCAGTGGCATTTGCCAGAGACCTTAATTATACATAAGCTGATTTTCCTTAAATGGAAGGTTTGGGTGATAATCCTAGTTATACTTCTAGAGAGTGTTTGAAGGAAGTGTGGGTATACGAAAGGTGTTATTCTTATGTAATCCTTCCATACTGACTGCTTTGTTCACAGCATGATGAAATAAACACTTAGCTATTCATACTAAATGCAAGATAGTGTGCCTAACTAATAACTGACCTGACAGAGAACTCTGCTGTGACAGGAGTAACGATTGACCCAGCTGGACGTGCAACATCATAGTGTACCTATAAAAGCTTACTGCATAACTGGTTATATTCTACATTACAGGATGTAATCACTTTCTGAGTAAAGGTACAGAAAGGAACTACTTGAGCTAGTAAGCAGACTTTCAGATATGATTTGTGTGGTTGTGGCAACATATAGTGATAAGTGTGCTGGTGTGTTTTACTAAGGTTTACTAACAGAAATTTCCCCTTTAGTGGGGCATCTAAATTTAGGTCTTTGTGTAGTTAGCTGAGAGAGGTAGCTACTGAAAAAAAAAACCATTTAGGTAGGTGAGCAAAAACTTTGAACCAATCAGTAAAAATTACAGATGTAGTATTAGGACAACATCGCTTTATAACTTAGAATTTCAACATTGCACTACCTCCTTTACGAAACTGTCTTTCTGTAAGGAATGTTTCCTAGCATGAGACCTTTCTTTAGGATGTTAAGTGTAGCAGTGAGTCGTTATCAAAACTCAGCAATGATATCTTTCTAATGATTATTTTCTTATTTGGCTTATACTGTCTGCCAGGATCCACTGGCACAGACCCAGTCATTGAGTCACAGTTCAATGCCATTATGTCATTTATAACAGCTGGAGCCAGGGTACATCAGCAAGGCATCTTGTCATCTCACGATTAATACTCACCTACTTTGCAAAAAGGACCAACATTGCAAGTCAAAGAAATAGCAAGCAGGAATACTCTGTATTTTTTGTTATTCTAGAGGTGGTGAAAGAAGCGTCATCTGTTACAGATGCTGACATTTCCTCTGTAAAGGAGTTTTCCTCTGAATTTGCCTATCTTTAGCAGATAGGGATGATTTTTGTGAAGGTCCAACTTAGCCGGCTTTGTATTTATTCATTACTTTTTAATTAAAGGCAAAGTGATTCAGCTGGTATGAAAAATTATGCTAGGGTAAAAAACAGTGCTTCAGTTAAGTTAAAGCTTCTAAGAGGATAAAAAAATGTAATTAAGAGCTGTCTGTACACATGAACTGACGCAGGGACCTTGTGGGAGTACTTTCTACATAGGCTTCTACTGGAGATACTGTAAAAAAGCCCAATTTCAATAAGCCATGCTTAATTAGAAAAACTTTAACATGGTAAAAGCTCATAACTAGTCTGAATTAAAGGCTTTTTATGGCTGAGTTTCAGAATTGTCCACAGTTTCTTCCTTGAAAGAAATAAAAAAAAAAAGAACAATCTTTTTAATAAGGAAAAAGTGTCTATGAAAAAGGATCAAATAAACGTAGAAGCAAGGTATACACCAAGCTGTAGCAGAATTGCAATCCTTGCCTTGTGATTTACGGGCATTGTACAGGGATTTTGCACTGGTTTAGTCCTCTGATCACAGGTTCTATGTCTTTGTTCAGCTGCCTGAATAGACTTAAATAGCAGCTGGTTAGGTTAGGTTTAAGGAAGAACAACTTTCTGATCATAAAGACAGGTGAACACCTGATGTTCCTTCCCGTGGAAGGTTATTGAAATTCCATTACTATCCTTGGCAGATATCTGTCAGGAATGGCTTGGGATTGTGTTACAGAGATTGAGTGGATTTACATCAGCCTGTGTCATTGTTTTAAAAGGAAATCTTCTGTATGGCATCTCCCTGTATCAAGTGTTCAGAAGGCACAGAGGCACTCCACTTGCTGGCTGTTCTCCACCATGTGAACACTTCCAGGGGTGGGTTTATATGAAGGAAAAAATTGACGTCAGGCTTTCCTGTTGGAGTGAATCATGTTCTTATAGCAATGTCACAAAACAAGAAGTCATACCATACTGAATAAAGCAAAAAATATAGGTCCTCAGCTCTTAAATAGTGTAGTGATATTTGAATAAAAATGAAGTACACTTGAGGAACTAAAAATCTTAATTCACTGAATCTTGAATCAGTTTAGCAATGATAGGAGCAATGGATTTTAACGTTTCAAACTCAGTTTCGTAGCTAAACTGTTCTATTGTGCCACACATTCAAAGAATATGAAATGTACATTTACATGAAACGTATGTGTACATGCAGCAGACAAAATTGTCAATTATATTACACTGATAGAAATCGCTCTTAAAAGTAAAATGTTCATGTTGACAAACAAGATGTTCCCCATCATGGCTCTTCTCTTTCCTGTCTATCTTACTCCTCCTATCCTATTTCCCTTTCTTTAAAATCATACTTCAAAATCAGATTCTCAACACCTCAGGGCAGGCAGTGTAGTATATGATGTCTGAAATTCTAGAGTTTTAAAGTTTACATTAGCAGAATTATATGAGATACTGGAACAAAACACCAAAACTAGCCCAATTATAAGCAAGTGCATTGTCAGGGAACAAAACAAGAAGGGCTTAGTAGGTTTTTCTTCCTCTTAATCCCATTGTTGCTGTTCTTTGAGGAAGTGGGACCTGTGTTTGGGCGGCTCTCTGGGGTAAATAGTCCTGTCTTTGCAACTTAATTGATAATAAGATTGAGATAGATGTCATGCATGTTAACATTTTTTAAGGCATGTTCTGACTATTCACAGTTGATGTCAGGGATTTGATAGTAACACAGCTAGGGTCTCAGGGACAGATAGGCCTTTTTGATGGTAAATTTGTTGTCTTCTTGTGAAGATTCTTTCCTTCTTCCAAAGCCTGAAGCCAGTTTTCACAAAGCTGATGTTTAAGACTATGCTGATCACGTGAACAAAATACCTCTAAGTAAGTTACTCTGTCTCCTCTCTAACAGGAAAATGGTGGTTTCTTGACAACGGGCTACTAAACATTACCAGAGTGTCTTTTGAAGACAGAGGTAAATACACGTGTGTCGCGTTTAATACGTATGGCAGCGTCAACAATACTGTGACGCTGAGGGTCATTTTTACCTCTGGAGATATGGGAATCTATTACATGATTGTCTGCCTTGTAGCTTTTACCATTGTTATGATACTGAACATTACTCGATTATGTATGATGAGCAGTCATCTGAAGAAAACTGAGAAAGCAATCAATGAATTCTTCAGAACAGAAGGGGCAGAGAAACTTCAGAAAGCCTTTGAGATTGCAAAGCGTATCCCAATTATCACATCGGCCAAAACGCTCGAGCTTGCCAAAGTAACCCAGTTCAAGACCATGGAATTTGCTCGCTATATTGAGGAGCTTGCTCGGAGTGTACCTTTGCCACCTCTCATCATGAACTGCAGGACTATAATGGAAGAAATTATGGAAGTTGTTGGTCTGGAGGAGCAAGGACAGAATTTCGTACGTCAGGCAGCAGAAGGCCAGGAAACCACTGAAACAGATGAGCTATATATGATCCCAAATGCTTTGACTCGCAGTGACTCTCCTACAGCTGACTCGGATGCATCGTCACTGCATGAGCCACCTCAACAGATTGCAATAAAAGTGTCAGTTCACCCAATGTCCAAAAAGGACTGCATGGATGGTCAGTCACAGGAAAGCATGCAGTTGGACACCAAGGAAGAAGACACCCCTCAAACACCAGCACTTCCTGCAGAGCCCCCTCCTGAGCCCTCTGCTGAACTCTGTTCTGATGACACAGCATTGGCAAACGACACAAATACATGTGTTATATATGAAAGCCATGTATGATAGTTACTCCTGAATCTATGCATAGCAGGAAAATCAGGTGGAGCTCTTTTAAAAATACATATTGTACTTGCCGCTAAGCCTTACCTGGAGACTATCATAGCAAAAGCATGTAAGTGGATTATTTGGCACTTTCTTCTCAGTTTGAGTTTAGTTTACCATGATATATGGCAGAGTAATTGCTATTACATTAATATTAATTGCTCTTTTTGATTAGGAATATTTCCAAGAAACATTTACCTCAGCATTTTCTAGGTTGGAGTCACTTGTAGTGGCCTCCTGGAAGTCACTGGTAGTCTTTGATGTAGGACACTTGAACTTACTAAACATAAAACTGGTTTTCACTTTCCTCCTTCACTCCTGTTATTTCCATCTATTGCATTTTTTGCAAATATTAACTTATGAATTTGAAATATTGCCCAAGAGGCAGCACTCCAGTAGCCAAATAAAATCCTAATAGATCCCATTTACAAAGCCTGTTTGCTCAGCTACATTGTGATTTAGTAGGCTATTAAAGAAAGTTAAAATGTTTCCATTTCATTTGAGACCACACTGCTTAGGCACATGGGAAATAGTTTTCCATGGAATGAAGATGACAATAACTGTTAGATTTGCATGAAGAAACAGCTTTGAGGTGTATTTTACAGACTATACGTGTCTTACAGAAAGTTGCAGTCCAACAGCTCTGTGAGGTTTTTTTGCATATATTTGACCATTCTTTACCTTGCCAGAATTTTATATGCCAAACAGCTTCAAATATGCAAGATGTCTTGTTTTGAAGTAATTTGGAAGGAGTAAGTATGTACTACCTTACCAGAAGATATGCAGGTTCCCTAGCAGTCCTCCAAATGCCAGTAATGAGTTGATGAGAAGGCTGAAATGGCAAAATACCCTTTTACTGGGATTATTAATTTTATGAAAATTCATATTCTGAAGATCAAGCTGTCATGGGTTTCTAAATTCATGTAAAAGTATCAGTTTGAGAGTGTTGTATCAAAACTGGAAAAAAAATACAATCAAGTGTCCTATGAAGTTACAACGAAAGTCATGCAAACTGTTTACTATGATATAATTGCTTTATTATTTTAAGAACCTCCTACCTATGTGGGATGTTCCTGCTTGAGTACATGTGACTCTACCCCAGTAAAGCTTTAATGATCACAGCAATTGTGGCATTAAAAAGGATCAACATTTATGCCAGGAAATGCCAGGAGTGTAAGGGAAGTGATAATTTCTATTGCAGACAGACAGTAAAAAGGACCTTCTCTGCACTGAGTCTGGAAACCAAGCACATACAAGGAGGAGTTTGTGTAGGTTTAATATTACTTAATTACCTGACACATTTAGTTTGGAATTAATGAACAAACTATCACCTTGTAGTTTATAAGAAGGATTTTAATGTAAGTATAGGTACTTAAAATAAATCCAGAATCAAGTATTTTACAGAAAAAGAAGTCTCTTAGGTCTCTGGGGAGATGATGCGTGGATGGCTCTCTGGACATTTTAGTGAAGTAGCCACATCTGTGTAAGGTATCTCTTGGAGGCAATCAGTTATATTAACTGCACAGGTAGTCAAGACCAGACAACGTCAATGTTGCAGCTATCTAAAAGAACCCTTGATAATGAAGTGAGATTTTATGCCAGCTTCTTCATGTTTAAGTGCAGAGCCTCACTAGAGTGTAATAGAGGAATAATACCCCATGACTTATGTAGGCAATGCAGAGAATGGTCCATATTTACCTTTCTGTGGTTACTGAAAAAAATTACATGTTTAATAATGGACTTCAGATTTTACAACCAACTCATGAAAAATGACAGCATTCAGTTGCCTCATGTTTGTTTGTGCTCACCACAGTGGCAGGTTTCTTTACAAAATGAATTTTCACATGCCCAAAAGGAAACATGCAAGGGCAAAGTCCCTTTAGGAATGTGGCTGGAAATATTTTAGTTCCAGCAAAGCAATATAAATCTAGAACACAAGGTAGATTAAGAGAATACCATAAAAACCTCACTTCTGACCAGTGTGATTGAAAATACTGTTGATGCAAACTGTTAACTTCTTGTCTTAGTCCAAAGTATATTTCTGTTCAGTGTCCATATCAGGTTTTCAAGTTACTTCATTTGCTTCTGGAATGAAAAAGGACAAGGGCAGAAACAAAAGCAGGAACTTGCACTAAATTCTTATGATTCACTTTAACCTTCTGAAAAGAGGCATCTTGATTTTGCTGCCTGTCCAGCATTTACAAACAATGCTTATGCATTCTAAAGTTATCTACCTGGTGCCCAACTAAGATTGCACAGATAAGCAAGGATGTTCTCCTTGAAAGTATAAAAATAACTTTTAAATTATGCTTTAAAAAAAGTTATAAAAATATTTATTAAACTACAGTATTTTAATTTTAATTGCTTTTTAACTATGAAATTTTTACAGTAGGGATCAGACCCCTTCATATATTCCTATGGTATTTGGTACCAGGCAGTTCTGACCCTGACTGCTTCCCTCAGGCTGTCCTTCAGCCTGCTTATTATTTATTTATTGAGAAACATTTGAGAGCAAACAATCTCCATGGTTTTCTTCAGTATCTCTGTATAAACCTCCGTGAAGATACAGATGTTTTTTTCCCAAAGGTTGCCCACAAAGGGCTTGTATTTGAAGTACACACAAACGCACATTGCAGGCCACGTATGAGCAACAGGCACTTGGATTAGATACACGCAGTACGTGTAGTGCTGGACTCCTGCTGTTGCAGGGTCAAAGGGAACCCTGAACTTGCTGGAGCTGGACTCACTCAGAGCTGGGAGTTCACGGGTAGGACTGCTCCAGCCAGTCTGCTATAAATTCTTTGGACATTTAGCTTTGTGTTAATATTGAAATAAAAGCTGAATAGCACTGTAGCTGGAGAAAATACAGATTGTAACCAAGGGTTTTGGTTTATGTATTTTTTTGTGTGTTTTCATGTGTTTGTATGCTGCTCAGTATCTTTATGCATCCATTCCGTGACACCTCTAAGCCTAAGCTTTTTATGTTTTCAGACACTTCTTTGTGGGAGTCAGATGGGAAACAAGACCCAAACCTGTCTTTCCTGTTCCAAACTCTGGCCGTGCTATTAGAAAATAAACAATTGTGTCCTGTAGTATTTCTTGGTGAATGGCTATTTTATGGTGCAAGAACACAATTAACAAATATAAAATTAATGAATGCTCTAAGAAAACATTAACATTTGCACTGTTAAGTATTTTCACACACCTTAAGCACTTCAGGGACTTTAATCTGTTCCCATCATTGGGCTATGCACACCTTTTGTTACATTGATCTATTTCTTACATCACCAAATGCTAATGGTTTTTAAAACACTCCGAATCTGGAAAACACGGTCCAACTGAAATTGCATTCTAAAAGTATAAGGAACAGCAAGCCAGGCTTAGAAAAGAGATTTCATTATATATTTACACCATTTTCAAATATTTTTGCCAAAATTTCATGAAAGATGACTACATTTCTGTAGCACAAGAAATCAGTGTTGAATTTGAATTTTACACTTACTGTTCTTTTTTCAGTAAATTTATGACCATATTAATCTGACCACTTAAACATAATATTCACTATCTACTTGCTCAACATTTTCTTTTGAGCAGCATTTGTTTACTGGTATCCTTTTTTGTTCTCTGATTTGAGAATGTTTGTGATAAAACCTACCCTTCAGTCATTTTATGAGTCTGTCATTTAAAAAATTTAAAAGAACCCATAGATCAGCATTTTTATGCAGGTTATTGGTATTTGGTAAGGCACAGCAGTTTGTTCCTGTGCTTAAAAACTACTGTATAATCATAAGACTTGTGAAATGGCATATACGGGCAGATGTTGATTTTTTTAAAATCAGTGCCTGTTCTATTCTAATGTACATACTGTGTTACTTCCTTGATTTGCAGTTACCCTTTGACAAAAGTACTGTAACATATAACCAGGGCTTTCTGACTTTCAGTTCGGTCAGATGAACTAATTCTGGAAAGTGTTAACAGTGTCGAGTTTTAAAAGTTCTCATGGAATATCTTGGCAGCATGCTATTTTAAGAGTTGGCCTCTTAAGTATGCCATACTTAGTGGGACAACTGAAAGCTTCTTAGATGCAAAGGAAATGCTTGCACTAAAGTATCTTAAGTTATATTTCATTTACTATGAAATCCTTTTTGATTTTAAAAGAAATGTAAGACAAATATGAATGTGTTCTTTTGAGAAGCAGTTACTGTATTTTGATTTAAATAACTGTTATGATTTTATAGCTCACAACCATAAACCACAAAGAGACCAGTTCATGCTGAAGTGGCAAAATGAAATGTGATGTAGCTTGTGCATTGATCATTGTTTCAATAAAGAATTTGCACAAAGTATGGTGAGTTTGTACACATTCAACAAGATGATAGTTTCCTAGTAAGTGTATGCCCTGGCTCCAGTTCAAATGGAAGTAAACTATGTCTTTCATTGTACATCTGCCAGTGTTCCAGAAACTTAGGTCAGTTATGTACCTAGAAAGGAAGTTTTAATAAATCTCTGAAAGGGAGCTGTTGTAATTTTCAGAATATAGAATTGGTGTTGCTATCAAGAGCCTTGATTGCTCATGTATGTAGTGTCTTCCCTTTGGAAGCATATCAGCACTTCCACTTGTAATCCAAAAGACTCTTCTGTCTCCCTTTTCCTCTCTGAGCTGTGTCATGGGGCCTTGTCAAAAGTCTTGCTGCAGTTTAGAGTTGGGGCCAAGGAAATAAATGTCTCTTCTCCCAGAGGCACCCTAGTACCAAGACAAAAGAGAAGTGTGGCTTGCCATACCTGCTCCCATTTCTTCACCCACCCAAAAAGGATGAAGTGAAATGAATTTCCTGTCTCACAGCACTTGGGATCTATCACTCCCTAACAGTCTACAGCAGGACTCAGTTGAAGCAGAAACTAATACCTTGTCCTGTCTCTGCTGGTGCTACACAACTTGCAGTCAGAGTTAGTCACTGAGAGAGATGGAGCGTGGGGGGGATTTGGCCTTTTACACATCAAAGATTTGCTCTTGCCCCCTGTTCTAGGCTGAAGAAGATAGCGTATAGAAGGAAAACAAAACAGCTATTTCATGTTTTAACTCTTGTTTGAAAGAGTGTTCCAATTTGGAAAAGTATTTTCAGAAGCATTTTCATTCAACAGTTTCAGGTGAGATAACAGGGCTGAGATGTCCACAATTTTATTTAAAAATATCAGTGAACATTAGGGAAGGGATTGCAAACTGATCATAAAAATGGAACACAGGGCTAGATCCATATGCAATTTTGTTGTCTCAGCACAGGACACTTGCCTTGCCACTTGATATGCTGTGCCTTTTTTTTTTCTCTATAGAGCACACATTCTCAGGATGCTCCCTTCAGGCATTCTGCACTCCTCCAACAGGTTTGTTGGAGCATTTTTCAGGAAGACAGGGTACCACCAAACAGTTGGTCTCAGTGAACTACACTCCTGAACACAGTGAAACAGGCTGCCCCCAAGTCCCAGTACTTACGATGATGTTTATCATGTGGAGGAGACTGCATTACATCAGCACTACAAAAGGCACTCCAAAACTAAAAGCTGCGGGGTGAGTACTATCTCCACAGAGACAAAGATGGGGACAGTGGGGGATCTCTGCTCTCCAAAGCCAGGGAAAATTGGTGCATAACTCAGAGCTGATACCCCAGATAGTTGCAGTACTACAACACTGCTTTCCCACAGAACTGGATATTTAATAGCCCACAATCTTCAGTTGTGCTTGGAATAACCAGCTGAGACCTTGTCTGCGTCTGTTTCTTCCTCTCCCTGTCTTACCTTCCTACACTTTCTTCTGACTCCAGCAGCTCCACTATGCTGTTTCTCAAAGAGGAACAGAGTGAAGTTAGTTGTCAAGACAAGTGTTTCTGCCCCTCAGGCACCTCTGTTCCAAACTGACCTTTTCTAAGTCCCCAAATGGATTTTCTTCCCCCAGCTATACCAGGCTCCAATGCTATGTACTATGTTTAGCTCTGTGGCTCCCAGGCCCAAACTGAGTCATTTTACTCTTACAGTAAAGACTGAGTTGTGAGTCCATGGAATCATGTGTAAGTCTCTAAAATGGGCAAAGGCAGGAATATAAACTGAAGCTAAGTTACCAATTTCTTAGTCAAAAATTTCTTACTCAAAATCAGAATGTATGGTAGCAAATGATAAATGATAAATGTGGCAGACTTGGGACCCTCAAGTTATATAATGAGACGCTATTGCGTACACAACAGTGTTGGAAGAAACTCCTGTTACAACACATGGGAGACAGAGGCAAAGGAGAATCCTGACTAAAACTCCTGGAAAAAAGACACCTTTAGAAACAAGACCATCACTACAGCAACTTCCAGAAGAGCAGAGACTTTAGAATTTAGTATTACCTGCGTTTTTTATTGTACAGGTCTCCAAATCTCATCAGAAAGCAGGCACAACAGGACAAGGCAAAACCAAGCAAAATTAACAACCAGCCTTGTATAGCATGGAGAATGCGTATAAAACCTTCCTTATGATTGAGTAGAAGTCCAGTATCACTATCAAATTGTTTTGTCATTCTATAGCCAGTTTCTATTTTGAGAATAGATGCCTGTTGTATCTGCTCTAACCAGATGTGTGTTATGTGAATAAGCATCTTAGGCACGGCAATAGTACCAGAGTTATCAAAAAGAGCCTTGTCTCCTTTATGTGCCATTTTTAAAATTATTTTCAGGACTATTTAGCTATGCATCAAACGCCACCCATAGACTGTCACCCTGTCCTGTTGTGGAGCCACAGAGTTCAGGATCTCATGCTGAAGATGCACAAGCTGGCTTTTCTAAAATATATTTTTCTTCTCTTGCATAGGTTTTGATTATCCACACTAATATTCATTAATGACTCGAGCCCAGTCATTTTCAATTGATAAATATAGAGAAGCAAAATAAATGTCAGCATGACTTCCCTCTTTCTGAAGCGTCTTATTGCTTCTGCCTCAAGATTAGCCCTGATTAACAGACAGCTCCTGAGCTGTTTAACTCCTTCCTGCAGGTGAACACTACCTTAGTCAGAAAACATGATTGAAAAAAAAAAATCAAGAAAAAGAAGCTTCCTTCTAAGGAGACAAGCATAGATCTTGCCTGTTTCAAATGCTTTGTTATCCTTCTCTCTAATATGTGCAGAATAAACAGCCTCAGGAAAAGGCAGTAAAAAATAGGGAGACATTTAAGAAGATCAAAATGGAATTTTTTTTTCCTCAGTCAAAATATCCAGAGGTGATTTATCTTCAAAGTATATTAAATTCTAACTTGTTTAATTATAAACATACTCAAGTGAGGCAAAGGAAGTTCCTAAAAACAACAAAATTTTCACTCCCAATGTCAAAGTAAATTATCACAAAACTATGAAACATTTCCAATCCTTTTCTCAGGATACCTTTTATCAGGAAGATATTTTTAGTCCTTTCTGTGGTTCTGCTTAGGTGACCACAGCTTCTTTATGGGATTGGTGGAAGTGCATTTCTTTCCTGCTGTCTTCTTGATTAAATATTCTTTACCCTATATGATCTCTTTTTTTTGTGGACAAAAATCAATACTCTATTGAAGATTTATCTTCTTGTTTTCTTTCCCCATTCCAATACCTTGTTTTGTGGGTTTTTTTATTGCTTGGATCTTGCTTTGTTTGCCCTAAAAGTCTTCAAGCTTTAAAATAAATCAGAGGACCCTAGTGTTTTTTCAGTTGCCTGTTTTGGGGCAGGATCACTCACATGCACCTGTATAATTCAACTTTAATTATGCAGATGTACAGTTAACTACTCCTGGGTTGGTGCAGGAGGAACTGCAGCAGATTTTTACAGAACAGCATCAACAGAACAGATAAAGACATAATTCCTAAGACATAAGTGAAAAAAATGTCCTGATTCGTATGTGTCTCTATGTTATGGTCTTTTGTTTAATCACTTCAAAAAAGTAATATTTGATATATCTCTTCCTTAAATAACAAGTTTCTTTTTCCGTCATGGATGGAATAGCACATTTGCACTCTCTACATGTCAGCTATCCATTATCTTGATTGGTTTGTCTTATTCAATGGATAGTTTGCCAGTTCAGGAGCCTCTCTAAATTAGGTATTTCTGAAGAGACTGCAGACAGCTTCATGAAACTGTGTAAATTATGCAAATTTCAAATGAATTAATAAATGTTTTTTCACTTTTTTTTTTTTAATTGAAATGCTGTATTTCTATATAGCCTAATATTTGCATGCTAATGGAGTCTGGTTTTAACTAAAAACTCAAGTTTTTCATAAGCTTGCAGCAAAATGACAGTAACCTGCTGCTGAATAAAACTGCGTTCTGCAACTGCAGTTTCTACATTTCATAATCCCCGTGTAATCTCCATTAAGCACAGAGCTCATTCTTTAATATATGCGTCACAAATGAGGCGAAAGTCTCCAAATCTCTGATATTCATGTAGACTGCATAAAACTATTAGTTATTTTATTAAAACATATAATAGATTTATCCTGACACTGTAACTTCTGTCGCAGTTACCAGAAATATCCCAGAGCATTAGCCAAATGTTATAATGATACAAGACCACTGAGAACTATGTTTCTACTCTACACCAGTTTCAGAAAAAAACTCCAGAAAAAAATCCATCTCTTCTCAGCAGGGAAGCAGGGACTGGAAGCTTCTGAAGCACTTAACATTTCACATATTTTTCAGCGTGAAAAAAAAAACAACACACCAACAAAAACCCCAACCCAAAAACAACTAGGTAATTATTGAGGATCTGGCTTGTAAAATTGGTGCAGGAGCTAAAATATCACCCAAGAGGTCACCTCCTGAGAGGAGATCACTGCAGCATGGAAGCTCATCACTCCTAATAGGCAGCTGTCAGTTGTCAGACAGTAGCTAAAGACTTCTCAGGGTAATCCATGATACTGTAAGGAGGCAAATATTATTCTATATCACATAAAAATAGAAGTGTTCAGGAGACTATGGACTGTGTGCAAGATGCAGTCCCAGACTGCTCAGGTGATTGTGTTGCATCTGAATCTCAAGATTGTTTCTGGGCATTGGAGCATCACCAAAGACTGTGCTAGAATGGTGGAGTCAGACCCTTGCATGAGAACCCTATTCTTTCCTTTGGCTTGATATTGTGACCAAGTAGCCCCACCTTCTTTATTTGCTGTAGCATTATCTCATAGTTCTTCAAGGGAACTAAAGGACTACACATGGGCTCTTGAGTGAAGCAACTGCTGACGCCCCTGTGAATGCAGAGAGAAATGAGCAGCTCAGCTGTACTGACAGATGTGAGTGTGCCTTTGTACTGTACCAGATGAAGATTCTTCCAGAAGCCTGCCAGCATGCAAGTGGAAAAGGGATGTGATGCTCTGAATCTGGACAAACCAGGTGCGGATGAGAACAGGTGGGCAGGATTGAGTGGGAGGCAGACTGGGACAGTCCAATAGACATAGAATTAAAATGACAGTTACGCACTTACTACTGAAAAACACCTCCAGCAAAATCAGCACCCTGCCCCTTCAACTCCAAAGATGTCACACATTGGCAGCTCAGCAAGAGCTCCATATCCTGCCTACTCAGGCTCTGACCAACCAGTTTTCACTTCTTACTGAGCAGTTACAAGGTTGTCTAATCCTAACAGAGATTTGTTGTGGTTCTTTTTGCCCTGTCTCTTCCTATTACTAATTTACTAGAAGGCATGGGATTCACTTGCCAGCACAGATGTAAAAAGCTAGTCCTCAGAGACCTAGCAGACTAGCTATTCTGCTCCAAAGGAGGATGTGCAGATGCTAGACATATCAAGATGAATTAATAGATTTAAAGCCTTTCTCTGGTTAAGCCCTGCATGCTTATTCATCTTCTCACTTTGTAATGAAAGAATGCTGGCCAGATTTAACAAAGTACAACATGACCTATTGCTGTGTTTTAAAGAAGACTTTTATATTATTTCCTTTAACTTGTAAAAATTGAGCACTGAAGGGTCAAGAGAACACAGATTCCAGACTTAATCAAAACATTTTCTTCTCACCATGAATAAACTGTATTCTGTGTCTATTTGCTCTTTGCCGAACAAACACAGGATATCCTAGAAATACCAAAATTTTCTCAATGATGATGGTTGTCCTCAGCTTGCCTCCAGGTAACAGAAGAAAAGGTTTTAAGGAACTGCCAGTTACCAGGATTGATATAAAATGCCTTTGATCAAATACCTTGTTTAGAAAGTGACTACACTGGGGATTCACAGTTTCTTAATGAGGTCTGTTGACTTTATGTTGACTTACCATATAATGGATTGTAAAAAGCCAATTTTACCAGAGCAGAATTACACAATCTTTCACAAGTTGTGGAGGGTTGAGTTGGCTCCGTGCCAAACCCAACTGCCGGCCACACGGATTCCCCCCCCCCCAAAAGAGAAAAGG
>JAWWEW010000131.1:35124757-35257946 GCA_035583185.1 Anabacerthia variegaticeps | reverse complement strand
GTGGAATACTTCCTTAGTTATAACCTGGTTACCAAGGAAGGCCTGAACCAAAACCAAGAAAACTAAACCACCACACAAGTCTAGCCTACTGCTGCACAGTTTTTCTTTTCTTTTAAGAGTCTGCAATAGGATATAATATGTACTACAAGATTTTAATGCTCTACCCATGCAACTAGAGAAATTTTATTCAAATCCAGAATCAGGAAAAAAAAAAGTCTCCCTTCATATTTTTTTCTTTCAAAAGCTATCATCAGTAACTCTGTAGTTTGTATTGTGTTGTAGGCGCAGATCTGAGACAGATGCTCGTAGCTTTTCTGTCCACTTCAGCCTAGACCACACCACTTCATTAGAGTGCTGAGAATTTGCTGGTTTTGGAAAGGCCAAAGCATGTATTCTCAAGGGACTGAAAGGAAAATGTTCCACAAATACCAAGCTGGAACTTGGCACCACAGTCATTTGGCAAATGAACAGCACCGTACATAATAAACAAGTAGAGGGAGCTTAAGTTCTAAATACCCTCTTGAGAAATGATAGAAAACAGTTCCTAGGAACAGTGAACAAAAGCTGTCAGAAAAACTAATATCATTGATTTTTGTCATGAATACTTATGATCATAGCTATGTGGTTGGGGCAGGAATGGAAGATTCTGCACTACAAAACACTGTGTTCTCTAATCTCATGTGAGATTTCACACACATTAGATAAGGCACAGTGCCACATTTGTTAGATCTCTTGGGCTCAAATACTGTATTTTATGCATTAATCCAATTATCTTCCTGTGTCACTTCATCTTTAGGTGATAATAATGTATCAGCATCAATTAATATTTTTTTTTCTATTTCTGTGTATATCTCTGTAGAGGAAAACAGGTTGTAGAATAGCCATTAATTTTCCACTCAAATGATCTGATTCAAAATTAAGCTGAACAAGCTGCAATTTTATTTTCACACCTCTCGTACCTTTACTACACAACACACATATTAAAAATAAGAATATATATGGTTCAGAGTTTAAACTGACAGCTGGCTATGCGACAAAAGAACAGATTAAGCATGGTAGCAGGATCTCTGATCCGGCAGATGAACAAGCTGTATTCCACCTTTTGCATATAACACTGTTCAAATCTGAAGGGAATCCACTGTGACCTACCTGCGCTGTAGCTCTACCCTGCACAGCACTCAGTATATTCACCAGTCTGTTACAACAGCCCACACCCTTGATATCTTTCACAGTCACCATCCAACACCAATTCAGGGTTTCATAATGCACTCTTACAAAAGCTTTCAAAATCCTACTCTGCATTGAAACAGTAGGGAGCCTCCTCAGAGACCAAAGTACAGCCTTGTTCTTTACCTCAGGACTTCAGTCCACATCTAGTCCCATTCTTTTAAAATACAACCAAAGACTAATGGAAGGTGGAAAATGAACCTTCAAACTCACCAAATAAGAGTCTTCAGTTTTAAATACTAACACTAAACCACCACTGTGCAAAGTCATATTCTCCTCTCTTTTCCAGGTCTTTTGCAGCTTTCCTTTACTGGAAATTTGTGGGCCTGAACTACACCCTCTGCCAGAGGAATCTGTGTTTGTGTTCTGCTTTTTCTTGTACTTGTCACTTGAAAGAAATCCAGTTATGCAGTTAGGCCCAGATCCAGAAAAACACATAAGCACGTGATTTATATATATGAATAGTACCATTGTGCAGGATGCTGTTGTGCTCTTGCACAATGTTTGCCATCAGTCTTTTCCCTGCTATTGCTTCTTTTGTTGCCCATTACTGCATGTGGCTTTTCTGTTTATTCCAAGGTTTTCCTGTAAATTCAAAATGAGGTACAGTCTCTGTATATCATCATGCCCAGGACTGAAAGGAGAGGGGTCTTAAACAAACTGAGACATAAAGTATACATATAAATGTGTTTAAAATGAGATGTCAGGAAGTTCTCAGCACTGCCTTCCATCTCAACTAATTAACATGTATCAGGACAACTGTAGGATAGTTTGCTTGTTCAACTCAAACTTTTAGGGAGCTCATTCTTGGTAGCTCATTTAGTTAGGGAAATACCACTGCAGAATTAGTGAAGGTTTATGAGTTACAATACAGTTGGGACATTAAGTGCTCAATACTCAAAACTACTTAAAACTAAACAGCGTGGCTTCTACGATAGTGTAAACCTTTTAATATTCTTTCACCTATGAGCCGTGGTATATATTTAGAGGAGAGATAACAATATGTTTCAAAACTCCTGTAAGTAAAATAAACATTTACAGTTAGGTATTAACTGAGACAGATCACTAACATGAATTTTTCTGGAAACAATTTAGTATAATCAAATAATTTCAATCATCATACTTTAGACTTAGGAATTCCTCTTGGAGATTCCCACATATTGAACTAGACATTTAAAAGTGCTGCTGGAATATTTACTCTAGAATGCCAGATGTGAACTCTTTGCAGATATGTCCAACATAGTGCAACTTCACACTGCACAATTTCAGTGTGAGGGTGCACCAGGGTCTGCTGTACTTCTTACAGTATAAGTATAGCAGAAATACCAATGCTGATCAAACACTTTCATAAACTCTAAGAGGAGTCAACAGCATGTCTCAGGTTGGTGTTCATAACTTGCAGAGTCAAAGTCCTGGTATCACATAGCAGATTTCTCAGCTTTCTGAGATTAAAACCAGAAAAGAAAGTTGAAAGAGCAATTAAAAAAAGCCCAAACTGTATTGCATTCCTGACTCGTAATGCATGCAACATTGTCAGTCTGGTTCTCAGAGAAAGGGGTAATGATTTTGGTGAGAAATTTTGGCTCAGCAATGCATAAAAGATCGAGAATAAGAAGTTCTTATTACTGTAAAAGTACATTCAATGCTGTTGTCCTGATAAAATTAATACCTAGTTGCTCAAAACCTGACTAAGAATAAAGCCCTTTAATTCAATATTCTTTGGGTGTTTTGAAAAAAAACAGATGATAAGCTTTTGTGTTAAACCTCATTGGAGTTGAATCTTAAATCAGCTGGTGCTATAGTGCTAACAACTTACTAAATGTTTCTAGGCAACAGAAAGAAAGTAGCAAAAGGTAAACAATTCAAATACGCTGAAGAAGAAAAAACGGATACAAAAATAAGACTTTGTCCTGTATGAAACTTTAAGCAGTGTTTACTCCTTTTATGTTTCATGCATAAAGAGGAAGTCCAGTCTCACAAAATGAGGGTCAGTGTTTTTCAGAGTTTTGTCACTGTGTTATTTCCACAAAAGATAGATCCTTTTGATTATTTTCAACACTTCAGCAGAAAATTGCTGCAACCTATGAAAATCACCACAGAGTCTCCAAAGACTTGATAAAGTGACTGAGGCAGACTCTGAAAATCTGCCTGTGCTATACATACCTCTGTCACGTGTGTTGGGGGTTAAGTGTTTCCCTATAACCATTCTTTTGTGGCCTGCATACAACAGAATGGAGTCTGTATTGTGTGCCTTGTGATGCTTATATTTTACTGCTCTAGCAAACTAGAGGTGTTAAAATTGCAGTTTGTGCCCTTGGGCCAGCTAGAGTCCAAGAGTGCTCTTTGGTATTTTTCTGATTGTCAGTGAGTTCTGCCATCAACTCTAACCCATTACAAGAAAACCTTTCTTCTCTAGACCCCAGTAATAATGCTCTCAACATGGATGGGGAAAATGCTGCCTTTTAGATAGACTGCAAAACTCACAGTCACTCACTCAACAACTCCAATGCCCCAGCTTATAGGTGTGATGGCTTTAGAGACACCTCATTTCTGGACACCTCATTTCAATTCCATTTCTGGAATATCTTCTAGTTACCCTGCTACTTCTGAACCACTCTTCTCACAAAACAAGTTAAAGATGTACATAAAAGCATCTTTCTACCTACATCTCTTTTCTCGTGGTTCAGTTGGATAGTTTTCAGGTTTTTCTTACAAGACATTCCCTCTTTCAGTGACACATACGTCTCAGGTAACAATCATTAAAAAGTGTGACACCCTCTCTAAGGCACATCCCATAAAAAATCCAGCCAGGGGTCACAAGCCATACTTTTTTTGCCACCTTGCCCACTTCAGCAGCTGGCCATTTCCACTTTGTTAAAAAAAAACCACACCACTGTTTGACTCCCTTTGCAATAAATTAGATTAATTTCCTTAACTTGAGTGTGCTTTGACCCAGATGGTAACTGGTGAGTGATCTCTCCCCATCCTTGCCTCAACCCATGAGCCTTTCATTATACTTTGTCTCCCCTGTCCAGCTGAGGAGGTGAGTGGCAGAGTGACTGTGGCGGGCGCCTGGCATCTAGGCAGGGTCACCCCACCATACAGCCCCTTCTATTAACAAGGGGTAATATTTTTCCTTTGTTCTTAGTGATGACTTACTACATATGTTTCAGGTTAAAGCATTTCCCATCTGAGCTTTATGGTCCATATTGCATATTTGTATACTTTTATTATTAAAATAAATATGTAGGTTATTATTAGCTCTATATGGCAACCATAATAATAGTGTCACCACTCTGGGCTCAGACTTGGTTTGGCATGATCTTTCCCATCTTCTTTCTTCAAAGCTTCACTACTAAGACAGGAAGGCACTCTTCAGGAGGCTGTTTTTGAATTTCACTTTCTTTCCCAGACTGCTATGCTCTTGCTCAACTTAATGTACTTTGAAAAGGAGTTAAGCTAAAAATGAGAGCCATGCTAATTATGGAATAAGAATATCCACATATGGAGTTACTCAGAAATAGCTGTTCTTGAATAACATCATATAACCAAGCCTGGGACATTTAAAGTTTTCTTTCATAATGACAAGCAGAGCTTTAGGAATTTATTTTTTTCTTTTGCGTAGTTTTCCTTTCCACTTTTTTTAAACTAAAAAGAAACAAACCTGTGGCACAAAATTTCCTTCAGATAAATTGCTCAGAAGGTGCCTGAGTATTTGAACCTCCAAGTTCTATTCTACATGTCAATAAAAGGTATCCATTACAATGCAACTAGGAACTCCGAATATTTTTCCATATTCCTAATAGCAAAAAAAGTGATAAAATTTTAATTCTACCAGGAAGTACCAATTCAGCACACAATGGGAACAAGACCCTAGTCCCTTATGTTAGCTTGGTGACTCAGGCACCATGGCAGGATTTCCTTCCCTCTAAAAATTCTTTAATTGGAGAGGATGATGAGGCATCTGTTCCCTCTTGCTTGGACTCGGTACAGCCCTGTATGGAAAGACACAACTGTTTTGGGAAACAGACAATGGAAAATCTTTTTGACAAAGTACAAAAGGCCATGAAACAGTGGAGCCAAATCCATTCCTGACATCCCTGAAGAATATCAGTGGCATCATGGCAGAGATTATTATAGCCTACATGCTGGATGCTCTGCAACAAATTAAAAGCACTGGACTAAGTTCACAGACCCGATCCACAGACAGAGCTAGCAGTTAGGACATCTAGCTGTGGAGTAATGTTCCACTTCTTCTAGGAAGATGTTGCTAACGTTTTTCTTAGGAAGACAGTTGGCTGGATAGCCTTGCTCCCTCTTTTCCTGGCCCTTCAGAAAATCTGGGTGTATGTCTAAGGAACAGAATGTTATTGTTGCAGAAATATTACAATATAGTTTTTGTTTCTGAAAAAAAAACCAAAAGGTGGGCAAGATTTTTAAAGACAGATAACTCCAATTTTGTATCCTTTGTCCCTCTGTGCACAGAGAGTAGGATAAGGGAAAGAGAAGGACAGACATCTTTGAAAGCACTAAGGAGCACTGAAACAATCTGAACATATGTTTAGTGTCTGCTTATTAGGAATTTTTATTAAAGGTATAAAGTCTTTTAAGTTTCACACATTCATACTCCAATGATGGGCTAACTAAACTTAAGGAAGAAAAGCTCCCCATGCAAGTGCAGGCATACACCAACTCTACCCCCTGTCCCCAAGCACAGAAGAGGGGAATGGTTCTAAGAGAGGATGATACACACTTGCTATAAGAGCTGCCTTCCATTACCTACAACACACTGCAGTGCTGACCTTGCCAGGAACTGCTGCAGCAGCCAATTTACCAGCTCAGGAATCACTGAAGTGTTATTTTGCCAAGGAGTCTGAAGCATTTTAAGGAGAGGTAAAATGCTGCTGTTCTCTTGGGTTGAGGAGAGTCAGAAATTCACACAAGCACATTATGAGGCCACCAACAGACACTACAAAATCATCTGCCTGAGATGATTAGAAGTGTCTGTATTAAAGAGACCTTCTATCTTTCTGTACAAAAATAGGAAAATGTGCACATTCTAGTGAAATCTTGCATTGAAATGTAAAGAAAAGGGGGGGGGGGGTGGTGTTGCTGCAAAACACATCTACAGAGTTAGTTGCTCCACATTATATTTTGGTTTTTAACGTTAGCAATCCTTTTTGGAAACTGCATTAAAATTATTTCAGTGAGAAATTATATAGTACTCTCTGAGATTTATGGGAAGCTATAGCGACAAATTACAGGAGAAATATACATAATATTCAGAGTCCTGAAGTCATAATCTTAAGTAAAAATCTTTCTGAAAATTCCTGAGAAAGCCTAATTTTAGTCAAATTTTCAATAAAAAGTGATAAACAGAGAGCAAAGTAGAAGATAGCAACAGACCCATGCATAGTTTTACATCACTACTAGTACAAGTACACCAAGGGATTAGACTGCACGGGATTTCAAGCAGAAGAGAATCTCTACAATATTGTTCTTCACAGCCCCCTTTAGGAATTAATGATGCCTCAAGCAGTATGAACTCTTACAAATTTTGTCTTACTGCTGCTGCTACATGACTATGGCAACATCATGGCTTCTGCCTAAGCTATGCTATTTGGGGAAGGGATCTGCATCAGAAGCAGAGAGGAACCAGTTCCTCAGGGACATCTTGATTTGCGCATCACTCAGCTCCATTAACCACATATCTGGGATTCCCAGCCTTTAACAGTCCCACAAAGTTCTCCATCATCCCTAAAGCTCTGAGAGGATAGAAAATGTCAGCTGAGTCTCATGAAAACTCCTGCTTTGTTTCCCTTCCTGTGGGATGTTGTTTCTGGGGTAAAATGATAAATATATATTTGCATACACCTTTATTTGAGCCTACATTCATCCTGTCAGCAAAAATAAATTTATCAGAATAAATGGGTGAGAAAACACTGCAGAATTAATGGAGGCACTCAGCCTTTTCTAATTATACACTGCATTAAACTTTTATGAGGCAAACCATATAAAGATGCTTTGCTTAGAGTGTATTCTCAGAACAGCTAATTTAGTTTGGTCAGTTGAACTTATCAGGCAAACAACGGTTTAATCCAACAAAATAAAAATACTCATGCAAGAGTGAAATCCCACATTAATCTCTGAGCAGAGCAAAACCAAAGACAACTCACTGCTGACTTCAAAAGGTAAGTAAAAACATGGTGTTGTATCACAAAAAAAACACCCTAAGTCTAAAGCAAAAGGTTGATCTAGGGCACTGTTTCCAAGCATGTCTTTGTCTTTTGCTCATTTTATTTATCTGCCTTTGGTACATCAGCTGATGCTGGATTTTATGTATATTACACTATTTCTTCAGCTTCAACTTAGAGGCACATCCTGCTGTTCAGTACAAACATACACATAATAAAACATCAGCTTTCTTTCAGAAAGCAATGAATTTAAGGGCTAAAAAGACAAGGCAAAAAAATGGGTAGGGAAAGGGAAGACTCAGAACATCCATTTCACATTGTGCAGTTGAGGCATAAGATTATGACCTTACAGTGGTAAAAGGCAGCAATGTTTCATTACTGATGTACATAGGGATAGGGTTGCATTTTACATAGTGTACCTGGGAGACATGGAACACACGTGGCAGAAGAAAAACTGAGCCCCAGTCTGCTGCAAACTATTCAGAGGTGCTGACATTCTTTCTCTGTTTACCAGAACAAAACACTTTTCATAGAATCATGGAATCAACAAATGTTTTGGGTTGGAATGGCCCTTGAAGATCCTCTATTTCCAACACTCCTGCCATGAACAGGGTCACCTTCCACTAGACCAGGTTACTCAAAGCCCCATCCAAACTGGTCTTCAGCATTTCCTGGGAGTAGGCAGCCTAACTTCTCTAGACAACCTGTGCCAGTGTCTCACCACTCTCACAGTAAAGAATTTCATCCTAATATCTATTCTAAACGTGCCCTCTGTCAGTTTAAAGCCATTCCCCTTTGTCCTATTGCTACATGCCCTTGTATAAACTCCCTCTCCATCTTTCTTGCAGACCCCCTTTAGGTACTGGAAGGTGGCTCTAAGGTCTTCCTGGAGCCTTCTCTTCTCCAGGCTGAATAACTTCAACTCTCTCAAGCCTGTCTTCTTAGGGGAAGTGCACCAGCCCTCTGATCCTCTTCACTGACTTCCTCTGGACTCACTCAAAGAGGTCCACATCCTTTATGTGTTGGGGACCTCAGAGCTGGATGCAGCACTCCAGGTGGGGGTCTCACCAGAGCAGAGCAGAGGGGCAGAATCCCCTCCCTTGACTTCTGCCCATGCTGCTTTTGATGCAGCCATGGATACAATTGGCTTTGTGAACTGCAAGTGCACATTGCTGGGTCAGTGACCAGCCTCTCATCCACCAGCACCTCCAAGTCCTTCTCAGCAGTGCTGCTCTTGATCTGTTCATCTCCTACTTGTGCTTGGGACTGCCCCAACCCGGATGCAGGACCTTGCACTTGGTCTTGTTGAACTTTATGAGGTTTGCATGGACCCATCTCTAGAGCCTGTCAAGGTCCCTCTGGATGGCATCCCTTCCCTCCAGTGTCTTGACCACACCATACATCTCGGTGTCATCAGCAAACTTGCTGAGGGTGTCCTCAGTCCCATTTTTCCTATCACAGACAGAGATGTTAAATAGCACCAGCTCCAATACTGACACCTGAGGGATGCCGCTAGGGGCTTTTCCTAACCTCATCCCTGGCTGCTCGGACAATCTTTCCGTGTTCCTCCCAGGTTATCTACCCTTGCTTCCACCCTCTTTTTGTGTTTGAGTTTGTCTAGGTGCTTCTTGTTCATGCATGCAGGACTCCTGATGTTTCTGCCTGATTTCCTCTTGTTTGGGATGCATCACTTTGTATGCATCTGGCATGCATATACTTTTGCATAGCATAAACACATGCATTACAGTACAATATACATTATACTTACCTCAAAAATAGCCCAAAAACCTCAGAGCCAGTGTTTTTGATGCCTGCTTGGTATTTATTAAAAAAACAGTATGTGGCTCTGCCTAGTAATTTTTAAGTGTTAATACCTGCTGGTTGCCTTTTGAGAAAGAGACAATTTGACATTGCTGATTTGTGACAGATGCTAGTAGGTTGTTGGGTGGGAAGCCACCCCTCCAGATATGTGATTTCATCTTTTGAGAAACAGGAGGTGTCTGCACTAAGAAGAGAGAATGTAGGCTAAGCTGACCTAACCTCTGTACTCAAATTTGGTCCTTAGAGAAGTGGCACTGGAGTCAAGAAGTGTCCCGCTTTACCAGCAGCTGTTGTCATGTTCGGCAGACCCTTTCACAAGTTTCCCCATTTGGCAGCTCTCAGAGGAAAAAAATGACTGCATGTGTGTAATGAAGACAAGACCTGGATGGAAAAGAGAAATTTGCCTAACAAAAAATGATGATATTTCAAGTTTGGAAAAAGCCTTGAGCATTTTCAAAATTCTACGCAAGGACAATTTTTTACAAAAGAGGATAAACCCCACATATTTGCTCCATCATTTTCATTGTTGGTGTTTTTTATATGAAAGATAAGAAAAAAATTGAAATAGATATATAATTCCAAGTAACAACACAAAACCCCCCACAAAACTTATTATTCTAAGTATACCAAAACTTTTTTTCAAAATTAACATAGGCAAAACTTGTATTTCAAAACCCTTCAAAGTCAGTATAACCCCCAATGTCTATCAGCTGTAACAAAAATACCTCCTGTTATGTAATTCTTTGAGAATCACAAATGAGAGGTGATATATACACATAATGAATGATAATAATAATTGTCTTTGCAGATAGATATAGATTTTATGCTTTTTTTTTTTTAGCTAAGCTATATATTCACAGCAATAAAACAAGAACTCCAGCAAAATAAGGCTGACCTCTCTTGTGTGTGATTGACAGAATAACCTTTTTACACTAAACACTACATTAAGTCCTGATAGGCCAAATCAAGATCTTTTATAACATATTGTATTGAGTTTTCTCTGTGATTCCTACTGAATATTTCTGTGGAAAATACTAATTTATTGTTCGTTTCAATGTATAGATTGCAGCAATAATTTTAAGGGACATATACTGAAGTTTCAAATAGAATTTTGGAATAACTTATACAAGCTTACCTTTCTAGAAATCCCAGATCAAAAGTGGATATATTTCTAAAAAGATACACAAATTTCCAAGGGGAAATGTAGCAGTGCAGAAAATATTTAAAGAGGATCTTCAGCTGTAGCATACAGAACCTCAGTTTCGATGGTCATATTGTTTTTTTCTCATCAATATTCTATCATTTACTTGCATATCATTACAAAAACTGCTTAACGTGACGAGTTGCTCCCTTATTGCAAAGTTTGTGGTATTAGGAACAGCCTGAATTTAGTTTTGCTGCAGCATGTGTCATTCTGCTGAGGGCAAACAAAGCATGCCACTTAGAAATTCTTTCCTGCAAACTTTAGCAATTAGCTTTGGCAGCTTCTCTGTATAGTTTAAGGCTGCTGGCCATGCAATATCTAAGGAAACAAGCTGTTTTCCTGTTCTGTAACCTACAGAAATGGGCTTTGTCTGATTTGCCTCTGTGCTTAACCTCTGTGGCATATAGTGCTTCATGTTTCGCATGCAGCAGCTGTGATGAAGACATACTAACCTTGTTCAGTAGGAAGGCAACATTTTACCAGCTGATAAAGTATAAATGCCCACTTCTCCATGACCAGTTCAGACTTTTTCATTGCTACCTGAACACGCAAGTACTCAGCTTGAATGTGATAGCTCTATCAGAGCAAAATACAGAGCACTGAACTGGAATTCAGAAAACCGGAGCTTTGTAACTAGTCCAGGGAATAGACTAAACTTCTCTACTTTTGGAGCCATCCTTCATAAAACAGGAAAAATATCTATCTGTGAAAAGTGTCATGGAAAAGCAGATATAGTATACTACTGACATGATACTGCAGTTCTTTTACTAACTGGAGTTAGGTCCAAGCAACAAAGTCTGGATCCTAAAGCTCAATTTGCAAGTCAGATTTTGCCCATCTAATGTCATGTCTTAAAATATCCTGAGCACAGGCTTTATGTGTGCAAGGTAACAAACATGTCATCCTTTTCTTTCAAGGCTGGTAAAATTTTCCTTTTTGCATTAAAACAATAGCTATTGCTATAGCTTTTTTTGTTGAATTTGTCATCAGAAATCAGCTGTGAGTTCAGAACAAGGGTAGGGAACTCCACTCCAAAGGAAAAATTTCTTAGCAGTTTTGAGTCCCTGAAATAGAAGCATAGAAAAACAAGACTCTGGGGGTCTCTTTTTCGTTGCTAGTCGAATAACCACAGCAAAACATAGAGGGTACACAGTGACCTATGTGACCTGTCATTATGCATATAATTGAGTGCTTTTATCTACTAGATTTTCTCCTATAGCTGAGGCACACAGTTTCTAGGGACAAACAAGTGTTATCTTGTCACACAAGAAAGCACCTCAGATATTAAAGTAGGTTCTGCCTGCATCAAGACAGCAAAATTTTATCCCATTTTCCCATACTGATATAATTGGAAATAGAATGGGCATCAAATACAAGAGCTTTCATTAAATCTGGATGATGCAATGTCATTAACAGTGGACACCTCTGGTTCAACCACAGGTAGAAAATGTGATTTCCCTCTATATCCAAGTTTATAGTTTTAACCGAGTCAGTAAAATCTATTTTTATACACATAAAAGAATTGCATAGATGAGTGTTATATAGGGAGTACTTGTACACTTTTAACATTTCTGTGACTGTGGTACAGCCCTGAAGAACTTGCCAATGCCAGGAATCAGGATTTAGAAGAGAACAAAATGTCGTTTATACAGAAATTAGTGGTGAAAGCAGATGAACTTGTTCTGAATAGGGTTTTAGTATGTGCCTTTTGAAAAATACATGCCCCACTGTTTACAGCTACAGTGAGTCAGAGATGAGAACTGGGCAAAGCCAACTCCTAAGAGAGAAGAATGACTCACTAAAATCTGTTTAGACTGAGCACTCTGGTCCTGACTTCCTTATACAAAACACACTATGGAAGACATGGTGGTGGTCACATGATGAAACATTTGTTCCAGTGGGACCACTTTTTCCTAGCCCTTTACCATCTGCCTAAATTGATAATTTCATCTTCATATGTAGAACTGTAAGATGGGGAATTCTGATCTCACTGAAAGAGCAGGCACTAATAGGGATAGGAGTGATTCAACTGCAATAAAATAAAATACAAATAAAATGAAGGGCAAAGCTCCTTGAAAAAAATTAACAATTACTTGATGGTTTTAGAGATGGCCTAACCTAGAGACAACAGAGTTTCGTAAGTGGCTGCTTTTGTAGTTATCGATTTCTACTCTGTATGTGATCCTTTTTTCTCAGAAAGGCCAGGACCCTCCATGCTGTGCTGCAATCAGAGATGGCTGGTCCTATGTTTCTGTCCCCCTTTCAACAGAGAGACATACTCATGGAAAACAGCTCTTTAATGTGATTATCAAAGTACTCAAACATAAGGAGGGAGTCCTTGGTGTGGACTTAGCAGAATCACAGAGTAGGACAGGCAATGGAATAATATGAAGAGGACTGTTCCCACACCCTACTCTGTGGAGCAATGTAGATTAATCTCTGTAAAAGGGATATTCAAAGCATCTGCTCCGGAAGGAGCTCTGGTACTGCTGGCTGAGGAGCTTGATGCTCAGGTGGGTCCTTGGCTAAATATTGTGTTCAATAGAGCCGAACTGTCTCTGCCATGCCACACCTCTCTGAGTCAGCACAGGGGGTACCTGTGAGAGCAGAAAGAAAAGGTTCACTCCTTTTTAGGACACCCCCCTAGGGCAAATATGCCTATCAATGTAACTGGATTTAACCAGTTACCAGAAACAATGAGTGTGAATATAAAGTTTCCATCCTGTTCTCTGTTTATAAAGAACCAGTCAATGGATTTAATTAGTTTTATTTTAAATAGTACATGCTAAAATAGCACCTCACAATGGGACATGAATCTTTTCCTCATAATATTTTTTTAAAATACTTTAGTCTTGGTGCAGTTTCATTGATTGCAAATACTCCTCCCAAATACTCCTTTCCGGGGTCTTTACCTGTGGGACTATGCTTCTTCTTGATAGAAACGATCTGACAGTAACCAGAAGTGGAATTAATTCTTACATTGTATAAATGGGAATAAAAGGAAACTTGTCATTCATTTTAGGGGCAGAATATTAGTGAGGGGCTTCCATAGGCCCCTGAAACCATGTTCTGCAATGAAATCCAGTTTAATTTGGTATGATCCCTGTCATCTTGAGAAATGCTGCACATTTCAAGCTGCCATTCAGCCCTAGCTAAAACCCAGAACAGGCCTTCTAATGCACTCGCTTTTTATATATATTGAATATATTTATTTTGGGTGGTCTGGGTGTTTTGTGGGGCTTTTTTTCCCCCTGAAGTGGTCAAAATTATTTATATGTTTCTTTCAGGTAGTTTATTTCATTATCAACTTAACTGTACTACTTGAATTACCTGACGTTTAACAGCATCCGAAACAATTAAAAATAGTGAAAAAAGAACACTAAGTGCCTCTGCAGAAGACTGCCTGCCCTGTGTGAAAATAATGACAGAGATCTCCTGAATCTCAATACATCTCTAAAGACATTCACAGAGACAGTGCCTGAGGAGAGCAAAGGTCTGAAGTGAAAAGTGTTTCTCAGCCTTTTGACTAGTTAATCTCTTTGTTCAGAGATCACTTTGTTTAGAGGTTACATGTGATGCCTTTTAAAATCACAATTAAAAATTTAATATCTCAGTAAACATTTGGTAGAAACTGTGAGCCAACTACAAAACTACAATACAATAAAAATTCTATTTTTTCAAAAATTTATTCCCCAGAAATATATGTGGCTTTACAATCTGTGTGTAGGTACCCACAATTAAAATGTGGGTAAATATATCAAAGAATGCAGATATGACACTCAGACTAAGCTACACATTACATAAACTCATTCTCACTCATTGCAATTTTTTACATATATCTACCAATGAGATTTGGCAGAAAGCAGTACATTTTTAGGACACAGCTTGGAATATTAATACTCTGGTGCTATTGTCCAAGAAATTTTCAGCATGCCAGAAATTTCTAGTAGACACTGTTGTGATTAACGTTTCTTTCTTAGTTGTATCACCATAACTAGGAACTCTAAAGAAGGATTAGCCCATCCCCTATGCAAGAAACTGTGCAAAAAACTGCACAAGAAGTCCTCAAAGGAACAACCAAATCAACAACTAACAAGACATAACCTGAGCCAAAATCAGATTTGATTTAGTAATACACTGTGCTTTTTGACTGATTGCTATCAACAACTATTATAGATGAGATTATTGCAAAGAAAAAAAAAGTAATGAAATTTTTTAAACTTACTGCAAAATGCCTACATAGTCACATCTGTGAACATCATTTTTATGGTAGTATTTTTCTTTAAATAGTAGAAGGTGTGAAAAAGAGAGAAAGCCACTGCCAGTACTCACTTGCAACTAATAATAGAAGTTCAGGAAAGTAGTTCCATGCTCTTTATCAGCCTTTATTCCTCTCACCACTACAGAATTACACTATTTTCTAAAGCCAATCTTCCTGCAGACACACTATCTTTCTGATAATGTAACATAATAAGAGAAAATTAGCATTTAATTCTCAGTCCTGATCTCCCAGAAACTTTTAATTCTTTGAAAAACTAGAAACTGGAACTTGCCACAGAAGGATGAAATTTGTATTGAATCACAAAACCTTTCTGAACACCCTCAAAGGTCATATTTTAATTTCATGATATACATACTGAATAAAACCAAAATAAAAACAAAAATTCAAGCAAAGAACATATTTCCAGGAATTTGAGTAGCAATTTTAACAATATTCAAGTAATATCTAACTGAACAGGGGATGAGCAAACAAATAATTCAACAAGATGATCACAAATAAATAATAAAAAAGCCCAAACCCTCAACTTTGATGACGGGTATGGATATCAATTGTACCTCTCGAAATCTATGAGATTCTTGATTTGCTTTGTCCCCACCTCTCTATGTGCTAAGTAATGGGCATAGGAGATGCTTGTAGCTAAATCTGTGAAACTAACTGTATCAAATCAGCTACCGACTTGGAAGCTGAAAAGGAAAACAAAACACAACAGCCTGAAGTGTTTATTCAATTTTTCTCTAGAGAAACAAAGAAGGAATCCTATAAAGTCTGCTGCCACCTTGGAAAGGCTATTCTTCCTTACTGCTACATGTAAACATGCTTTGACACGCAATGTTCTGAAATGGAAATCTCAAACATTTAATTTAAAAAAAAATAAAAATAAAAATAAAAAAGTCCAACTCTGATGGATATACCAGTTCTGAGTCAAAAGTTGGAGGTGAGAAGTCTAGGAGAGCACAGCATGTTGTTCTGTGACAGAACAGGAGGAAATGGTCTCATGTTGTGCCAGGGGAGGTTTAGATTGGAAGTTCTGAAAAATTTCTTCTCTGAAAGGGCTGTCAAGCACTGGAAGAGGCTGCCCAGGGAAGCAGTGGAGTTACTGTCTCTGGCAGTGCCACATCTAGATGTGGCACTCAGGGACATGGCATAGGGGTAAAGATGACAATACTGGGTTAATGGTAGGACTGGATGATCTTAGAGGCCTTTTCCAACCTTAACAATTCTACAATTCTATGTTGAAACTGGGAATTGTTTCATTTTAAAATAAAATGTGTGAAAGATTCCTATGGATAGAAGAGAAAAGGAAAAAATGCTTTGTTCCCTTCATGAAAAAATGCAGTTTACAGAATAAACTTGAACCTTTTAATGAATAAAGCTATTTTATTTAAAAGACTAGTATTTTTTTGGCATTCAAATGCCTTCTGCTTTAAAAAAGATGTTTCAATTTGTGAGCTCAGCTTAACTACCCTCAGGTGAGGACAAAGAGTGGATCCTAGACCTGTTTTTCGAAGCTGAGTGCTGTGAGACACATAATGTAACACATAAGGTGTCTTCATCACTGTTAGACTTAATGCCACTGACTCAAACCATGAAGCTTAGTGGGGAACTCAGCTCTTCAAACAGCCAAAGGCTTGAAGCCAAGTTACTGTCATCATTTCCAGGTATGCAGATCAAGGAGAGCTCCAACCAGAGAAAGCATTTACGCACCATTTGAGATTATCCTGAAATAGCACTGGGAAAAGCTTGAGGGAAATCAATGAAATTACACAAGGGATTCATCTGTTTGACAAGCATCATCATTTCTGCAGTTTACCAGAGCAAACAGAAAGACACCTTTAAGAAAAGTAAAACTGTATTTCCAAACAGAAGTGTAGTAAGGAAAATATTACCAGTACCTCAAAAAAAAAAATAAAAAAAAAATAAAAAAATACTCGAACTTTGAAGATTTTTGATCGTTTTACTTGTCTTCTGCTATCAGGGCATTTACATTCACAAGCTTCCCTTGATAGAAGAAGATTCTTTCATCACAGCTTCTATGGCCAGGAGCTTGCTTTAATTAAAAACTAACACTCCCATGCTGTCTATAAACCAAGAGGATTTTATAGAATGGAACCTCAGCAGAGATCCTGGGCATGCCTTCCTTATCCCTACAGCTGGGTTCCCTTTCACTGCAAACTGAAGCAGAGAGGAGAACGAGTGTGCAATAAGGTCTCATCCCAGCATAGAACTATGGTTCTTGCACAGGTCCCAGAATTAGGAATTGCTCCTCTCAATAGCTAATAGAATTGCATCTGATAACAAATGAGTTCAAATTTCAATCTCAAAGTTGACAATTTAAGGAAAACATACCAAATTAGTTAAGATGGTGACTTATAATACAAACTTACAAAACTCAAAAATATTATTTTTGTACAACATGTTTATGAAGCATGGACTGTACCTTCCTTGAAATTTGGGCATGTAATTCCAAGTCTATCACCCATAATAAAACGTAGAATTTGACCAATTGACTCAACAGCAGTAACAAAACTGGAAAACAAGGGTGAACAAAAAAGAAACTAATAAATCATTAGGCTGTATCAATTAAGCCCCACATTCTTTTCTATACTTAGACAAAACTCCAGCCAACTCCAATGAAGAGCAAGACTGCAAACATTAAGAGACACACTGAGGCTGCCTGATGAGCTCACAGTTCTCCTATGTCAAAACTTTTACTGAAATATTCTGTCAGTTACTGTAGTATTGAAGTGAAAATCAAGCTGTTTAAAAACAAATCAAAGCACGTCTATTTTTCCTTAGTGTCCAGTTATATGCTTTTATTCTTCATTTGGTGACCCATGTCTGCTATGGCTAAATTTTGTGCATCATTAAGAAAGCTGTTTATGAAAACAATATTGTACAGCTTTCTGGTTTGGTAGAGAATGAGAGTTATTTGAAAGACATGGGAATTTTATTCAATCAAAATTTCAGCTATATGTAACTGAAGCATTGCTTCTATGTGTCCATCTTCTGCAACACCTCTATAAAACGGCCAATTAAAATGCTACAGCTTATGCTCACTTCATCTTTCAAACAGACTTCACAATTATATTTGCCAATACTAAGCAGCCTCCCGAATCATCAACACGGTAAAATCCCACTTTCTCATGCAGGTTGGTATTCAGTGCTGATACTTCTTTTTGCTTTCAAAGGTACATCAAAATATAATGAAAATGTGGAAACTTTTTAGACAAAATGGAAATCTGCTTATTTAGTACCACTCCTCTTGATATATTCTAAAACTGCAGCATCTTGTCCTAAGGGAATGAATGAGGTATCTGATATTGCTAAAATCTAGCAAAGGGCTGTCACAATTCTCTCTAACTGATCAGAGTAATTTTCAAATGTCCAAAAAGAACTGCAACAAAAAAAACCTTATTTGAATTCAACACATCTGCAAGTACAAAAATACAAGATAAAAAAGAAACAGAAGAAAAGAAAATTAAAGGAAGAAAACGAATTATTTTCTTCACTTTGTCATAAACAATTTTCTTAAAATTGCTGCTGATTTCCCACAGTGCTTTTATGTGAGACTACATCACTGAGGCACATGTGGTGGCTCTGGTCTAGTTTTGACCAGCAGCAGCACCATATATCATGCAGTTGTGCCTCAACACCACAGTGTTTGCTTTTGTCATACCAAGGAAAGGCAACTTGACTACCCACCTCTACTTTTGAACTCAGATTTCTGCTCTCACCTTACTCTACAGAAGAAAAACATTGTCTGAAGATTTTTCATATAGGTCTTTTTAACTATATATTCTACCAAGTATTAGAGGTAGTAAAGTCAAGTATAGGAATGGCATGTAAGTTTAAGTGCAGGTCAGGGAGGTTTGTGTGAGTCTAATTTCTGTGGTCACTTAGTGCCATGTCTGACTGGCATAAAACACATCTGACATGGAACAAACACATCTGAGTTATACCTATAGAGAGCTGCATTGTGTCAAGCAAAGAAACGTACTGATGATGACTTTCATTAGATGGTTTTAGGAGGCTTTTTAGATATAACATGGAAAATGTTGACTACCAAGGTCAAAGGAGTGATATAATTCAAAATTCACTGGAAATTTTAGCAGAGAAAGAGAAGCTTGAGTATGGCACTGAGGATGTGTGAGGCAGAAGATATTTCTCAATAACATTTTGTACTCGATGGTGCCTAAGTATGGCATACCTCATTTCCAAACAGTCAGTGTAGCTGAAACATAACTGAGATATTATAAAGGTGTGAATAATTGATGGCAGATTAAGATAAACTTTTATCTACCTTTTTAAAATAATCTTTTAACTACCCACTGAAAATACTCACTTGCATATAGGGATAAATTCCTGATTTGTTGAAGGATCACAAAAGCCATTGTACAAAAAATATAATCCAATTACCTTCCTTTACTGAGTATCCCAGGCTATGCAGTTTGTTAGCCCATCACCTTTGCATCTATTCCTAGTCCTGCATTTATGTAAATCAAATTACTCAATAACGTAAATGGGATCAGAATAAAGTTCTATTTTATATGTAAACACAGGTGCACACACTTCCAAATACAGTGCTATGCTCTGCTTAACAGTACCTCTAGTTACTATAGTTCAGACACAAATTGTAGTAATTCTTTCCCCACTGTGCACCAAAGGCAAATAGATGCATAAGGAGAACAACATTTAACCCTCCTGTTAATAAAACAGCAACAGATGCATCCTGAGGTAGGCACAATGTGCTACACTTTTGTGGTGGTGTGCCAGTAACACATCAGCTGTAATATGGAACTAATTCTACAAAGCCCAAACATTAGCACAGTAAAAAAAA
Organism: Anabacerthia variegaticeps; assembly: GCA_035583185.1. Lineage (NCBI taxonomy): Eukaryota > Metazoa > Chordata > Aves > Passeriformes > Furnariidae > Anabacerthia > Anabacerthia variegaticeps. The sequence goes on along the minus strand of JAWWEW010000131.1, from coordinate 35,238,381 downwards.
AAAAAAAAAAAAAAGGAGAGAGAGAAACTTGATACTTAGAAAGACAACAATTTGACTGAAATGTTCCATGTACCAAGCCTTAAGAACCCAGGCAAAGTCTGTCTGAAGTCAACAGTAAAATTCTTGTAACTAATTATTATGAAATAGGGCACAACAAGGTAAAGCCACTTTTAAGGCACAGTCCTCTTTCTGACTTTTATCCTCACTGAAAGAGAATAAAACACTAAATGAAAATGAAAAAGTCCTGTATGAAATCAATTCTGACAACACTGAGCTGTATCTATGCACATCAGATAGCTGATAGTGCTTTCATGATAGTTAGGACAGATATGTAAATACTTGCTTAAACATTACTTCAGCACAGTTCTTCTATAAAAATTCTTTGGTGACCAAAAAAAAAAAAAAAATCTATTCTAAGCAGGTTATCTTTACTGTTTTTTTTTATTTTCTACTTTTCTTTTCTGCAAAGCTGGCACTTTTTCAGGACTCCATGTTGCTGTCTTTCATATTCTCATAATTTATTGAAAATCAGCCTGAAGAATGAATTCACAAGCATGGGCAGTAGCACTATTTATTTGCCAGTGTCTTTTACTCTGCATTAGCACAATCTAAACAATTTACAGTGAATGGAGAATCCTAGCTCTTCCATATAAAACATGTGACTGAAAGCAGGTAGTATAAATGGTTTACAACCCACTGGATATAACTAATGTGTGGCTGTACTACTGCCTGTTGCTGGATAGAATTTAAACAGGTCACCTTGCATTTCTGGCCCAGAAACTGCTGGTTAAACTCAGTATCAATTAATCTGATTTCTCAATGTAAATATTTCAGAGAATCAATCTATCTATCTATCTATCCATCTATCTATTTGGTTTCAGGATATTTTTTCCGCCATGTTATTCTATTTCTGCATCCAATAATACCTAATACGTTACTGATGCTTTGCCTGGAAAGAAGTAAATAAGTTTTGGCTTAAAGAATGCCTTTTAGGAGCTCTGTCTCCAAGGCAGAGCAGAGATAGCTGCCAGCAGGAAAGTTTTTTAATTCTGATTCAAATTAAGAGTAAAATTTCCTCACAGTTGAGCATTGTAGCATTTTAGTCCATTTTCATCCTTTCTCTGAAGAACATGCATACAGCACTGTGTAGCAAATTACTGCAAGTAGGTTATTACATATTTTAAATTACAAACTATTTAAATCACAACTCTTCCAAGCAGCCTTTAGACCTTTTAGATAATAAGAGACAATGGAAGGCACTTACAGAATAGCCAGAATTTCAGCAGCAATAGATGAAATATTAAAAATGAACTGACTTAAGCAATCTATTTTCCTGATAACCCATTATCATCTCCCCAGCACTTTTTCCTCATGTACTGCTGCTTCTTTTCATTGCCAACCAGTGCTTGCCATTTCCAACACCTGAATGCACATTCATGGCAGGTGAGACAGAGGTGTCATGCCATATATAAGGGAAGGTTTGATTGTACAGCCCTTATAGCTAGTGATGATGTAGTTCAGAGCTTCTGGGTGAGGATCAGGGAGATGGAAAACAAAAGAGATGTTGTAAGGTGTGTCTACTATTGAGTGCCTAACCAGGATATAAACACTGATGAGTGATTCCATAGGCAATTAGGAGAAATTCCTGGATTGATAACTCTGGTCCTTGTGGGAGATTTTGGCTACCCAGATATCCGCTGGGCAGGAGATAACCTCTCCTCACAGGTACTCAGTGCACCAACTGGGAAAGACAGCCTCCTAGAATTGCTACTCACGAACAGAGAAGGACTCATGGGGGATGTGATGGTAGGTGGCTGTTTCGGCCACAGGGATCATGGCATGGTTGAATGCATGCACAGCAATGCCAACATGGTGTAAGTAGAAGGAATGGTTATTTCTGGGACAGAATAAAATTTTCCTCCAAAAGTACATTTTGTCTTACAGTAGTCATGAATTTTTCTCGCCAAGAGCTTTCTAGGTTATAAGTTTAACAGAACACAAATATGTATTAAAATGCTTAATAACAGTTTGAAAAAGTAAATTAATTACATGCTACAGTTATCCATATAGCATACAAAGTTACTCTGATGTTTGGACTTTTTCACAAGTAAAGGCTCTGGTTGTCTTTGGAAGACAAAAAAATTTATATCTAATATTAGAAATGCAGGAAATTGTTCAGAAAAAATAATATTTCTTATCTTTAATCTGTATTTGGTAAACAAATATTCTATCTATAGCCGACATAACTACATAAAATATTTTAGCAGGACAGCTGAAGCAGCAAGCCATTTCTCTGTTGTTCAGTTTAGATACTTCTTAGATTACATATAAGTTATTGTTCAGGAACTGCACTTAGAACAACCCATTAATAATAAGAGTATTTGTATCAAATACTGTTTATGTGCCATTTTAAGCATTATTCTTTTCTCTCTGTGTGTAGACAATTGCTTTTTCTATTTTATGAAGTGTGAAAGAAACAGTTGCTTATGTTATATTAACTCATAACTATGAGCTAAGACAATGAGAAACTGATAGCTTATGGTAATGTGTTCCGTATTGTCTTGGTTTGAGACACTTTGGAGGGGCAGAGACCTCGGACAGAAGTCTCCTCCTTCAGATTCAATACCCATGGTTTCTCCAGTACAGAGAGCAAATAAAATTTTAGACCCACTGGTCTACTGGAAAATAGCAGACATGAAGAAAGAGAGTGTCCCTAGCCCTAGTAAAGAGACTTGTGATTATCACAAAATTTTTCTTCCAATTTCATTGACAAAAGTCAATTATTTCCAAATTCAAATCCTATTTTCCCTTCAGTTCACAGTATCTATCCTTCAAGGTAATCCTGTAGTTGTTTTAATATTCCTTTAGACTACTAGATGATCATTTTAAGCGCTGAAGCTCACCCTGAGTGGGTATATTGGAAGGCAATATAGCAGATAATCATCTTAGCTTTTTGTGATGACTGGCTGTAGAAGTATTGGATACACTAACCGAGACTATTTATTGGCATTTTTAAACTATGTTACCTGTTTATTATTTTTTTTCAGAAGACTAATTTCTATCCAGATCATCCAAGTTAAATTTTAAGAGGCTTTCTTATATAAAATCTGCAGTGAAAAACACATCTGACAGCTTTTATGAGCTGCCTTTTACAAATTCAAAACTAAGGAAACACATCTCTGCAAAGACAGACTAGGACATTACTAGAAGGTAGCAGTTCGTATTGTGTCTCTTCACAATCAAGCATAAGTGTGGCACTTATAAATTATTCAGATGCTTACAAAGGATAAAAAAATATCCAGGTGCCAGGAACTAGAAAACCACTGACCTGAAACAGAAGGAACAAAAAGAGGTAGACTCAGAAAAAGGGGTATGGAAGGAAAGGCAAATCAGTAGTTTAAAAACCATAAGTCATCAAACTGAAACAGTGTATGTGACAGTGCAGAAGCAGTTTATATATAAAATTACTAAATTACTAAAGAGACTATGGTACTCTGTATTAAAAAAAATTTTGCTAGGTGACAAAATGTCATAAAGTTACTTAAGTTTGCACTGTTCAGAGAAGACTGCATGAAAATGCTGAAAGATCTAAACAAGAGCATTACTATAGTATAATTAAGTACTTAATATGCACTTTGAAGAGCATACACATTTAAGAGAAATATATGAACCACCTGTACAGTTTAACTGTATCCAAACAAACCTGCATGTTATTACAGAAAGCCAGAAAAACTGCATTAAAAAAAAAAAAAAGGAAAAAAAATCCCCAAATATTGTCAGTACTGCAGACAATGCCTTTATACAAATAAACAGTACAGTCTTGCCTGGTGTATTCTGTGCAGCACTGAACACCTACCCTATAAAAATATGTATCAGCATCAGACATGTCTGGTTACTGACAAAGAAATATGAAGGGATGCTTTAAGGATTTGTACTTTACATCAGGAAGAGGAATACTAAGTGATATCAAATATATAACATATATAACAAGAGGGATAATAAGCAACTATTATCTCTGACTTGTGACAGAAGAATAAGGACATATCATCAAACAAAAAGAAAGTAAATTCCCAACTGATTAATAGCATTTTCACATAAACAGAAATAAAACCAAGGAAGTCACTGGCAGAGGCCAACAGGTATCTACCAATGTGCAAATATTCGACTGAAAATTTGCATTCCACTAAAGGTATCAAGTGGCAGAATAAGTCTGATAAAGATCTTGGAAAAGACATTATACAGACTACTTTACAGACTTGGCCAACCTCTAAATAGAGATCAGAAACCTCAATGCAGGAGTCTGCCAAGCTCTTACAACTTCCCTTGAAGGACCAGGCACTGTTCACTCTTTTGATAAAGAGCTAACTGACGCTGTGTCTGAATCTAAATTACAACCCTTGTATTCTCTAGTGGAAAACTCAATTTGAGGAACTCTCTGAATTTTCTGATTCTGTCCATAGGGCACACCTACAGACTTGCAGTTTGATCCAAGTGCAGGAGGATAAAATAGCAGAGGAGAAAGAAACAGTCCCCAAGCAAAGTATACTGAAGTTCTGGTCTCAAGAAAGGTCTGATTTAGGTGTACCACCAAGCCTAAAGGCTACAGCGTTAGGTAGATAAGCATTAGATATTCTTTAATGCAAACACAGACAGATGTCTGGTGACAAGGCTGATCATACCTTTTGCCTCAGTATTTCAGCTGAAACCAACACAGTTTTATTCCTGCAAAGACTGAAGGTCTGGTTTGGAACCACCTAAAGAAGTCCAATGGAAATTATCCCAGAAGTACGGAAACTTCAAACATTATTTTAATTCCCTGATGAAACCAATTGTAACCATCAGTTTACAGTCACATCTATCTTGATGTGTTTGTGCACCTCCTTCCAGCTGGCTGTTGTTTAGTTTGTTTCCCCCATGGTTTTAGTATTAATTAACAGAACAGTGTGAAGTTCTATGGCCTGTAAACTAAGTTAGTTCCTTCCCAGGTATTCCATCAGCCTCTCTTTTAAATGAGCAGACAGTAAACCAAAGACTTTCAGTGCTCAAGTGAAAAAACAAACAAACAAAAAACCCCAAACCAAACAAACACAAATGAACAAATGGGGGAAAAAAACCCCAAACAAACAAAAAAAAACCAAACAAAAAAATTGCCAAAAGAGTTCAATACCATCTTTCTGCCAGCAGGCCAGAACTGGCAGCTGTAAGCTGGAACAGTAAGTCAGCACACTGACACATGAGCCCGTGCTTACACAATAGAAGGGGAACCTGTATCAGTGAGAAAATCAGCTTCAAACTCTTCAAGGAGTACTCTAAAGTAAAGCCTTATTTTAAATATTAAAAAGCTAACATCTTGATACTATCTTTTGAAACAGCCCTTTTATACAGTACAGCCTGAAAGGAGCATGTAACAAAGTTTCTACTGCAGCATCAGAAGGGGAAGAAAAAAAACCCCTAAGGTATGAAAGAATCCCTCAGAGTAGACCCATCAAAGAAGTGTCAGCAGAAAAAGCTGGCACGGAGAAAAGGACCTGACCAATGTACAGATGCAGAGCATTCATACGACTGTTAAATCAAGAAAATTCAGTACTAGTCACTGAGCCATCAAAACTCCTGTGGCTTTTTAATGATGGTGCTACTGGTCTATATTGTAGTCAGTCTTGAATTCCGTGATGCAGGCAAGATGGAGACCTACCACGAATAGGTCTTCAAATATCTTGTTACACTGGACACACTTCTCTACTTAATCACCTGATGGTATTTCATTCTTTATTTCATGCATTGTGTTTTACTCTATCCTTCTAATCACCTTTTCTAAGGGCTAAGATTCTTGAATGTCATCACATACCCCGCTAGAGTCATTGCTTGACAGGTTACTAGGCATGTGTACCTTATGCACAGTATAAGGCCCAAAGGGGTATCCTAAATGCCAAGAGTCTTGAGCTTTGATAAAAGAAGCCTGCACAGTAAGGTACCTCACATGTCTTTTCCATTGCACTTCTGATATTTGCTTCTGGATAAAATATAATTACCTATTCTTATCACCAGGGTAAGTGGAAGGCACTACTATTTACTTTCAATTTTCAGTCTGCTGGAAAACTAAGGCTCACTACATTTAGATATAATAATAAAAAACAGAGCATCCTTTTATCAATTATTATTTCATTGTTGTGTTTTAAATACCAAGTAGGTAAGTAATTTCTAGCTCCACTGTAAATATATTGAATTAGCAAAAGAGGGAAGACCCAAATTCAAGTTCTAATCCTAGTTTGTATCCTAATTTAGGTGGGAGAGATGGGCAGCTTCTCTGCTGATTAAAGGACGATGCTGCCAGACAGCTTCTCGTATTCTCACTTAAATGATTGCAATTCAAGTTAATGGAGGCCTGTGGAGGTTTGAAAGCCGCCCTCACTTTTTCACAGCAGGCTGGGCTGCAATCACTAATCAGTAAGAGAAAAGATCAGAAGCAGAGGGCAAAGTGCTTGGTGCTGGCTCTATTCAGGAGGAATTCTCCTGACTCATATTGGTCCCTATGAGTTTTAGAACTGCTCAGTGCAGCACAGAGCGATCACAATAGAAGGCCAGTCATAGATTTATCGGACACAGTAAGTTCGCCTCTTTAGAGGTTCCTTTTCATGTGACATCTAGACAACTGAGTTTTCTTATTGCTACCTGGGACAGAAGGTACACCTTTTCCTGGAGAACATTTAACACGTGAAGATTAGGAATTGTACACTTCAGTATACAAACAAGGTCAGAATATTCAGTGATGCATAATTAACAAAGCAACCATGAAATCATACTGACAAAGATATTTTGTCTGTATTCAAAAACTAAAGTTTAACAGCAGAGTCTATTTTCTTCTTTGTCATCAGAAATTGAAGTGTGATTTTCCCATGTTGGTATGATGACCAGTTTTCAAATCTAATTTCTTTTAAAATGTAATTGGAATTTGTGAAATATGTTCTCAATATATCAGACACTAAATGCATAGATGCTAGTATCTATTTTATTAAGCACATCTTTAAGAGTGAGAGGAAAAGTGAAACTGACTGCAGGGCAGTAAGACTTACTCATGTAGAAATTGCTTTGTTCATGTATTTCATCTTCCCACCTCAGGCAGGGAAATCTTTGCAAAAATGGTTGCCATCCTATCTCCCATCTGCATCCTCTTTGATGATTCCCTAGAGACATGACTGCCAGTTACTCACAGCCTTTCCAGGAGAGAAAATACGCCCTGGGATATGATCCCACAGTTCCACATGACAAATTTTGTTGTCATCATTCACTCGATGTGCCAGTACCAGGCTAAGCAAACAACTATCTGCATGAGTTGATCTTACTCAGAGCACTGAAGATCAAACTGAAAGCTCTGGGAGAAATAATGAAGAACAGATGCACTCCATGAAACTATTTTTAATACTCTTAAAAAATAGTTATAAAGTCATGGAAAATCAGAGTCCATTACAATTGAGAAACACAGAAGAAACAAAGAACTTCTTCAAAAAACAGTGGAATATTCTTTTTAAATATGGATTTTCATATGTACTATAGATTTTCTTGTTTGAACTTGAATATTTTGCTATTTTGGATAACAAATTATTCATCTTACGTGGGATGTTGAAAAACTAGCTAATGGAACTCAAATAACATCTTTCTAGAAAACTGAAATAGAATGAGATTAATTATGAATATTCAGCTATCAGATCTCAGATTTATCTTGTATTATTCTTAACACCCACATTCTGTCATTGCTGGGGTTTCTACTTTTCTCTATATCTACCCATGACTCATTGTTGCTTGCAAATCCAAAGCATTTAATTTTAGACATTTGTCTTCTGAGAATCAGTCATAAATGACTGTAAGAGCTGACAGCCTTTTAAGACAAAAATGTCACCTCCCTTCAGAGATGTTGAGCCTTATTCTCTGTGCCCTTACCTTCCTATTCTTCCATTTGTTTCTGCAGAGGTAGTCTTAATTCACATCAGCCTCTTTGAAGAATCAATTGCATAATTTCAAGGCTTACCAAACAACAACAGTTAACTAGGAGCAGGGGATTCAAAATACTTATTTGTGCGATAGTAAGTTGTATTGTCAGAAAATGTCATTTTAAGGGAATTTTTACCTCCTGCAGTAGAAATGAATAAATCTCAGACTAAAGACATCATATAAACCCCAATATTACTAAATTTTACATTTGCAAAAATAGAAGCAGACTTTAAGAATGAGTTAAATGTGTATGATGACTCTACAACCATTTGCATTATTTGTCTTGTAAATTATTTCATGCTGATTTTCCATGTTGTTTTCTTTCCCCTGCTTTAAAATTGAGCCAGTGATTTCTCGTTTTACTGTGATACCCCAACAAAACCTGCTGGGATATGACAGCCTTTGTGGAGCTCTGCCAAATGAGTGAGCCTACACAGACTGGCACAGGTCACTCCCATCATATCAAATGATCTTGATGGCTTTAAAAAAGGTACATTTTAGTCATATTGCTCAAGACTACTTGCACACGTGGTTTCTTTACTGTATGTAAAGGTGGCCAGGCTGGGCACATAAATATGCCTAGAAGAAAGAGAACTCCATGAAAACCCAGCTGGTATATTACATCCAGATTTTTCTTAAAGAGCATCAGTGCTTTCACAATTTTACTTAGTAACTTAAGCAATAACAATGCTTTGAGACTATAAGGAAAGAGATAGCTTTTGTTTCAAGCAGACTGCCTTACAAAAATGTAAGTCTTGAGGGTTGTGGAAGACAATAAAAGTACAACTTCTGAGGGACTGAAGGAATGGCATCAAAGTACCTCTCCAGAGGTATGGGTCTTCCACTAATACAAGATAGCTACTGATGTGAAGATACTGAAGTCAAAGTGTTGACAGAGGAAGATAGACAGGGAGACACAAAAGAATGGGGGCAAGGGAATATGGGGAAAAGCAACTGTGGCCCTAGGGCAGATTGTGTGAACAAGCAAAAGAGCTCAGGAATGAAATACAATTAATGAAGGTTAAAGCAAAATTCAGAAAAAAAGGAGGGTATTTAGGAAGGAGAGTTGGAGAAGGCAAGAGACTTGTGTGAGAGTGGTGGGAATGCACAGAGCTCTGTCTAGGGATGGACGTGAGCCAGGTGACAATTCACACATTAGGATTGGTGGGCAGACTATCAAGGGTGACATTGCAGTGGGCATCTGCTACAGACCTCCTGTTCAAGAAGTAGCTGAGGTGTTCTTATTGCAAATGGTTGTTAGCTCGTGTGAAAACATACAAGCCTTTCAGAGGCCCTGGGTGTGTACAGTTTTGCAACCAGAATACATTGAAACTTTCCTTTTAGTCACCAGCAGTGACTACATTAAACTTATAAAAAAGATGACTACCCAGACTACAAATAGGCCTCTTTTTTTTTTTTTTTTTTGCTCAGTAGTCAGGCACACTAAAGGCAAACTCAGACCTGATCCAAACGTCTTTGCAGCCTCATGGGAATCTTTCCACTGACTTCAGGAAGAGCTGAATAATAAATATTGCACCAAAGATGTGCAAGGCAGGCTCATTGTACAATATATTCATAATGGTGACATTTGACTGAGCTGCAATGGGCCATGAGTCATTTACTGCTAAGTGCAACAGTCTGAAGACAAAAAATGTTACACACATAACAAGGAAAGGGAGGAGGGATATGAATGCTGTGCAGAATAAGTAAAAGTTGTATTCCTCCAAAAGCTACAGAAACTAAAACCTTTTCCAGCCACAAGTGCATTCAAAGGTCTGAAAGCAGTGAAATTTTAAAGACTCAGTAAATTAAGAATGCTGGAATTGCTCTCTCAGCAACCTGAGGTAGATAGGTGTTACCTAACTATTCTAAAGTGAAGAAATGGCAGCCTGATAAAAGCTTCTTGTTTTCCAAAAGATTTGAATATTACCCATAAGTTTGTTAAAAACAGTCCTAAACAGGTTCAATCCTCTAATGCACAGTACAGCTCTGTAAAAACTCCTTAGCCACAGACTCATGAACATAACCATTAAACAAAATCTTTTTAGCGACCAGAATTGACTGAGGCTGACTCTGCCTCAGATTTCTTTTTATTATTTTGGGGACTGATTCAATCCATGATCCCAACATCCCTTTGTCCACTGGAACAGGAGCTGAATCTGAGCTTTTCTATCTCTTTCAGTAGATAGTTAAAGCAGTGTACAGTGAGGGATGGTTGCTCGCTAAAGGATGGGAAGGTGGAAGCCAAGCATGATGCCCAGCCAGCCGGGTTTGATGATCATAGAATCACAGAATAACCTGAGTTGGAAGGGACACACAAGGACCACTGAAGTCCAACTCCAGTTAAGATCATTCATCAGAAGCAAACAATTACATGATTAAAGATGTAGTTAAAAATTGCATGTAATGAGCACAGATTAATATCTGTTGGACAATTTTGGTGAAAGGGCTAAGAATCGTGAACAATAAACAGAATGACAAGTAACATTTCAATTTTCATTTAGTAATGACAGATTTGGGATCAGCTTTGTAACTATCATGAATTAGAAAGGAAGCTGAGATAAATCTCATCTTTTCCAAAGCTGATTTTCTAGGTTTTTTTCTCTTTTTTTGCATATATAAAACATTATGACATATAAGAGAATTATGAGTTTTATAATAACTGCCTCTTAGATGTAAAAAGTTAACTTTAAATATGTATAAACTTATATTTCACTACTTCAGTTGTTGAACATAAAGGCTCCATAAAATACTGACCCTGTTAAAATCAATTACAATCATTTTAATTTCCCCTTGTTAGAGTTAGGTTTTCAGTTTCTCATTTCTCAATATTTTACTGAAAATCAACGGTTAAAATAGGCAACTTTTTCTGCATTGACATCTGGCTCAAAGTTTCATTAAAATATTGTTAAAATATTGGACAGATAGATTAAATGCAACAAAACATTACTCCGAATAAATTAACCCTCCAAATATAATGAAAGCCCTCTTTCACATATGCTACTATAAAGCCTTTGTTAATAAGAATTTCCCTTCTTGGATACTCAAAACGAAGTATTGTTCATTGCCAAATGGCTCATATTAAATACAAGGAAACAAACAAAAACACAGTAAGTCTTTGACATTTTAATGACTGTGGATCAGATACTCCTACCAGAAGCCGCTCTATTGGCTAATTGCACTCCCTGGTGAAAACATTAATTTCAGGTCCTGACTTTTTCCACTAATTTTGAGTTCAAATCTTGGTGCTGGAAAGGTTTATATGCGTTACCAGTAGCCCTTAAGGACCTCATCTGAGATGAGGGTCCCTTTGGCATTGCATCATTAGAATATGAAGGAAAGCTTTTGAATAAGTTCAATGACACAAGACAGAAAGAGAGAAATGCTGAAAGTGAATGGACATCAGTGTCTCCATTTTTAAGACAGGGGATTTTCTCCTATGGGGGAAAAGGCTCTTATAGGATCCATGCTGGGGGTCTGGCTGGCTCCAAGGGCCAGCCAATAAAATTTTGTACAAACACAAGGTTCCCATTAATCTTAGCTTTTGGAATCTAAGTGTGTTACTGAATGGTGCCAGCTCCTACTGCTACCAGGAGCACTTGCAGGTTTGCACTAGTTCAGAGGATCCTCTCTCAATCTCCATTTGAAAAGGAGAGAGTTGCTATTGAATATAGATGAGATAGACCATATCTTTTCAGTAAAGTATTGTGTTAAACATAAATTACTTCTCTTTAGGAGAGACATGGTGATCAGACTTTGGAAGGACCACCTGACTCAAGAAGAATTTGGCTCACGTAGAATGGGAACAATTAATTTAAGTCTTAAAAAAGTTAAGTGAGAAAATGATGCATATGGTTAGAACTGAGACAACACTGGATTGCTGCCTACCATGATATCACAGTACTACCTTGTACTACAGGAATGTCCAGTTAAATGAGGACAAACCCACAAAGCAATGTTATTATCTAATTATGAACATTCTCCTGAGATCAGCCCAACCACAGCTGGTACCTTCGCTTGTAGACAGTCCCGTATTACGTGGAGGGAAACTAAAAAATCTTAGTGCAGGAACAGACTGAGCTTGAGCATCATGGAGTTATGGCAACATATCACAGATATGAGAAATGGAGTAACATTAAAACATTTCTTACACTACAACACTACTGAAAGATAACTCAAAGCCATGAAAGTACAATGACTTTCCTAAATAATGCTGAGAAAATGAGGAGATGCTATGTGAATTTGATGGTGAAAAAGACAGCAGAACAGACACATCGATAGGGCTGCTAAAAGCTCGGAGACCAGGTAACACGGCAACAGTTCTGACAGAGAAATCTGCCCCAATCATTCTCTTTACCCCTACACTCACTCTCATAGATACATGTAGAGAAAAAAGGATGTATTAGCTGCCTCCCTGGTCTCTACTGAAAGGTGATTTTGCCAGGTTTTTGCCCTAAGTAATTCATATTATTTTAAAGAAATAAAGACAAGCAATTACACAACACAATTACTTTCAGCACTGACTCATTATACATGAAATATTACTTGGACACGATGAAGGAAATGAGCACAAGAAATACAAGGAAGGTAAGAAATGGGCCAAACAGATCATAATGATATGTATTGAAAGTGGAACTCAAATGAGGGGCAATTCTTAAATGAGAACTTCAAGGATCCATTTTAGGATGAGTCTTTTCTTAATATTTTCACTGATGACCTGGACACAAAAAACATATATACTGATTACTGTTTGCTGATGAAAAACTGTGAATCACCAACAGTCTGGCTGAGGACAAAATATCATACACATAGTGCTGTATGACCTTGAGGGCTGAAGTAATAGAAACTGGATTAAATTTTAATACTACAAAATATAGTGTTATGCACTTGAGGGCTGCTATGAAATATAGACAGCTGAAGGCCATATAGGAAAGGATAGCCATCATAGAATGCCCAAGACACCCATTTGATATAGCTTTGAAAAAGGCAACTGAAATCATATGATGCTTCAGGAAAACTATTTCCAGCAAAGAGAAGAAAGTGTAAATGTTATTGCGTAAAGCACTTTTGATGTTGCTGCACAAATGCAGTCTATACTTCGAAACACCTGTGTTAAAAAAAGATACAAACTGGATCAGGTGCAGAGAATTCTTTGAAGATAATCAAAGACAGATTCTGTCTTCTGAGGGAAGACTTAAACAGACTGGCACATTTAGCCTGGGAAAAAGAAAATTAAGCCAAATATGACACTACATATGCATTGGGTTGGCATGGCAAGATTTTGATGTGGGAGGGCTACAGGAGTGGCTTCTGTGAGAAACTGCCAGATGCTTCCCGTATGTCCAACAGAGCCAATGCCAGCCAGCTCAGCATGGATCTGACACTGGCCAAGGCTGAGCCCATCAGTGATGGTGGCAGCGCCTCTGGGATAACATTTCTGTAGAAAAGCAGCAGTCAGAGCACAGGGTGAGAATGTGAGAGCAAGAGCCCTGCAGACACCAAGAGCAGTGAAAAAGGAGAGGTTGGAGGTGCGCTAGATGCCAGAGCAGAGATTCCCCTGCAGCTCGTGATGAAGACCACAGTGAAGCAGGCTGTCCCCCTGCAGCCCATGGAGGTCCACAGTGGATCCAAGATCCGCTTGCAAGATGGTGGAGAACCCCATGCCAGAGCAAGGGGATGCATGAAGGAGGCTGTGATCATGCGTGAAGGCCACACTTTTGTCAGGACCCCTGGACCAGTGGAGAGAGGAGCCCACACTGGAACAGTTCTGTGGGCAGGACTTGTGACCCTGTGGGCGCCCAGGCTGCAGCAGCCTGTTTCTTTGTTTGGAAAAAGCAAATAGGATCTGCTATCATCTAAGACACTTCGTATTTTCTTTGTAACACAGACTGTGACTAACTATATCAAAGGTTTCAAAATAGCTGATATTAAACAAAAGAATAGAGAAGCAATCCTGCAGCACTGCTTTCAGACTCTACTAGTTTCCATCTTGTTTTCGTGCAAATAACTGATTTACCCTAATAGTAACTGGGAAAATCAAAGCCTTGCTGGAAGAAATAACCAGCACTTTGAATCTTTAAATGTTTTACAACACTTCAGTAATTTAGAGAACATATGCATATTAATATAAATGTAACAGAAGTATAAACACAGAAAAATAACCATGAGGAATGTACTTAGAACAAACATCTATGTCCACAGTAACATACATACACCTTATCACACAGGAAAGATTCTGTGTGAGACATACATGTCTGTATAAACGAATAGTTAATTTATATCAGAATTATTTGTTACCTAACTCGCAGAAGTCTGTACAAATTGGAAGAAATTCAACAAAGAATTTTTGAAACTATTTTCTGTTGAAAAGCTTGTTATTGTTCCTTTCCCCACTATTCACCTTTTTTAATGTTAAATGGAAAGCCCTCAGAATTCCACAAAAAGCAGGAGTTGTCTACTTTTATATAACATAAAGTCACTTTATGAAGAAGGTTAAAAACATTTATAAACAAAACAACCCAGAATCATTAAAACATTTCATACTGAAAGCCAAATAAACCAAACAAAATAGCCCTTATAAAACTTACATTCTTTAAATGTAAGGCATTTGCCCTTCGAAAAGACTGCAAAGTCTGCCATGGTCTAAAAGCAAACACCATTCCAAAGGCCCAAAGAAGTGTAAAGGTCCATCACAAAGCAAAATATTCTTCTATTAGCACAGTACCTTGTGCCTTATAAACAAGACAAAGAAATTGCATTCATCGACTTTCAAACTCAGCACATAATTGAAGGAAAGAAAGTCCTCCAGTCAAACATGACTCTGTTTTAGATCAAACATAATTGTGTTCAAATTCTCTGGAATACTATTTATGATTACCTGAAAGTCTATGTTAGTATTGCCTGTCTCAACATTGCTCTCATTTAAAGTGAAATTAAATCAGAAATACTATCTTGACTAATGACTATCTGGCAGATGGAATTAGACAGAGTTAGAATGATGTCTGTGTAAATTTAATACCAGCAAGAGAATTTTTTCTTTAAAAATTTCCATCTTGCCCCTTGTCCCACTTGGACAGGATGTGGTGCCTATGTAAGCCCAAGAATGCTTTATTCAGTGAAGTAACTATTCAAAGAGACTGATTATAAAGGACTACAGATATACATGAGCAGAGGCTTATGAAGATGAGAGACAGTCATGCACTGAAACTACTTGAATAACATCCTTCTACAGACTGGAGATGTGATGTTGCAGTTACAGCAAAAAAGATCAGGGTTGACATTTCTGTTTGTACAGCAAGAACTCAGACTGCATAGCAAAGTTTTCTTTCTCCTTCCTTCTTCCCTTGTCAGTCCACAAAGACACAAAGGATAGTAACTCTTACTTTGAAATTAATAAGTAAGTTTGGTGTGAAGGCAGAATCTTTCTATCCCTGCAATTTGTACTGAATGGCTAGACAAAATTAATGAACTCCAAAACAAGCATGCAGAAAGATCCATAGCATTAGCTTTCCTTTTTTGCCAATTATTAGCATGAAAGCAGGAAAAACTAAAGGAAAACAGCACACACTTGGTTCCCTGCACAGAACATGAGGTGACATCAAAAATGCTTTTCTTACTAACAATTCACCATGACAACAAAATTAAAACAATGTTTTTGTAAATTCAAAGGTCATTAGCAAGGCTTCACCAGCACCTTTTACAATCTTTACCAAAGAACATAATCCATTCTTTTCAACATAGGAAAGAAGGAATGGGTAAGCAAATGGAATTAGTGTAATTTCCATGTATTACCAGAACATTCTTTACAAATGAAATTATTTCAGTTTAATCCTTTTTATGAAAAAAGAAAAATCAGTTATTTGAGGAAAATGTTTTCTTACAGATAATCTGTTACAGATGCAGAATACATATGTTATTAATCTAAATCTGATCTAGCCTTTGTGGTTCTGCCATTATTGTGGATATGAGAGCATCTGTTACTTCCTGGGTACAAGTGTATGTGCCTGGTTCCACACCAGCATAAGCATTACTCATTATGTATGCATTGTTTTCTAGAGGAAAGACAGTTAAGGGCCTGCTCTGGAGGAGATTCATGGAATACTCCTCTCTCTTACAGCCAGAAACCTAAATGTGCTTAACCTGACCTTTTGATTTAGGGAGTATTTCCAAATCTTGGGAAGCTTGGGAGAATCAGTGTTTGCAAACCATGGATTACTGTACTTGTACTTCTCATTCAGAAATACAAAATTTCTGTCATACATATTATTGCATATATATATATATGAGATAAATACATTGTTTTCCTGGCCAGAAAAAATGTACAGTGACAGGTAATGCTAAAAATAATATTATTGATGTGTTGTGGAAATGAATTCAGGGCACTTTCTCATGACTGTCTTAGTACTGCTATATAAAAGGAATGCAAACATTTCTTGTATCAGTAAAAAGATGATAAGCCCAGAAGACTGAAAAGTATCACTTCCCCAAATATACCAATATTCCAAATATCTAGAACTGGTGGGTTCTAATGGCTCCTAATATTATGAAAGTATAAAAACTGAAATTCATCAGTATAGACAGAGTTGCTGAAACCTAGGATTCAGGCTGAGAAACCAAATATTTGTGAAATGACAGTTTTACTGTGAGCCATCATAGTGGAGAGGAATAGTGAGAGAGTGGCAACAGTATGTTATCAACAGATTGCAAAAGACACAATTTCATAGGCTGCTTTCAGATAACCAAACATAAATGGGTAAAGGACATTCACATCAGGGATCCAAAGGCAGCTGGACTGACCTAATTATTTATTTTAATATGCTGGTAGCCACAGAATCTAGTTTGCAGACAAAAAGGGACATTGTCATATAGATCTTGACACAGTCAATGTAATCAAGTACAAAAAGGACTGAGAGGAAAACAGGAAGAGAAGAAGCTCTCAAACATAGGAAGATAATAGAAAAAGTGCAATTTTACCCACTGTTATTGTAATAACACATATTGTCATCATACTTTTAACCTCACATAAGATTTATTTCTCAACTGGTATGCACCAGGTGTATTGCAACAGTGCAGTCCACCAGAAGAGGACCTGACTGCTAGCATTATAAGACAACCAAAAAAGACAATTTTTACTAGGACTGGAGTGAACATTTATTTCTGCAATACAGAAATGGTAAGGATTAGTATGGAAAAGGACAAGCTGCAATAGAAGCATCTATTTCTTCCCACTACTCTACTTTTGAAGAAATATTTATGTTAATAATTAATAAATATTCAACAATTCTCTAGATACTGACTAAAGCTCAGAATATCCATGCCTCAGATAACCAAAGTGTCAAAGCCTATGACTGCATTTCTAGCAAATTCCATTGGCAATATTGAATTCAGGGACCACCATGAAGTTACTACTGCAGAAAGAATAAAATTTTAGCAATGCTTTTTCTGGACATCATAATTCAGAGCTGTTCTAGTAGTATGAACATAATTTAGTAAAAGCTAGCATCTGTGGGATGAATATCGTATTTCAAATGTGACAGCATATCATATTTCAAAACTGAACAAAGTCACAGCTTTCCTATAGATAGGGAGTTTAACAAATATGAAGTAAGCTGTATCACTCCTTGAGACATGTTCCTCCAGCATGAATTCCTGCAGAATACTCATGCAGAGCTTTTTCATTCCTGTGTCTAACTCCTTTAGGCAATAGGACTGCTCCTTCTGAAGTAATGCTCAACAGAAACTAAGGCAGGGAGATAAAAAGTATTGGTAAACCCTGAGTTAAATTTGGATTTATGCAAATACTATTTATTTATGACATGCCAGCAGAGACCCATGTGAATTTTTCCAAATACAATCAAGTTTTGCCAGATCCAAGTGAAAAAAAAGATATTTCTGCTACACAAATACTGATAGAAGACAGAAGTACGTACACCTTTTGGACAAAGAGACAATCACTTACAAGAATCTTTTTTACATTCCCTGCCCATCATATGTTTTCCCTGAAAACACTGTAACGATAACATAAGTAACATAAAATTCTGGTCTCTTATATAAGACAACAACTGATTTCTCACTGTGAACTGACAGGCTACAATCTCAGACTTACCAGTGTAAAAAACATTTTAAGCAGTTCTGTCTTGTCACCCAAATAATTTTGACCCAGTTTATGCAGAAATGTCCCAACTGTAGTGCTTAAAATGCACACTAAAATTACATGTTTTCTTCATTCTGTTCCAACACTTAAAAAAATAGTAATTCTTTCCTGGTTTGCAAATAGATATGAAATTGTGTCTGGCCAACATTGTACGTGGCATTTTTTTGGAAAACAAAGCATAAAGATATCCTTTTTTTTCTTTTTTTTTGCAAAAGTTAAAAATACAATAGTGAATACAGATAGAACAACTCCAAAAGGACAGAGTCTCCTTTAGATATGCAAGCCAGGGCAGAATTTGTGGTAGAAATAGCAGTATAGGTTTCCACAGTAATGATTCAGTCATTATATGATCGTGAACTGCTATCCTGCTCACATTAGTGAATTATGCTGCAGCTAAAATCATTCATTATCTGGATCTGTCTTGGGGGACATTTACTTCACAGCTGGGCTATTACCACAATTTATATAGCAGACATACCTGCTTTTAGCTCATTCAGATAACAAAGCAGTCTTTAAACAGGTTTTTAACCTGACACAATCATCCATTCTAACACCTAGCCCTTTCATATTCAGGACTAAATACGGTATTGAATTGCTATTTTTAAGGCTCTGTTGAGGGTAATAAGATATCACCTCACAAACTCTTTACTGGTTTGTCCTCCAAGGGACATGTATTTGAGTAAGGATAGCACAAAACAGACTCCAAATGGATCCTGAGTTAAGGGCCAAACGGAAGGAATCCAATCCATTTTTAGCTGAAGTCAAGACTTAAATTTTCAGTTGTTCCTGTAAATACACAGAGGTCTTACAGATACTTTAGGCATCCAGTTAGACCACTTGTTCTCTTCAGAGACACAAACACATCCATACACAGACCAATGATCTCAAAAGATGGACAACTTGGCTTCATTTGTGGCTTCAGTTACCTTACACTGAACTGTCACACAGGTTGTTTCATGGATCCCTTTCTTCTGAAGAAAAATTTCTTAGAGAAGTAAACACAGACTCTCTCCTCACTGTTCCTTATCTGTGCAAAACTGATCCTCCACTCTAGTATTTTCTGTTCATACATGATTTTTTCACTCAGTTAGTATCTGCTTAAAGGAAAATTATGTAGGGAGTCTTACAGAGTACCAAACACTTGACTGGATCCACTGATGTGCCTCATGCATGCAGATATTTGATGAAAATGGCACACGCATTAACTCTGGAGACCAAAAAGAGGAGTCCATTCTTTGAAAGCCCCTATATACCTATATTTTTAGTATTTTTGCTTTCAGAAGGAAGAGCATACTTACCAAGGGGCAGATAAAGTAGCTACAGTTCCTGCTCAATCCCATTTGCTTTGTAAAGACTGATGCGCTCTCCATGTCATATGACAAAGGACGTGTTGTGCTGTTCAATAGCACCCTTATTCACATCCTGACTATATCCAGTCCTGATGTATAGTAGTACTGTGTGGACAGATTGCTTTCATGACAGTTTTGAAACTCAGAGGGAGCCAGTTTGAATTGCAATTTTATTTTTACCCATCCGATAAGTGATGCCTACAATGTAAGACACAACTGTCTCCAACATGATGCCAGTGTAAATAAATGGACTCCTCTGAATAGTTACCTTATATAACTTTAAAGGCCATGACATGACCCTGGAGAGATTCAGAGTCCAAGTATCCCATTGGCAAACAATCTTGACATTTTTTTGGTTCCCATCTTTCTCTTGTGGTAGCTACATAAAAATGTGATGAATTTAGGAAACTGCTCCAAAAACTATATGAAAAGACACACATGCATCTTGAATTCTGGACTCTTGGATAGCCAGAATAGTATGACTCAGAGGACTCGATAAGCTTTCCAATCATCTATTTCACAAAAGTTCTTCAAGCACTTTTCAAACATTTTCAACTACAAGTGTGTGATTATTTTAGCCCTTTGCACTTCCAGTGTGAAAAGTGCAAATTAAACCAGACTAATTATGCACATTCTTTTTATACAGGATGATATTTATCTCGAGTGGTGTAATTGGTACTTTGGTTATGTGTGCAATGTGCAACGGAGTGTAATACAGAGATACCAAGCTAACAGGAAAGAACATGATCATAGTAATTACAGCAAGAGTGTGGACAATGTGGAAGGGAGGAGAAATTGGAGCAAAATTAACTTCTGGAACAAAACCTTCTTTAGCGACCACACTTGGGCTTCTCTAAACAGTTTTGGAATATTTTTACCAGTGAATAAACAGAAGTGCCATGCAGCCATTGTCTTTGATAGATAAGAAAAATGTTTGCATCTCATTATTGGATCCTACTAGAGCAGATTTATTTTAATCAACCAAATCCATACTCCTTTACTAGACAGAAGCCAAAGTCTTCCAGAATAAATGGACACCTCATTACATAGTCCCTGGGGCTTTATTGCTCTGCCTGGATAGTTATTATACTATCAAGGTTTCCATGACAACTTTCTTTGGTCACGATGGACCCCAAGTAAAGTCACTCATTAAAAGTGATAGGACACATTTTGGTTCAAAGCTAGATGCAACAAACTTTCACTTTCCATCTTATTCTACCTACTGTGACAGAAGTACTCACAAGGGATTCCCAGCTTCTTTAGCCACATGCTGTATTCTCCACTGGATCCACTTGTGGAACTGTTCAGAGGAATCCAAAGATGCTGTCAGGACTGAATAGGAGAAACAAAATAATGAAATAATGTGGTCTTATTTCCATATTTCACATGGAAATAAGACCACATGAACCGACTACACATATGTAAGAAGCGCCAGATACCATGTCATTTATCTACTTTTTCGAAAAAGCATGTGGACTCGTTCAACAGCTGTGCTGCATCCCATTAGAGGCAATACCACAGAGGGAGAAAGAAAACACTATCCTGGGGAAGGATTTCTGAGAAAAGGAGTTAGCAATTAGCTACAAATTGCTTAATTAATGAAGAATAAAATTATGACACTAATTAATCTTGTGATAATAGACTGATTTAAGGATTGCTGATAAGTACTATTACTAGTCAGCAATGCAGCCATATCACACAGTATTTAACTGGCTTTAGAAAAGATGAAATTGTAAAAGGGATTTACAGACATTTAACTGCTTGTCTCCTGTTACTGTTAGCAGCCATGTGGTTAAATCACCACACCTCATTTTAAAGAAACAATAGAGATTTTTTTTAATTATTTCAATTCTTTATGTCTCCCACAACAAAACTGTCCATTTTGTTGACACTTTGGTCTTTGTCTCATACTACAAAAAACACTTGGTTACCAATATCCTATTATATGTATAGTTGCTAAGATGATGAGTGTGCTATCAGATATAGGATGAAGACAGTGGTCTCTTGTGCTTTACAGCTGTTTTCAGATGTATGTACACACTATAATAACTGTGTAATAATCCTGCCTTCTTCGAATAATGTTTCTGCTGGCTTAATTGATTTATTCTTGATTTTTAACTACTTCTCCCCTGAAAAATGAAGCAAATTCAAAAACTATTTTACACAGAATGTTAATTTAAGTGTTGCAAAGACATACTTTTGGAGGGCGGTGAAAAGGAGGAAAAATATATCACAAAGCAAAACTAATATATTAATGGTGAATATGAGAGAAGACAATGGCAAAGTTAAATAACAGCTTATTACAAAGTATAAATCAAATTTTATGCCATTTTCTTAGGCCTCTCACAGACAGTCACCTCTCACATAAGTGACTGAGCATAGAGCCTGCTCTTCACTGGAGCGCCTGCCTGCTCTATGGGGCTCAATTCAAATCAAAATGGGAAGAAACATCATAAAAACAGCAAGAGTTCAGAGAAGTGCCCAGTCCACAGATCTTAAATTTTCTATTTGATCAAGAGCCACTAAGCAGAGAGCAGAGCTGGATTGCACCAGCTATCATAAAGCTTTTAGCAGTCAAGACACCCTCAGGGCAAGGGTGGGGTCTGGAGAATGGGAAACTTCTGAAAGCTTTAAAGAGGAAGATGAGTTTGAAGTAGGTAATTTGTTCTACCTCCAACTTCCATCCAAACTATCTCTATGTTCTCCATGGTTTTTACTTAGGAAATAATACATTGCACTCTCCTCAGCTTCATCACTCTACCTGGGATTCTTGGTTAACAACCCAATTGATATTTTCAAAAAAATTTGGCCCATAACAGTAAATATTGCTATTCTATTAAGAAGTCTGTATAGCAGTAAGAGGACTAATTAGCAAATTTTTCTTAGAAACCCAGTCTCAGTGGACCACTTTTTCTCTTTAAAACAAAAGTGCTCCAACTGCACTGCCTGAATTGCAAAGGCAGGGATTGGGAAATACCCAAGAACTGCCAAGAACTGCCCTCTTGTAGGAGATCAGGTCGAAGATCATCTAAGGAATCTAAGACGTGAAGGCACACAAGTCCATGTGGTCAATGTCTCTATGTCCAAGTCAAGACCAGTGACAAGCAGCGTTCCTATGGAGTTGGTATTGAGACAGGTGCCATTTTAATATTTTTGTTTGTGATGTGGACAGTGGGATTGAGGGCACCCTTGATGCCAAAATAGCACAGAAAAACTGCTCAAAGACAGAATTTTATCTTTAAGCAGCAAAGATAATTATTGTATACAACATTGGAGAGCTCCCAATTCGCATCAGACAAAGTAGCTCTGAAATTCCAGTTTAAAGTTAGGGGATTTATACAGTTTTCAAGGAGGGGGGCAGAACATTTCTACATAGATATTCACTAGGTCTAGTCATTTAATTATAATATTCATGCTAGGTGGGGTTTGGGTGGATCTTGAGATGGAGACATCTTTTGGGGAGAATTTCAGTGGTCGTTCCTGTTTCTTCATCCTTAGAGGGGTTGTTTACTCTCCTCTTCCTTGGTTGAACTTTTTACCTTTCTTTGTTTTGCTGGCTGCATGCAGGGGCCTGCAAAGAAACCTCCTGACCCATGACCTCCCTATCTCTCCGGATGCCTACTGCTTATTTCTGTTTCTGCTATCTCTCCTGGTACAAGATGGGAGGATTCCCTCTGGTAGTCAATCTTTAGGAACCTGGTTTCTTTCTCCGTTATACTTTGACATAAACCTCATATTTCTCAAGGCCCAGTGCTGAATCTCCTAAGCTGACTTTTAAATCCTTGCTCTGCTTCACCCTCAGCAAGTTTGCTGATGACACCAAGATGTGTGGTGTGGTCAACACCCTGGAGGGAAGGGATGACATCCAGAGGGATCTTAGGAATCTTGAAGGCTTAAGACGTGGGCCCATGAGAACCTCATGAAGTTCAACAGGGCCAAGTGCAAGGTCCTGCAGCTGGGTTGGGGCAATCCAAAGCACAGGTACAGGCTGGGCAAGAATGGATTGAAAGCAGCCCTGAGAAGAAGGACTTGGGAGTGCTGGCAGATGAGAAGCTTAACATGACCTGGTAACATGTGGTTGCAGCCCAGAAAGCCAACCACATCCTGGACTTCATCCAAAAGAAGTGTGGCCAGCAGGCTGAGGGAGGTAATTCTCCCCTTCTAACTAGTTCTTGTGAAATACCACCTGCAGTGTTGCGTCCAGCTCTGGGGTCCCCAGCATAAGGACATGGACCTCTTGGAACAAGTTCAGAGGAAGTCCACGAAGAGGATCAGAGGGCTGGAGCACCTTCCTTATGAAGAGAGACTGAGAAAGTTGAAGTTGTTCAGCCTGGAGAAGAGAAGGCTCCAGGGAGACCTTAGAGCCACCTTCTGGTGGGGGGGTCTGCAAGAAAGATGGAGATGGACTTTTTACAAGGGTACGTAGCAATAGGATAAAGGGAAATGGCTTTAAACTGACAGAGGGCAGATTTAGATTAGTTACTAGAATTAAATTCTTTACTGTGAGGGTGGTGAGGCACTGGCACAGGTTGCCCAGAGAAGTTGTGAATGCCCTATCCTTGGAAGTGTTCAGGGTGAGGTTGGATGGGGCTTTGAGTCACCTCGTCTAGCGGAAGGAGTTCCTGCCCAAGGCAGGGTTGTTGGAACCAGGTGATCTTTAAGGTCCCTTCCAACCCAAACCGTTCTGTGATTCTATGAAAAAAACACTATTGACCTTTTCTTTAAGAAGACATAGACAGCAAAAGCTTTCCTATGGGTCTTCTGAGATGATATTCCACAATTACATGTAACCATGGTGTTTGACAAAAACTGTAGTCTATTTCATTCAATGGCTTAATGCTAGCTAGTCAACCAAAAGCCACAGGACTTCACACAACTGAATGATGGGTCTTGCTAGAAGCTCCTAAAAATACAGGTGCCTACATTCTTTCTTAGTTAATTAAAATAACTACTGATCATGACACTCAGATGCAGTAAAGTATATAATATGACATCTTAAAATATGTTGGAATTAACTATCACAACTCAATGCTTCTTTCTGGGAAGTCTTTGTGTGGACTTCAACATATATGTAACTAACAACAGAAACTGAGCACCTATTAATACGTAGCAATTTGAAAGAATCAGTAGTGCTTAAATGACGCATTTTGGTGCTTAAATGGGTAGGTGACACTCTGAAGACACTGAGAGTTCAAAAAGTTTGCATTAAAAAGGAGTGGGGCTTAGAATATGTTTTTAATATCTAAGAATTTTTTTCTTTACTATTAATGCACTGTAGTCCAATCATAGTGAAAGAGTGAAAGTACAAGCAGCAGTAATTCAACAAGAGTTTCCCCAAGTCCTCTCTGTTCCATCCATCCTGTTTGTTGTTCTTCAGTCCTTCCCTTTTCCTTTATTAGCTCCCTCCAGTTACACAGAATTATTTGAAAGTTAGAATCAATATAAGAAGTCTTGCTATTCTTAAAACAGCTTTGTCCTTATCACTATAACAAAACAAAACCAAAGAAAACACTTGCTACTGGCATATAAATGAGTACAATTTCTATTATAAGGTCCCTGCTTAGCTTCCTCTTCTTCTTTTTCAGATTAAATTTTACACCTGTTATCTCTTCTGGTAGGCAATAAATAGGAGAGAAGGTAAGTAAAAGGAAAAAAAAAAAGGGAAAAAATAAGGGAAAAATAAGGAAATTATGCAGGAGAAAAGCAGCTGTGGTGAGTTACACTGTGTTTTGGGGATGCTACAAATTCTTTAAGCTATGTTCTGCTAAACAATCCAAAACCTTGAACCGCCTTTTTTTGCAGTTACATCTGCTGAAACCTGGGACCAGAAAGGCAAGTGTTAAATGGCCAGGAAGCAGGTACAGCTGAGACCCTGCAACTCATCAGCAAATGCTGACACCTTGGTAAGAGCACACTATATAAAAGAAAAAGCCTGCTAGGAGGAAGTAATATAGCTTTTTTTCATGAAGCTGTAGCTTTTAATTGTAGTTTGGATTCTTTCTTTGTGCCCTGTAATGGTAAGTATTTTTATTTGAGTTGTTTGTTTTATTAATCTGCTGCGATGTGTAATTTAATAAGAGGGTTTTATTCCTTTTTGCTCTGAGAACAGTAGAAGAATAGAGAGCTTGTCTTACAGTAGCTATGGTGTATTCTTCTTTTTTGCCAAGAAAACAACAATTGCTGACTCAGAGAGGTACTAGCTAAGTTGTCTTGAGATGAGGTATGCAAAAAAACAAACCAAAACAAAAAAGTTAAGAATGTGAGGGAGCTGACTGGTAAGATCTGGGTTACTTGGCTGAACCATAGCAATTTTGTCTCTAAATATAAAACAAAATTGTTTTATAAACAAAACAAAATTGTTTGTACACTGAAACATCTTGTATGTAGTGTTATTAAGCTTAGAACATATATTTTAAATGGAACAGGCTAATTATCAAATAATTTTCTTGTGTAAGCACAAAATAACAACTAAAAGGGATGAAAAGAGGTACTGTCCTGTAATTTTTCACCAATGCAACATGAATGTTCTTCTGCTGTTTGTTGAAAAAGGTGGAGTTGACAGACATAAGACAGTTGTTGGCCTCTAAACTGGAAAACTGATTTCTCTGTATGTGGAGACTTGCATCTATATAATTCCTGGATGAAACTCTTGATAATTTTGATTCTTTGTCTGGTAGTGTTTGTTTGGTTTTGGTGGAGGTTTTTTGTTGTTAATTGGGGACTTTTTTTAAGGCGTTTCCTTATTTTGGCATGAGTTTTTCCTTGAGGGGCGTGTGATATTTTCTTTAAAGATATTTTGGCTAGCTAGTACTAATAATTGTTACCTTGGGAGTCCCTAGGATGGGTGCTGTATTCACTTTCAAGATATAGGTAAAGCCTGTGTACTTTTTGTCAATATTCTATGAAAAAAGCACTTAAAGCTTGTGTAGTGCTGGTAACTAAGTTGGTGGTATATGAAGCTGACAGACTACTATGAGGAGGTGATGAAATGCAGCTTCAGTATACCCATGAATATTCTTAATCCCTAAGAGCTGTGGGCATTTGTAGCTTGTGAAAAGTAGTACACCTCAAAAAGACAAAGCTTAAATTTAGAAAATCTCTTCCTGCGGTATGAAAAGGCCTGGTCTTTTGGAGGTACTGCATTTGCAGCTTCCAATGGTGTCTGTCATAATTGGGTTATTGAACTAAAGGCAGATTCAGCTCTGATGTGAAAGGGGTAGAAAGCCTGAACCTGTAGAAGGTCTGCATCAAGGGGGAATGCCAGGATCCATCTTGTTCCGCCACCATCCCAATGAGAAAAAGGGTGTTTCCCAATACCTGCCTTAGACAGTGCTATTGTCTTTGGATATGCTATAACCATGGGAGAGCGCTTTAGACATATTGCACTGCTGTGACATTTGTTTATGGTAGCTTGTAGTAATAAGGCAGATGAATGGGAAATAGGATCACAGACAACAGGGCTGGGTGTTTTGTCAGTGCTCCTCATGTTGAGCAATGGCACAGCATAGCAATCCCAGGTAGGCATTATACCTGACTGGTTCCATACTGGAAACAGGAGAGATGTGTCAGCTTGGTGCTGGACCTGAATTAGTCACATTTATAGACAAAAAGGTAACCTATTATGAGAACAAACTGTGCTAATGTTACACAGCTCTAGGCACTGAGGTTGTTAGCTGGGAATGGCACAGTGAGAATATGTGGGGTTCTGTGTTACTAGCTAGCAGAAGTTTACTGTACTGCCAGAGTAGAAGCCATATGGATGGAAACATCTGAGTGGGTCTGAGGAAAGAACCTTAAATATGAACACAGGTCGAAAGTTAATGTTATATTTTAGCACTGCCTCTAAGATTTACGCTAGACCCAATTTTTATTCCTTTTAATGTTTTATGGTTGCCAGGGTACCCAGTAAAATGCAAGAAGAAAGGCTTCTTACAGAAGTTGCTAAATATAATTGGATTTTTCACCCTAGACCATATTCTAAATCCTCAGATTTAGGGACCCTCACAGCAGTAATGGCTACAAAAGTTATTATTTGCAAGTGGTTTATCAGAAAATCTAGACAACTGCCTCTCAGGATGTTAAAATACAAAACTGGATTTATCCTGCTCCTAAAGAATCTTGCCTGTCAATCAGTTATAGCCATCAATTCTGTCTCTTTCGGATAATAGGAATGTGATCGATTTTCCCAAGCGAGTTGCTGAGTTCCTGACTCACTCTGGCCTAAGCCAAAATGACTCAGAGCCACAATTTTCCACCCCCTCACCCCATTATCTGTTGTGGGAGAAAACCAAAGCACATGCACTAGATGAAATGCTAACATCATCAGTCAACACTTAATGGATGCATATTATTTCATTATTTGTATTGATTGTCACCATAATGTCTAGTGACAGCAGAATGCTAATTGCTCCAGATGTCAGGAAACTGTCCCACAAAAACAGGGTTCTGACACTGAAGACTGGGAGATAGTGTGTACAAATATAATAGAAAAGACATGCCAGTCTTGGAAGCTATTAATGATAAAGCACCATATGCAGGGTTTGTCTCACTGGTAAACATGTTTATCATGTGATTCTTCTTGCATATTAAAAATGTTAAACTTCACAAGCGGGTATCTACTGAGCAGTCATTGATTGAAATAACTTGCTGTTAGACAGCTTCTATTTTTATGTATCATACCAAGACTTTTCCTTTTTCATTTATTGCCTCCAGCAGCATCCATTTGACTTTATAAATTTTTATCTTCCTCACCTGTATGCTGTATTTTGTACATATGCAGGGAAGAGCTTAAGGTGAAAAGTTACAGAAAAAGAGAAACAGAATGCCCACATATGACAAAAGAACATGACTGGAAAAAAAAATTGTACCCAGATTGTCTGGCTCAACTATCCTACCAGAAATAAAATTGGATTAGACTTAATCAATGATTCTACTTGCACTAGGGGAAACATTGTTTTGGATAGATATTCATATTAGCAGTCCTTCATAGGAGTAGATTCTTACAGGAAAACTCTCCTGGGATAATACATTAAGATGAACTGTGCTTTGAACATACATAGCTGTGCTTCCAAGTAAACTAGGCAGTTTATGGTATTATGTCTATGGCTATCTGTAAAACTTAACTGGTAGGTATGGCAAATGGTTCTACATAAATTGCAGGTCTGTACAACTGCAGGACTAACAAGTAATTTAAATGTAGGATAGTGTAGGGGTTCTGTGTTCCAGCAACTCATAATCTGTGATCAGAATGGTTTCCCTATATTCAAAATAGAGCAGAAAGAGTTTGGCTTGAAGTAAGATACTACTAAAATCGCCACCTTAAAATCATAATTTACTGCTAGCTGCCAAATCTAAATAAATAGTGGTTAAAATGCTGGATTACAGCAGTACCAAGGTATGAGTTTACACTCTTGTCAAGAGCAATTACTGCAATGATCACTGAATTTATGCCAAAACAATATTAATTTCTATACTAAAATGTTTATCTAGCTTCAAGTCCTTCACAGAAAGACTACGTATCTTCACTCATTCTGTTTTAAACTTTCACTTCAGTATCCTGAAGCCTTCAGGATGTCTCAGGAAATATGTCCTGCAGTATCCTGATCAGTTATAACCTTTTTTTTTTCCCCCCTTCCTCCCACTGTGTTCTTTCATTTATCCTGATGTATATAGCCTGCCTTGCAGAACTGCAAGGGGAGCTGGCAGGGATCCAGGACAACCTGTCAGCACATGCAGCAGTGAGGTGATGAGTCAGCAGAGACACTCTCATTGCAGTCTGCTGCAGCACAGCTCACTTCCAACCTCCCTGGAGGTAACTCTTTTCTTTTGACATTGAAAACTGTCCAGATTTTCCGCTCATCCTTATTTTGATGAAAAGGAGAATGTGTTCCTCTCTGAACCTGAAAACATGGAGCTGCCCTACAAAAGCTAATAACCCAAGGAACAGAGGCCCTGTGTGATCTGAGGATTATTTGAGGCTTAACCTGAGAACAAGGCTGGCAGTTTTGTAAAGCAACTCATTAAGAATCTTTGCTTAAACTGCAGTATTAAAACTACTGAAAACCAGCACAATTTGATGGCACTTTTACCACATTACATTCTGTATATCCCCAATGTGATACCTGCACACAGAAAGATCCAATAATTGCTACATATACTGGGATTATTTAGACTAAGATTAAATTATCTGGGGTTCAGAAATGTCTGCTTTTAAAGGAGCTATAGTGAAAGGACGTAAATGTGACCAGTTGTGTGTTCAGGTATTTATTTTGTCTTCATTTTTTAAACTGCTTTTTTAATAACAAGAATTTAAAGGGCTCCCTCTTGTGTCAAGAAGAATGCAGTATCGTGTTTGGCAAAAATTAGTTTTTGAACAGAATTAAAATTTGTCTGTGTTTATACAGAAAAGTCTAGCTATCAGGATGTTGTGGTGACTGATGAGAAGACTGTACATACCTAATCCTTGTTGCTTGGGTACTCTTTGAGACTACCCAAAAGAATTATCCAAGCACGACTTGATAGTTACCTTTCAGCTGCATATGCAGAAGGGTAGGGAAAAATAGCTTGTGAACCGTATATGTATTGCACCCCATCTAATTTGCTAATGCAGACTAGACTATATTGTGTCTCAGATCTGTCCTTCAGTATAAAGCTCTGTAATACCTCAGCACAGAATATCTGGATTAGCATAGCTTAATTTACTTTTGGTGTTTTTCACAGGTGAGCAAATCTTCACCTTGTAAAGCAATAAACTGGAGGAAAGCTCTGAGCATAAATGAGTCAGTGAACAGCAGTGAGGAAGCATAAATGGGATTTCAACAAATTTCTTTGTTCCTTCTCTCTATTACCTACTAGCTGATAAAGTTTTAACTTAGACTTTTAACACATTAAAGCTTTCTTCACAATAATTAATACCCATAAAACTGTGGAATTAAGAACTGGGACTTTGTCATAGCATGGGGCATACTTTGGTAACTTTGGATATTAAGCAATAATCTTGGAAAGGAAAACAGAAGAGGAAAAATTCCCACTAAGGTCTTGGTGACCTCAAGAGGTAAATTAAATGTATCAGGAAATATATGTGTGCACACACAGGAAGTGTCTATCATAGCTTTTGAGAAAGCAGGTCTGAAAAGCTTTGTTTCAAGACAACAGACTTCAGTTCTGTGGTTTCTAACAAAATCTGTTCCTGTGTAGTTATGAATTAAAAAACCAAAGCAAATCCCAAAACCAAATCAAACAAGGCTCACTTCAGAGTGAGATTAATCATACTGATGACTTTAGAGCCTGATAAAGCTATTTTGCAGATAACTCGCTTGAGATAATCTCAGTTCATCTTGATTCAGAAGTCTGGTGGCACAGACAAAGGAGGTTACATTTACTAATTTAAAGGTGTGGGCTTTAAAATACTATATTGTGAACTCTGCTGTAGTCATCCTTCCTAAAAAGGAAGGAGCAGCCTTACAGGCTGTGAACAGAACGAATGATAATGACTACCAGTATCAAATTATATATGCTCTTAAAAGCCAGGACTTTGAGAAGTAAGAACAAATTATTTGGAGGAAGATGCTCACCGAGGGAGTTACTATTTGTTCACAGAGAGGAAAAAATTGAAGCAGAACCATTCAGCATCTTAGAGTTTCTTGTTTAAGAGCTTGTATAGTGGCACCCCACAATCTATTTCCTCACTTCAGAGAAGAACTGATGACGGTAGACTTAAGTGAAGAGTAACTGAAAGGGTTTATCAAATGTAGTGTGTACTTAAGCTCAAAACTGCTGCTCTGAAAAGACCTTACCAGTTGCCACATAGGACTAGATACATCTAAACCTAAAACAACTCCTTTTATCTATCCAGCCATACAAACTTAGTTTTCTGAGTGTAAACACCATCATGATCTTAATGGAATGGAGACAACTGTCTCATATTCCAAGCCTGACAGGATGAGGCAAGTGGGCATTTAATTACCTATTTCTCTTGAAGGGCTCATTCCAAAACTGTCTGAAAGGTACCTATAAAAGAACCAAGTTGCATTAGATACATATACACAAAAATATTTTTAAAATCCCATTTTATCTTAAATATGGGCAAACACTGCTACTCTTAATCAATAATCTAATCTAGTGGCTGGGGTACCTGCCTGGGAAAGTGTGGGAGGCCAAGCTTTTCAGTTGGAGAACGCCTAGTATCTTCCTTCCTGGATTGTTTTTTCTCTCATGGGGTATCAGCAAACTGCAGGCTGTTCTAGCAGAGAGGTACTCTCAGAGGTTTTAATAGCCTGTGTGGAGAAAATAATAATTAAAAAAATCAACTGATCAATAAAGCTCATGAGTTGTATCTTCAGTGAAGTGGTAAAGTCAAGTAAATGTCAAGTTAGGCATTTGAGACCTAGCGCTAATATTAACAATAAGTCAATGTAGATGTATTTTTCTAGCCAGTTTGCATTTTTTTCCAGCATAGCTTTGCCTTGTGAGAGATTGGCATACCTAAAATGGGGTCACTACAAGTTTATTTCATGCTTACATTACTTCTGTTTCAATTCTATAATGCAAAATATTGTAAGAGGTAAAAGTCAATCTATTTAAAGGTGGAAAACTTTGAAAATATTCTGCTTTCTGCTTGACCCAAAATAAAGGTAGAAGCTTTCATGCTGACCTTATTTACTTGTTTTGTGGCAGGAATACATACTTGAGACACCAGGCTAAGTCATAAAGCATGCTTGGGCTGTCCTTTGCATGTTGCTTTTGCATTCCCATTAATAAAATGAACTGTGGAACTCAAAATGGTTATGCGTGGAATTCCTTTCGGTAAACACTGAGAGGAGAACATGAGAGCTTAAGTGCCTGCAAAGCTAATGGTTTGGAGGTGAGGTTAATTATTCCTTGCAATAGGAAAAGGACTTATCCTGAAATGGTAATGGGTAGCAGAACTTGGCATTTGTTACTTTAATACTGAAATGGGATACACTGGGGCCTTTGGTGTCACTCAATCAATTTGCTGGATGAGGCTGGAATTTGGGTAACCTAAGGTAGGGTATATAACAGATACTTAGGGTGGGGGTGGAGGAGGTATGCTTTTATTCTAAAGTCACTGAGAACACTTTTGACCAAGTTACTAAGAAAATGTCATTCCTTTGGGTGCCATTTTGTCCAGCCTCCACTATGGCTAAGGTTTTGTATACTAGAAATTAAGGCGTGAGACAAATACTAGAAAGCATTTCCCAAAGAAACCTCAGGCTTGTGCTCTTGACACTTTTCAGAAAGAAAATTAGGTTTGTGGTTTCTTAGTAGGCTTTTGTACCTCATTTCTGCTTAACCTCAGGTGATGAAATGTAACACAACCCTTAAACAAGGCTTGGATTTGAAATTGTGTATGCAGGATTTTGGTATGCTGATTTAAACAACAATTTTTACACCAGAGAGGGTACTGTGACACTGATTTTTCTGCACCTACATGATAGCAAACCTCACTGTTTTAGGTACCATCATCAGTCAGCATCAACATTCCTGGCTCGTGTATAACTCTTGACAGCGAATGCTGTAGTCTGACTTGATATAATCAAGCTTTTGTGTTAGTCGCAGAGCTGTCAGGTGGTCAAAAGGCACTGCAGCTTATTCCTAGACCCAACCTAACAATCTCTACCACAGCAAATACAACAGACTGCAAGATGAAAAACATCCCACCCTACACATCTTTCTGGCAGACTGTATGAACCCAGCAATTCCTGTAGCTTAACTACATCATGGTTCTTTAAATAAAGCCACTGCCATCTCGCTTACTGACACGAGTGAAGGTTTCCAC
The DNA here is from genome assembly GCA_035583185.1 of Anabacerthia variegaticeps. NCBI lineage: Eukaryota > Metazoa > Chordata > Aves > Passeriformes > Furnariidae > Anabacerthia > Anabacerthia variegaticeps. The sequence continues at coordinate 35,205,095 of JAWWEW010000131.1, read as the reverse complement.
ACAGCCGGGTTCCCTGTGCCCCAGCCTTCACAAGCCTGTTCCTGGGCGAGGTGGCACTTTTATGATCCTGCCAGCTGTCAAAGCTAAACCAGAGGATTAGGGGATTGGGGCTTTTTTTCCTCCTTTTTTTTTTTGTGTACTGAAAGCCAGTGGCGCTTCCTCTCTCTTATGCCTTTAGCTCTGAAGAGATTACATTTCAGGTCATCTCTCTTCCTCTGCCTCATCCCAATATGCCACCCTAACTCCTATTACGGGAATTCGCGCGAGCGTGTCATTAGGATTTTAACAAAACCCTCCTCCGCAGCGTGTGTACCCAGGTGCGCATGTACCGCAGGGGGAGACCGCGGCGCTGGCCCAGCATCGTCTGCGGCAACGCCGGCCTTCCTCCTCCTCCTCCTCCTCCTCCCCGCCCTCAGTGCCGGCTATCCCACCCCCGGCCCTTCCCTTCCCTCCCCGCCCTCAGTGCCGGCTATCCCACCCCCGGCCCTTCCCTTCCCTCCCCTCCCTCAGTGCCGGCTCCCTCACGCGCAGGCGCGGGGCGCGCGGCGCGGGATGCGGGCGGCGCGAGCGCATGGCCGGTGGCGGGAAGCGGAGGCCGCGCGGCGCGGCGGGATCGGCCGGGGAGCAGGTGGGGCGGCGGGACACGGCCCGGGGTGGGCCCGGGGAGCAGGGGGGGCGGCGGGACACGGCCCGGGGTGGGCCCGGGGAGCAGGGGGGGCGGCGGGACACGGCCCGGGATGGGCCTGGGATGGGCCCGGGGTGGTCGCGGTGCCGTGTCGGAGCGCCAGGCTCCCTTTTCCCTGCCTCTCGCTGTGGCCCGCTCCGTGGCGCTGAGGAAGGCCCCGGGCCCCCAGCCGTCCCGCACCGGAGCCGCTGTTCTTCCCCCGGAGATGCTCCGGGACACTCGGTGTCGCTGGAGACCTGGCGGCCGCAGGGGGGACGGACGTGTCCGCCGCACTGTCCTCCCCTAAGGACGGGAAAGAAACCTTGCTGCCGTCTATTTATTTATTTATCTCCTTTCAAGGAGGGGGGTAGCCATTCCTACCAGTTCTTATGTGGGAATGCGGTGGGGGAGGCTGCCGCTCTAGTGGAGCGTGTGCTCAGGATGGACCATTTCTAGCCTGCTTCGTTCCTGTTAGCTACATCATTAGCAGCAGCCTCAGCGTTGAACTACTTTTAAAATGTTGCGCTGTGCAGGGCACGCCCCCCGATGTGGAATAGCGCAGTAGTTCAGGTAGCAGAACTCGATAGTAGAGCTCGATTTTTGTTGTGTAGTTTTACCAGACAGGACAAAATGGTGTCCCTGCTTCCAGCTGTCTGTAAAACATAAATTTATCAGATGCAGGCTGCTGTGGGATTGGAAATGGTCGCTTTAAAATAATGTAGAACTTAGATTTGAGGTTGCTTAGTCCTTTGCTTACTTAACTAATTGAAATGCTTCTGTTGTTTTTATGGACGCATTAATATAAAAGTAGCGGTTTGCTGCTTCATGCATGTTTAGCACATGTCAGTGAGTGCACTTTTAATGGATTCTGTCCAGAATATATATTCTAATCTATATATATGGTGCTTTAACTGACAAACATGCCCTAATGGTCTTGTTTGTTCTTCCTTCAATATAAAACCTTTGTAAAATTCTTTGGTAGAGCTGACAACAACTAAATTAGCTCTGGTTTAGTTTTTTGGTGCTTTTTCTGTTTTGTTTTGGTGGGGTTTTTTTTGTTTTGTGGAGGGTTTTTTGGTGCTAGTGTTGTTTGTTGTTTTTTTTTTTATCTACAGAGTGAAAAAAATGGAGCTGTCAAGAAGAGAAGATCAAATCAGGCAGATGTTCCCGACAGTCTTTGTCAAGAAGCAGAAACATGCTATCGGCTTAGACTGCCTGAGGACTTCTACCAGTTTTGGAAGTTTTGTGAGGAGCTAGATCCTGAGAAACCGAGTGGTGGGGTTTTAAACCTTGCGCTTTTTTTAACTTTCACTCTCAAAAGCAGCCTGAAAGTGTGCAAACTGGAGGTAGTCAGATGCATTCTAATGCAGCTTCAGTTTTCGGTTAAGATGAAGGATATTTATGTGAATGTAAACACGAATCCTGGATATAATCAGATGTACACTTCAAACTTCCTAAAACATAATTACTTAAATTGCGCAGTGGGAAGGGATTAAATGTTTTCTAAATCTGTGTTTCTTATAGGTACATTTAACATGTTTGGTATGGTACTCAATTTTCCTCATCTGTTGTGATTTAACCCTAGCCAACAACTAAGCAGTGCGCAGCCACTTGCCCACTCCCCCTTTGTGTGATAGGGGAGAGAATCAGAAGGGTGAAAGTGAGAAAATGTGTGCGTTTAATAGGGAAAGCAAAGGCCACATGCACAAGCAAAGCAAAAGAAGGAATTCATTCACCACTTCCCATGAGCAGGCAGGTGTTGAGCCAATTCCAAGAAAGCTGGGCTCTCTCACACGTAACAGTTACTCAAGAAGGCGAATACCATCACTCCAAATGACCCCCTCTTATTCTTTCTTCCCCCTAGATTATACACTGAGCGTAACGCCCTAGGGTATGGAAGATCCTTTTGGTCATTTGGGGTCATCTGTTCTGGCTGTATCCCCTCTTAGCTTTTTGTACACTCAGTCTCCTTGCTGGTGGGGTGAGAGGCAGAAGAGGCCTTAACTTGGTGTAAGCACTGATAAATCATCCTCAAATTTATTATATAACAGAATGTGGTGTCCTTGTGTGCTCTAGAAATGACAAGGTTTTTTAGAGTCATAGAAAGGTTTGTGTTGGAAGGGACCTTTTAAAGGTCATCTAGTCTAATTCCCTACAATAAGCAGGGACATCTTCAACTAGACCAAGTTGCTCAGAGCTCTGTCCAACCTGACCTGGAATGTTTCCAACAGTGGGGCATTTTTTCCTTATATCTAGTCTGAATCTACCCTTTTTTAGTTTAAAACCATTACTCCTTGTCCTATTGCTGCAGACCCCGCTAAGAAGTCTGTCCCTGTCTTCAGTACCTAAAGTATTGAAAGGCTGCAGTCTTCCTGGAGCCTTTTCTTCTCCAGGCTGAACAACCCAAACCCTCTCAGCCATTCTTCACAGCAGCGGTGCTCCAGCCCTCTGATCATCTTCCTGACCCGTCTCTGGACCCACTCTGATGGGTCTAAGTCTTTCCTGTGCTGGAGACTCCAGAGCTGGATGTGGTACTCCAGGTGGGGACTTGTTGAAGCAGAGCAGAGGACCAGAATCCCCTCCCTCCACCCACTGGCCAGGCTGCTTTTGATGCAGCCCAGGATACAACTGGCTTTCTGGGCTGCCAGTGCATGTTGCCAGCTCATGTGCAACCTCTCATCCACCAGCACCCCCAAGTCCTTCTTTAGCAGGGCTGCTCTCCATCTGTCCATCCCCCAGCCTGTATTGATACTGGGGATTGCCCCAACCCGGGTGCAGCATCTTGCACTTGGTCTTTTTAAAAATGGGTAGGATTCCCATGGGCCCATTTCTCAAGCTTGTCCAGGTCCCTCTGAATGGTATTGTATCCTTCAGGTGTGTCAACTGCAGGACTCGGCATAGTGTCATCTGCAAATTTGTTGAGGGTGCATGTGATCCCATTGTCTTGTGTAATTGATAATGATTGATATTAAGCAATATTGGGCCCAGTACAAAGCCCTGAGGGACACCACTCATCACTGATCTCCATACAGACATTGAACTGTTGACAGCTAGTTCTTACGAGAAGTGTAATAACTTCACTCTGAAATGAAAGTTCTCTGGACAAAAGAATGTCTCAGCTTTCCTTGCTTGGTAAACAGTGTTTGACTGAATTTATTTATGGAAGCTTTTGATACCTGAGTGACACAGTAAGTGAGTCTAAATATGCACCCACCAGAAGGTAACTCAATTCATGCTTTGCTTTTCAGATGCACTTGTGTCAAGTATTGGACTTAAATTGGTTGGACCATATGATATTCTTGCTGGAAAACACAAAAAAGCAAAATCAACAGATGTGAACTTCAGTCTTCATTGGAGATTCTTCTATGATCCCCCAGAATTCCAGACTATACTTGTTGGGGATAGCAAAACACAGTATCATATGGGATATTTCAGGTATTTAATTTCCTATATGCTCTTGTGGGACTATAATTATGCATAGTTTTTTGTCCTCTTTTTTCAGTGAGACATGATTTGAGAACTGTCCTCTATCTTCAAACAAGACTCTTTCCCTTCTGTATTAGGATATTAACACATGGTATGTGGGTTGAAGACTAGACTCAAATATTTATTAAACTACTTCTCCCAACCATCCAGACCACCTTCACTTATTAATCTTTAACTTTTGCCATGTTACTTGAAAGAAAAAGTCAAATGAACTAAAGGGAACATGTATTCTCTCTGCATGTATGGATGCAAGCTCTCTTCAAGGCATGCTGTAAGATTTTAGAGCTTTAGACCTAAGGGCGTTTCTTGGTAGGTTTCTGAAGGAGATGGCAACATGGTGAGGAGGCAAATTAATTTTGCTTTGATATAAAAGACATGGGCACAGCTTGACTATTTGTGTGTACTTTTTCATCAATAGGGACATGCCAGATGAGCTCCCAGTGTGGGTCGGTGCAAATGAAGCCAAGAAGGGCTGTGTGATTTCACAAGTTGGTGATAATGTCTTTGCAGCTGTCAAGTAAGGTTCATACTTACTTTGATTTATAAAAAATAGAATAAACACTTAATTGGGAGGCGTGGAATAATGCAGCTACCTTATTATGTATCTTTCTCAGGAAACCCTCACTTATTTTCTGTCACTGCTAGCAAGTTTTAAGGTTCTCTCAAAAGCCTTTGTAGATTTTTTGACAGTGTTTTCCTTTCAGAAGTAAAATAGAAAAGTGTTAATTATCTCATTCTTTAAATATGTTGGCAAGGATAGGCTCTACAGGGGAAAAAATACCCACTGTGTTAAAATATTTTGTACGTAAAGAAAGGGCATCTCAAACAGTGAAAGAAATCTGAATATCACAGTAGCATCTGGCTCTTTGTTTTTGCCTACATAAATACATTATTTTTTTATATAATGAATAACTACACAAAGTGCAATTTCTGACCTGAAGCAGGATAACATTTATATGGATATGTAATTCAGAATGATTCATGAAGCTTTACATGGTCCCATGTCAGGAATGTAAACAACAGATCTCATGCCTGCTAGTTAAAAATGGAAAGCTCTCCAAGGACAGACGCATGTCAGTCAGTGAAAGCAGGCTGAATAATGCCTTCTGTAAAACAATCCTTGTGCAGTGCAGAGTTAAACGAGGACATCTGTTTTGAAAGCACCATGAGAAAACTCATAAATATGTATTTGTGTGCATGACTTGAATGACAAATGGTGTATGTGGCACTTAAGCAGCAAACTGAATTCTTAAGATAAATGAGCAGCTACTGAGTTCCGGAGAATCTTCAGCACCTGCAGATCATGTAAACTAGATTGTAATGCAGATACAGATAAGAAATGCCTATTTACTGTCTGTGCCAAACTATTTTATTTCTTCCTCCTAAGAGGCTTGCATTTCCAAGTCTCTATGTAAATAAACTCAGGACTGCTAATCTTCATTTTAAGATCTTGAGGTTTAGTGTTTAAAAAGGTATTGATTCTTTTGTTTGTTTTCTGTTAAGACATGTTTTTTCTGTTTGCAGATTATTTTTGTCAAAAAAACTTAAGGAAGTGACTGATAAAAAGAAACATGCTATTTTGAAAGACATAGATGAAAAGCTAACAAGGACAGCAAAAGATCTGGGTTATTCTCTGGAACAAAAAACCATGAAGATGAAACAGAGAGATAAGAAAGTATGACTTTGCTCATCCACTGGAGAGAACTAAGTTCTGTTAAACTTTTTTTGTTTACTTTCCTGTTTTGTTTTTCTGATTTTGTTTTTTTCATCCTTCTTGTCAGTAAGAATGCTTCATTTAAGAATTTCCAGAGCTAATCAGCTCTGTAAAACTTCAGGAGAGGGAAGATTAATGCATTAGTCTTGTAAACCATAGCTTGGCATTCATTTAAAAACAGAACAAACCACCACCCAAAAAAAATCCAAATAAAGGCAGTAGTCTAAAAAGTAAAGCAAATGGAGGGCATGGAGAAAACTGGTTTAAATAGAAGATTCTTATAAACAGTTGGGCTGGATCTATTAGAAACAGGACCATTAGGGATGGTAATAGTTTTGCATACCTATCAGAAATAATTACAGTAGGAGATGACTTAACAAATGCGGTACAGTGCTACACAAGTGACTACAAGGGTTCCTAGATTTCAGAATTTGAAATGGAGTTTGCAGTTATTTTAAACTTCATTACTCAAAAGTAATTACAATATTATTTGAAACTGAATTGATGTCCTGGAGAGGGGACACTGTATTAGGTTTGACCAGCAGCAGTCAGTTGTTAGTGTGCAATGAGGTGAGTGGTTTTATGTCACGGTACTGTCTTATGGTGCTATATTCTGTGTCTTGTCTCTTTACTTAGGTGGTGACCAAAGCATTTCATGGAGCAGGTCTAGTTGTTCCTGTAGACAAAAATGATGTTGGATACAGAGAACTTCCTGAGACAAATGGTAAATATCTCATTTACTATATTCTTTTGCTTTGTTTAACAATCTTCAGTCACACAGAAACTGCAGAAAACAAACTGCATTCATATTTTCTACTTAGAGTGAGTGGTGGAATTAAAATGTAGAAGCCTTACACCATTACACTTGAGCTCAAAGTATTGTCTTTAGATCAATCAGATGAGAACCAATTAAATATTTTAAATCTGAATTAATAATTCCTGAAGTAGTAGTTTAGATGATCTTTTCTTTTGTATTGGCACTGCTGTGCAGGAAGTAGTTCTAAAAAACTGATCCACATTCAGGGATGTCTTGCTTTATTTCTTATCAGTTCTCTTTTCCCACTGTTGTTTTAACCATAATCAGTTCCCTGATGCAAGTTCACCTCACAAAGGCTTATCTCCCTCTGTGGGGGAACTGAGAGGGATGGACATGGGGCAAGAACGAGCAGTGAAGGAAAGGGGAAAGCTTTTTCACCAGCACTTCAGGGTGTGCCCCCTTAGTACACAGGCATGGTTTTGCCGTAGACTACTCTGTGTAATCTTAAATTTATTTATTTAAACATCTGGATATTTGCCTTTGTTTCTTTTGCAGCTAATCTTAAAAAAATTTGCAAGGCTATTGTTGATGCTCCTACTGATGATGAGAGGGTAAAGGCCTTTGCACCTATTCAAGAAATGCTGACCTTTGTTCAGTTTGCTAATGATGAATGTGACTATGGAATGGGATACGAACTGGGTATGGACCTGTTTTGCTATGGATCACATGTGAGTACTACAACAATCATACTTCACAAAATTATGCATTATTTTATACATGGACCAGGAGTTGTTCTGTGTTGTAGAATAAATAACTAACTCTAGGAATCATGAAAGTCACCAGAATATTCTTGATAGTCATAGTTATGACGTCATTCCATGTTGAATTTAAAATTGTGCATATGAAAGCCCAATCCTGAAGTAGAGTGCAGAATGTCTGATCCAAATACACTGAATAGTGGAGCCCCCTGTCCTGAACTACTTGTATAGGCACAAGCACCCAGATTCAGCTGGATCAAGAAACAGACTGATGTTTGTAGTAACCCAAGCTGGAAAAATGTGAATGCAGGTCGGCTGCCTGGCTGCACTGCCTCTGGCTGTGTAGGGCACCTCCCACCCGGGGTCTCTTCCCTGTTTCTGTGTTAACAACTAATATAATCAATATTGACTTGATATTGATGTCAGTGATACTATCACTTAATAGCACTTGATTACACATAAAGATTCTACTTAAGGCTTTTTGTTCTGTATTAGCTACTGTTCTGTTGATGAAAATGTCATGTCTCTAATCAGTCTGTGGCTAGAAAATGACATATAAAGAAGTTCCAACATCAACCTAATATGGATGGATGGTCATAGAAACATCCCTGAAAAATAGCTGCTTCTTGCAACAGCAGTACTGGCTAATTGGTGCTACAGAGGATCATGTGAAAGATTTTTACCTTTCAATACTAAATGTGGGCTCAGAAGAGCTGTGCTGAATATTAGCAAAAATGTTTAGTCATTGAAATGAAGGAAACCTTTCTGGTTTTTTCCATACACTGTTAAATTACTAGTATGTTTCTTAGCTTTCCTGCTCCTCCTGTCTTAAGTTCTGTACAGTATCCAAAAATGTATTGTATTTTCCTCTGATACCCTGCTCATTTAGGACCCTTTGTTCAGTGACTAGGCTGCTTCAGCTCCTTAAGTCTTTTCTGCAGCTGGAAGGGCAGTGAAGGAAACAGTTCCTCACAGTGGGCTGAGTAGGTGAAGGCAAACACCTGGCTTTCACACTTCATGCTTCTCAGCACATGAGACTAACCACTGACACAGTCCTGCAACATCAAATTAGGTGTTTGCAGTAGTGTCATGTGTCTTCTATATTAGGCAGCAATTAGAAACAGCTGTAACTCTGCAGCTGTTTTTTTAAAAATAGAAGCCTTAATTTTCTTGTTTAGTTAACCGGCAAAACCAGCAGCTTCACACATCAGATATGCTGTGATTTGGTCCCTGCCTGCTTTGGAGCTCCTGTTTGGAGCTGCTTTCCAGTTCTGACTGGAGCCTGTCTGTTCCCTGGCTTACAGAGCCAGAGAAAGACTGACACTTTATCTGTAGCCCGAGACGTGGAAAGGGACTTAAATCTGGTCCCCTTCATACGACAGGTATAATGTGCTTGCAGTGCAATAATCACTGCAAATGCAAGATACTCTATTCACTTATGTATTTGAAGCACTTAAATGGTTACTACAAGTACCACTGTAATCTCCTCGTGCTGTGGAGTGTCACAGGACATGGAACTGTGACAGGACACAGGACTTCCAGCTGCAGGCTGGAGCTCTCTGTGCTGTAATGGCACTGGCATATCTTGCACTGCTAAAAATAGGTTTCCAGCTCAGATAGCCCCACCTGACCTTGCTGTGGCTGTGACAGGTGTAGTGTGAGGATGTGCTCAGCCACTTGGGGAGGGGCTGGAGGGAGGTGTGAGCCGGGCAGAGCCACTGACAACCTGGGCTGCTCTTGTTTCCCATCTCCTACAGTACTTCCACAAGACGGTGGGCCAGCTGCTGCCCCTGGCTTACACGCTGCTGAAGAGGAACCTCTTTGCGGAGATCATCGAGGCGCACCTGGGCAGCCGGCGGGAGGAGGGGCTGGACCAGCTGGAGCGCTGAGCCCGGATGGTGGGGCATGGCCTTGCCTGTGTGTCTGTCTGTGTGCGCGTGTGTTTGCGGGGCCTTTTGTACCTGGTGTCGATGTCTTGGGGTCAGTAAAGCTTTCCTACGGAACACGGTGGCTCCTGGTGCTTGGGTGTGTGGGCAGGGTGGGGTGGTGGGGCATGGGAAGGCAGGGTCCTGCCTTAGTGTTGCTGGGCACACAGCTCCTGCCCTACACACCCACGGAGGAGCCCTACCTCCCTGCTGCAGGGGATGGCCGGTGCCAGCCCTCCTCCCCGGCCGCACACAGCGTTCCCCTGTGTGGCAGAGCAGGCACCTGGGTCCTGCAGTGCTGCAGCTGGCTCACTGAGGCCGAGACAAAGGGCACGAGGGAAAAGCTAAGTGACAGTACAAGAGAAACTGGGGATTCCACTGCAGTTGCTACCTTGCTAATCAGAAGTCATCCCGTTTTCAACACTAATGTGAAGATTTAAAAATGGAACCAAAGTGATTTTGTGCAAAATTGAAAAGACATGTTTCCAAGTTCACTGGCCCATACCTCTATGAATTTTACTCTTGGGCAACTGATTGCAAATAACAGTCCAGAAACAATGGAAAATAACATTTGCTTTTACTCAACAGACCTACCACTGTACAGTGACTTTCAGTGTAGCAATTCTCACGTCATTACTAATGACATTAATTAGTTACTACTGACAAATATTATAGGCTCAAATGTAAAAGTTGTTCCTACTTTTTTAGGCAAGGATTGTACCTGTAAAGCTGTCTTCTAGAATAAAGTAGTATATAATTCACAATGTAGGTTAGAGTGGTGCAGAAGAGTGTATTCAGTTTTAAATGAAAAAGGTAAATTTAACTTCACCCCTTTCACTCAGCGTATCTGTGTTCCATTTATTCAAGCAGAAGCAGACAGTGCCTCTTTTAGGGGCCTGGAATTTTGTTTTATACAAAAAAAATATTTTTTGAATAGACAGTCAGTCTTACTTTTTATGTTTCAAATAGAATAGGCCTTCATTTTAATGCTCCATAAATCATACAAGTAATAATGAAGTGGGTTGAGTTGGAAGGGACCTTAAACATTGATCTTTTGCCCTCTTACTTAAATATCAGCTTAGATCTGCAACAATACAGACCTTAGACTGGAAATCTATACTCAACCTGATGGAGAACAAAGTGTGTTACACCAACTGAAAAATTACTGAAGTGCTGTACATCATTAAGTTGGGGACAGACCTTTTATTAGGGCCTGTTGTGATAGGACAAGGGCTAATGGTTTTGAACTTAGAGTACATTCAGACTAGATACAAGGAAGAAGTCTTTTATTAATAGAGTGGCAAAACACAGGAACAGGTTCTCCAGAGTGGTGGTAGATGCCCCAGCTCTGGAAATGTTCATCCACTTTTAACTATTTCAAACATGAAAATCAACTATTCTATAATTAAAACAAAAATTTAAATATTTTGGAAAAAAAAAGCAACCTAATACTGAACTGTGTGATTGGCATGATTTGTAGGCAAATATTAGGCAATGCAAAGACTGCATCTCCTAAAATGTATTCTTTCCTTTATTTGTTCACTAGTTTTGTATGTAAAATTCCTAGCTGTTCATTTTCTCTCCAGGAAAATAAATGCAAAACCAACACAAATATTGTGAAAACAATGAGAAAACATGACAGAACAATAAATGGTCATACAGAAGTTTTTAATGTTTGATTAAATCATCACAGTAATGAGAATTTTTACTGTAATGATATGCAGCTCTACCACACTATTATAAATAAAAACATTAAGATCAATATTAAATACAGCTCTAGGCAACATCACAGATTAACAAAGAATGCATTCTTCATGAACCAGTATCTGAATGATTTTAAAAAATAAAAAATGCTGACACTTTCCCCTCCCATCCACCACTTTTTTTTTTTTTTCTCCCAAATTAGTAACTTGAGTAAGGCGCTGCAAGTTTTAAGTTAGCATTTTTTTGTTGCACAGCACAGGCACACATACTTTCTTATCAGAACCTCTACTGTGTTTGCCAGAAGACATGTCAACAGGGAAAGCTTAGCAGGTTAAGAAGAGGAAACAGAGATGCACAATTTATATGCAGCACTCGGGATCCACACAGAAATTATAAAACACAGCAAGGATGTGAACTGTATTTTAATTCAGACAGTACAGGCTGTAGAATTAGGTGCAACTTAATACAGCACACACAGCAGTGTTTTACGATAGCATTAAACATGGCAAAAATTTCAAACTGATTTAAAGCGATTTTTTATGTGTAGTGTATTTATATTCTTCCACTGTGGGAGAAAAACCAAACAGAAATCAGTGTCACAGACAGCCTCTAGAGCTGTCTTCTGTAAATGGACCAAATCCTGCTCTTTGTGAATTTTCTTTTTCTTCAGGCTTATGCAGTGTAACCAATGTGACCAAATTTTTCACCGTCAGCACTGACTCCACATGGAAGTGTCCAGCTAGTTGCTGTTTTAACATAGCCCAACTCCCTGTTTCAGTTCCAAACCTGTTTTTAATACAGGGCCTGATCACTGTGGGCCCACTGGCACATTTTACTTTCTACTGGTTCCAGTTGCTGCTAGAGATGAGATGAAATGTTGGTGGCAGTTTTTTTATTAAGAAAAATCAGTTAAAATTCAGCAGTGCACTTACTTAAGTACAGGCATTATTTTGCAGCTTGCCAAAAGTACCAGAATTTTGGTTCAGTGTGTTACGGTACTTAAGATAAAATCATACTGAGTACTTTCTAAATAAGGATGTTTGAGGTAACTGTGATGAATGCCCTAAAGATACTTAATATTTTAGTTTTAGTGCTTCTATTTTTGCAATTTTTGCAGTCTTGTGAACATAATTGTTAAAAGAAAGAAATTTTATGCAACTCCGTATTACAAAACATGATTTTTGTCAGCCAGATTTCTTAATTTTTTTCCTCCCTAGTTTAGTTTTATAGCATATTGCCTTTTCTCCTCTGCATGTGGTTGTGGTGGTGGCTTGACAAAATGAATATGAAATAAAATAATCTACAGTAAAGAAGTTAGGGATCTGTGAGTTCACCTGCTAGTGTGTGTGTTGCTGCTGAATTTTAAAGTCCTGCCAAAGTTTCAAGTACTGGATTCAATTCTGCCTGGCTGCTCAGGTGTGGCTACATATAATTTACACCTCTATATACTTGGAAGGAAAAAAAAAACAATCAAAAGCAATCTAATAGTTGTTTTCTCCTATTAATTTTAAAACCCTGCAGGTTGTTTTTAAATAAAATTTTAATATTACGTTCCAGTTATCTGCTAGTAAAGGAAAAAGGAAATCCAAGGTAATGGCAGTGAAAGTTACATTTGAAAATGATCTTGTATGTATGTTGGATCATAAAGAAGCCATTTTGTTGAAACCCTTCATCTAGTTGTAAACATTTGCTAATCCTCCATTACTTGCAGAGGATTATGAATTATTCTATAAAATCACATTAAAAAGGTAATTAGTTATGTGAGATATTAACTGATTCATATTTAATAGATCTTTTTAATCCATACAAATATAAATAAAGAATGGTAAAACTTCAAGAAAAATAATATACATTTAGTGCAAGTTATGAGTTACATTTCTTCCTACCATGTCAGCAGTGGAACATCTTTTGTGGAGAAGAAAAAAATAAAAATGACTGTTCTCAAATTTCACAGGGGGGGAAAAAGATCTCCAGTGTTGTAGCATGCAATTTTTACCAGATACACGTATACAGAATTGTTCCAGCTCTTAAACTAGTAGAATAGCAGTATTTGTCCTTATACTGCACAACATTGGTATATATCATAGTGTTTTCAATAATACAAAAATTGCATAAGACCAGGTCACATTATTGATATTTCCTGCAGCAAAACCAGTATTTCTCTTTGAAATGCTAGTTTCATCTGGTTTTAGTTTTCTCATATCACGACAGCACACCGGTTGAAAGAAGTCTCATATGGTTCTTGCAAAGTATTACCTGTTCAATCTGGTTTTGTTGCAGCGGATCTGCACTGCCCCAAGCATTTCATGATGTACAAACCTACACGTTTAATGGCACAAGAAAAACCTCCCTTCTTGTGATCAAACCTCAGTAACTCACAGTACATCTCAATATGAGAAACAACTGCTTCAAAAGGGCACACCAATTTTAAAGAGGCTTTGTTACGGCTCAGGAGAGAGAGAAATAAAGCTCTTCTGGAATGTAGAAAGGTGACGTGTAATAGTTAATACGTTTCATGAGTTAACACAACAGTTTTCAGTGGTAAAAAGGGCAAGACCTTTCAGTCTCCACAAGATGGCTCAATTCAGAACAATCCCTCCAGAAACAGGGATTAATAACACATCTCTTCAATGCTGAAGTACCAGGCTGGGGCTGGAGAATGGCACGGCTCTCCCACTGCACTATCATGGCAGACCTGACATCTCGGGACGCATCCAGTGCAGGACAGCAGCTCTCCCTTCCCACACTCCCATCAGCCTTCCTCCTCGCCACATACTCCCCCCGACTGACTCCTGATTGCCAGCAGCACTGTTACACAAAAACCCAGCTCTCGTCTCTGATTTTAGAAGTACTCCCCAGACTAAAGTGTTGTGCTATTCAACAAATGAACCTCCTCTTCCGTTTCCTCTCTCTCCTCAGCTATGGGTTTCAGTTGAACATTATGGAGGCGGGGTCTTGGTTTGCCGTCTGGGCCATATGACGGAGGATATCTTTTTTTGTTATAATGCCAAGGAGGCGCCTGAAAAGGATAAATGGAAGACTGATATTAACCCAAGCAGGAAAATAATAAAGCAGAACAAATCTGTAGCCAAGTCCTTTTTGTTGACAGGAATAGAGCAAAAGTAAACAGCCTGATTTTCTTATTTAAACAAAACCATTTTATTTATCAAAATGTTGAGGAACCACCAGTTTGATAAAACACAGCAATGCTGAGACACTGTATCAGATGGTCTCTGACAGCTGTAGTCCATTTTAAGGAAATACAAATAATACAAGTAGAGCCCATCACAATTTTTATTTAACTTTTTGTTTCTACAAAAATCAGATTTTGATTAGTGTATGCCAACAAAAAAGTAACAAAGAGGGACAAAGAAAAGAGAGGTATGAAAAAGAAGTGATACTGATCCCATTTAATAAGGGAGACATGTTCCAACCTAGCCATCAGAAGTGGCCCAAAATCCTAACAGCAAATCAAACTCCCCTTCCCTCCATTTTAAAACCATAAGGATCCTTCCAGTCTGATGCACTGGCTCAGGCTGAATGTATTCATAGGAGCACACTGTATCAGCCATGAAACTTTTTTAAAATAACCAACAATTAAACAGTTTTTGGAACTCATGGCTTTAGAAGAAAAACTGTAAATACCAAAAGAAAATTTTCATTTTCCAATTTAGATACAGTGCTCTTATGACAGGGTCTTTCAAAATTATAACTGCAAAACATCAGAGTGAGGCTGTCCAAAAGGATAATATCACAAGAGAAGCAAAGAGCAGAATGAATGAGCTGCTGCCCTTGTTATTCTGGTTAGTACATTTCAATTTGTCTTATTAAAGGACGCATGAAATACTTGTGAAATATTAGCATAAAATGAGAACATAATTAGCATGTTTTGCACATAAGCAGCTAAACGTGGTGGATATGTTTAGTAGAGATGTAACTCGCAACCCGTGTCCAAATTAAGACAAAGTCTACCACCTATCTAAGGTTAGTTCACAACATCATGGTTAAAACCATACGTAGATTCAGAAATCAATAGTCAACACAGTAGCATGCCACTTAGTGGCGTGAGATATCGCTGAACATTTTATAAAGGAGTACACTGACTGCTGTAGGTAACAGCAGCAGAATCACAGGACTTTATTAAAAATAAAGAGTATTTTTTTTAAATCATGTTGATAAAGGGGGATTACAGGGAAGATCTAACGCTGTGGTTAAAACATGCTTGTCTTTGCTTCTCAAAGGATGTGATACTTTGCTATTTAACAGCTATTTAAAGCTGTCCAGATCAGAAAAAGAACTTGGCGTATATGAAAATCTTAATTTGCATTAGGCAGGGAAAAAGTATTCCTAGGCACGTGCTTTCCCACCTGGGAAAATCAGCAGATCAACCAGATAGATCTAGATGAGGTCAACAACACAAGTATCAGGAACTCTACTTTTTACTTTCCTTTAATGTTGTGACTAACAGCATGTCCACATTAACAGCTTCATTTCTACAAAAGGATTTTGCACATGTTGTTTTGTGGCTGAATACAAATTTTGAGCATAAGGTGATTTCGTTGTTCAGCCGATGTCATAAAAGCCCTGAACAGTTCACAAGTTTCATGCTTCCTGACTTCTAATGTGTCTAATTATGAGATCTGATATATCTAATCACCAAGGGTTCGACGTGCTGCTTTAGTTGCTCGAGATGCTCTAATATGTTCTTCTTTGTGATGATCCCCAAGACAATCCTGAAACAGATCATGTTATGCTAATAACTGTGTGTGAAATCAAATAAAAAAATTCTAATCATAATGGAAAAGGATTAGAATAGAGCAAAACTAAACAAAAAAAACTAAACAAAAAACAAACCCAAAACTAAATTAAAAAAAAAAAAAAAAATGGTTGCAGGAAAGCTAATGAGATAATTAAATGAAAATTATGAAAATCTATTTGAAAGTCAGTACCCTTTCCCAGATTTTGATTTTTTTCTTTTTCTCCAAAAATGCTGAACACAACTGGCTCTTCAACCTCCCCAGAGCAGTACGTTTCTTGTATCAGGTATGCATCAGGGAAACATACTTTATCCCTTCTCCCCAAATTCACATACTTTTCAGTTTAAAGGCACAGAAACTAAAATCTACTTTGTATTTCCTTTGTTTAGTGGTTATTTCTCCTCACACATACAGATAATTATCCACATTTTAACAAGCCTCAGTAGGTGAACAAAGTAGTAACTGTGTAAAGTCACAGCAATTGAGGTTCGAAGCTGCCCTATAGAGCTGGGTTATCTGGTAACCCTAGAAACAGCCAAATTCTAACAAATTTCTCATTCATGACAGTATAAATCAAGAGCAACTACCTGGAATGGATATTCTGGTACAAATTAGGAAGAGCAAGGCTCAGTCTTTTCTTTGTCATCAGCAGCAGTTTCTGCATAATCCGATCTGGACTGGAACCAGTGTGTTGATGGGTGTTAGGTGGGCATATTCTATTTGCAGGATATTTGCCAAAATACAAAGTACTCCTGGATGTCCATAAGGCTATATAAAACCATGGCTAAATACCACCATTTATGTAGTATTTATGATCTAGTCTTGTTGTAATGGACAGTGTACTCATGGAATATCACACATTTGTAAACTGAAGCAGGACAAAAAATATTAAAGCTATCCATAGGTGCTGCTACTTTATCATAAGATAGTTTAAAATTTGTAGTAGAGTTTGACATAGTTTTGCATGATCTAGCGTTCTTTAGAGGTGATTTTAACATCAATATCAACGATTCAGCATTCAAGCACAACAGAAACTAAGAAAAAAAATACCACAGTAAATATTCTTAAGTGACGTTTTATCAATTCAAATTTCCAGCCCCAAAACAAGAATAATTCCATGCCTGCGCTAGCTTCTAAGTGTCAGATCATGATGTCCTTTCCCTACCAAAGGCTTTTAAAATCCTTTATGCTTCTGGAAACATTACTTGCCATTCCATACAGGGATGCATCAAAGGAAACAAAAAAAAAGGCAGGAGAACATTTAAAATAAATTTGTTTTGAAATACATCTGAAAAAAATAAGCTTAGAAACCAGTACAATATTTAAATATTTGCCAATTACACCAGCAGTCCTTTTGCCCACAGCAAAACAAAGAAAGTCCCACCCATATTTTAGATTTCTTGTCTCATGGACATTGATCCTAAACCTGTGGCTGAGCAGACAATGTTTCACTCCCCAGGTGCCTTAAAAGACATGCTAAAGAGAAAGCACGATACTATGGCAGGAGCATGGTGCATATCAAGTGTTTAATGCAAGAGATACAGGAAAGCAGAATGGCAAAGGAACAGCTACACAGGAAAAGACCACGTAAAAAAACAAGGAGTAGTTTAGATGAGAGGCAATTATAATGAACATTTATGTTTCCATGCCCGAGGCTGATTTATATAGTGGGTAATCACAGGACTACTCCCTATAGTCTCATTTACAAACACTGTAAACCTTAAAATAACTTTCCTGAAATATTTTGCATTGTAGAAACAAAAGTTGCAGATTGAATTTCTAGAACTAGCAGCAGTTATTTAATTGTTAGTATTCCAAAACCAAAAGCTTGGTGGTAATCGCCATCATTAAACTCCAGAATAGGAGATATTGACTGGATCATTTTCTCTCTTACTCTTTATAAACCTATATATTTATACATAATGTTCAACAGCTGCTGGTACATTGCATATTGCCAGACCGTAGACAAGAACGAGGAAATACAGGCCTTAGGCTGCGCACCACACAAGACTAGATTTCTGTGAGACAAGTTTTGTCTCCTCCACGAGCAAAGTGCACACACCAAACTTGCTGAATGGCAGCTGATTTTTAACAGAACATCATAAAATTAATAAAATCATCTGCCTGCTTACTTGGAATACAAGGAAGCAGTAAGAATTTTAGAGGGGTGCTACAGCACAGCACCTTCTTAATGAACAGCTGGGGTCCTCAGCTGCAATACCCAACTTAGGCATTCAAATACCATGATCCTGGTGTATATCCTGGTTCAAATACTCTGATCCTGGAAGTGAAAACTACTGTATCTAACAAATTGAACAGCACTGCTGCCACTTTACTCACCCGTTGTGTGTTACAAGGCACTGCCTCAGACCCAGCTTCCGGAAAATATCCACCACTATTTCCATTGGTGTGTGGTCTGTCACGGTGAAAGGACTCATATCAAGTATGCTTCTGAGCTTCAAAGGTCGAGGGCTTTCTGCTGGAAGCGATGGGGTATGCTGGGCAAAACAGACCCTGGAACTGCCAACAATGCCTTCCTGCTTCTTTCTAGCACTTTCTTTAAGAAAAAGAGGGAAAGGGAGAAAAACAGCAGAGAAGGAAGAATTTACATTCTTGGAGTAAGATAAGTTAGTTCAGAAAGACAGATCAATCAACAATACCAGACTCTGATGTTATTCTCTAGATGCTGATATACTGATCTATGCTATTTCGATGTGTTTCCATAGCCACGGCTTTACTCCCAAGAAGTCTTTGTGCAGAAATCACAAAAGCCATCTACCATTCACCTTTAGTCATTCTTTGACTACTACTTTTCTCATTCCAATAAGTAACTTTTACTTACTATAAAGAGGTGGAAAGGCATAAAAAAATGCAAGAAGTGCACAAACAGCTCTTGAAGAAACTGTCAACAATTGACAGCTCCCCTGTCATGATCCCAAGGGGTGTAATTATTATTGGTTCAAAACCAAAGAACTTCTGACCACTTTGAAAATGTTGTCTTGTTTATAATTAATTCATTTTCCTTTGTTGTGAACTGGATCCTCTTCTTTTTATGTGTTCATCATATTGGTGAAAATAGCATTCCTCCCTGTACTCTGAACTGTTTCACACAATCACAGAATCATAGAATATTCTGAATTGGAAGGGACCCACAAGGATCTTAGAAGTCTATCTCCTGGCCCGGTACAGGATCACCCTAAGAATCTCTGACCATGTGTCTGAGAGACTTGTCTAAACACTTCTTGAGCTCTCTCAGGCTTGGTGCTGTGACCACTTCCCTGGGGAGCCTGTTCCAGTGGCCAACCACCCCTGGGGGAAGAACCTTCTAACATCCAACCTAAACCTCCCTGACACAACTTCAGGCCATTCCATTGGGTCCAGTCACTGGACAACAGAGAGAAGAAATCAGTACCTGCCCCTCTTCTTCCCCTCACAAGGAAGTTGTAACTGCAATGAGGTCTCCCCTCAGTCTCCTCCAGCTGAAGAGACCAAGTGACCTCAGCCACTCATCGTATGGCTTCCCTTCTAGACTTTTCATCATCTTCCTTGCCCTTGTTTGGACACTCTCTAATAGCTTAATATCTTTCCTATATCGCAGTGCCCAAAACTGCACACAATATTCGAGGCTACCCCAGTTTAGAGCAGAGCGGGACAATCCCCTCCCTCAACCGGCTGGCGATGCTGTGCCTGATGCCCCCCAGGACATCCTGGCACTGCTGACTCTTTTAAAGCCAGCCACGATCCAAGACTAAGCAACTTGCGCTGTACAGTCTTAGCAGCTGAAATGAGTCTTACCAGTGAAAGTGTATTATTAGAAGAAAGTCCTGCTACTTCCCCATTTACTCAATTAATGCAAAATTAAACAAGTATGGTGTCTATAATAATTTCCGAGTTTTGAACATTCACATATGTACTACATAATGTAATAGGATTATATATACAGTATTAAGACCATAGGCAAAAATTTTACTGAAGTAAACAGTGTTGTGTACACAAAATATGTTTTAAAAAACTTTCAGGAGACATTTGTCTCTTTCTCAAGTGTCTTTGTTAAAGAGATACTTATTAAAAAAAAAAAAAGTAGTTTAACATACAACCTCCATCACTGATTTCATGCACCAAATGTTGCAGTTTTGTAGTATTTTCTTAAATAACAATGCTTTTTTAGCTTTGGTTACGGTAGTATCCTCAAAATCCAAAGAATTTTTTTTGCTAGTGCACAAAGCGTTGTCACAAGTATCACACAACGCTAATACTCACCCAGAGAAAGAGCGCCAACACAGGGCTTTGTATGTTCATGTACCCAGGGACAAATTTCCCATTACACAAACAAATTGAAAAACAGAAACCTGAAATAATTATTACTGCGCTTATCTCTCCATAATACAATCCCAGTTGTTGTAACAACAGTAAATAACATACTGTCAGAAAGAAATAGGATATGCATTTAAAAATTACTCAGACAGTAATTCTCACAGAATCCTGCTGGTTTAAAATGAGAATTACTCAGTTTTGAAGAATGATAGTGCAGCATCACTTGAGGAAATGAGATCCTATCAAAAGCCTCAAAACCAAAACAAACAAAAAAAAAAAATATAAAACCAAATTAGATGATGTTTCGGCCTACTTGAGTCCAACTTTTGTTTTTATGACAAGAGACAAAAAGAGATGAGCATTTTCTTCATTCCAGAGCCTGCTATTAAAGATAATAATATACTTAAATAAACCTCAAGTAAGTCTAGAAACATGCAGAGTAAATTCTATTTTAAATATAAAGTAAATTGGCATATATAATAATGCAATACTGGAAATTAATTACCTATTGCAATAGTTAAATCTCTTCTTAGAGCAAAGCCCACCAGTCTCTGTGATTCTTTTGACATAATAACAGGAAAACCATTATAGCTGGTTTCGTTGATCAAGTTTTCTATGTCTTCGACCGTCATATTATCCTGTGTCAGAACTGCTAAAGGTGGATCGCTTCTTCGAGGTCTCATAACATCAGCAGCCAGTGTTGTGTGAGTAAATTCTTCCTTTGCATCCAAGAAAGGATATCCATTCAGTCGGATGTGTGCTTCATAGATGCCTTCCCTACCAAAGGCATCTCCTACCCACTTACTGGTCATGACTGCAGCCATTAGGGGTACAATATATTCCAGCCCTCCTGTTAGCTCAAAGACAATAACTACCAGGGACACAGTCATCCTTGTCACACCACCTGCAAGAAAAATGGTAGCCAGTAACATTCTAGTATCAGATAATCATTAATTTAGAATATCCTGACTTCCTGTTTAGAACTACAAACACAATTTTGCCACGAAAGGTCGTTAACAGAAGCAGACAGAGAAAAAGAACACAAAACTTCTAGAAGTGAAAAAGAGTTCCATTGAAAACTCATGGAAAGGGAGATATTAAAGGCAGTTGGAAAACATGTGCAGTTAATTAATGTAAATTAAGAATGAAACTGTGTCTATCTCCATACCACATCAGGGTTAAAAGTACTGGGAAATGCAAGGAAACCCAGGAAGATAAGAATTTGGAAAAAGAATGGAACTAATGCAGGAAGTCACAGGTAACAATTCAATAGTTATGTTGTCCAAAGAATTAGGAATTTAATGCTCTTGCTAACTCATAAAACAAAAGAGAATTCTAAGATACTGAAAAGAAGTCTTTTTCTTGGACAAACAGGAGAAGACAGGGATTATATCTCTTTTTGTCAGTATTTAAGATGAGGGGTTTTTTTGCCAAGGTTTCTGATGCCGTATCTTCATTCAATTAGAGAATATGATCTTTCTTTCAATGCATTGAAAAGTGATTCAAGTCGAAATATTAAAAACAAACACAACCTTTCCAAAACCTAGATTTGCATCACTATGGTATTTGATTGTCAAATGCACTTTTCCTTAAAGGAAAAGTCTTTTTGTAAAATCTGTTCTAACAGCTTTTAAGTTTAATTTCCAAGGCAACCAAGTTATAAACTAGGACAAGACAAGACCTTCAAAAACCCTCTCCTAGTTTAGGTGCCCAACTTAAACCTCTTTCCATGAAGTTATTTTCAACACTTTGTAAATCAGATTTGTTAAAAATACATCACATACTTCTGAAAGTTTTGCCTGGGTTATGAATTTTAAGAACTATTTTTGCAATTCATGTAGATGTGGCAGCTGATCACATCACTTCTAGCAATTTTAACTGGACTTGATCCTGTAAATGCTCTACTTCATATATTTAAAGAAACTGATTTTTCTGATTGATGTAGTAATGACACCTCTTGATATCATAAAAAAGAAAGCAAACAGTACTACTTAAATTTTTCTGTTTCTCATCAATTTAGATTTCACATTATTCCTCAGGTCCTTGTGATCTGAGGGTCTTTTATAAAGATGTGAATGTATTATTCTAAGGAGAGAAGTCCACAGAAACAGATGTTCCAAAACTGCACAAGTTTATATCTCCTTTAATTTTTTTAATAATTATTTTGATATATGAAGAAATCAGATACTTATGTACTTTGTTATACTTTATTTACCTAAGCACGCAGCAGCACCAACCATGGCGTAAAGACCAGGTGTAATACAGTCAGCTCCAACTTCACACCACTCCTTGAAAATGAACCAGTCATGATGGTAGTAAGCCAGCTGCTCCACGGCAATTCCTACAATCCTTCCTGCTATTGCTCCAATTGCCATACTAGGTATGAACAACCCAGATGGAACCTGCAACAAAAACATAACTGCTGTCACACTTGCTGGGAATATTCCGGACACATCGCTTCTTCACAAGTTATCTTTTTTTTTCCTGCCAAAAGAGATGCAAATGCTCAAATTGTCAGGTTAACCCATGCAAAGTGACTTTGGAAGGTTAGTAAAACTTAACAGAATGCCACTGATATCTCTGATGGACCTGATTAGCTGAAACCATATAATGACCATATTTGTTCATATTTTACTGTATTTAAGAGAAAATCTATCACCAATACAGGATCACAAATGAGACTCTCAATGCCAACAGTACAATTCTTAGTATATGAATGTCCAATTTGAGCACTGCTACTAGTACGAAAAAGTGTTCCTTACTATTTCCCACTCCCTTATTACTGCATATTCCTCAGTTAACATTCACTCACTAAACAAGATTGCCTTTCCAAACTGTTTCTTAACACTGCCAAAAATTACATGGCTAACTAAACAGGTGATTTCTAAAAGAGGCTTTGCTTACTATATTGCTGTTTCCTATACAAAAGAGGGTATATAGAATGCTAAACACACAGAGAGAAAAAGGCAATCCCCATTGCAAATATAGGTAACACATTAGGTTAAAAAAATGTTCCTGCTGTCATTTTAGTTACTTAAAATGTTTTCCTGTTATTGACTAAAACTTGGAAAGGCCACACAGCCTTTTCACACCAACATGGTGAACTAAAGTATTATTGCAAACTTGCTTTTATCAGCAACTTCATAGAGCGTTCATCTGAAAAACTGCTGTTGTGTATCCTCTTCTTAGGAAGCTAATCTTCTTTCCAGAAAACATACTGGTGCCTAAATGTCTCATTAAACTGGAAATGCCCGCTGTTTCTCCTCACAGGAGTTGTTAGCATCAAAGCATTTTATACTGTGACTGAACTACAAATCTGACTACAAATCAGAGCTAGAATTTTTACTTCATCTAAACACACTTTAACCCATCTTGTCAAAATAATGTCATTAAAAAATTGCATTCCCAATATAACAAGACACATCATGTCATTTTTCTTGTACTGTACAGTTGTGAAATTTAAGTATTGTGCAGTTCCAAACTACAGATTTTTGCTGTGGCATTCAACGTATTCCAGAATTGTTATTATTATATTTTGTCTATATTTATAGTTGCAAAGATGATTTCTAACCAACAAACCAAGTAAAAACAAACATAGCAAACTTTGTTTTAGAAAGCCAGCAGCATAGGTTTTGAGAAAAAGTTTAATAACCCTTCATTTCCATCCTGAATTATCTAATATTTCAGTGTTGATAGAGGTAATATTCAATGTTATCATTTTAGTCTAATATTCAAATTGTACATTTATACCACTGCTGTTATTGCCCACAATTAATTATTCATCTAAACCCCTTTCTAACTGTTAAAATCAAATTCTTTTCCTGAAAGTCTTTCTTGGTGAACAGTACAACAGTACCCTGAAAAGAAACCCCACATTTCCAATATAAAAATAACTAAATATGTCTTTGAAACTGCCTCAGATTCTAGTCTGCTATAGCAGTATGCTGCAGAAGTTAAGTCTCCACATGGAAACTGCATCCAAAATGTTTCTGGTCCTTTGTTAATGTAACTTTTTTATGCACTAGCTCCTTCTCTTCTTTCCATTATATGTGGATAATGGTTAGAAGACTAACTGTAATTATGATTTTACAGCTGCATTCATTTGCATAAGCCCCTGGATCACCAACGACAAAGTGAAGAGGAATCTTCACAGGGAAGGAGCAAGGAAAAAGTCAATTTCTTCCTTTTCTTCTCCAGTGCTTGCCAGCCTAGCTCAAGTTATACTACAGGGGAAAAGATTTGTTCTGTGGCACATATATCATCTCTGAAACAAGCAAGGATCAGGGTATGGGTAGTTTTCCACTTCTTTGCATACCAGCCAGGTTCTGAGGCAAAGGTGTCATCCTACCCCAACTGCTGATCAGCATTTAGACACAGTAACGAGTCTACTGATTATAAGAAGTATGGTATATATGAAAAAGCTTGAAAGAAAAAAATCAAACCAACCCAAAAAGCCCCAAAGCACTGGCATATCAGCCTCCTGGCACCACGCCCCACTGGCAGCAGCTAACTTTCTTTGCTTAGCTCACAGGAAAACAGTTCCTATAGGGGAAGACATGTGTCTGCAAGGACAGAGGATTCTTTATGATGATTTAAATTACAAAGTCATCTTTTCTTCTTTTTTTTTTTTTAAATGTAATTTTGAATTTTCTCTTTTTATAGAGATAAAGCTTGAAATGCAAATAAATAACATTAAAGTGTCATGCCCTTCTCCAGATTCTGTCTGACATTCTAATCAACCAGATGATTTAAAGCTTCAAACACAGTTACATTACACAGTCCCATAAATGACAGCAGCATTTGCCTATTGGCAAAGTAATGAATATATTCTCCCAACTTCACAAAAATATTTTCACTGTGCTCGAATTCTGAGAAAATGAACCAAACCCAAATGAGGTCAGCTCTACCATTCTGTGAACTAATGGTTCTAATATACAGTGTGATCCTGTGGTGACAATGCCATGAGAGGGTCAGATGCATAAGAATACATGAATGGTAAAAAAATGTCCTAGACATAAATGAAATACCGTAAGTGAATACAAAACAAAGCAACAGATTGGAGTGGTCACATCATAGAATAATGTCTGAATTTTGGACTTATGGAAGACTAGCATTTAAAATACACACAATGGATTTCTCTTACCCATCAACCAACATATGAAAAATTACTCCAAATAACAAACATCTTTTAAAATATCAACACATGAGAAACATAACATATTATTGTTCTATCAGTTACAGAATAGTTGAGATTGAACACGATCACGCCAGACTGTCTACTCTGCTCAGGCAGTTAACTTCAGTCGGTTGCCCACGGGCTTGCAACCAGTCAGGTTATGAGTATTTCCAAAGATGTTCTGTGGACAACCTATTCCAATGATCAAATACCCTCACAGAAAGGAAATGGTTTTTTATGCATGCTGTTTACATGAAACAACAACATAAAAGTTAAAGTTAATTTAAACACAAATCCTGCTTTGTGAACATTCTACAATACTTTGCATTAAGGCACATTTGATAATGACGTAGTTGTCAAAAACTATGAAGGAAGCCTGACAAGACAGAAAATGATGAAGGCATAACAGTTATACATCATTCAGAAAACAGCCACAGATTGGGGAAAAGCTGAAGACATCTTCAAAACAGATTTATGAAACAACCAGGAAAAAGAAAATTATGCTGCTTGTAGTGGAGTAGAAATTCCCATTACAGTCACACGAACAAAGCTCACTTTCTCTTCATGACATGCAATACAGGAAAATATAGCAAAAGAAATCATCATTATCTGCCTTTAACATTTACAGTAATTACATTTATGTGAAAAATGAGGAGAGTGGATTAAAAAAATCAACCAACTACAAGTTGTTCAAGGGGGTACAGTGTTTTCTTCTTGCACGTAACAGGACTAGGGAACCCAAGTGTTTATATTTGAATGCCACTCTTGGAAATTTTAGAATCATCCCTATTACTGAATCAGGCCATTCAAACACCCATCCATCAATCCATCCAGTTACTGCTCCCTACTGCATTTAGCACATGTTTCTATTCAGCTGAACAAAGGGCTAATCTGAATTTAATTAAATTTAATATTGTTTTCTACAAGACTTGCTTATTAACCAACAATAAAAAGACCTTTTTTAAAAGAACTACACATGAAAGAATCCCTATAAACAAAGACGCTACCTAGCTTTGAGAGATGGAAAATGAGAAAGGCAATAATTAAATAATCACAGCAGATGACACAGCTATTGCATTCACACTTACCTTGATACCGAAGGTGAAGACTGTCATGATTATTTTAAATATGAGTGCTAAACACAACTGCCATATAGCTGAATAGACTCCAGTGCCTGCTGGACGGTCGGGAATATCATCTACTATTTTGCTTGCATTCATATCATTTCTGTAGTCACAGAGCGAGGAGGATTCTAATGGCCCACAGTCTGTGAAGAGCTCCTTAATAAGCTCACTGGTGTTTAGCCTTGTATATGGATTAGGAAATGCAATGACAGCTGTTATTGCTGCAACAATAATAACTTCCAGGACAGGATACTTCCCAAATTTTGTAGATTTGCGTCGACGACACCATGCGATATTTGCTCGGATGAAAAATGCTCCCCAGAGCCCACCAAATACTCCCAGAAGAATAAAAGGAAGCAGTTCAAAAAGGTACCAAGGGGTGTGATATTCCACATAAAAAAGAACTAGGCGGCTATTACCAAAAGGGTTGATGGACCTTAAAACAAACGCAGCTACTAAAGCAGCAAAAAATGATCTCCATAAAGTTTTCAGTGGGAAATAGTAACTGACCTGCAAAAGGCAATGCATGAGAATTATTAGTGATTCAATTAAAAAACCTCGAAAGACAAGTTTATGCATGCGTTAGAGTCCTGCTGCTCACATGCTATAGGCTAAAAAAAGTACTCTCATATTATCAGTATTATTCCATCATTGGGAGCGCTGTCAGACCAGCACATCCTACATTTTAAAAAAGCTCTACCACAACCCGTATCAGTTTTAAAGTCAATACTACGGCAGTATTGAAACCACTGCTGTTTTAACACTGATAGGAAATGATGCACAGTAATTTATGTTTATAACCTGCTCTGTTTATAAGTGTCTCTTTTTAGCATTCATGAGAACCAGCCTGTGTACTGGCTGCACTCTCAAATTTCCTGCTAATACTGTTTCATCTCCTTTCAACCTACATTGAAAGGTTTCTGACAGATCTGTTATTTTTAGGAAGTATGGTTAAAACAAAAAAAAAATAAAATCAAAGTCCTCAAAACAGAACACGCAATTTCATACTTAAGCCCCACATAGCGTGATTTGAATTTCAAGATAGTTTTCGTCTGCATTTTTTTTTGGCAACAAAGGAATTCCTCAAAATACCCTCTGGATACAATAAAATCATATATGAAAGAATATTTTGCTTCCCTGTTCAATTAATAGATTTTTAGTTTTCTTTAAAAATGTCAACGATAGGAATAATATTCTTATATATTTTAAAAATGACTAATTAAAACTAATTTATTATAAATAATTTCTTGGATAAGAGAATTTGCTTGCCTTTCAGGTCGGTTTTATAGCGTATTTGCCCTTCCAATAATTATTATATTCAGTTGTGTTTAGTGTCTGAAACTTTAAGTAATGTTTAAAAACTTGCTTCATAAAACTGTCCAGTAAGTTTCTAAATTGTCTTTCAAAATCAAAAATAAGAGCCCTATTTCTTTCTTTTCAGAATAAACTCCTAGACTGAAAACCTGCTGTATCTCTATCTGTATGTAAACTGTAATTATTAATGTACTCAGCCCTTCTCCAGAAAAAAATAACTGAAAATAAAGGAAAGCTGACATTCATCCAAAGAAAAGAAAAAAATATCTTTAGAATTCTTGATTTTGAAATGTGGGTCCAAAAATATTTGCCTTCTTAGAAAAGACTGTACAGCTTAAAGGAGTCTGAGATTATTTAAACTAAAAGAAACTTTTTTCAAGTATCTATCCTTCAGTGCCATGTCTTCACCTACCTCCTCCAGACTGAAAAGGACTCCTCCAATTGGGGCACCAAAGGCTACAGAAACTCCTGCTGCTGAGGCAGCTGACAACACCTGGAAAAGAACAAAGGTGAGGGGTTTTTTTGCAATCTATGTTTTAAACACGAAGAACAGAATCTCACTACAGCTATCAGTTTCTTCTCTGTTTCTGTTAAGGACACATAGATTTAATAACAGAAAAGCCTAAAGTGTATGAGAATGCTCCTAAGATTTGGAGAGTGGCCACAGTAGCCATCAATCAGGCACTAGACATGAGGAAGGCAAGGACACTGCTCAAAGTTCAGAGCTGAAACTGGCCAGTGTTGTGTCAGATGAAAAGAAGGGGTTTTTAAAGTACATTAATAGCAAGAGGAGGTCTAAGGAAAACATTGAACTGATATTTGTTGAAGATGGTCATCTGACTAACAGGGACGAGGAAAAACCATAGGCATTCCATGGATTTTTTTGCCTCACTCTTTTTAATAATACTGATAAACCTTGGGCTGCCTGGTCCCCTGAGCTGGAGGGCCACAAGTGTGGGAACAGTGACCTTCCATCAGTGAACACTGAAACTGTAAGGGACCAGCTCTACCAGCTGAATGTTAGTAAGTCCATGGAGCTTGATGGGATTCTTTCCAGAGTACTGAAGGAACTAGTGGATGTTATAGCTAGACCTTTCTCAGTCATCTACTAAAGGTCTTGGGAGTTTGGGGAGGATCCTGCTGACTGGAAGCTAGCCAGTTAGTCCAATCTATATCAAGGGTCTAAGGGAAGACCCAGAGAAGTAGAGACCTGTTAGGCTAACCTCCCTAATTTTCCAGGAGCTGAGATTATACTGGGTGCCACTGAAAGGTTTTTAAATAATAAAGCAATCATCAGGCACAGTCAATACAGGTTCACAGAAGGAAAGTCTTGGTTAACTAATTTGGTATCTTTCTATGATAACATAACCCATCCAGTGGATGAAGTGAAGGCTCTGGATGTAGTTTTTCTGGATTTTAGTGAGGCTTTTGATACTGTCCCTCGCAGCATCCTTCTGGACAAGTTGTCCAGCTGTGGGATGAACATGTTAACGGTGCACAGGAAGGAGAACTGTGTGAATGTCATGGCTCAAAGAGTTGTAGTGAATAGGGCTATATCTGGCAGGTAACTGGTCACAAACATTCTGTTCAATGTGTTCAAAGACCTAGATACAGGAGTTGAATGCACCATGAGGAAGCTTGCTGTTTATACCAAGCTGGCACATGCTGTTGATTCTCTTGAGGGACAAGAGGCCTTGCAGAAGGATCTAGATAGAATGGAGCACTGGGCAGTGATTAATGGGACAAAATGTAATGGGTTAAAATGCTACACACCTAGGACAAAGTAACATCAGGCTCAATTATAAACTGAGAGCGGAGTGGCTGGAGAGCAGCCCTGCAGGAGGGATCTGGGGGTGCTGGTGGGCAGCAGCTCAGTGTGAGTCAGCCCACGCAGCCCAGAGGGCAAACCCCATCCTGGGGAGCATCAAGCGCAGCACAACCAGCTGGTCAACAGAGGTGACTGTCCCGCTGTACTAAGCCTGGAGGCAACCCTGGAGTGCTGTGTGTGGTTCTGGGCCCACAGCTGAAGGATGTGAAGGACCTTGGATGTGCTCAGAGGAGGACAGCAGAGCTGGTGACAGGGATGGAAAGAATGCCCTGTGAGGGGTGACTGAGAACTTTGGGCTTGTTCAGTATGGAGAAAAGGAGGCTGAGGGACAAGTTCCTTGCTCTCTACAACTTCCTGAGGAGGTGAAGTAGAGAAGGAGATGCTGAGCTCTTCACCCTGGTATCCAGTGATAGGACATATGGGAATGGTTCAAAGTTGCACCATTGCAGGTTTAGACTGGACAAGTGGAAGCATTTCTTTACAGAGAAGGCTGGACTTCTAGGATTTCTAGAGAAGTGGTTGATGCCCTGAGCCTGTCAATGTTTTAAGCAGCATTTGGACAATGCCCTTTACAACATGCTCCAGCTTATGGTCAGTCCTGAACTGGTCAGGCAGCTAGACTAGATGATTATTGTAGGTCCACTCCAATTGAAATAGTCTATTCTTTTCTAGATGTGTGTGGCAGAGAACTCCATCAATCACAAATATTATTCACAGCACACAAATCAGTGACAGACTACACAGCTTTTATATCAGTCCTGGAGATTTGCATTCAGTAGTCTTCAAGCAAAAACCTGGAAAAAGAACTGAGGTCAACTGAGATTGAGAGATTAAGATGAACTGAAGCAGCATCTTGGATAAATTATGTTCAATATATGAGGATGGTTAATGCTAACTGTAACAATACTACAAATTCTTTGCAAGAACACTGACCTCCCAGTAGTAGCCCTTAATACACCTGTTGAAGAATACACAGAGAAACTCGAAGAATTATTACATTATTCTGAGATGAGCAGGTAAACCACAAGTCAATTAAATGATTTAAGAATACAGAGTTTTGAAATAGGAAGTGAGCCAAATTTTCCCCATGTTCTGCAGTCTCATTCTAGAAGAAGTTGAGCTGAGAACTGAAGCAAAGGTGGGAAACACCATTTTTAATTTTATAATACAAAAAAACTTATTGAATTAATAAGAATATTAGAACTTGCTACTCTCTGAGACTATACTTGCTTTCAGTAGCGTGGCTCCCTCTGTTGGGTTTAACATGACAAGGTTTTGGTAGTAGAGGGGCTGCAGGGGGTGGCTTCTGTCAGAAGATACCAGAGCCTGCCCTCACGTCCAACAGTCTGTACCCAAAGCTGAGCCATCAGTGATGCTCGTAGTGTCCCTGTGATAAGAAACTTAAAGGATAAAAACCAATGCACAGCAGCTGTGAGAGAGGAGCGAGAAAAATGCGATAGAAACAGCTCTGCAGACATCAAGGTCAGTGAAGAAGGGTGAGAAGGTGCTCCAGGCACTGGAGCAGAGATTCCCTTGCAGCCCATGATGAGGCCCATGGTGACTCAGGTTGTCCCGCTGCAGCCCATGGAGGACCATGGCAGAGCAGGCTCCTGGCTGGAGCCATGGCCTGCAGAGAGGAGCCCAAGCACGAGAAGGTTTCTTGCAAGCACTGCAGTTTGTGGCTGATTCAGGCTGGGGAAGTCCATTCCTGAAAGACTTCACCCTGTGGAAAGGCCCTATACTGAAGGAATTTGTGAAGGACTGTCTTCCATAGATGGGACCCTGCATGGCGCAGGGGAAGAGCATCAAGAGGAAGGAGCAGCAGAGAACAAAGTGTCCCCTTGTGCAGCAGTTTTATTTCTCACTATCCTACTCTGTTATTAACTGGAATAAAGTAACTTACTCAAGTGTAATCTATTTGGCCTGTGATGGTAACTGGTGAAGGGGGGATCTCCCTGTCCTTATCTTGACCTATGAGCTTTACATTTTATTCTCTCCTGCTGTCGTGTCAAGATAGAGGGGTGAGAGAAAACTTGGCAGGCACCAAGTCTAACCCACCATACTCTTGCCCACTAAAAACATCAAACTGAAACAGAGCAAAAAACACTGTTGTGACCAGGAATACTTTGTTCATGGGTTCAGAGTACTCTGCTGTCCTCACAACTGAACACACTCATCAATTAGCAAAAAGTAGACCAAAGAATAGAAGGAATTTAAATAAAATCAAATAGTCTCTGAGATGAAAGAAATGCAAACTGACACTGACATGTAAATTATTTACCTTTGAGAATGCTAGAAATAATACATTGTTCTTAACACAATAAATAATTATTGATAAACACTAAACACTGCTCAGGAGAACAAATATCGTGTTTTACACAAATCAGTGTAAATATATTTAATTATATTTATTAAATATTCTATGTATTAAAAGCTTTTTATAAAAATTTACCTCTCTTTTTTTAGCTTCATTTGTACTGTATTTTGGAAAGAGGTAGGAAAAAATATTCCCACAGCAGCAGGCAACATGTACCAAAGGACCCTCTTTTCCTAAACTCAAGCCTGATGCGACAGCCAATACTAAAGTAATCGTTTTTATCATCAAAGTCCACTTCCCCAAGTAACCTCTGATGATGAAGCCACTCAAAATAGTTTTTATCTGGAAGAAATAAAAAACAGTAATAGTATCTGTTATTGCATTCTATTTTCTTCAGAAAATAATAATATAATTTTAGCTGCAGAACTTCAAAACAAATGACTGGCTTTATTACACTTTAAAACACAAGATTTTGTGTTTTGTGTAGCAGTTCAGACTGCTACATCGAGTCTTTCTGATTGCCAGAGGCTTTCCATTTGCAACTTACTCTAAAACACTGGACAAAAACATATAGCAACATTCTCAATTATATTTAGTACATTAATCTGCAGCAGCTTCTAAGACTGCATTCATTAGTTTATGATGTAAATTATCAAGCGAAAGGCAGAAAACTTCCAAAGGAAAAAATCTACCTGCAAAAACTGTACTCAAGGTCATCTCTGTTTTCTCTTTATGTTTTACCATCACTACATAAAACATTAGCAGTAGATTTCTTGACATAAAGATGAAAAAGATCAGCCCTTCTCCATCAGATGTGCCACTTGCCTAAGGTATTACTATACTTAATAATTATTAGCCTGGAAAATATGCCCATAGATAGGAAATAATATAGTTATCATAGGAAAGGACAACCTGTCCATAAATAGGATGTACACAAAACACTGGGTAGCCGTGTGTGCCTAGAAAGCAAAGATAGCTAAATATGGAAACCAATTTAGGATGAAATCTTTTCTGGAATAATGGCAGAGGACTACTCCAAGCTTTATGTGTCTCCACAATTTATGTGACTTTGGGTTTTTCTCTCCCATTCTGTGGACAGTAACAGACAGCAATTGTAAACAGTGAGTTTTTGAGGATATTGCACATTTTACATTGTGACTGTTGGTTTGTGCTAGTTAAGGCAACTAAAGCCATTGCGACAAAAGACTGATTGCTGTAGCAAAGGACCTGTATTCTGTCAATGAATCACTGCTCTCTTACCTCCATAGGGAGAGTGGGGATTGGGATAGGTTTGGAAATCACTCTTTGGAAGTAAACCCTCTTAAGCTAAATTCTTCCTTAAAAAGTGGTCCTGACAGAAGCATACAGCAAAATCTACTAATTCAGGAGATTCTCTTAAATTTGGGCTATTTTTCCCAGAAATAGTTAGCACAGTCATACATTTTCAATTTGAACACTTGGATTAATAGATTTCTTCAAAGGTAGGGTGCTCTTTCTTGCCTTCCCCCAGCCCTGTAAGGAAGCAGTAATTTTCACATTAATACGAAACACTTATAATATATATTTTAGTTAGACCTCACCTCAGGTATCCCTGAGCCACAGGCGTAGGGAGCAAATACCTTCACCAGAGAAACTGCTAAGAAGGCAAAGCTCAATGCCCAGAAAATGTACATTATGTAGTTCATTATGTATGAACCTGGACCCTGAAAACAAAAATAAATAGTCAGAAAATAAATTTGACATAGGAGCAAAATCACTACTTAACTTAATCTAGAAGTTCTCTTGCTGCAAGTACACTTACAGATTTTGAAGAATGATAATTATTACCAGGTTGAGAGAGTTTTGTTTGAAAAGTATGAAGTTATGACATCTGCACGAGCACAGACTGACTTATACAAACTAGAAAGTATTCTAACACTTCATCTTGAAAAAAAACAACATAGCACAGGCGTACTTTTAATAGCTACTAGCTGCTAAAATCCACTGCATAAATCTTTATTTTAAAAAAATTGTGGTAGAAAAAAATAAATCTATTCTTTGTTATTTGACAACACCATAAATGTAATTTCTATTTTATGTACAGTTATGATTAAGAATAGAAATTCTCATGTTATAAACAGTTCTATAGTTTCATAACTTCCTTACACCTGTAACACTCCAAGGCCCCTTGCAGTTCATGAAATACACATTTATTACACTATAACCTATTAATCAATTCAAATGCTGAAAAACAAACGGTGTAGACAGTACAACCCAAATCCATGTTTAAATCCCTAACCTTAAGTCCATTATTTTCTTTCCGTATTCAGACGAGCTGTTGAGCAAGACCATAAAAAATGGGTATATACTCACTTCTGCTTGCCCAATTATCAGTTCTGCCCATGTTTTCCACTGCGGACATTTATCTCTCTCTTCAAATGTGGTCTCATTTGAACCCCAACAGCATTGTTCATGGTTAAACCACAAAGCACTAAGGCAAATGCCTTCCTTTAAGTCAGTCATCCAGTCAGCAGCAATGTCAATTAATCCTGCCAATGCCCCTGTTGTAGGAACAGTTTTGTATTAATGTTCTGGTAAACAGGAATAACATACACAGCTAAAATGAAGAAATATGCTGGTATTAATTGATGTAAATTGTGATTACAGAAAACCTAATTAAATATACACTTTTAATATATTACTGACGTCCAGGAATGCATCCTGTTATCAATGTAGTAAGATTAGTATTTGCTGAAGAATAGGGTTCTTTGTATATTTCTCAAGTTAAATGAAGGGGTTTTTCTTGCTGTTTTTTCCTTTGTTCTCAAACAGTCCACTGTAACAAAGGAGTTAAGAATCAAAAGAGGTCTATTACATTTGGAAGCCATTATGCAGCAGGAAATCTATGATGCAGCTGCCATCAAAGAAACATGGTGGGATGATTCCCATGACTCGAGTGCTGCAATGGATGGCTACACGCACCTCAGAAGAGACAGGAGAGCAAGGGGAGGCGGTAGGGTGGCTCTGTACATTAGGGTGTGCTTTGACTGTATAGAGCTCAAGGATAGTGACGATAAGACTGAGTGCCTAGGGGCAGGAATTAGGGGGGGAAGAGTAACAAGGAAGACATCTCAGTGGGAATCTGTTATAGACCACGCAGGCAGTATGAAGAGGCAGATGAAGTATTCTGTAAGTGGCTGGCTGACATTTCACAACCACTAGCCCTTGTTCTCCTGGGAAACTTTAATTTGCTGGATGTCTGCTGGAAACTGAACACACTGGAGAGGAGGCAGTCTAGGAGGTTCCTCAAGCATGTTACCTGACACAGCTGGTAAGTGAGCCTAACATGGGCCATGCCCCACTAGACCTGCTGTTTATGAACAGAGAATGGCTGGAGGGAGATGTGGTGGTTGGGAGGCTATATTGGGCACATAGGCCATGAAATGACAGAGTTTTAACAAAACCTCTACCTTGGACTTCTGGAGGGCAGACTTTGGCCTGTTCAGAACACTGGTTCAGAGAGAGTCCCTTGGAAAACAGATCTTAATAACAAAGGGGTCCAGGGAGGCTGTATATTCTTCAAGAAGGAAATCTGAAAGATACTGGAGCAGACCATCCCCATGTGCTGAAAGACGAGCTGGTGGGGAAGAAGAGTGACCTGGCTGAACAGAGAGCTTTCTCTGGATCTCAGGGGATATAAGACAGTTTATGATCTCTGGAAGAAAGAGGGTCAGACAACTCAGAAAGAGTACAAGGATGTCATTAGGTCACGTAGAGAGAAAATTAGAACGGTAAAAGCTCAGCTAGAACTCAATCTGGCCACTGCTGTAAAAGATAATAAAAGGTATTTTTATAAAGACATTAAAAACAAAAGGAAGCCCAAGGAAAATCTCCCACTCTTTATTAGATGTGAGGGGAACACTGTTGCCAAGAATGGAGAAAAGGCTGGGGTACTTAATGCCTTCTTTGCCTCATTCTTCAAGAGCAAGACCAGTTATCCTCAGAGCAGTCAGCCCCTGAGCTTGCAGACAGGGACAGGGAACAGAACAGACCCCTTGCAATCCCACTCACAAGTCTATGGGACCAGATGGGATTCACCCAAAATTACTGAGGGTGCTGGCAGAAGAACTCAGTGAGCCACTCTCCATCCATCATCAGTCCTGTTTTACTGGGGAGGTCCCAGCCCATCCATAAGAAAGGTCATAAGGAGGATCCAAGGAACTACAGGCCTATCAGCCTGATCTTGGTGCCTGGAAATGTTACGGAACAGATTGAGTGCGATCATAAAGCATGGTCAGGACAACAAGGGGATCAGGCCTAGCTGGCATGCATTTAGGAAAGGCAAGACCAACCTGATCTTCTATGACAAAATAACCCACCCAGTGTATGAGGGGAAGGCTGTGGATGTAGTCTACCTGGAGTTCAGTAAAGCCTTTGATACTGTCTCCCACAGCATTTTCCCAGAGAAGCTGGCAGCTTAGACAGGTGCACTCTTTGATGGGTTAAAAACTGGCTCAATGGCGGGGCCCAGAGAGTTGTGGTGAATGGTGCTGCATCCACTTGGTGGCCAGTCACTTGGGGCTCAGTACTGGGGCCAGTCCTGTTCAATATCTGTCAGTGATCCGGAACAGGGGATCGAGTGCACCCTCAGGAAGTTTGCAGATGACACTACACTGGATAGGAGTGTTGATCTGCTGGAGGGTAGGAGGGCTCCTACAGAGGGCTTTGGACAGGCTGGATCGATAGGTCGAGTCCAATTATATAAGGTTCAACAGGGCCAAGTGCTGGGTCCTGCCCTTGGGTCGTAACAACCCCATGAAGCACTACAGGCTTGTGGCAGAGTGGCTGTAAAGCTCTACAGCAGAAGAGGACCTGTTGGTGCTGGTTGACAGCTGCTGAACATGAACCAGCAGTGTGTGCCCAGGTGAACAAAAAGGCCAATGGCATCCTGAATTGTGTGGGCCAAAAGGACCAAGGAGGTGATTGTCCTGCTGTACTCATCATTGTGAGGCTGTGCCTTGAGTACTGTGTCCAGTTCTTGGGCCCCTCATTACAGGAAAGACACCGAGGTGCTCTATCGATCCCAGACAAGAGCGATGACACTGGTCAAGGGTCTAGAAAATAAGCCATATGAGGAGCGGCTGAGGGAGCTGGGGCTGTTTAGTCTGGAGAAAAGAAGGCTCAGGGGAGACCTTACCACTCTCTACAACTACCTGAAAGGAGGTTGTAGCCAGGTGGGATCAGTCTCTTCTCCCAGGCAACTACCAACAGGATGAGAGGAAATGGCCTCAAACTGTCCCAGGAAAGGTTCAGGATGGACATCAGGAAGAATTTCTTCACTGAAAAGGTTGTCAAGCATTGGAATGGGCTATCCAGGGAAGTGGTAGAGTCACCATGCCTGAAAGCACTCACAAAACTGGACATAGCACTGTGGTTTAACTGACAGGACAGTGTTTAGTCAAAGGCTGGACTTGATCTCATCTTGGACGTCTTTTCCAACCTTACTGATTCTATGATTTACTAATCTTGACAGAGCCTTAGTTTGAGAACCATGGTCAACAAAAGTCCAAGACAAAAGCAGTATTTCAGGAGAACAAAATTTCAATCAAGTTAATTAAAATACAGAAACATAAGATCTCCCCATGACTGAAATCAAGGTTGCACCATTTAATATCCATTAGATACATAAAACAGAAAGCAACAGAAACTGAAAAACGTAGCAATGTTCAAGACCAGAACTCGCTTGCTTTGTTGCTCAGAAACACACTAAAGCAATTTTAATATACATAGCAGCTCGGGGGGTGAAAACACAACACTGCACGTTCCCACCAAAATTATCACAAGCAATTGCCAGTAATTATACACTCCTGGTTTATGCATCCAGGAGCATATAAACATGCTGCAATCTTTGCATTTAATTTATATATGATTTGTGAAAATGATTATGTATCTAAGCAGTAATTATACTGTTACCATGCCTTTTTAACAGGCATAGCCATACTCCACAACTAATCAACTTTGCTAGCATTTAATCTAAAATGTCTGTTTGAAATACTTTTTTTGAAAAACTGGGCACAAAGTTTGTGACTTTTCACCAGGTTTTGGTCACTCCAGAGTAAACTGATAGAAAGCAGCACTGCCTGACAGTGGGGCCACAAACTTCAGATGGTTTTAGCTGTAAAACTCATCCTAAAATACATTAAAAAGAAAAGAGAGAACTGAAATATAGGCCAACAAACTTACCTGTTAAAGATAACATTTTCTGTGTAACAATCTCTGTAAAGGTATGACATAATCATACAGCTAGACTTTGCTCATGCATAACACATGCTTTACATGGAAATGTGCTTACCAAAACTACACATATACCAGAGCTACTTTTACAATCAGTTCATACACTTTCACAAGAAATCCTATAGGGAAGAAAGCAAAATTTTACAGAAAGGGAAAACACAAATCTCAATCACAGGACTAAAGCACATTGATAGTTCAGTGGGTAGATGTTCAAAAACTCTTGAGAAACTCTCATTAAATTCAGTGAGGATTCTGTTTTCCATTTGATCAGCAAACCCTCTCCTCAAAACACTGAACCCTGTAAATTAAGTGAGTCAACCTTTTTCTTCCCTCATGGAATTATGGTAGCAGCCTGAAACAGCTCTTAGCCAGAATGGTGGACAACAAAGGAAAAACACAGCAACTATATTTGCTGACAAATACAAGTAAGAAATCATCTTTTTTCATTTACCTGATGCTAAACCAGTGAGTGTGACTACGAGCCATCCTGACCAAGCATCGTACAAACTTTTTGTCATCTCCCATGCTGATTCTTTCTTCTTGCTGTTAATCTGCAAAGAGAAATCATTATGTATACTTGTATGTGTTTCTCTATTATGAGTAAGAGAAAAAATATTAAGTATAACATACAAACTGTGTGATGCATGCTGCAGGCAAATATGGCATCTCCTTAAACCACAAGTGTTCTGCTTGTATTTAGTGCTTTACATAGATAAATCAGCTTAGTCATTCAGACATCAAACAACTGACAAAGTAAATTTGCTTAATTTAAAGAACTAAAACCCAGGAAATGAATAATTAGACTAAATGAATACTTTCTATGATGCATATCTAGAACATGTGCTCGTAAAATTATTTCTCTCCTACATCTTAAATTATTTTTTGCTGAACCTCAAATAAACTGTTAGCATACTACCAATAAGCTATTCCACACAATTCAAATTCCTAAACTTCTATTCAAAGCTTTATCTTTAGACTAAAAACACATGAATATAAAATGAAACAAAAAAAATTTGATAACTACACTGTAATACTTCTAGACAACTATTAGTAATGACATCTAAAGTTATTGTACTGAAAATATTTATAAATTCTACAGTAGTTCTGTGACTATGAACTCTGAACTGTCTTGTTTGCCTTTTCTGGTCTTGGACATTGAAATGAGTAACAGCTGTGAGACTTCTCTCTAGATTATCTACTTACAGGTGTGATCTGACTTGCCAGGATTTGGTCAGGCTCAGCACTCTATCCAATGGCATATCCACTAGACACTAACCTACATATCCACAGTGTAAAAATGGCACTGTATTAATTACTGCTTAGACATCAAATTATGAAATTAAGTATTCCATGGAAACACCTTCTTACTTTTCATTAAAAGCATTTAAACAAGATACATGTTCTTAGATCAACTGTCCAATGATCTCTTTTCCTTGAAAAAGCACTAGATAGTGCAATTCCATTAGATAATGGTACTTCGTTTTTTAAACTAGTGTAAGACTGAGGGGTTTTTTACCATGTCAAAGCAAATCAGCATACACATCCTAGACTTGCTTCCACAAAGTTAAAAATGGTGTTTTCATAGAAAGCAGAATAATGCTGCAGTTTTGTATATGGAAGGAACCTCTCTCCTGAACTCTTCATACAATTACAATTAAAGTTTAATTATTAATTTTGTTCAGTGAAAAATATTTTGGAGAAGTCACATTTCCAAATCTGTTCTGTTTCCAAGGTTTATTAATGTAAGCATCCCAAAAATTTGGCAGTAAGGCTCTAAATAGCATATTTCCTCTTAAAATGCTATTAAACAAATTTACAACATGAATGACAGTATCTAGCATGTTATTGACTAATACAACTTGAGTCTGTTTCATGAAAACTCCTTGCAGAGTACACTGATAAAGACGAAAGAAATCACTAAAGAAAAGAAGAGCAAGTTGTGTGATAGGGGAGAGGGTAGTTAACACACATATTGAGATTACTTTTTTGTTAAACATATATATGCTGATATAAGTGGTTAAGAGACGAGAATTTCCACTTACCATAATCCAAACAACCACAGCACTACACAGCAGTAGTGCAGACACATTTGTGTCAGTATAAAAGCAAAATTCATCAGTCTTCACTTTTCTGTACAAGTACCACCATAAGCACTATTGTACTATTACAAATATATCTATGCTGGAAAATAGCCTTAAATGCACTAGTATGCAAAAAAGGCAGTACTGTAAAAACGGTATTTGGGTGATGTAGACCTATTCCCACTCTATTAAATTGCAGTTTCCTTTCCAAGTCAGAATACTGTTGCAAGACTGCAGATATCAATGAAGCAGTGCTTTTAAAAAGTATTTAAGTAGTTCTA
The DNA here is from genome assembly GCA_035583185.1 of Anabacerthia variegaticeps. NCBI lineage: Eukaryota > Metazoa > Chordata > Aves > Passeriformes > Furnariidae > Anabacerthia > Anabacerthia variegaticeps. The sequence goes on along the minus strand of JAWWEW010000131.1, from coordinate 35,164,622 downwards.
GCTGATATAATTATGAACAAATTTGAAGTACATGCATATATTTGTATTTGTTATTATATCAGACTTTAATTCTAATATCCAACCAAAAATGTTTTGCAAATACTATTTATGTCAAGTACCCGTCTATGCCTTTCTCTGTCTTTGCATTTCTCTCGAACCCAGTCAATGGTATGGAAGTCATCGTATGTTCCTACTCCAGGAATTGGCTCATCCAGAAGATCCAGTAAATGTGTTGAACTGTTGATATTCCCTCCATTTGTCATTGTATAATGAGTTCCTGCAGAAAAAAACAACAATAAATTAATTCTGCAATACGTGAAGTATTCAAACTATGTTCATAACACTTTGACATACAAAATTTCTGAACAAACACTTTCCATAATATACATATTCTATTGTCATCTGGGTCTCTCAATGTTGCATGTCACTTCTTTTCCCTGTCACTCAGATGTAGGTTAAATTTGCATAATAGTGACTTTGTGTTTCCATTGGTTAAATAGGAATGTACTAGTCAAATTTTTGTTCTGTTTTGTGTGCAGACTCCAGAAAAACTTCAATAGAACAAAGTGGGAAAAAAATAGCACCTCTGACACACATTTAACTTGGAGTTTATTTCAGTTTATGAACTATCAGAGGAAAATCTGATTGTATGAAAACAAAACCAGGATGATTAGATAGAAAATTCACAGCACCTTCAAAAGTGGCCATTTATTTTCAAATATACATTCTGTTGATTACCAATCTCTCCTGCACATCTAAGCCAAACCTAAAATACATTATTAACAGATAATAAAATAAAATAAATAAAATAAACCTACTTGTAAACTTCCAAATGCTACAAATGCTGAGTTCACCTGCCCCAGCTCTCACCAACAACTCACAATTAGATTTATACATAGGTAAAATGTGCCTTTTCCCTTTACATTTGTGAATTCTAAGATCTAGCAGAAGCAGTGTGATGCCTGATATTACACTCTGACCCAAAGGTGTGCCTCAGTCATCTATTGCTTAAGAGGCCTTGTCTGTGCCATCTATATAACACACTTGATTTGGACATTTTCTTAGTGATGAAAGACAACCCACAAGAAAATTATACAAAAATCATATTAAGACAGAATGCATTCTATAATTTTCAAGATACACACACTACTGTTCATTACAAATTCTATAAAGATTAAAAGTACAGAAGACAACATAAATGTAGGAGACAGCTCCCCAACAACGCCATTCTCTCATGCGAGCCTGGCTTCCATCTTTAGCTTAATACTTTTTTCCCCAGTCTATGCCATACTGAATTTTCCCTCATCTATTTCCCATAGCTAAGCCCTGTAAATCTTCCCAAAGCTGCTGCTAGTCTCTCTTAAGGCAGATGTAAAGAAGTATTACCTCTGCTTCCATTAATAAAACACTAACAACAACAACAAATTAAATCAGATTTGCTAATAGAGGTAATTGTGAAAACCTTGCTTTAGGATAAGGGATTAAATTCTTTTGCCATTTCCAATTCTCATAACTAGAAAGGAAGTATAAGATACGTGTCTGCCTAGCTAAAAGGGCAAGCTGACCTTGTGGAAGAGGCAGTAACAAAATTCACATTGTAACAATTAGTTTAGCTCTCAAAATTAAGACATTAACAGAACACATTATAAAAATATTATTTTTGCATGAAATTAACTTCCTTTGTAAAGCAAGGGGACATAAATTCAGCCACGGTTTAATTATTCATCTTCTACAAAGTTACAATGTGATCATGCAGTTTACTGAACCTGAGTGAGTGGGGTAGGACAAAAGCTTGTCTTTGTTCTGAAGGAGTTGGTTTTATGCTCTGCTATGTATGAAGCAATAGCAATCTATAAGGAGCAGGCAATCCTATGCCACACAAGGCAACGGAAAGTTGAGAGTTATAAATGTATCACAAACAGTAACAAATTATTCTATGCATATCACAAGGTGCTGAACTGGAATTACCTGCAGGGGAAACCATGAGAAATGGCACCATATTCACTGCCCCAGACCCAAAGCAGAATTTGGAGTAGACTACAAAGAGAATGGTCATTGCCCTAGATACAGTAAAAATCCCATTGAAATGGTGTCAGGTTCCTACTTTGCCAACATTTGCTGGCACACTAAATACTGGAATATAAGCGATTATTGTATGATGAGAGACAGAAGAAAATGTGAAGCTGAAGAGGCAGTTTTGTTGAATACAGAGCTGCCATAAACACCTGATGCAACTGAACAGCTAAAATCTTGTACCAAGTGAGAAACAGGCACCAGTGAGCAGGTGGTAGAAAGACATCCCTAAAAAGGACCACAGAGGAAAACTTTTCAAAATCAGATTCTCTGTATCTAAGATACATAAGTCTGACAGCAGTGGGAGAAGACATTTTCCAGCTAGTATTATGATCTATGTAGCATACACTGTTATAAGAGATTTTAGAGAAATATACCTTTACCAATAATAATACTCAACACTTTCCCAAACTTTCTACTTCCCTTTGTACGCTTCCTTCTCAGATTTCGCACAGCAAGATGCTCTTCCCAGCTATGAAAATAATGATTCTCATCAGCATAAACATACAAATTCTCATAATTTAGTCCCAGTTTCAAACTGCCATTAAATTTATTTTCAACTCAAGAGATTTTGTTAAAACCCTTCCAAAATATAGACATTTCATCACAACATTCTAACAGGCAGGAAATCATCATTACACAGATAAACTGCAGCACTCAGCAAATGCTCAGAAAGTATCTCCCCTTCCTCCCTTCCCCTTTTCCCCTAGCCTCAAGTTTCAGGATTCTGTCTCAGGCTACATGCTTTTCATCAACATAGAACAGTTTTTAGTCTAAAAATGACAACAAGAACTTAGCACAAGATGTATAGGCACAGCCTCTAGCTATGATAAGACCTCCATTTTCCATATGTAGACACCTAAGTCATTCTGCAGCTGCAAAGAAAACAAAGCTTTTTTGTTACATATGAGTTTACTTACATTTTTATGAGACTGGGAAGCAAATGGTAAAAGTGGCATGCAGACGTTTTATTATTACTGCTATTCCAAACTAACCTGTGTTATTACAAGGAGGGAAATAGTAATATATTGATCCTCTCAGAGGCTCAGTACAACTCACAGAAATCCTTATAATTCAAACACAATTTTTCCATACTTCACAAAAATAAGGCAGCTTCCATCCCTTTATTAGCACAGACTTCTCCAATATCATCGTTAAAAATCACAGAATCACAGAATGGTTTGGGCTGGGAGGGACCTTAAAGATCATCTAGTTCATGGGCAGGGACACCCACTAAATCATGTTGCTCAGAGCTTCATCCAGCCTGGCCTGGAACGCTTTCAGGGATGGGGCATCCACAGCTTCTATGGGCAACCTGTTACAGCGCCTCACCATCTTCACAGTAAAGAATTTCTTCACAATATCTAATATAAACCTACTCTCTTTAGTTTGAAGCCATTCTCCCTTGTCCAGTCATGACATGCTCTTGTAAAAAAAAAAGTCTCTCTTCATCTTTCCTGTAGGCTCCCTTTAGGTACTGGAAGGCTGCAATTAGGTCACCCCTAAGCCATCTCTTTTTCAGGCTGAACAGTCCCAACTCTCTCAGCTGCTCCTCCCAGAGAGACACTTCATACCTCTAATCATCTTGGTGGCCTTCTCTGGACTCACTCCAACAGGTCAATGTCCTTCCTGTGCTGGGCACCCCAGAGCTCAATGCAGCACTCCAAGTGGGGTCACACGAGAGCAGAGTAAAGAGGCAGAATCCCCTCCCTCCACCCACTGGCCATGCTGCTTTTGATGCAGCCCAGGATACCACTACTGGCTCATGTCCAGCCTCTCATCCACCAGCACCCCCAAGTCCCTCTCAGCAGGGCTGCTCATCCCCCAGCCTGTATTGATACCAGGGATTGCCCTGATCCAGGTGCAGCATCTTGCACTAGGCCTTGTTAAACCTCATGAGATTTCCATGGGCACACTTCTCAAGCCTGTCCAGACCCCTCTGATGGCATCCGATCCTTTAGGTGTGTCAACTACAGCACTCAGCTTGGTGTCATCTGCAAATTTGTTGAGGGTGCTGAAGAACTGCTTCAAGTGAAGTTGTTAAAAAGAAAAAAAGCCCCCAAAAAATAATAAAGAATATTTTATCATCTTGAAAGAAAAAGATGTAATAAGCATTAAGGTTAACAGTAAAACACTGTACTTTGGGACACCTGATCAGAATGAGATACAGCAAAAACAAAAATGCTACACAAACAAAATTGAAACAAGAGAAGTAGATTCCAATACCATAAAAAAGCTCTTAACTCTGAAGAAGTGAAGGGGTTTTTGTTTTTTGAGTTTTTTTATTTTATTTTAATGAGAATGCAAAAGGTACAGTCCAAAATTACCTGAAGAGACACTATGCCTGACAGAAGAAAAAAGCAGTTCTTACCATATTGCTCTCCTTCATTTCCCTTTGAACATGAAGTTACACTGAATGGCAGTTGGCTCCCAATACTGATCCAACTTCCTGCTTTACCTACCTAGGTCCTGCTAATGGAACCAGCAGGAACAAAGAAATTACAGAACTAGTATTTTGCTATATTCACACAAGTTGCTTTATACATTACAGATTCCTCCTCATCTTATGTCCCTCACTGAGGCAAGGAATATCTCTTCTTTCGTATTTTATATACCTGCCTCATACAAGCAGTATTCAATCTTGATTGATTTTGGAACTATGATAAACATGACAAAAAGCTGATTTATGTAGATCACACACAGCATTCCTCAAGTGCCATGCACAGCCTTTTTAAAGGCCACCTCAACTCCTGTGGCAGCGATCCCATACTGCCTCATCTTCTGGCAACTCCGTAGATTTCTTTCAAATTTGAAAGTTACCCTGGGCAACACACAGATGATGAAAGGCATATTTTTTAAAGAAAAATACCTGATAAGTTTACAGCTAATTTATTTCACACAATATAGTGGTTTTGCAACATACGTGATGATCCTGTTTAACAATCTTCCCCAACTCTTCCCTTGTAGACAGTGTTCCTTCTTTTCTCATAAAAATAATGAGAAACCTCAAGATTTAAGACAAAGGCTGCAACCTGGCTACTCAAACAGTGCATAACAGATTTTTATGTGCTCCTCCACCATGTGATTATCTGAAAAATTACCCAGTATCACTTAGAGAACAAATCCTCACAGCTACAGCCTCACTAGAGAATAAGGTACAGAACTGAGATATGAACAGGCCCTTAAGAGGGTAACTATCAGAGTTAACGAGGGACATAATTTTATGCTAAAGTTTAAGACTCCTTCTACATGCTACAGAGCATATGATATACATATAGATATATGAATGCACATCACAAAACACACCTTTGGCTCAAACTGTGCATGTATTACCTTACACCATTTTAAGAAAAGAGACATATCTCTCAGAACATAATTACATAGTAAGACTAAGCTGATCTAACTGACTGCTGCCACACAAATAGGAGATCTTGCTCCCCCTATTTCTCCCTCCCATTCTTGGTCACACAATCCCACTCTCACCCTCAGATCAGCTCTGCCACCCTTGGATCTGACCGCACAGTAAACCAAGCCAACATGCTAATCCAACTAAGCAGACAAAACTCACAACAAAAATCTGCCATTATACAGAACTGGAATCAAGCTTCTCTGCTGTTGGAGAAGAAACAGAGTCAGTGCAAGATCACGAACTGAGAGAAGAGATAGGGAACAACAAGCAAATTCAGGCCCTTCCACAGCAACAAACTGTCAGACTAGTTATACTGAAATACATAAATACACCCTTGGGGTCTTGTTAGATTTTACCTTTCTGCTGGAAAAAACTCAAAACTTTTATATAAATATTAATGTCCAGGCACCATACAGTAAGTATTCAGAGAACTCAAAACTCCCAAAGCTTTAGAAACATTCCAGAGTTGTGATGACAACAACAGATAAACAATGTCAATACTGGATTCAATGGAAGAGCAATAATAGGACCCAATTTCTCAAAGGTATTTCTCTACAAGCTATGTCATTAGTAACTCCTACAGCAAGAATGCACTAGTTTGCTGCTGCTCACACATCTCTTTTTCTAGACAGTGCCCAACTACACAGCATTCCCCTCAGCTGCTGTCCTTCTGGCTGACAGCCTTGCAATGTGTCTCATTTGGGTTATTCCCAGCAGTGTGAAAGGAGCAGGAAAAAAATAAATACACCTCTGTGAGTGAAAATGAAGCTAATCAGTTTACACTGAAGGCTGGAATAAGCTCCCCCTGACATGACCATCCAAATCTGCTGAGTGTTAAAATCAGCAGGGGCTGTAGCTTTCCAGAGGCCAGATACTAATCCAAGGCTTTGCTTCACCCGTGTGTCCTTGGGTATTAGGTGGCAAGGGGAATGGAGGCAGGGAAGCACCCCGCATGCAACACACACGACAGGCATCACTTACACTTATAACAAAGAAGATTTGTATACGCAACGTATGTGTTAGTGTCTCAGCTTCTTTCTCTCTCAATATTCAGACCTCAGAATATGAGGCTTTCAATTAAAAAAAAACAATCATCAGTTTATTTAAATTTGTCTGTAACCACTCAAAAGGAGTCATTAAGCACTATTTTCTTTTCCTGGCTAGAAGTAATTTTTAAATTTCAGAATCAGAGGCACAGCACATGATGCCAGAGTGCTATCATTTGCTACTGTTGAAGATTAATGATGTTAAAGTCTTTGCAATCAAGCAATACATTTCCCTTGGTGTGCAACAATGAATTTTCACAGCCTGTCTCTTCAGTTAGCTCTTCTAAACTGCATCAAAGACTTACAAGCACAAATTGGCCTCTGCATTACAATCAAAATGCATGCAAATTGACACACTATATATACACAAACTGAAAAAAAAATCAAGTGGAAAAAATCTGCTAAGTGGGAAACAGAAAGACTCAGAACAAGTTTTGAAGAATAGGAAAAATAAATTAAATGCTTTCACAAAGTACTGCATGATAGTCCCCTCCATTTCTTCCACCCCCAAATAGATCTGGGTTTAAAAATAACATTAAAAAAATTAAGAGTTAAATGAAAGTTCAGTAGTAGCACCTCCAAGTTAAACCAAGACTTCTGAAGATTCATGTCCACCACATATGGGCAGAAAGGTTGGGGGGGAGGGGAAAAAACCTACTTTGGCTTTTTACTTTAGGTGGAAGAAACATTTCTGTTTCTATGATGCAACACAAAAAAAATGGCTTTATTGTTACAGGTTTCTTTTCTCATAGTCTTAAAGGCAGAACGGAATATATTTATTTAGTTATGTCTGTAAGGAATCAGGACTTTGGATATGCAAGTGAAGAGTTATGGAGATCCTCTCACTACTAGACTTACAATTTAGATTTAAGATGAACAGTGAGGGAGGACATGAGAAAAATAAAATGTATAAAAATATATAAAGTTAGATAAAGCAAACATTACAAAAGGGAAGTTATCTACAACCTATGACCAAGGCCATAAGTCAGAACACCAGAAATTTAGATAATCAGATTTCTAAGTGCTGCTGCTGCATATACATAAGAACAACTTACTTATATGCTGTTTGGAGGGCAAAGACAGGACACAATAAAAACAACAATTCTACTAATATTATTATCCCTATCAGAATGCATTCAGGCCCAAGGAGGGGATAATCCTGGCCTGTTCATTAGGTTTCTAATATCTTAGATAAAAGTGCACGAAAAAAATTACTTCCAAAACTGAGAAACACATGCTTAATACGGAAGCTTACCAGTCTTACAGCACATGCAGACAGCTAACCTGTAACTACCTACAACAAATTGTAGGTACATCTTACGATACTTTTTGTTAATCACAGAAGTCAAATGTACTAAATTCATAATTGAAAATCCTTATCCCCTTTTTATCTTAGGGACCTTCAAAGAAAGCACAGCAGAAATTCAGTGGCGAAACCATGTTGAGTTTCTCCAAGTAATGTTTTTTTCTTGAAGTACTCAAAGCTAGAGATTGATAGTAATCTTGATCGCATTTTCTGTCATGAACATGTTATTAGTCTAAAAATTATTTTTTTTACTCTTCCTCTACTACCAATAAAATTTCAGGGTTAAGCTCTAGCCTGAGCATGTGTGCACAATTTTCACAACCATTTACTTCAAAGGTCACACTTCAGTTTCTAATGATTTTTGATCTATTACTACTTCTAAAATATAGGAGGCCCTTGCAGAGAACTGCAGCCTAAAATGCAAAAGTATAACTTCTGTCACTTAGAGGATCTGAACTGGTTCAGTATGCAACTGACTCAAACTCCTCCTGGGATATTATTTAATAATCTCTGCCCCACATCTTACAGTAACAGGTGAGGCTGCGGGAGGCCAAGAGGTTTCCCCAGTTATTAGTGTAGTCTAAACATGAGGAGTTGCATCTACAGGAGTGGTGACTGGTTCACAAAAAAATGAAATTGTGAGTTATTCAGTCTCTCAAAAATTTAGGTTTACTGAAACTAAGTCATCAGTAAATCTGGCATGCTCTTTATATATATATAATTTGCATATCTCCTGGCTACTGACTCAATCGCAGATTATTAGTCCAACAAAATTTCATTAATTTTGCCTGAGGACGTCCAGTATGTTAAAATCTAAAATGTGTTTATGTATATGTAAAAATTAAAAGGGAGTTAGCAATGCTTATGCTTGCTGAAGATCCAATCTTACCACTGGTAGCCTGGCCACTATGCATGTGTTACTATTGCTAAGATTTCAATTTTTTTAAGAGTGCTAGAATGAATGCTTATTTATGAAACAAAAAAGTATGGGGCTGGGGATATCCAACAGTGGGAGCATGTATATGAATGGCTGGAAGACAAGCAAGATACAGATAATTTGGAACTTTCAAAAGGGTCCATCTAGCAGAAATTATGCAAAAATAAATCCAAGGGCAACACAAGTAATTTATTTACATTGCATATATTCCAGCGAATGGTTTATCATATGGAAAATTCTTACAAAAAAGTGTACATGTCAGTTACTTTGGATATATGCAATCCTAAATCAGAACTTTTAGACTCCTCCTGAGAAACAATACTTTCAAATCTTTTAGTTAGTAGAGAAGAGTAAAAGTGAGCTGTGTTCCTAAAGTTTTATTTCATTGTATCAGGGAGGATAAGTAGGTCTGGAATGATGCATTCAGTATCACATAAAGAGAAGATTTAGGACAGCACGAATTTAAGGAACTTCCAGTAAAAAGTATTCAAAAATATCTGGGGTCATTTTTAATGAGATAATAATGAGTAATCAACATAAAAGATAAACACAATTAATAAAGGCATATTTTTGTATCTTTCCATTTGATGTTCCACAGTGTATTAGCACTGGAAAAAAAAAATCTTCTTAATGCAAGCAAACAGATCAAGCCTTTAATAATGTACTTTGTATGTCATCTCACTGAACATTAGTAAAGGCCGTTAATTAAACCTCAAAGACCCCTAATGATTTAAACAGTTAGTTCATAATTGCTGAGGTACGGCTACTTTGGATGAGCCACTGCAGTCAATTAGTGCAACAAATGCTTTGATGTTACAAAGCAGTTTTGCATGACGTGAACGTTACTCTGCAGGAGAGATGACAGCATGTAAGTAAGGGAAAAATTTCACAGGCTTTAACAGTGAAGTTTGTTTTCTCAGAATATGAAGTTTATTACTCTCAGAATTCTGAGTTTTTTACTACAATGCTCTGAAATCTATATGAGAGGAAAAAATTCTTGGTACTATCCTTTTTCGGACACAAATAAAGTAAGAAATGTGAAGAACTTAGTTTCCTTTTCTGGTTTTGTCTGCTAGCTTTTTAAGCCTTACTTTGATAGCTAAATCACAATAACAGATTATTGTGGCATTGAAAAACAGCAGGAAATCCCCAGAAATTTTGATTAAATCTGTGGAACAAACTGGTCTGGAGACTATCTTTTTATGAAACATATGCACTTGAAAAATTCAAATCTGCAAAAGATTAAGGGAACAATGTTTGAGTTTTGTTGTTGTTTGGTTGTGGTTTTTTTAATGTTAAATCACTACAGCAAGGCCAAGAAGCACCGCTAACACTTCTTTTGAAATACAATATTAGAATATGGGAAGTACAAGCCCTAACAGAATTCAGTGAAACTGCAAAAATGACAAGTCACAACTGGGAATTGTCTTATTGGCTCCCAGCACGGTCACCACAATGGAACTACCTAGTTGAACATTCCAATGTTTTCATTACAGTATTTGTAAACTTTAACAGCAATACTCCAGTGCGCCAGGCACCATTTTGCACTATAAATAACTAAATTTTGTATTGCAAAAATCAACTACAGCCTGTTAATTTTCAGGAACATATAGCTGATCACATTTCAACGTCTAACTATAACTTACATAGTCATGTTAGGGCTGTTTTACAGTTTGCATACTTAAATCTATTTACAAACCTAGACTCACAGAATGGTTGAGTTTGGAAGGGTCATCTTGAAGGTTGGAGGTCATCTTGTCCTATGCCCCTGCTCATGCAGGGCCTCCTACAGCCAGTTTCCCAGGACCACGTCCACACAGCATTTGACTATCTCTGAGGAAGGAGATTTCACAACCTCTCTGGGCGACCTGTTACAGTGCTCAGTCAACCTTGCAGTTCTTGCAGTAAATAACTGCTTCCTGATGTTCAGAGGGCACCTCCCATGTTGAGCCTGTGCCCATTGCCTCCAGTCCTGTCACTGGGCAACTCTGAGAAGTGCCTGCCTCTGCCTTCTTTGCACCTTCCCTTCGAGTATTTATACACAACATTGATAAGACCCCCAAATTCATGTTTTGCAAATCTTCTAAAAAAACAGCATCCTCAATTTCTCAGAAGTGATTCTAAAACCTGACTTAGAGAATTATCCAGCACTTGCTATATAATAATAATCTGGGTGATGTAAAATTTCCTTGTCTGAAATAAACTGTATTAGAACTTCTTGATATTTTTAAGATATGCTGAAATACACTATACAACAAATAACCTTCTACGTAAGCTGCTACAAACAGATAAAATGTTAAATGAACATACATTTTGAACTGATTTATTTACAGAAATAAGAGTTTGCAAGGACAGGTGAAACAATAAATAAACGAGAAGGAAAAAAATAGTTTTATGTAAATCCTATCTCTATTCCCAGCCTATGTCCTCTATAATGCCTTCGCTAGCAGCTGTAAATGTTGATAACTTTCTAATTTTAGATTGGCCAATTCTAACAAAAGCAAGAATTCACCACATTCACTCTTTTAAAAAACACCACATTGTAACCATCAAATCCAACCAAGGAAAAACATATCCTTAGAATCTGAAGACATAACTTTCATTCCTACCACTTCTTTTGGTACAAAACCAAACCTTTATATTACGTATTCTGCTTTAAATTTGCAGTAAGAATCAAAATGCAAGCCTAAAAGGATTTTTACCCCGAGAACACTGATAACACTGCTTTCTTTCTGAATCTCCTTCCTTGCAAGCAACAGTGTGAAGCACCTACTGCCAAGTGCCACTCCTCGGGAGCCGCTCGGCGTTTGCTGAGCTGACACCTCACCATGGCAGCTTCTCCTCCACGTATCAAAGCCGGCAACAGAGTCCAGCCTAAGAGCACCCACGGAAACTTCAAAGCCAGACAAACACCGTTCCTATTGAACTCGCTGAACGGCATGAAATGAAAACAGCCTATTTAATAACTCCCGCTAATATGGTCATAGTCAATGACAAACACAGTTTTGGGACGGTTTTCTGTTTTGACTTTTTTTTTTTTTTTTGGTGTACGAGCGAGTTTTATTGATTAAAACATAAAAATAATAAAATAATAAAGAAAAAGACAAACCAAAAGCCAAACAAAACCGAGCGAGGGCGAGCGGCAAGCCTTGCCACACATCGAAGATGGAGTCCCACGGCGCGGGGATGTGAGGCAGGGCTGATCTGCCCGCAGAGAAAACCACCCCTGGCAGCACCCGAGCCAGCCCGAGCTGCCCTGTCCTCCTAAGGCAGGCTTCGGGCCGGCCAAACAAAGCAGTGCGCTAATTAATTAACAGCCCTTGCGCCGCCGCCCGCAGCCGCGCGGCAGCCGCGCACGTACGGCTCTGCCAGCAAGCCCCGCAGCCGCCGGCGCGGCGTACCTCGCTTGTGCAGCTCCCGGAGCGGGATGCCGTCTCCGCCGCCCCCATCGTAGGGCAGGTAGGGGTCTGCCGGGGCCTCCATGGCCGCGGGCTCAGGCGGGCTCCGGCGGGGCTGCGGCGCGGGCGGCCGCGGGGGCCGGGGCCATGTTGGCTGCGCCGCCGCCGTGGCTCCGCAGCGCCGGCCGCAGCCCGCGGGCCGCCCCGCCGTGATGTCAGCGCCGCCCGCCCCGCCCCGCCCGCACGGCCCGGCACGGCCCGAGCCCTGCCGGGAGCGGAGCCCCGCGGGGAGGCGGCCCTGCCTGCAGCGGGCGGGGCCCGGCCCGGCCCGGCCCGCACACGGCGCTCGCACAGGTGGGCCCCCAAACCTGCGCCCCGCCCGCAGGTGCACCGCGGGCAGCCCCCCGGGCTCGGAAGGCAAACCGGCCACAAAGGGAGCTGCCCGTGTTCCGTGCACCTTCCTGCGGCCACGCCTGCAGAGGCTGCTTAAACAGCTGTGATCGGTCGCATTCGATCTGGAAGGGAAGACTGGTGTACTGCTGATGGTGATGGAGAGGGAAGCCTGTCTCCCAGGCATTTTATTTACTCTTTCCAAACATCAAAATGATTACTACCGAGGAAGAACAACATAACCTACCAATAGCCAGCCCCTCTGCTCCACAGGGTTGCCTCACCCACTTTAATCCACAGCCTCCCATTCATATAGAACTTTCAATCCTACAGCAGTGACTGACGGATTGAACATAGGCAATCAAAAACATTCACTCAAGAATTTAATTACATATCTAACTAAAGTGGTCTGGTGTCTCAATTTTTTGGTGATTATTATTCTGGTATTACAACTGTGTAACCATCCATACTCACACTAAAATCTTGGGATGGGGGTGGAAGCCGATGTAATAAACACAAGTCCACACTTAAGTTTGCATTACTCTACACATTGACAAAATGCTCAAGTCCCTTAAAAGTCACAGACTCAAAATAGGCAACAACCCACATGAATGCTAACCAAGGCGTTCATGTGATGCATCATCAAACAGTGGCTGTTACAGCTTTGGCAAAACCCAAGCACTTCAAACAGCTGGTATTTAAAGACAGGAAATCTTAAACTGACTACATAATTGCTTCTGTTTGAAATAGGTATTACTACATATTGAATCCATATATAATTTTACATTCAATGTATGATCTTGTATTGATCCTATATTTCAACAGCTGATAAGAAAAAATAAGTAAGAAAACAATTTTATGTGAGATGTGCATATTTGGTCCAGTTGTAATAAAATACGTATAGAAGATGTGCATATTGTTTTTCCTTTTCTTCCCCTTCAGCGGATACCAAAGGTGAAAATACTGCACGCCTGCAGCACCAAGGCCCTGCTTCAGTTTCATTCACACGGCAATCGAGGAATTAATTTTATTAGGTATGCCTTTGCACCTCTCTAAGTGTGACAGACAGACAACTATTTTAGTTTTCAAACATTTCAGTTTCTTAAATAATTTTCCAAGTATGTTCTTAAGGAAGTTTTTTTTACAAACTGTGCACTGTAAATGATCTTTCTGAGCATGAAGTAGGACATAAAGAAATGTTGAATTTACTTCACGGACCTGTAAATGTAGTAAATATTAAAAATACAGCTCCAATACAAACATTGAGAAGATGATGGTGTTTCTATAAATGGAAAAACAAGGGAGAAAAGAGAAAAAATGAGCATATAGCAAAATGTATTTCCAAACTTTAAAGACTACCTTATATCCAAGATAAGGGGAACCCTTGAGCCACAGATCAATTCTAAATTACTGGTGTTGTCTCCAGAGTTAAACAGACAGCTCTAATTGCTATCATCCATGCAAGCAAATGCTTTCTGAAGAGCGGCCTCCTACAATCTTTTCAACAAAACAACAGAATCTTTAAGATCTTGCATATCAAAGTCGTGTGACTTCCAGAGCCGTCATGCATTATCACCATTTATTTCTGACTGTGAAAAAACAAAATCTAAGCACCTCTGAACTTAAAATTATCCATATCCCTTATTTATGGAGAAATAAATACAACAGCAATTCCTCAGCATTCTCAACTCCCTAACTCAATAGCACCTGGAAATAGTCTGTAATCTTACTGTAAGGCTCTAAATAAAAAGTCATTCACAGCAGGAAGAAATACAACAATTTCTGTAACCTGAGGAAAGAATTCTTACAGAATGAACTGTTAGTGCATTTATTATATGTTGATTATAGAAGACAAAACTATAAATTCAGCTTAATATTTGAGAGAATATGAAATAAAGGATATAAAGGACTTGTATTAACAAAGTCTGGAAGAGCACTTTGAAGAACAGTTTATGAATTCGATGTGGCTACCGAAAGACTGGAATGTCTAAGAACTGATGATTAATATCAGTCACAGCAAAGAAATGCCTCACTTGTTGGCCTAAACTTGTTCACTGGACTAAGGCACATTCAAAATCTCTACACAAGACTAAAATTCAGTCTGAGAAAAGATAAAGGGTGTAACTTGTTGGGGAGCATATCTGATCAACTTTGGATATAAGGGAAAGTCATCACAAGAAGTCTGTAGTGTATAACAGATATGACTTCATATTTGCTACATGAAATTTCAAGAGTCCACCTAGTATTAAATTGCAACAGCTCGTCCAAGGTCACTGTGTATAGATTGGCTGCCAAACGCAGTCCTTTGTCTACTCTTCAAAAGCAGAGCAATCATTTTCCTTTCTCAATTACCAGCAGCTTGTGTTATCATTGTTCACACCCCCTGCCTCTGTGTGTATTCCCTTTCCTACAATATCGTGAAAAGTGGGTTTGGTTTTTGTGTTGCTTTTTTCAAGCAAGAGAGAAAGATACTAAGCATACTAACCTGACCTAGTTAAGCCAGTCTTTTTTTCTTTCCTTTTTAATATCTAAAAGCCTATGCAATTTAATCTTTCCAAATTACTCTTTTTCTACCTAGTTTGAAAAAGTGCCTGATTTGAACTGACAGTTTTATATTCCAAAAAGGATGCCAATTACTTCTGTTGTGAAGTTTAGCAAATACCAAAACTTTAGTTAGTGAAATGGTATCTCTACCTAACAAAGTATTTTGGGTATTATGGAGTACATAATATTATGAATATTTGGTTTTAAGGCCTGAAGTGAGTTTTACAATAGCCTTACTTTGAACGGTTGAGAGCCCCTTTAAATGGACAATTTACTACATAGAATAGCTCACATGTAAACAGCAGGTTTGTACAACAGCTTGCCTTCCAAATTTCATCACAATAATTACAATATAAGGCCTCAATCCCAGAAATCCCCCATGCCCAAATAACTTCACACATCTGTGTGCTCGAATTATTCTCAACATATTGGTGTTCTGATGTTAACCATCACTTAGATCCATCCGTCTGCAGAAAAGGACTGTAAGTCCATTGCTCTGAAAATATCGGAATGTATACAGGTGACACACCTTTAAAGCATACTAAGAATGAGGAAAGACACTTTAATCTTCCTTCCACACCTTAAATTTTCTGGTTTAGGGAAAGAGAAGACACATATTCAAGATAAACTATCTGGCAATATAAGAACAAGTCAGAGGTTAGACAAATCAGATACGCCCAGGGAAAGGTGTTTTGAGCTGACAAAACAAGGTCAATGAAATAGAGTATCACAGAGGTATGACAGCCTGCTTACCCTAGGCTGAAGGGAGGACCTTAATTCTGAAGCACTATCCCACTTTTTCATATTAAAAAGTAAACTAGGTTTAAAGAAGAGAGCCAAGCACCTTGTTATGTATAAAACAAATATATACTCTCAATTTCCCCAATTACTTGGTTGATTTTGGTGACAGTGTGTAACTTTATTGCACCAGATAATGAAAATTAAAATTGTGTCTTTTATGAAATTTCAAATGTAAGCTGAATGATTTCATTAGCATAACAAGAGATGCCAAAAATGTGACCGATAATTACAAATATTAGCGTAACTGATGCAAAAGACTTTGATGACTCTTAACTGTCATTTTCTTTCCTATTATTATTCAAAACTAAAGCTTCTTCAGCAGAACTAGAAGACAATCTTCTCTTAAAAAATGCTACATAATAGAGCACTCACCAAAGCAGCTACCACCTCCAACCATTCTGAAAAGAATCTAACTCCTATGCGCCTTCAGTTGAAGCTTAGGCATGAAAGAATCCCTTTACAACAGGGTGTCCAAAGTATACATAAAATGTCTCAAAACCTGCTGTGTCCCATTCCTCTTCCTTCCAGCTTTACTCTCCTGCCTTTTCTCACAATTCTGTCTTCCATTTACCCTTTTCTCAAACCATGCAGCCAAATTAAGCCCATGTCTAATCCTTCTACTTTTTTGACTTCTTAACTTGTCTCAGCTTACTGACCTTCCAGCCTCTTCGCCCTGACTTTGTTCATAAAAATCATACAGCTTTCTCTTATGGGTCACACAGAGCTAGCAGTAGGAACATGAAAGCTGATAAAATTACAAGCACCTTTCCCTCAGTTCCGGCACCCAGACATAGTCTGGGATGAGACAACAAAGACACAATCACATAAAAATGGGAGGGAAGAAGGGGAAGGGCCAAAAAAGTACAGCTACGGATAGCTTCAAATTAATACACAGTAAAAATGCAAGAGAAATTATTTTTAAAATCTCTGTCAATTACAGAGTCCCAAACTTCATTCTTTCATTAGCAGTGTATAGAACTCTGTGCTTGATCAGTGTATCAGGCTATATAGAGAAGACTTCATTAATCTGTTTCCATTGCCACCTTATCAAAAGCCTCAATGAGGCAGACAGAAAACAGGACAAATTTTAGACCAAATACACTCTAAAAGCAGAAGAAAACAAATTTATAGCATATGCTGTTGAGTAGTTGAAGGCAGGAAGAGTTTAAACAACAGACACCAAAAAAAACCCCAGAGGAAAGTGTGTAGCAGTAATATACAATAAGATTTTTTCTATTTGCATTTTATTATACCAAAAAAAATAGTTTCATAATCACAGTTTCTTTCTTTCATAATCACTTGTTTCCCACAAATTAGCTACTTAATTTTGCTCACAATCATTTTATACACCAGAGAACACTTTATTCCAGGTTCTTGCCTAATAAGCTCACTTTTTCACTGGCCAACCACAGGTTCTTGAATTACACTCCTACAGTTTTGTATAACTTCCTATGGTGCTTTTATTCACTGTCCAGACACAGAAGATGGTAATTGAAGTCAAACCCAACCAGCAAACAGAATGCAGCAGAACAGGTCATATAGCCGCAAGCATGTTGTGTAATCAATTCTGAGACTGACTTCCCCTCAGGGCACCTGAACCTTCACTTCCAATCAGTGAAACAGGAGTAAAGGCTCCCCACTGCCATGCAAAACCTCAGGGCAGCAGAAGAAAGAAAGAGACTTAAAAAAGGGGAAATAAGAGAATAATGATGCAATGTTAGTGCCAAAGACCAAAAATAAACTGGGAAGAAAAAAAAAAAAAAAAGGAGTTTGATCCCTAAAAACTTGTTTGACATCTTGGCAAGACTACTCTCTCAGTTTTCTTTTCACTTCTTTCTGGGCCTGTCCATCACACTTCTCGATCTGTAATCCAACAATGCTGGAAGAAAATGCTTGACATCAACAGACTACATAGAACTACAACCTATGAGAGGTAGATGTTAGTTTTTATTTTCTTTCTGCTATTTTCTTTTTCTTTTTGTCAGTTTTACACTGACATTAAAAATATCTACTTTACTATTAATCATGCAAGGAGGACTCAGGGAAAAAAAGCAAGCTATTTTCTGCAAAAGAACTGCTTTCTCTTATTCTTTAGGAGCCTCTTAACTACTTTCTATTATTTTTTTTTCCGTTCTTTTTCTTTACAGGGTACGTTTTTGCTAAGAAAAAAAAGGTCCTGCTGCATTTTCATCTTTGCATATGTGTTCCTTCCTCACACTCCAATCTGCTAAAACTGTAGTTATAATGCATCAACAGGAAGATTTGGCATCCTTCCCTGATGTTCGCTTCTCCCTTTCCTCAGACTAGGCAAAATTCTGCTACTGAGATCGTTCTATTTTTTCTCATACATAAATGCATATAAGGAAATAGGTCTTATCTGCTCGATTACCCTTTTTCTGGTTTAGAGTTGTTTACTGTTGGCCACTATTTACAACTTGTACCTGAGAGTATCATTGAAATACTTTTTGAACTCTGTCAGGTTTGGTGGTGTGACCACTTCCCTGGGGAGCCTGTTCCAGTGCCCAACCACCCTCTGGGGGAAGAACCTCTTTCTAATATCCAAACTAAACCTCCCCTGACACAACTTCAGGCCATTCCCTCAGGTCCTGTCATTGGTCACCACAGAGAAGAGATCAGTGCCTGCCCCTCTTCTTCCCCTCACAAGGAAGTTGTAACTGCAATGAGGTCTCCCCTCAGTCTCCTTTCTCCAGGCTGAACAGACCAAGAGCTCTCAGCCGCTCCTCATACAGCTTCCCCTCAAGGCCCTTCACCATCTTCATTGCCCTCCTTTGGACACTCTCTAATAGCTTAAAATCTTTCTTATATTGCAGTGCCCAAAACTGCACACAATATTCCAGGTGAGGCTACCCCAGTGCAGAGCAGAGCAGGACAATCTCCTCCCTCAACCAGCTGGCGATGCTTTGCCTGATGCCTCCCAGGACATAGCTGGCCCTCCTGGCTGTCAGGCCACACTGCTTGTTATTAATCCTATTGCTGTTACTGTTTGTTTTCTTATCTCATTGCTGTTTCCAGTAAACTGTTCTTATCTCAACCCATGATCTTTGCCTTTTTTGCCTCCAATCTGCTTCTCTGTCCACCCATGGAAGTGGCAGCTGAAGACTGGAGGGAGGTGGAGCAAGTGAGCAGCAGTGTAGTTTGAAAAGTCTCAGTGGGAGAACTAAATTGGGAGCAGCATTCCTAAACCATGACAACCATATATACATTAAGCTTACCTTCTGTCTTTAAGAATATTACATCTTCTTCATAAATAAGTTGTGTGAATATAGTACCAACAGTAATTCTATATGTAACATAATACTGTAGTATGCCAGGTATATTTGAATTCCATTAAACTATGAGGTCAGTACTTAGTAGTGGTCAAAAAAAAACTTGCTACTCCATTTCCATGACATGCCCATTCTTCAAACGCTATGTGAAGTTTTCTGACCCCTCCCTTAAGTTACAGGAAGGGTTTGAATAGGGGCAGTGAAGAGGACCCATAGGATGGGATGGCTGCAAGATCCAACCAAGCTAACAAGACCATCTTAACATGAAAAAGAGGTAATTGAGGAAGGGAAAAAATAAGTAGCAATGGAAATAAATTCTTTACCATCTGTTCACCAATAACAGTGACAGCACCATGCTATCCATGTGTTAATCCCTGTTAGTTTCTACATGCATATGGCCTTATCAGGGTATGTGTATTTGGCACAACAATCATGTCATCCCAGTTTCAGGTCACCCTGTCCTAGTTTCATATCAAACCTTTTTCTATCAACAGCAGTTTCACTTCAATAAGCTAAAATGTTTTGTATCAGCGGAAAGATTTTCACAGCTGCAACTGTAAATGAAAATCAAAAAAAAAAAACAAAAAAAGAGCTTAAGGATTTTGCCATACAAGGGTGAGTGACAACAAAGTCCAAGTGTCAATCGATGCCAATGCATGTACCACTGTTAACCTAAGCAAGACTCTGGCAGTTACATCTGCTCTCAGCCAAATTTATACCTACACTTAGGTTCAAAATAAAGAAAATAAGGTGGTGGTTCACATAAAATCTACCTAAGCTATCATATTTTGCCAAGGGGTGGTATGGGTGATATGCTTTAGTGAGAGAAAGTCAATTGAAGAAAAATTCATTGATAAGGACTAAAATTAAAAACCACCACTCAGACGACAGAAGCCCACAGCTATACAAAAACTTGCATACAAGTATTCAGGTGCCTACCACTTACCCTGTTCTTACTCTTCCTTAAGCACTGACTTTTGACCCCTGTCAGAGGCAGGATGCTGAGCTAGGTGGATTTGTGGTTTGACCCAGTACAGCTGTTCTCGTGTTTCAGGGACATCATGATACCCTCTTTCAGAATAACATTTCTATTTAATCCAAGCAGATGAAAAGCTTTCATTTTAAAACGCTGGTAAGCAAGAATGTTCTGAAAGGTAGAAAACTAGAATACAGCTTGACATCAATTTGGATAAAATTCTCTCTGCCTTCTTTGGCTGACTTGAGAGAACAAATCAAAGATAAAATGAATAAATAAAATACTATTAAAGCTGTAGCAAAAATTTTCTATTCAGTACCTAAAGCCTTTATGGACATATTATGCTAAATTATTTTATTGTTCCCTTCAGATTCTTCTTTCTACATATATGCCATCACACTTTCTCTGTTTTCATTCCTTCATTTTACACTATTCATACAGTTTGCCTGGGAGAAGGACATACTTATAATAACACTACACCAGGTTGTCAAGTCAGTAATAACTTCCTCAGCAGTATCTGTTGACAAAACCAGTGTGCTTTAAGCACTTCAGGAGAGCTGCAGAAGGAAACCAACAAGATTATATAATATCAGAAAGATGGAGAGAATGGATTATTAGTATTATGATTCATCTTTTTCCAGAATATCAGGCTTGTGTGCTTTGGAAGATGATGAAATCTAATTTTGTAAACAAAACTTTGTCAGGAAAGACTGATGAGACCACTCAAGGACTGCTGGCAGGGCTGACTTCTAAATGCAACAAAATTCTCATATCCTATGAACAGGTTTTCAAAGAACTGACCGTGACATTTGTGAGAAATTGAAAAAATAAGTATTTGTTTTCAAACATTAAAGAGAACGAGAAACTAATTGATTATTAAAACTCTACATACACACTGCCATAATTTTCACCCTTCAGAAAGCCTACCTAATACCACACCAAACCATTTACAATCTGAAGGCCCAGACTAACACTGTAACATCATTACAGGCTGTTCAACTAAAACAATATCAAGTGAATTTACATTTTAGACAATAACCACAATTTTAAAAAAAACAAAACAAACCCCAAACATTAGAGTTCAGGAAATCCCTACCATGGTAAAGAGATACTCACTGCAACTCACTCATCTGGTAATGACATCCAATAACCAAGACAAAGCATTTTTTAATCCTTAACCTAAGAATCTTCCAGTCAATTTTGGGGCTTTTTTGACAGGAATTTTGAAATCCTTGAAGAAGAACTTTGTTAATTAGCCCAGTTACACATGTAAACCTAATATATGACAACTTCTGTTGCAGACAGATGGATAAAAATCAACCTTGTGCACTACTAATAGAAAAGTAAAAGAAATCATAGCTTGATACTGTCAGATATCCTGTGTTCAGCTGCATTACCAATACGGAGTACTGACAAAATTTCTGCAGCCTAACTACAATCCATTAGAAAAAAGTAAATTATAACCAGTTACTGACAATTTATAAACTAGCTGTGCCTCATGCTCGTCCTTGTGATCAGAGCAAGTTGTGTTATCTCATGCGTCAATTTGTATGACATCATTTGAGGGTGAATATATTATTTATGTAAGAAGAACAATGAGCTCTTTAATGCAAATATTGCTAACTTGGAAACAAAGTTGTATGTAACTTAGGAAAGAGATATGTCAGACTGTCATAATGACTGTTCAGCCAGTCAGTTTTATACCACACGGATGGAAAACAAAACCAATGTCAATGGTGCAAAATGGCTTTGAAGACTCTTTCATATCACTTGTGGATAACAGGAAGAATCTGTTAATTGCAATTTCCACACATAAAGAATATAAAAGGAACTTAAGGGGTTTTTATGCAGGAAATAAGATATTTTATTCTTTTCTTTCCACTCTTTCTTTTCTTGATAAAGGGCAATAGCTAAACAGAAACAAGCATACATGTGAAACAACATTCATGTGTTGTCGGATAAGATAACAAGACCGTGCTTGAAAAATTAATCTCTCATGTGGTACAAACTTCTTAATTGTATAGAACCACCTGCGCTTACTGAAAATTGCATTCTGTTCCTGAAATAATGCCATAATATTAGCTTACTCTACCATATTTTCAATGTCAGTATTTAAGGCACCTAAAATTGATTGTTTGGGTTCTCTCTCTAGGCAAAGGACTCCAACTCACGGGTAAGGTCAGTTTAGGAGAGCTGCAGTGTTTTACACTATGACCTGTTGGCATATTGTTTTTTTCAGTGGCACTGCTATCACTGCAAGGAGATAGTAACGGCTGGAGCAGCTTTTGAACTACCATTTACAGGTTGTCATATTAAGGTTAAGTATTGCCAATTTTATGCTAACACCATATGCCAAATTGTAAACTGTCTACACACTGAACTCATAGTATAAGCAACGAAGCTCCTTCAACTGAAGCAGGAATCTCTATAGCTATTGAAAAGAATGCAAGCTCATTCAGTACTCACACAGACAGATCAAAGTACCTTTTAAAGGTAAACACCATTGAGATCATTTGTTTGCAAACCATTTTTACTGCAATAAAGTAAATAAGTTTTAAAAAGTAAAATAAAGTAAATAAGGTTTAATCATCTGATTTTAGTAAGTGCCTTGAAAAAATTGCAGTCTAACAGTATAAAAATCCACCTTCTGCTGAGCTCACCCCACACTTAAATAAAAAAATAGTGAAGACCGATGCAGTCCTCTCTTGTCAAATAAACAGCCCTCAATTCTGAGTAAAATTATGGAGACCTCTCAATTTCACCTCGTTGGTTGGCTAACTCTGAGTCATAATAGGAAAAAGTCTGAACTTCCGAAGAGACTTGTTATACCCTACAAACCCAGCCAGCAGCCAAGAACTGTGACTCTCTCAAACATTAGACAGAAACGGTGAAAGAAAAAGAACTGATTAGACATTTCATCTTCTCATCACATTCTACAGTTAAAATATCTAATAACATTTCAGTTCTGGAGATTTCATTTCTGTTTAGAAATAATTCTTTTTTCCCTCTGGTAAATTGGTAGAAAACAATGAACTGTCCTAGTGTAACATTTTTTAAAAAGGCTAAACCAGTAAATATTAGCTTATATGACTTCACTGATAGCTTCATAGTGGTAAGTATAATATGTTTAAACTGACCTAGCAAGAAGCAGGGAAAACAGTCTAAAAACACAACCCAGATAAGTCATGATCATATTGACCTCCATAAATTATATACGTTTTCTGTACAAGCACTAGTAAGATGTCCTCCCTAGAAAGAGGCAGATACTTCCATTTCAGTATAATGTCACTGTAATTCTCATCAGACACCAGTTTAACAAGGAAAGACGCTAACTTCAGGACTACAAAGGGATTACTTTTGATAAGCAACAAAAGCAAGTTTTGTTCAAAGCTGACAGGCAGCATCCCTTCCAGGCAGGGCTTTGGTACAAGCCATCCAAGCCTCTGCATGCATAGCAATTTAATTATTTAGCATATTAAGACATACTGTGCTCAAAGAATTCACAATTTCACAATACCTACTTGTTCTCCATAATAATGCCACTAAAAATTTGACATTTATGCAAAGAAAACAGCTACCGAAGAACATAATAGGCATAGAGCATACTACATATATAATTACTGTACATATATATGTATTTAGCATATTATACTACTTCATCTCAATTTCTGTTTCTCAGTTGAGGCAATAAAGGACAGGTCATATCCTTTCAGCTGGTGTTAAGAGAATCGAGATAGTTGTACAGTACTGGTTTTAAGATAATGGTGACTCCCCAACATGGAACTACTCAGAACCTTTCAAATAAGGCATGGAACTAAAATGATAAATCACTATCAACTAAATATTAAAGAAACCTAAAAGTCTAGGTGATAAGACTTTCTAAAGACTGATTTCAGTTAATGCTCATTTTTTCAGTCCCATATAGTATCAAGAAATTTCTCATATAAGACAAGGGGTATATGAGGTTAGCATTCCTTCCCAGTATCATCCAGTTTCCACATGCTTTCAACAGAAGGCATATTCACTACTGTATAACAGCCTCAATGGCTTTGTAAGCCTCAGTTAAGTACTTAAGTATGAGTGGAAATGTGAATAGCAGTACTGTGCAGACTTTATAGAATTGCTGTCCTGAGAGCCAAGGAACTTTGAAAGCCTACTGAAATAAGCAGACATCTTCTCTTAGCTTACTGCCCTCTGAATGAGGGGGAAAGACTACAATTACTTTAGACTTTTATCTACATAATATATGTGCAGTGTGTTCTTCCATTTTCATTAGCTAAAAAAAAGAAAAACATAAAGACAGACTGTTTCTTAATTCTTCCTTTCCTCCTCATTGCATGGTCTTAATTTTTTAAAATATCTGATTCTATATTTTATTCCATAACCTGTAAAATTATGATGTGTGCTCTATTGTCCATGATAACTTACCCAGGTTGGATAAATTCATGTCTATGCTCATTTGTACCAAAAGCTAACTTTCTGCAGCTTTGCAGCTTTCAATTTAACTACATTATTTCCACAATCATTTAAGGCAAAGATACATCATTGCCATTGTGTTCATGTTGCTACGATACCAGGCTTATAAATTCTTCCAGTCACACAGATTTAAAACACAAACTGTACTCTCAAACAGGGCTCCTGAGTTTGACAAGGTTCACCTGCTAAAGCAGAGAGCTAAACCTAAGGCCTTCACATCATGGGCATTCACATCATGCCCTGGAGGGTCTGCAAGGTTTAGAAGCACATGATATTGCAGTTACCAGGATGGTCCTGCCCTTCCTCAGGAGGGGGACACATTCTGTATTATGAATTCATCTGTACTTAGACGTAACAAAACAAAAACAGGGTTAAAGGATAAGAGCATTTAAATAATAATGATAAAACACAAAAAAAAAACCCAATCAAACAGTTGGTGCTAAGTGAGTAACAGAAGATTACAGAAAGGGTACATGCAAGAAGCCCTAGTTTGGTCTTGTCAATGAAATCTGTTGAATTAAAAACACAAAAGAAAAACCACCTGACACATTTGAACACCTAAGGAAAAAGAAATATGGATGGTCACTTCCTGCATTCAAGTTCATTTCAAACGTTTGCAGAAGTATGTTCTTACCACCAGCTTAACAGAAAGTTAACACCAGATTCTGGTCTACTACTAAGATATTTACTATGTTTTACTGTACAATAAAACATTCTCCATGTATAGACACATAAATCACCATTCACCTAAATAAAATAATAGGGCTTATTACTATTGCTGGCTCTCACCAAGAGTCCAGAAATGGGGCAAGCTGATAAGTCATAAACAAAAAAATAAATTCCACTACAGAAAATACGTTCATATTTATATATCAATGCACATTCTAATAATTCATTGTTACAACGAGATAGGAGCTGCTGGCATGTGCAGCAATTAGCATTGATTTTGATAATGCAAACAAAACAACCACCTCATCTGTTTAGACTCAATTTATGGATCTGATTTCACAACATGTAAAAGGCAGAACACTGGCTCTGAAACTATTTATTTCACTACAAACTTATTTCTCCCTTATGCTTGAAGTGATGGAAATGATTTTTATAAACCATAACCAGAGTAGCTTCAGACTTTCAGTACAGGTTGTAAATATTATGTTAGACAAGCAAGGCACTTTATTGAAAGTGCCAGATACTCAGAACAAAAATTATATTAAGAAGCCAGCTGTTCATCTAATAATTTCCTAACTTTTAAGAGCTGGACTTCAGCATGCTGCTGTTCTCCAAGTAATGTGCCAGAAGGAATTTTTATGTAGATTGAAAGTGTCCTGGCTCATATCTGTATTGGTATACAAAGTAAATAACTACACATTCAAGACATATTTAATTAGATAGAAGGAATGTGGATGAGAAGGATGCTTATGATATGCCACAGCTATCCAGTACAATGCCAACATTCAACTGCTAAGTGTGGCAAAGGGAAAACATATGTAGGAAGGGACGCTGCAGGGAAGGAAGGCAACTGAACGTTCACGGGAGAGGAAAAGGTGCTAAAAAAAGGAAAACTCAAGAGGCTGAATTTGATTTTAAACAAGTAAGAGGAAGTGACCAGAGTATACAAAGTTTATTACCTTACACAGAAATTACTTTCTTTCCCTCCTTCAGTTCACCTCTGACTATTGCTAGAAGAATTGTAATGCTCTCACTCCATGAACTGCCTTCTTAAATTAAAAAAGAGAAAGAGCTTCCCAGTTCTTTCTTATTTGTATTATTTCAGTGCTTTTATAGTGTTCACAGTAGAAACTAGTCAAAAGTTGAGCTCATGTGGTGTTATCTGTTTCTTCTAACAACACCTCTATTTAAATGGCTTTTGCCTATGTTTTACACAACTGAAGTAGAATCAAGCACAGATTTATCTCTAGAAGTAATGATTGTAAAACAGACTCTTAATTTCTGCATCAAAGAAATATTGAAGACAACAAGATTTCCAAAATTCTGCTTCAGTGAAGAAAGACCAGGTAGCTGCAGATTAGCCATCCTTCTACTTGACAGCAAGTCTGTCATCTGTTAGAAGCATGGTAATATCTGCTTCATATTAGAAGTCATCACATACAATGTAATTGTGAGGCAAGCACACAAAAAAATGTTCAGCCGCTTTCAGGTTTAAAGTGTCTCTGAAGGATAGATCAGCTAAACAGAAAAGAATCATGTTTGGTTATTTGAAAACAAAAAACCAACCAAACTAAACCCAAAAAACCAAACCACCCAAACAAAAAAACCCAGCAATAAAAACAGAACCTAGAAAAATTTTTAAGTGGAAATTAACTTACCAATTGATGCATCACCATCCAAGAGATTGTCATCTTCAGAGGTCTGAAAATCCATAATTACTCCTGCTCCATCTAAAAGCTCCTCATCGCTGCTTGCACTAGTTATACTGTTGTAACTGTTTCGATAGTAGCCTCTATGAAACAGCTGCTCAGACTCCATTTAGCTGCTTTATAACCTATATATATATAAAAAAAAAGTTATTTTCTATTTGAATATTAAAAAAAGGCAAAGAAGTTTTTATTAAATAAAATAAGAGTATTTCAAGCTTTGGAGGAAAATTGCTAAGGTCACAATACTACAAGTTACAAAAAGATAGTAGTAACACAGAACATTTTGTATATGGAACATTTTACATAAATTTTTAGGGATTTTTAACTGGATGACACTTCCTTGGAAAAATGTACTAGTGAAGTTACAAGACAGTGCATAGCATGCACTAGCAGTCCCAAACCAGTCTGATTCAAGAATTATCAGATAAGAGAGAGAACTTCATTAAAGCCTTGTATAAATCCACAGCTTGTCCACACTTTAAATGCTTTACATAGTGCCAGAAATCCAAAAAGATTATGTAGAAGAGTTGAAACAAGTTACAGAAGAGCACAGTGATGATGAAGAACAAAATAGCTTTCCTTCTAAAGGGCAACAAAGTGGATCAGGACTCTTCAGTCCGGAAAAGATGCAATGTAGAAAATGACACAACAGATGTCAGCAGAACCACAAGTGGTATGAAGAAAGTTTTTCAATAGTCCCTACATGTCATAATGAAAAAGGTGAGGTGACAAGCCGAGAAAAAAGGGCTAATCCTTCACACAGCATGTAGGGAAGTGGTGGAATTCTTTGTCACTTTGCAGAAGAATGCAATGGTTCATAAAGCAGCCAGACAACCTCACAGAACAACAAAAAACCCAACATCAAAAGCTGTTAAGAACAACACCTCTGATGGAAATGCTGGAGACTTGGAGAGCATTCTTGGAGATGTGCATATGCTTATTCTCTTCTTATATTCTTCCCTAGAGATCTGCTTTGGGCAAGACAGATCTGTTTAACTTTACTCATTCTTATTGCTTTAAAAAATAATTACAGTTTAAAACATACCCTCTCTTCAAACAAATTTCTTTCATTCATCTCCATTTTTTAAGCCAAATAAATCAGATCCCACCTTATATTTTAACCAGAAGCTAACACTTGAAACTGTTCAAAAGATACTAACTTTTCACACAGTAATTTCTGGCACTCCCCCAAAAATGGCACCAAAAAGAACATGCCTCCCAAAAAGTCAGAACACAAACAGGCTATTTAATTATTGTGCTCACAGAAACCCTTGTCAATATCTCTTTGCCAGTACCATTGGAGTGTTATCATAAATGGAAGACACAGCACATCTGAAATGAGAAACTGGGACTTCTTAGAAGTGTTTCCACTCACTGCATCATTTGTTGCCTTCCTACACCTGCTTCATGCACCAAAAATCGTATTGTAGACTCCCATCTGCCAACTGGCCTCCTGCTAAAAAGAAATCTTTATTCTACATTCATATGACTTTTCCTACATTCTGATGAAGTTTGCAAGGAGACAGAACACTCTCCTGCCTTGTCCATAGAAGTAGCACTAGAAGACAAAAAGCATGAGACACAAAATCCCCCTGTAATACAATGTAAGGTTTTGTCTATTGTGTTCTTTTCCTGTTGTACACCTGACTTTTTTTTCATTTGTTCTTCTTTTCCCCTGACTCATTTAGTAATCTTTACTACAAAGCAGAAATCAATTAACATGGAGGATAAAGGCCACCATTCAGTGAGAAATCACAGAAAGTTGTTCGTAAATCTATCAAAACAATGAAGAGGTAGCAAATGTAGATCCCAAAAGTACTACTACTTTTGTGACAAGCCCCGAACTCAAAATTCAAAGTACACCAAGAACTCCTGAAGATCCTTACTGTGAGTGTACCAAAGTGAGAGTCTCTCTTGTAAACCAGAGGTGGAAACATGACTACCAAAAGCAATTACTTGAGCCCAGAGGGAAATGATTCTACAGTGTTAGGGGACACAAATTAAGAGAGCATGAGTAGCGGCTTCTCTTATTAACTATTGGTGCTGTGTTTGATCCATACTGAGGGCATGGCTAAAGTCTGCTTAGTCTTTTAATTACTGCACCAAGTTTGGAAGCTGCATGCAGTTTTCTCATCTAATAAAGACATTCCCCTGTAATATTCTCAGCAGAAATATTTATTACAGTATAAAGACTGGACATTGTAAATGTATTTTTCAAAATGAAAGATGATTTTATTTACACTAAACTCCACAGCTTCAGTTAATTTTACTACAAACCTGCTATTCAGAATTAGAGAAACAACTCTCCCTTTGGATAAACGCCACCCTAGATAAATGTCAGAGCAGTGGATTGCATATATTAAATCTTCCAATAAGTGAGAAAATTGTTTCAGACCGTGCTACAATGGAAGGGAAAGTTTCATCAATGGGTCATTTACAAACAAACCAACAGACTCTCCAGAGCAAACAAGAACACCACAAAGCACCCCTCTATCACCTGTCTACATATGTGATTCCATGGGCCAACTCCTCTGGTACATACATAACTCCAGCTGTATGACAGGCACAACACTACAGGCCTTCCCTTCTTATCTGAAATGCTGTATGTATCCTGCTGTAGAAGTCTTGCTGCTGACAGACTGGGTGAATGCCAATAAGCTTCACAGAGGACTAAAATTTTACTCCTTAAGAGCATGTCACTAATTTGTCCACCGCTACCTGCAGGGAGGATAGCTCAAGTATTGACAACACATTTCCTTGTGTGCCTGTAAGGAAAGGGTTTGTTTAACAAACTAGGATAAAAGGTTAGTGATGCACTATCTTGAGCTGTGGTAAATACTCAGGATAACTTATAAGCATACGTTCACATGCCCTAAAACACTGCTAGCACTACTCACAGAGAGTAGACTCCTCCTTGGAAGCAGGTTGCTGGGAGCATCAATAATAAAATGAAGTGCTATTAAAATTATTTCTATGGCTTCAGCAGCCAGAAGAGAACCAATATCGTGCCTGACCCATGCTGGTGCAGATTATCCTTTGTGGATACTAGAAGAGTGCATTTAAACAAGAGAGCCTGCACAAATGCCTATGGAGTTGTGAAAGGAGAAATAACCAGCCAACTTGCCATCTTAGAACATCAGATTCATTCCACAGATTCTCTGCCTTACCCAAACAGGCACTAAATGGAAAAAATGGAAGTTACTCAAAAGAAATTGCAAATGGGGAAAAAAAGTACCAGCTCAATCTCCTGGAAAAGCAAACAAAGAATTCTACACCAGGTTACAAACAAGTTTGAGTCACAGTAAATATTTAGGCAATAAATCTTTTCAACACAGACTACTGTAGAAATCCAAGAGGAATTACAATGGATTGCTGAGAACATTAAAGATACTACCTTTAACTTATTTCTACAAAGCACCACAGTTTTGATCCAGAGTCTAGTCCAGATATCTCAGAAAAAAGAGTCAAAATGCTTCAGACTATCTTTGAAAAAAAACCCAATAATATTGAAACAATGCACTGTAAGAATAATTAAAAAAAAATATAAGCAATATTCAGGAAGCTTTTGGAACAGGACAAGAATTTGAGTGAACTCACATATCTGAGTCTTCTATGAAAAGATTGTAAAGCTAAAAAGGTACAACTAACCTGCCACATTTCTATTACTAAGGTATTTCCAGGATGTCCTAACCCATCAAAATGCTTGTACAAAAGCAGGTTAGGAGAGAAGCCTCTGGCACAAAAAAATTAACAACAAAAACCCCAACCAAACAAAAAAACACCACCAAACTGAAGAACAGAGAGCTAATGGAGGATATCTTACCTGTTACGACTAGAGATTGGTGAAGAAAGCAACGAGTATACAGGTATAGGAAACTGTGAAAAATCTAATTAAATACAGTGCAGGCAGGAACTAAACTGGTAAAGGAGAACCACGGAGAAACAGCTACATTAACAGCAGAAAAAGCATGTAAGGTTATTGCAGTTTTCTGCACAGTCTAGTACCACAGGCACTTTTCTGCTCTCCAACGTCAGACATCCTGGTTATCTTTCAAGCTCTACAATTAAAAGGTCAAGCAAAGAAGCAAGTCAGCTGAGGGAACCACTTCCAGTGTAGAGACATGTCTCTGGAAAAGAGAGAGTAGGCCAGTAAGAAGTCTCATTTACAAGATATTTGTTGTCAGGTGATCCAAGCAATTGGTAAATCTCCAGGATGTGCTCTGCAGTTCCATAAAAAATACTTTTCTATATCTCAAAGGGGTGGCAGAAAAAAAAGACATCTTAAGCTTGTTATTTCCCCAGAAAGGGGGTGGAGTTAAAACTTAAAAGTACTCTTCCATATTACAAATTTGCTTTAAATAGTTAAGAGTTAAAAACAACTAAATAAACCCCAAGAACAACAAAGATCCAACAGCCACCACCAACATAAACACCCCACAAGCTAATAAAAACCCAAAATGATTGATTTTGTTAACAGATCTCTTAACCAAACCAAAAATCAGTGTAATATTCAATTTTTCAGTTCAGTATTAACAACTGAGATCTAAAAGGCAGTAATCTGTCCCCTAACTCACACTTGCCTTCCTGCAAACCCTACTCAAGGACAGCACCTAGTGAGAAATGCTATGCACCCATAAAGCAAAAGGAGATGAAATTAAAAATTTTAATACAATCTTTACACATAAGAATGTGTTGTACAGTGGAGAAAATGGAGTGATAGGAAAGGAGGAGTAATTTGCTGAAAAATTTTGAAAATATAGAATTTAAAATGTTTTAACTGTTAAGATCTTTCAAAAGAGATTATTTGTTATAAAATAGTCAGAAATTCTACATATATATCATCTAATTTGTAAGTATCCAACTACTGTATACTTTAGGAACAGATAAATAATATGACAGAAGCATTTCCCACACCCATACTGAAATTTAAATTTTAACATCTATCCCATGTATGGGGATATATGTCAGAACACTTGCCCAAAGGATAGAACCAATCAAGAACAGCCTTGATCTCTTAATTCCAAACCTCCCATATTACACTAATTCAAAATACTGCACTATCATTTTTTTTATTTTTTAAATAAACCTGCCCTTCAGAAAAATTTTGAACTCTGAAACTCGAAGAATTTTACACTCCTTCTAAATGAAAGGCCATGTTGTGACCACTCTTCCTCTTAGTCTCACCAGCATGAAAATGGCATTTTCATTTTCACTGCAGACTCAGCATATCTTGCCTCCATTTATTTACTTTGTCTGTGATATGGATATTAAGCAGGATGAGAACATCACTCATCTTTCAAACTCCAGGTTTGGAAAAGAGTGAATGAATTGTGAGGAATTTTCCACTGTAATTTTTAGACCACTAGCAGATTATTTCTTCATAAAAAGGCTCAAAAAAAAAAAAAAATCTTAATTCTTCACATCAAATACAGATAAGCAAAATACCAGATCTCCTGAACTTTCTCAAGTCAGCTTAGACACAAAAATTCTTAAGGATACTGAAGAATCCAAACTTAAAATGTATAGAATGTATATGCTAACCTTTACAGAAATAAATACACAGATCATTCTCTGTAGCACTAAAAAACCTATTGGAAACTAATCTTTCTCTCTTCCTTACTGTGAGTATGGTGAGGCACTGTAACAGGTTGCCCAGAGAAGTTGTGGATACATCCCTGGAACTATTCAAGGCCAGGCTGGATGGGGCTCTGAGCAACCCGGTCTAGTGCAAGATGTTCCTGCCCATGGCATGTGGGCTGAAACTCTATGATGTTTAAGGTCCCTTCCAACACAAACCTTTCTGTGATTCTACAACTAATCTCAGGAGAGATCTTTAGTGAGAAAGGATCCTTGCCAATTTTTAGGGCATCTTAAGAAAAATTAAGTTACAAAGGAACACTGCCAGTTAAATGAAGCTATTTGAGTTTAAAAACCAAAAAATCTCTTTGAGTTTATGTAGTAGTTTCCTAGGTTCTCTTGGAATAGAAGCTAAGTCAGTTTCCAAAAACATACACAGATAAAGTTTAGTCTAGTTTTCTTCATAGCTACTTCAAAAATAAAACTGACACTCAAATACTGATATTCAAATATGAACAGAAACACATAGATGAAACGACATGGAAAGCTAATAGTTGTAAAGCACAAAGACAGTCTTAACTTTATAACTGCAAACAAAAAAAAAATCAGTATTCACATCTATGTTGTATTGAATCTTGCCACTCTTAGTTAAAAACACTTAATATAACAGCCTGAAAAGCTTCTTCACTTTTATGATACATACCAATACAGATACCACCACCATAAACCTGATCTTCACAAAAGCAAAACCTCATTTTTAATAATAAATACTCATTTTTATACTACTTTTTATCTCCTCAGCTTCAGGAAAAAAATAAAAAAGAAACCAACAAAAAACCAACCAAAACCTGACAGCCTAATTACAAGATGAATACCAAACTCATGCTTCTAGTCATATGATGCCAAACATTGAGGGCATTCACTTTAGTTTGTATAAATTATTCAAAACCACCGCATCTCTGCTCTCTAAAATGTCTTAACCAGTAAGGTTATGGTTACCCATAGCTGTGACAACTGAAGAATTATATTCACTGGCACAAAGATATCAGCCTCCCTGAGGGAAAAGATTGCTCCTTTCATATCCACCAAATTACAAATGCGAATACTTTTTAATGGCATTCAAATGGAACTGGCTGAATTAGCTGAAAACTCAAATTTGAGTTTACCAAACTAATCTCATTTATTGATACATTACTAAAAACTCTGTTGTCAGAGCTGAAGAGTAGTTTCCCACCTAGGTACAGCAACAAGCAGCTCCATAAGTGGCAAAGTCTTTGAGGGTTTTTTAGTAAACACCTTAAAAAGAAGCAGTAGGGGGAATTAAAATTAAGAATATAATCCCTTAACATGAACCTGCACTAAATACAAAAGCAAACATTATAAAAGAAAATATAACTCAAAAGCTTTAACTTCACATGTAAGTACCGATCCTTAGTCAAGTTATGGTAAACAACTCTGTCCATGGCTGCCACTTTGGAGCAACCCTAAAATGCATGTACGATATAGTATTAGCTTCTAATGGGTCAGTGCCTACAGCTCCAAATATTTGGTCCAGGAAAAAAAGATGGAGAGTTCCTGTAGCAAAAAAAAAAAAAAAATAAAAAAAAATCTCTGGTATCCTTTCTGTGATCACAGTCAGATAACACTGCAATTCATTAAGACAACCAAAAGGTATAACCCATCCTTCTCTTTTGAAGGGCAAGGCACTGCAATTTCTATTGTAGACAATGTAACATTTGTCTGTTGACTTTTAGGTCAGGATGCTCATTTTCTGTTTGATGAAAAGACATTGCAACAGTGTCTCTTTACAGTTTAGAAAGGATTTTGCTTCTTTTTAATGTTGCATTCATCTGGGGGTTATAGGACAAATGGAGCAGAGCTTTTACACATTACCAAAACGACTAGAAATCTTGTTACTCTTACTAATTTTCTTTAACTGCTCAGAGAAGTGCACTGAACAGTCCCTAGCTGTGTGTACAGATTCATAATTTCAGGGTCACATCTGAGTTATCTTTCAGATAATTTTGTTCAAATTCAATATAATTCAGGATTGTCAAATTGGAATCTGAAAAGGCACCACTATCCCCAGTTTAACTCTATGTATTTTCTCAACGACAGCTGCTACCACAGATTTTTAAGGTCCTTGCACTGAACTCAAATGTCTTTACAGACTCACCAAAGCCCCAGAAAGCAAGGAAAAAATCCTACAGAGCTCTCCAAAACACAGTACAAGCACAGGCCCACTTGTGACATCTTGTGGGGACCCCTGGTGGTTCCTGGTCGTTACTCTCCCTACTAAAGATTATCTAGCTTCAAAGCAGCGAAGACAACACCAGCTAAAGAGGAACACATCCATTTTACTCTGGTTAGAAGTGACAAGCTTTTGGTCACCAAAAACCAAAAAAGGCTGGGCGCTCTTCTTGGTATGTGTAACTGTAGAATCCCAGGAGATAAGGGGCCAGCATGAATATCACAAACACTGATAGCTAGATGGCTGTGGAGCCAACAAGGACTGCTAGTAATAACAGACAAGGATAGTTGGTGCTAACATGTTATGAGAAAGAACAAGATGTGGCTAGAGAAGGGGACCATGCAGAGGCAGGGCAGCACTTCTCTGGGAAGAACATCCTTGTTCTATTTCCTGCACAGAAGCATAATGCAGCACCATGCAAGGGCAGCATGAGAGCAAGGTGTGGGCCAGGTGAGATCAAGACTAATGAAAACTCCCAAAGCCCTCCAAACCATTTCCAGAAAGGTCTGAAAGAACAGGCTGCACATGATAGCTGATTTGCACAGATATCAAGAAACCTATCTTAAGGGCAGGGTAACCTATCTATAAAAAGGTACCCCTACCAAGCCCAGGCAGTGCCCCCAGGACCCTGAACACCCCATCAGCTGGTCTGACATTGGAAACAAGACTAGTGATCTTTTTCTCTCCTTTCTTTCTTTAATTCATTTCTTCCTTCCTCTCTTCCCTTTCACCCTACCCCTTCATTCAAAACCCACTGCCATATGCTTAGATTGTAGGTCAGGGACTAACGTACCAACTTTCATGCCAAGTTAGAGAGGAATAAACATTGAGATTTTTGTAACTGGTAATTACATAAATCCTTACTGCACAGATTGCTAGGTCTCCTCAAGTGTCTTAGAATTTTTACTGAATTAAAGAATACTCATGTCTCAGCACAAAACAGAAGAAAACTGGGAAGTCTGTAAGACAAAGTGTTTACATATTCTTGGAGGTTTTTATATGAAAGTTTTCTGCAAGACATGCAGCAAAAAGTCAAATAACAATAAAAGCGAACTTCACTTTTCTTTCCTAAAGATACTCACTTCAGAAATTTGTAGATTTCAAAAATCA
Organism: Anabacerthia variegaticeps; assembly: GCA_035583185.1. Classification (NCBI taxonomy): domain Eukaryota; kingdom Metazoa; phylum Chordata; class Aves; order Passeriformes; family Furnariidae; genus Anabacerthia; species Anabacerthia variegaticeps. The sequence continues at coordinate 35,128,663 of JAWWEW010000131.1, read as the reverse complement.
GAAAATCAGCATATTGGAAGCATACATAGAACTGCATTTTTTCCCCCAACATACACAAGACAAATTAACAGCAGAAAACTCAGGAGAAAAGCTGCAGTAGATCAAGAACAGATAACAGATGAAAATTCAACAAATCTGGCAGAGAACACTAATTTGAAGATAAGAGTGGAAGGAACTCAAACATAAACTTATCTTTCAGGAAAAAGTACTTGAAATTTAACTGGCAGAATGCCAAAATATTAAGTCACCTCAGTAGCTCTATCTGGAATACAAACTACTGAAGTGAAATGCCATTTTTGTTATTTCAATTAAGATATGTTCCTTCTTTATACTTCATTGCAGTATGAGCATGCAAAATGCACATTTGAGTACGTTCTCTTTTCTGTACTTTTTAGTGAAATTTAACAAAATATATCAAATATATGGGAAAAAAAAAAGTAACAGCAAAGATTATTTTTATCAAAGGGTCTGTGCTTCAGGACTGAACTTAATTCAACTCACTTTTTCCTTTACTATTCCTCCTTACCCTCCCAAAGTAAGCACAGAGCCTACTCCTGTAACTAGAAAGCCTAAAGAAAATACTTACAGAACAAAACAGCTGAATGCCTAGAAAGTTTAATGGGAAATAACTGACCAGACTCTCTGCAAGTCATTAAAGATAACTGCTGGTATCCACTATGAAGTTATAAATTCTCTTCTTTACATTCATTTCCAGGAGTATATATTCAAGACTAGTTACTACATAATACAAAATAATAAGGATGCTCCAGATGTAAATAGATTTGCAATCTGTTAAACAGTTTTGTCTAGAATTCTTTCTATTATGCATGACGCCTAGGAATTACTTTGTCAACTCTCTTTTCCAATAATAACAGATATTATCAGATCACTAGGTATAACCACTATCTCAACAATTTACATTTTTCAGTTTCTATCTTTTTAAAGCAAAGTACATGTTCCAGTAAACTTTCTTCATCTGTTTACAACCTTCCTTCCTCTCAGAATCAATGTAAATGAGTATTGTTTTGTCTAGATGTTATTCTCTCAGATGATTTCATAAAGGCTTCCAAAATTCAAAAACAAGTTTCAAGTTTTTAATTGCCAACTTTCTAACACTCCAAGCATCTTCAGTTTCCAAAGCACACCATACAAACAAGCACAAAGTACTCTGTCACAGAGCCTCCTTGTACACAAGCAGAGGTACAAAACTGGCCCAACACCTGAACAGCTTTAGAAACTCTGCCAACACAGAACCCACACTTTTAGGTTATGACATAAGGGAACGACTGACACAAGGAGGACAGAATTGGGAACTTGCTCTCCAAGTTCAGAGGCATTAAGTTGAAATCTTAGTTCTGGAAAAATAAGCAGGGAGAGTACGTAAGCAGTTTCATGCACACGTAAGCAGTTTCATGATCACTGCCACTGCTGACAACCTTCGGAAGGTAGTGGGTTACTGCTGCTGTCAAGGTGCCAAAGCAAGAAGTTTAGGAACATGCAAACTAGTCTGAGAATTAGGAAATGAACTCAAACTGGCACTATCACTTCTTACACAAATCTCTTCAGCAACAGGGCTTCTATTCTACTTTTTTATTACGACCAAGTTAAAAATATCCCCGCTGCCAAATTATTATAAGACTTTACCCTGAAAACTTCATTTGCACAGTTACACCTATCTACATGCTTATGAAGTCACTTAAATAAGGGCAAGAAAAAAAAATCTGAATGTTCCTAGAATGCCTTTTGGCAATGGTTGTGAACTTGGAACAGTTGTCCCAGCTTTAGTGCTTACACTCAAGGAATGCAATTCTGCTGTTCAAATACCAAGGTAAGACACATGCACAGAGACCCAAAGCAAAGTGGAGGTGGGGAAAAAAAGCCAATCTGTATATTCAGTGAACAGGAGAGCACATAGTACACAGCGAGACCCATGTATTCATAGAATAACAAGTGTACAGTGGGTTTTTACTTGCATGTTACTTAAACATCAGTTTGCTACAAACATTTGGTGTGGAAAAGAGCAAAAGAGGAAGCACAAACATAGTCATAAGAAAAATGCAGGCAAATTCATAAAATAAAGTCACTCAGAGCAATGCAGTCCCAAAGAGCAAAGACCAACAGCTTCAAGTGTCTTCCCTAGTTGAGAATTTGGATAGGCTTGGTCTTATCACATGTCAATATTAAGAGAAAGAGAGAAGATATTTTTCCTAGGATTACCTTAACTTGCAAGTATCACCATAGGGAGAGCAGTGGTAGAGTAAACCACTCAGAGAGGTTGCTGTAAAAATCTGGGCAAAGACAGCCTTGGGAATCATGCAAGAAGTAAAATAAGTTCCTAGAAATATTACATTACACATTGTGCATGATATCTACAATTGTCACGCAAAGAAGTTTTAGGACTGACATACCAGTACTAAACAGAAGGAAACAAGCTCTTTTTTTTCTGGATATTGTATAAATTTTATTTTCACAAGTGTTGCAGACAGATGCAGAGTCATCGTGTTTCAGGCTGTGAGTTTCAAGCTACCTGCAGTTTTCCAGAGCAGAACGCCTTCCCATTTGACAACTTTGCAGCAAGTTTACATCTGCTTGCCAACCAAACAGACAAGATATCAAATTTAAAGGAGTTAGTCAGTGAAAGACTTATCTTAGAAAAAATTATAGTGACAGGTGGTGAGCTCTCTAGGGGTTTATTTATTATACTTCACAAAGGTATGTTTCCTATAATGCACAATTTATTCTTTTATGTTCCAGCTTACTGACATTTCCTTAAATAGAGAAACAGTATTGATGATAATCTGTTTTCAAATCTGTCATACCAACATATCATTCAAATAGCTGTATCTGCAAAGAAGTATCACTGTTGCCAAGGGATACAGAACATAAACCCTTCACAGGTCCACCAAGAAGAAAAGCATGTGAAAGCAAAAAGCACTAATACACCTGACAATTTCTTTCATAAACTCTGTACCATAAACTTCAGAGGTCCCACAACCTCAAAAAGGAGGTGCAAGTTCTAACACTCTAATGATTACCATTACTGATATGTTGCCAAAAATATTTAAGCCTCTATTCTAACACAGTTTAGCATCAGAAACACTTAAAATTTGGTTGTAAGGCCCTATTTAGTTTAGTACTTTAAAGTGTGACACAGCAAATTTACCGTGCTACACTGAACATAGTTCACTATCAGCACACGATTTTCCACGGTCACACTCACAGCCATTCGTTTTAGGTCAGAATTGATACACACGTGTTTCACAGCCATTCCCACGTTTTGGGGTAGGGAAGGGAAGAATTTCGGACAAGAGGGAAAGACAATATGAAAGAATGCAGTCAATATTCAGTTTTAACCTCGGTGACCTGCACTCCCATTTAATTAAGAGGCTCCAAGGAGAGCCAGCCCATTATATCTCTCCCTTGTACAAGTGCGGCCCTACTAGCCAAACCCGTAAGGCAACATAAAGCGAGCAATGCAAGCAGAATAATCCTTCCAGCGCTGAGTGCGTGGGGAGGAGACCCTGGATGTCCCCACCGCGGAGCCGCAGGAGAGCGGCCCGGAGGCCGGGATGGATGGGGGGACAGGCGGGGCAGCGTCCCCCGGCCCCGGCAGGCTCCACCGCGCCTGTGCCTTCCCGCCCCGGCTGCGGGACGGACACACCCCGCCGGGGAGGGCGCCGCTGAGCGGGCGGGGGCTGCGGGCTGCCCGCTCCCCGCATCCCCATCCATCCCCATCCCCATCCCCATCCCCATCCCCCTGCTCCCGCCGCCGCCGCCCCGGCCCCACTCGCTCCCGCGCCGTGTCCCCGCGCCCAGCGGGACCCGAGCCCGCCCCGCCCCGCCCCGCCCGTACCTGCGCGGGCGGCGCCGCCCGCTGCTGCCCGGGGAGGCGCTGGCTCATCGTCC
>JAWWEW010000131.1:35114453-35124657 GCA_035583185.1 Anabacerthia variegaticeps | reverse complement strand
CGGCTCCGTCACGGCCGGCCCGCCCCCCGCCGGCCCGGGCGTGGCTGCTCCGGGACCGCTGCGCCGGGACCGCCCGCGCCGCACCGAGGCCGCTGCACCGGGGCTGGCGGCGCGGGCTGCAGGCCGGGGGCAGGTGGCCCGGCGGGGGCAGGGCAGCGCCGCGCTGCACAGCGGGCGGAGGCGGCTCGCAGGTACGGGAGGGAGGGAGGGGCGGAGGGAGGCGCAGGGCACCCCGCGGCACCGCCCGGCTCCCGCTGGACCGCGCCGCCTCTGAATTCCAGGGGCGCCGGGCGCTGCGGGCCGCGGGAGCGCAGAGGGGGTACCTGCGGGCTGAGCGCGGGGCTGCCGGCCGAGCTGCTGGGGCCGGGGAGGGTTCACTTAGCACACCGACAGACGGCAGGTTCCGGAAAAACGTGGCAGGTGAAGGAGCCGGTTACTTTTCCAAGGAAAGCGCCCGCTGGTCTGTCTGTGCGAAGCTGACAAGCTGCGCGCGGCGGGAGATGGATCGAGGCCCTGGGGCTGGGAGGGCGCGTCGCGCACCCGTAGGCTGTGCCGGCGGTGCCATCACCGCGCCCGGGGCCGCGGGTCGCGGCGGGCCCGCCCGGGCGGCGCCCGGAGCTCCTCAGGGCGCCCCCGAAGCCTTGACTGCGGCGGCGGCGGCGCGCCCCGCCCCGCACGTGCCCCGCGGCCGCGCGTTACCACGGTGACGCGCCGCTAGCGCGGGGAGGGCGGGCGTGCACCGCCGAGGCCCCGCCCCCGAGCCGGCTCATCCAATGGGAGCCGAGATGAGGGGCGGGTCCGCCAATAGAGGCGGAGGGGCGGGGCCTCGCTGGGCGCGAGGCCAGGCTGGGCCACTGTGGCGGCGGCGGGCAGGTCAGGCGGGATGGGCACGGGCACGGGCACGGGCACCGGCACCGGGATCGGGATCGGGATCGGCACGGGGGTTGGGATCGGCATGGGGCGGCCGCAGGGCGAGCGCCCGGCGGGGCGGGGATCGGGGATCGGTGGCGGGGCCGCCGTGCTGCGCAGGCTGTCCATGCCGCCGTGCGGCAGGGGGGCCCGGCCGCGCCGCTGGCCCCGGGGCCGTGCCTGCCCCTCTCTGCGGGGCCCGGCCGTGCGCCCCAGTCGGGCGGGCTGCCTCGGCATGTGCTGCTATCTGCGTGTCCGTGGGGGATAAAATGCCTTACTGCCCAGTGCTGGAAAAGCCAACGCCCCATCAGCCCTGGTGTCCTTTCTCGAGACGCCTCTTTTTCCCTTGCCACGTGTAAAAATAAGCCATCTAAGTCACAGACGATTATGCACCCCCTTTGAACTGTAACTCCTCGCCCACAGGCTGATTATTGACCATTTATCCTTGCACGCAGCAGCATGCGGTGGCAGCCCTGAGCTGCGCCTCATGCAGCTGGTCTGGACAACAGGGGTTGTTTCAGAAAGTCGGGGTAGGAAGACACCTTCAGTGAAGCCATGTGAAGTTCAAATTGTGCTTTACTGTTGCACAAAAGAGAATATTGAAGTCAATGTCAAGTACTTCTTATGTATAGAAGTGCAACTTCACTTCAAACTATCTTTCTGTACTTCAAGGAAAAAAAAAGCCTAAGACATTGCAGGTCTATACCTTTCACTTTTTCCTTTCCTGCTAGTTATGTTTAGTCCCTGTAGGTTTCCCATCTCCTCCTTTGCAGAACATTACTTCAGATCTCTTTTGTTTTGTCTTGCTATACTAATCAAGCTTACTCATTTTAGTCTGCTTGCATGGTGTGGGTCCTGTTAAGCAGCATTTATGTCTAGTGCATGGTAACTAGGTGGAAAATCAGTGATCCCAAGTGAGGGAGAGACCCTGACTGTGAGACCTGTGATGTGCGTGAAGAATGGATCTAAGCTATAGGGATCTCCTGTTGGAAGGAAGCTGGATGCAGCAAAGCATAAGTGCTGTTAGTCCTTGAAAATAAGGCTTGGATGCAGAAAAGCATAGGAACCTTTTGTCTTTTTCATCTTTCTCAGGGGTATGGAAGCTCTTTCTGCTGTAAAAAAAGATGACCTTTTAGTCCACTGTGAATTTGTTTTTGCCATTTGTTGCTTTGGTCTTTGTTTTGCCAATACTCTTTGCTGCTCTGACATTTCTGTATATTGCCACAGCTTCCACACGCAGCTCCCTAGTCTCTTGTTTTTACCAAAGTGTTATTAGTATAGAAACTTAAACATCATCAGCATTCAGCTGAGAACTGTGTTTTATGTCAAAAGGTAGTCTAAATGGTCAGATAATACATTAAAAATAGTGAGTTGCTCTGTTTGTAATGAATTTATTTGCAACATGAAAAAAAGTCTCTCAGTCAGACTTTAAGGCACATCTTGCTGTACTGAATAATGATTTGAAACTTGATGGGAATGTCTTGAATTTGGTTCATTTTTGGCTTTGTTATAGTGACTAATTTCCAAAATACTGAATTTAGTGCTTCTTAAGAAACAACATATAGGGATTCCCCCTGACACTGTTGTATTTCTTCCAAGAAAATTTGAATGAAGGATTATTGACTGTGTGCTATGTACACTGTATGGTGTTTTTGTGCCAGCTGAACCAGAAGCTATGGCACTGACTGCTTGCGTTACTCAAAGATAGAACACATCCTTTTTGGTTAAAATAAAAAATTATAACAGGTTTTAGCAAGGCAGTCCTTGTTGACCCAAAGTGAACTAACTGTACTAATAAGACGTGGTTAAGAGTAGATGATTTCCAGAAAAGCAACTGAAGAGACAAAAGGATTGACATTTTGAGTTTTAAAAAAACGTAACATGACCTGTCAGGCTAGATGACTAGTTACACCTAATTAAGTCTGGTTTGTGAGGGTTTTTGTGTTGTTTTTTTTTTTTACCCCAGTACTCAAGTAAGCATGCCTTAAGAAGATAACTATGGATAAATATATTAAAGTACGGAAGATTGGAGAAGGATCCTTTGGAAAAGCAATACTTGTGAAAGCTAAAGAAAATGGCCAACAGTATGTTATTAAAGAAATAAACATCTCTAAGGTGAGTGATTATTACTAATTCCTGATCCATTCTTTTTGTATTTCTGTTCTCAAAAATCATTATTTTCCTTCTGAAGATGTCAAATAAGGAGAGAGAAGAGTCAAGGAGAGAAGTTGCTGTATTGGCTAATGTGAAACATCCAAATATTGTCCTGTATAAGGAGTCCTTTGAAGGTAAGATTAACTAATACAGTAGAACCTGAAGTAATGCTAGTAAGCCACCTCTTTGCACTGCTTACTGCATTTTGTTTAAAAGTCTGTGTTTTCTCTCTGTAATCAGTATTTTTCATACCTTTGTTATTTATTTCAGTTCTTTTTCATTGTATTTTGTCACAATTCCAATATACATTTAGAGGGTTTTTTATAAAAAAGAGGCAAAACCCAGAAATATTCGTGACTACTCCTTACATGCATTCATTTTGGTTGATAGTTAAATGAAAGGTATTCTCTTGTTTCTCCAGAGCATAAGTCTCTTTGAATACTCTAGCAATTGGAATGCTTGTGTGGGTTAAATACGAGTACAGTCTAAATTTGGGTATTAATAACGTAGCAAGAGCAGTTTCATGTCAGAGTTTGTTGTTCTTAAAATGTGGTCTTCAGTAACTGCAATCATATCATTGCTTTCAGAGCTGGAAGAATAGATGGAACTGTTTACTTCATCAACGTACGAAGGAAGGAGAAATATAATTCCACATTGTCTTCACAGCAAATGGCTTAGGAAATGAGCAGAACAGATAAAAAAATTCCAAACACCTATAATATATGTTAAAATATTATTTAAAACCCCTAAAATTATTTGAAATACAGTTTAGGGATAGAGCTATCTTCTCCTTTACTTCATTTCTGCTGACTTTCATATGTGTTTTGCCTGAAGGCTTTTATTTTCTCCATTCTTTAAATTAGATTTTTGTGACATAATCATGTTACATGACCATAGACTTCTGGTTTATAAATCCATGCTTCTGTCTTCTTTGTCTTAGAGACCTGTTCTTTAAGACTGCTTATTTCTTACAAGGTAGACACTGCAATCCATAATTCACAAGACTTCATATTGCATCCTTATTGCTAAAACACATTGATTTTGAATATACTGATTTGGTTTCTAAACAAGAGAATTATTTCAGCAATAAGTCTGCAAGAAATCCAGACTCCTGGGATCATCTTTTAAAATAACACTGATAAAGCTTAACAGTTCTAAGGGTTTGATGTTTTGAAAGGCAGATTTCAGAAGCGTTCTGTGGGAGTGAAATTTAAGTGACCTAGATGATTCAGTTGACTTTAATTTGGAGTTTATGTGCTGTGACTAACTTTTTCATAAAATAAAAGTTTTTCCTTTGAGCAGCATGTGATTGATTATTTTTGCAGTTATTTAGCCTTTCTCAAAATCATGCCTAGTATCTGAGGAGCATAGTTCTTATGTTTTTGGCAACTTGCAATTTGCTTCTGCCTAGCCTATTTTTTCATGAGCAACTGGGAAAGATTGCATTGGTGAACAAAACTGTAACTTTGAATGAAATAGTTTAGACATGATCATATCTTCTATTGGAAACTTGCATAGGATTTTTTGAAGTCTTCCCCACATTTCATATAAAACTGAGAAAATAATTGTTTCTGTCTCTCATTGTCTGCTGGAAATTTTATTACTGGTCTTCAGTCTCTGACATAAACTACATGTCTAATATGAGAGCTGATGATTGCCATGTTCTTGTACTTAGTGTAATGCCTAGTCCAGGTAATACTCCAAGAAAGAACAAGGCAAATAGAGGCAACTACCTAAATTAGAACTTAAGATCTTTATTTTTAGGGGAGGGGATCTGTAGGATTTTTGAAAGCAGATTGAAGAATGGTTTTATATGCATTCATAAAGTGATGCTTTTAATTTCACAGTGGGTTTGAACTCCATTTTGGGACAATGGCTCAGCAGATGTAATTTTTTTTCTCTCCATAATACTCTGATGTTACCAGAAATGGGAAACTTATGTTGTGAAACTCGAAATAATGAACATTTGTGGACTAATAAATTGTACCTGAAGCTGCATGGGTTCTCTTTTTTTTTTTGTTGTTGCTTTTTCTGTGATTGTAGTGAAGATATTCAGAAAGTTATGTAAAGATGGGTCTTTTTTTTTTTTTTGTCTTTTTGAAATACTTTGTTTTGTTTTACAGAAAATGGCTGTCTCTACATAGTGATGGATTACTGTGAAGGAGGAGACCTATTTAAGAAGATAAATGCCCAGAAAGGAGTCTTATTCTCTGAAGATCAGGTAACAGCAAACTGCTGCTATAGTGTTTTGTTGCAGGATACTTTTTCATGACTTTTAAATTATTTTGATTCAGTTTGTAGGTGTGGTTGTTCAGTCTAAAAGGAGGTCCTCAAATGGTCATTCTTGTTGCCATTGGTCACAGTCATATCTTTAAAAAAACCAAAACCAAACCAAACACAAACAAACAACACCCCTCTCCCTCTCCCCACCAAAAGGAAAAACCAGAAAGAAAACATAGTCAAGAGTATGTTACTTGTGCTTTTGTATGTGTAAGATGCTTTAAAAAAGTTGAATCTTCTGTGAAGTAAAACAAATCTGAGAAATGAAAAAAACTGCAGGACAACATGAATGTTTTTAAACTTTAGAAGTAAAGTTTTTAAAGATATAATGGCATATGATTTTTGTATTATAACACTGATTTTCATGTATTAGAAGTATCAAATGACATACTTTGTAAGTATAACAAAATATACTTCTAAGTTGGGAATGTGACAGCATTATTTACATGGAAAAGTTATTGTAATTAGTCACTCCTTAAATTGTGATTTTTGCCCATTTAGAAAAAAAAAAAGGGTTTTGTTGGCTTGTTTATAATCCTCTAGTTAGATGTTTGTTGCTTTTCTTGTTGAAATCTACTTTGCACTGTTTTTCTTTCTAAGGTAAGATACACAAAATTACTCCATGATAAAGTAATGTTTCTGTGAATATCAGTATGGCTTTCTAGGATCGCTGACTGCAAGGCTTGCTGTCTGCAAGGCTTGCTGTATTGGTTACAGCAAAAATAAAATCTTTTAATTTGCAAGTCCATACCTTAGGCATTTTAGCCAATGGAATTCATTTTGCATAGTTTGGTTACATTTATAATATGTAGTGAAAATAGCAGCCTCAAGGTTAATATTGAATGTGTGTAATAAGCATCTTTCATTAAAAGGTTTGCATTATAGTGACAGTTCTAATAAGTTTTTAATTATCCTATAGTATAAATGGAGACATTTGGGGGAGGAGAGTAAAATCTGGAGTTAAGAAACTGATTTGATAGTATCGTGTAAATGGGGAAACTTTCAGATAAATGACGATGCTGATGTTGCATTTTCTTTTATGAATAGATTCTGGATTGGTTTGTACAAATTTGTTTAGCACTAAAACACATACATGATAGAAAAATCTTGCATCGGGACATAAAGTCACAGGTATGTAGGTTGCTATTTTCCCACCGAATTTACTTCCAAAATGTTTACATTCATATCTTGCTAGTGTAAGTTGGTAAATTATGGAAAACAGTCTTTTTTTGTAAACCTTTCTAATACTGAAAACATTTCTTCAGAATCAGCTGCAAGAGATTTATATTTTTACATCAGATGAGGCTATTTGATGAAGCTACGTGAGTGTTACTCATATGTTTGTGTGGGGACAGAAGAGGTTATGTCTGAGAATGTTTAGTGTTTTCTTGTTTTAATGAAGAAGGACTAGAATAAGTCTGGTGTTCTATGGTAATCGATAGCACTACTGCCAGTGACTTCAGAGGGATTGAATGGTAGAAAACTTTCTTCTTCCCAGAACATATAGAAAAGAAAAAGTGTGCAATTGTATGAGTATTTTAATTAACAGACTTCTTAACATTTCTATATCAAGAATATATTTTTAACCAAAGATGGAACAATACAGCTGGGAGATTTTGGAATCGCCAGAGTTCTTAACAGGTAACTCCTTTTTGATGCTGTTTTTCCTCTGTCTTAATCTAAATTGCTTTGATCAAGGAAAACACAATCTGTACACTTCATATGAGTTAACCAGTTAACATCAGTTCATATTTTTTCTCTTAGTACTGCAGAGTTGGCTCGCACTTGCATAGGAACACCATACTATTTGTCACCTGAAATATGTCAGAACAAGCCTTACAACAATAAAAGGTACGAATAAGGATTTTATTAAACATTTTTGCTAAGGAGAAGGAAATGATTTTTTTTTTTAGGACTCTAAAGCTGTTCAAATCTTATGATTGTGAACAGCTGTTAGTTTGTCTCTTACCCAAGAAGATACTGAGCCTCACTGTACGAGTGGAACCTTAGTAGGTGTGCTGTAGAAAGCAATGTGATGCGGAGATGACTCAGCTTAATGTGTTAAGTTCTAGATCTAGCTGTGTCCTTAAATACAGCTCTGCCCTTGCCTATCTGTTGTACTGCCTTAATTTATGCACTACATATGTGCAACTGTGTTAACGATGAAAGGCAGTAATTGGATTCTCTAAGCACGTGCATGGGTGCGTGGCTAAGCTTCCTCCAGGTAACCAAGTCCTGCAGATACACATTTGCTGCCCTGGCAGCAGGCTGTATCTGGTAACAGCATCCCTATGTAATTAAAAAAGTTCTTACAAAGTTACCATTACTCGCTGATGCAGTCACTGCTTTGAGTGCCTTTTACTAATTTTAACTGATTCCTTTAAAGATAAAAATTATTACAATTCTTTGCCCTTAATTTCTTCTACAAGGGATTTTTTTATCCAGTGGTATTCTAACCAATTCTATAATCCTGTAACGAGTGAGGGTAAGATGAGTCAGTGTTAACAAGAGTAAATTGAGTTATTTTCTAAATTAGGTGGTGAGTTTGGTTTGGTTTTTTGTTTAATTCAAAAACTTCAGGCAACTATATATTTAAAGATAAAAAGCCTTTTTCCATATATTTTCTAATTTATGTGGTTAGGGTAGTTCAGATGAAAATTTCTAAATCTGAAGCCAAAATAGCCTCATAGTTTTTCAGGTTGACCTTATTTTTGGTTATTGAATTCTTTTTTTTTTCCTTTTTTTTTTTTTTCTTTTTTTTTGATTATTGTTGTTTGGGATTTTGTGGGGTCAAAGAAGTTCATACAGGGACGCTTGTACACTCTCTTTTAATTTTCAAAGATGACTTCACAGATATAGGTTACTTGGCAATGTTACACCTAGAACTAATTGTTAAAGTATGTTCTCTTTGCTTTAGTGATATCTGGGCCCTTGGTTGTGTTCTCTATGAAATGTGCACACTTAAACATGCGGTGAGTACAAACTTGATGTGTCTATAAAAGAACAGTCATTTCAAACAGATTTTTTTTTCTCATGCTACACAAATGCATTTTAGTTGATGAAAGGTTTTCATGATAACTGTTTGGAAATGCCCTTCAGCATTTTCATCTGCTTCCTGTGCCAACCAGCATTTTCCATTGCTGTTTTGGTTCATTCCGTTCTTTTAGAAATCTTGGCACTTTTGTTTTTAACGAGTTGAGCTAGCTGAAAAAATTGTTAGGTGTTGTATCAAAGGATATCAGGAATAGTGTTTCTTTTTTTAAAAAAACTTGACTTAATTGAAAGTTTCATTGAAAGTCTGAATTTGGACTCTCAGCGTTTTTGCAGGTGAATTAATGTATTTCTGTTTAGAACAAGAATAGTGCTTAGAAAAAGCTTCTAGGATGGAAGAATTTGGGGGTTTTCCCCGCTCTGTGTGTGTGTCATTTTATTTTCTAGTTAGGAAGGGAAGAAAAACTTTATTTTTTTTCTGTCTTGATTTAGATTTTTTTGTGGATTTTGTTTTGTTTGTTTCCTTTTTTTTTTTAGTAGCTATTTAAAAAAAAAATATTATAGCAACATGGAAATGGAAAAAAAAATTCCAAGGGATAAGGAATTTATTTTAATCCAAACTTGGTCTTTCATGTGGCAACAATGCTGACGATGTTGCCTTTCTGAGAGATGATGGCAATAAGTTGTTTTCTGTAAGCTGGGTGATATGTATTGTTTCCTTTTTATTGTACAAATGAATTGAAATGGTGCTCTCTGTTGCCTGAGCTTAAACTGAGGTCTGAACATTCCTTTGGATTTCACACTGAACGAGTGTGAATACTTAACATTCTTTCATTTGAAGTGTGGATTTGCTAAAAAAGGGAGAAGGCACGTGGTGGTTCAAAATGTTTGAAAGAGGAGATCAAGCAGATAATTACATAATTATTTTTTCCTTAGTTATATGTCATTGTCGGTCTAGATCTGAAGGGAAATAACTACTTGTTAGCAAAATTTATGTCTCTGTATTATGAAATACGTTTCCTGTCATGTATTTTTAATCAAATTATTTTAAATTGCTGGTGTAAACTGTTGATGATTTTGAAAGTGTGTTTTGGTATGTTGAGGCAAGGGAAGGTGCATTGCTAGTTTGTTTGCCTTATCATCTGTATATGCAGCCATGGGTGTGCATAGACAGTAATGTGTAGTAACTGTTTTCTTCCTTGTGTGATACAGTTTGAAGCTGGTAACATGAAGAACTTGGTATTGAAGATAATCTCTGGACCTTTTCCTCCTGTTTCTGTGCATTACTCCTATGACCTACGCAATCTGCTGTCACAGTTATTTAAAAGGAATCCTAGGAACAGACCATCAGTAAACTCCATATTGGAGAAAAACTTTATAGCCAAACGGGTTGAAAAATTTCTCACACCAGAGGTATGGATTTAGTGTCAGTTCTTGTTCAGCTAAAACATCATAGGACTTTCCTTTTTCTGTATCCTAATGTTAATATACAACATGAGAAACTGGAATAAAGGTATTCCCTAGAGCTCTTACAGACAGTGTCAGTTGAGGAAAAATTAGTTTTCCTATGAACTGTAAAGAAAACTCTCAAATTATAAAGTGCTTCATAGTTTCCATAAGTAAATCTGAATTGGTATTTTCTGAAGTGCATTGTTTTGTGTGTTTTTCAATATATAGAGGAATTATGAGTGAGATGTTGATTTGTTTAGATACGCATCTCTTCATAAAATGGTGCTCTTGATTTCAGCTTCACTGCTGTATTGGATTACTTCAATTTAATTTTTGTTTGGGGGAATGATGCCTAAGAATTTTATGTATTTTTGGTGTGTATTTTATGGATTTTAGAGCTGTAGAAGTAAGGGATTTCTTG
>JAWWEW010000131.1:35063593-35114151 GCA_035583185.1 Anabacerthia variegaticeps | reverse complement strand
CTGAGGGACACCGTGGCCTTCGGAAGGCCTGTGACTATGTGAGAAACTTGCTTCAAGAACTCTAAACAACAGTTAATGTATGAGCAAGAAATCCCTTACTTCTACAGCTCTAGAATCCATAAAATACACACCAAAAATACATAAAATTCTTAGGCATCATTGGAATGGTCTGAGAACCTGTTCTAGGAAATACTGCTAAGTAAACTATTCTTCACATTTCTTGATGTGTAAATGTATCTTGTATATAACCTCAAAGAAGTTGCTTGCTATTCTGTTTAGAATCTATTGATATAATTTGATGTCTATTAATGTGCTTTTAATATAAATCTAATCAAAAGATATCAAGATTAACGAGTGCATAATAGTACTGATATGCGGTAAATATAGACTGAGAAAGGACATGGATGAAATGCAATATAAAGAATTCTAATAGATTTTAACTCACAACTAAAGAAATATTTTGAGGGGCCATACATAATTGGAATTTCTATTGTATGTGAAATAGACTTTCAACTAATAATAGTTCTGACTAAAGTCCCAATGAAAGGTAAGATCCAGAAATCTTTACAGATAAGTTTCTTCTCACAAAATGAGAACAGTTTGATCTGATTTTATTTCCAGTAGCTAGAATGGATAGGAAATTTTTATTAGGAGTTAGTCAGTCCAAGTATCATTACTAATCACCTGTATCTCTCACCAGATGGTAATATTAATTTGTCCTAGGTAGTGCACAGTTTTTTCAACTGTATCTCTGACATGTTTAGTTTAGAGGTGCTATCTAATCCTAAAAGCAACAAACAAAAACACCCAAAAACTACACATTAAACACTTTTTACATCCTCAACTGGAGGTCGTAAGTGCATTCTGTGACAATGTCATTACGTTTTGTGACACAGCTGTAATACTTAGTTTCTTTCAGTATCATCTATGGCTAATGCTGTTATGCTGTTGTCCTCTGTTTTCCCTTAGTCTAAGCTTAAGAGATATTTCATAGCTGACATCTTCAACATGTATCAACTATTGCTGAAATCCTACCCCTAAGTGTCAGGAAATCAGTCTTCCAGTTTTATTTAAATGCTTTCTTCATCTTCATAGTCACTAAGTTGCAGTAAAGAGTGGATCTAAATTAGCATAATTTTTTTAAATAAGAAGAGGGGATCTTTGAAAGGTACTAAGAGTCAAGTTTCTTTTCTGTCAGTAACTGTTATCATGGAAACATCATACTTCAAATGTTCCAGCTTACCACTCAAATAAAAGCTTGAAGATCAATGAAGTACTATTAAGTAGGAAACTGTTCTCATGTGTGACTTCCTGCTTCCAGAATCTTTGATGCCAGACTGTACAGGTTAAAACTTTCTCTGCCATCATGGGTGGAGTTGTAAGTTCTGCATGTTGATTCTTGGTTTGGGTTTTTTTCAGGTTTAACTTCTCAACATCCATTGTAACTGACCAATACACTCTAAACAAGTCAAAGTAATCTGGATAGGTCAAGATCCTGTTAAAACTATTCCTGAACTGACACTTTGCGCTTATCCTTGGTGCGCTTCCTGGAATCTTCTTCATTTCTACTATGTGGTTCTTGAGGTTTTGAGTTCAGAACTACCTGCATTATTTAAGATTATGGCCTATTAATGTTTGAAAGTTCTTTGTCTAGGCTCAAATTTTTTACTTCAGTAAGGCTGTTTTCTGTATTTTATTATGCTAATTTGAGATGCCTTACAGCATGCCATATATATTGTTTGTAGATACCCTCATATGTATTCATCTTCCCATCTTGAAAAAGATAGCAAAACTTGAAAACTGCAAGCATTTTTTTGACACAAGCTGTATGAGAAATCGAAGTGAGCTTTGGCAACTACTCAGAAATGTAAAATGAATTATGCATGAAACTATGTTGATGCTCACATTACCTTTTTTTCAGATTCTTAGCTAGTTCATAAGTGAGATAACATGTGCCACCCAGAAGTCAGACTGAAATGCGTTTTTAAATTATTTGAGTAATTATGCCAAAAGTGCTTGAAAATACTGAATCCAGCCTCATATTCATGTTAGTGATACTAAATTGAATACATAAAGTTGAGTGTTCAGTTAAGTCCCAGTAAATAGTAGTTAGATACTTACTGAGAATGGCACGCTTCTCTGAAAATAAGTTCTTTCTAGCTTCAGTCATAAGTGTTGATGGCTAACTCTTCAACTTTTTGTTTAGCTTATTGCAGAAGAATTCAATCACAAAATTTTCCAGAAGTTTGGAACACATGCTGCACCAGGTAAGTGAGTATGTAAAGTGCTTTTGCTTTCAGCTCTGTGTATGCAGCTTTTTCTCTTTCTTCTGTTTTTTTTTTGGTTTGGTTTTTGTTTTGTTTATTTTTGGGTTTTGTTGTTGTTTTGTGTGGGTCTGTGTGTATTATTCTACCTGATTGTAGAATTTTCAGGAAAAGAGAGGAAACAATTTACCTCCCTCCCCTAGTGAGCTGGATGTACTTAGGGTATAAATGAAGCAAATACAAACTATGGTCCAGTAAAATTTTAAGTTTACTCTTTCCTCTTGCAGTATCCTATGCTTCCAGAATTTAACGAGACAATGTAGACTGGAAATAATTTATATATTGTGATCATGCAACTTATTTTTACTGCTCAGTAATGACAAGTGGCTAATGAGAAATACCATTTCTTGAAAAAAATGCGGGAGGTTTCATGAGAGAGTCCAAAATTAAGCCCTGAATTCAGTAGAATTTCTGCTACTGGTAGCAAAGTAGATTGTGGTTAGTTTTTTCAAGATGGTCTTAGCTTACTTCATTTTCCTGCATTAGTTTACCTTTTTTTTTTCCCCCAGAGATTTCCTTCCCAATTATTTTATTTCCTTGTAATTACTTGAAGCTGTGGTAATTGCTCTGGTGTCTTTTGATAGTTTTGCTGTCCTGCTATACTGTAGTAAGACAGCCCTGCTAACACAGAATCAAATTCACAATACTGGCACATTTTCAGGAACTCTGCACAGAAAACAATATCCCTGAAGGTCATTAAACCTCTTCCAGAACTCATTTTCTGCTGACAGTAGTGTTGCAGGTTTCTGTCAAGTGCTGTTAGTGGAGACAGGCCTATCTCTTCATTCCATTGGGAAAACTTTTCCCTGTGTGAGTGATAACTGTAATAATAAAGCGTGGCAGCTGAAATAAGCTTCAATTCTCCAGTTTGAAGTCTTAAGATTGAAAAGTTCAGAAACTGTTTTTTTCTATTTCTTATCAAATACCAAATTTAGACAAGCTGTTTTGGACAGCTGGATATTATGCATCAGCTCATGTGAATGCAATGTTAGCAGTTCACCTGTTTTTCTTCAGTTTTGCTATTCTGAGTTCTTGGGAAAGGGAAATATGGTATGTGGGCCAGCCTGGGTAGCTGTAAAACAGGTTTGTTTGTTGTTGTGGGTTTTTTTTCTTTTTAGCTAAAAGACCAGAACAAGTACTGACTTCAGTTGCACCAGCTCAGAAAATTACCAAACCTGCTGCAAAATATGGAGTGCCTTTAACTATCAGGAAGTCTTGTGGTGCACCTAAAAAACCTAATGAGAAGAAGCCATTGACTAAATCTAGACAGGTAAGAAACTGTTAGTTAAATTGAACTGTTTTGTTCATACCTTTTTAAAATGCTACAAAAATACTATGCCTTCCTTTTCAAAATGTCTTGGTATGTGGATACATGCACCTGCAAAGAAAATAGCACTAATAGTTTTAATGCTTGGCTTGCTTCAGTATTGATCTTTTTGTTGTTGTTTAGTTGGTTTTAATATGATGATTCTTGTAGACTGCTACCTTAGGTTTTGTTTTTAATTCCACTGCTGAATTACATTTGCATGTTTTCATTTGCTTTGTTGGTGTTAGTCACTCTTACAAATATTGGTAGTCTGTCAGATATACCAAAGTTATTGACACTGGATAAGAATCTTTGCATCTTTCTTCCTTGTTCAAAAAGAATCTCGAATTTTCAAAACATAAAAACTTCTTTTAGTCATTTTACAGAGTGTTGTCAGCCAGAGAAACTGTGTGACGGGAAGAGGAGTTTCCCAGATTTAATTCCATTAGCTAATGAGAAGTAGTCTTCTGTGTACCTTCATATAGTACTCTTGATTTTTCCTCCAGTTGTCTTCTCTGTATTACTTATTATATAAAACTTTTATTCTCTCTCTCTTTATTCCTTTAATTACTGCATGGCCAGGACATGGTTATGCTATAGCTAGTGTTGAGCTATATTCATGTGCCAAACAACTATATTCACATGGCAAACAACTAGCAACCAAGAAGTTGCCGTTTTAACAGGGGAGAACTAATTCAAATTTTTTTCTGAATAAGTAATATTGTTGTTGTTGGGGGGTTTGTTTGGATTTTTTTCTTTTTCCTTCTCCCCATGGCACCTCAGGGAACATAATACTAAGATCTCTATCCATCTGTCAAATTTGATAGGTGGATAGAAAATTATCCTTGATATACAAATCATTTGTGAGGCTCAAAACTTACCAGAGGCTTAGGGAAAAGCTCACTGATCGCACAAGCCTCGTTGGCTTGTGATGCACAGTTTGAGAGTAAGAAGAAGGGAACGCACAGACTTGTGTGTCCTTATGAGATCACGAGGTTTGTATGTTTTAAGACTTGGTGGCACAACCATCTGCTGCTCTTTATAACCAGTTTGACCAGCCAACACCGATTCACCTTGCCTAGAGACTTAAAGTGGCAGGGAAGAAGCTGAGGAGATATATACTCTTCCTCCATGTAAAGAGTCAGTAACACTGCAATTTTAAGACATAAGTCTTTGTGTGAAATGTAGCTAGTGATAAGGGATAAGGTGTAGGATAGAAACAATGGCTACAATGCAATACAAATTTTCCTCTGTTGTTCCAGAGTAGTCTGCACTTACAGATCTCAACTGACTTTTCAAAGGAGCATGTAGCAATCATCTCCTTTGTGTAGTAATATTACATTACCATTACAATATTACAAGTCTCTGAAGGTTTCTGAATTCCACAATACTTGATTTTAAAGTACCCATTTAACAGGATTGTAGGTTGTCAAAAGAAAATGCTATAAAGCTCTCTGTGTTCTAGTATGGTCAGAAAAAAAAAGTCTTTAAAAGTAACAGTTGCTTTTTTGAGAAGATTAGATAAGCTGCATGGTTTATTAAGTATAGCTGCTGCTTTACCAGGTATTCAGTGGTGTCTGTGTTCTCGTGTTCCACAGGTAACAAGAACCATGGTTAGAGTTAGAACCAAGTGAAGAACCAAGCAAAAGAGCCCTAGGATAACCTAACAGTTCTTTTCTCCAAAAGGAGGATCTTAATATCTAGGCACCCTCAATGACTTATAAGAAAACAGTGTAATGCAGAGTGATATCATCAGAGAAGAAAAATCAAGACAAAACAGATTTAAAAATTATTGCCTTCAGCTTTTGAGACAGAACTTTTTGTGCAGGATGAACAAGTACAATAGCATTTACCCCAAGATCCTAGCAGTGCTTTTCGTTTAAAACAAACCCCAATTTGTGCACACTCAGTTGTGGGTTTAAGATTTTTTCTTTTCTGATCAGAATTTTTCTCTCATTCTGGCATTGTGCTGTCTAATTTGAAGTTTCACCTTTTATGCGGACTTTTCCAACTCCAGTGAAGAAAATTATTCCTGTAGAAAAAAAAGAGGAAAGTGTTTGAGGTATCATGAAATCATCTGTTAATTTTCAAACTAAGCAAAAGCTAAGTCCAAAGCAAGAATGACAAAATACAACTTTCAAACCTTTCCTTCTTTTTTCCCAAACATTATATAGCAGTCATTTTTTTTTATTTTTTAATCTTTTATGTTTATGGGCATACACTAGCAATTTCAGCAATAACCCATCTTGACAAAGACTTGACAGAGTAATGACTCAATAATAAATACCAAATTATATGCTTATTTTTCAGGAACCTTCAAAAAAGAAAAGGTTAGAATTACCTGAAAAAGAAAAACGCCAGAGAGAGCAGGTAGACGAGATTCTTGAGACTTTTCTTTATTCCCCTATAGTAATTTTAATGAAATATTGTGTGGTGTGGTGTGTAAGAATGTGCAGTTCGATTTCCCAGTTACTAAACATGTGTAATCCTTACATATTGCAGATCAGTTTACTGAAGGCAGATGAAATGAGAAGATCGGAAAAAGAAAGGGTAAAATATGTTTAAAATGTGTTAATGGTGAAGTTCAATTTTTACTTAGTGGTTCCTTGAATTTTGTTTTCCTGTATTGTTTTCTCCTTCAGATGGAACGAATAAACAGAGCCAGGGAACAAGGATGGAGGAATGTGCTGGGTTCAGGTGGAAGTGGTGTTAAGGTTGGCAGCAGATGCAGAAATGTGGTGTAGTCTGTTTCCCCCACCTTTAACTATCTGGCATGGTCTTCTCTTTTCAGAAAGATCGCTCTTGGAGGATAACTCTTGGGGTTGCCCATTATTAATCTATGGATAATTTAAG
This sequence comes from Anabacerthia variegaticeps, assembly GCA_035583185.1. Lineage (NCBI taxonomy): Eukaryota > Metazoa > Chordata > Aves > Passeriformes > Furnariidae > Anabacerthia > Anabacerthia variegaticeps. Next base: position 35,107,668 of record JAWWEW010000131.1, on the reverse strand, counting down.
AGAAACTGTAACAGCTTCTCCCCTGGCCTTTTGGAGATTATGTGCAACTATGTGCCTACTAAATTTCTGAATCTCTTCTCTTTCTGCCAGTAATGGTTTTCATGCACCAGTTTCTTATTGCCACGCCTGCTTTTGCTCCTTTTCCTGTGCTGAATCTATGCATGAACAGCTTTCACATTCAAGTTTGTTCTTGAATTTTTTTGTTTCCAGGTTCTTATTATATAATGATGGACCTCTTTCACAATATTAGACACCTGCTTCTATGCATTCCTTGTTATTTAGCAACAGTTATGTTTACATATATTGGTAAGATGTTCAGGAGTGAGGTAGAAAATCCTGAGTAGATCTAATTTTTTTCTGAATACAGTATACTGTTTAGCCACGCACTTCCTGCATAATTTAATTTGATTCCTATGACAGCTTCTTTTTGCCTACTTGTATGTCATAGTCTCATGGAAATGTAAATGTCTTGGGAAGTAGCCTCATGAAGTTAATTCAGTATAAGGGTCTGGGTGCTTTCATCAAACAGAGCCAGTGCAGGGGTTTAAGTAGTGCTGTAGTCTAAATCCAGCTGACAATAAAAAGTTGACTGAAACACAGCTATTTGTTGTGGTGGTAGTGAGGTTTACAAAAATACTCATCATAAGCATGTTTAGTAGGGTTTTTTAAGCAAGCTCTGATTGAGCAGTATAGTCAAAATGAAGAGGAGTTTTATTACTATTCCTTGTACAAAAAGGAGGAATACACAAACACTGACCAGGTTTTAGTAGCTGCTTATTAAGCCGATAGACATCATCTTTGGATGCGTGCCAGACATCATATAAGTAAAGCTTAAATAGAAAAGCAAGTTTAAGCATACCAGACTTTAGAAACTAGGGAATGCTGATTTAATGAAAAAATCAAAACATGTAATTTGGTCCCTGTGCTGTTCTCCTCTCTCTCTCTCAATCACACTGACAGGCACTAATACAAGCTTCCGTACAACACCATACACATTCATTGCCATGTTTGGATGAGAGATGCGTATGTTCCTGGACACAGTGTTTCTGCTTAACTTTGAGAGTTTTACTGCAAACATTCAAAGTGTTCTGTTATGGCTACAGCTGCATCATTATTGGTATTCTCAGTTACCAAGGGAAACTGAGGTCCATGGCTGTGCCTGTTTTCACTAAGTGCCACTGGTGTAAAACATGGTGGACAGGCAGTAAAAATCATTGAAATTTCGGCTTCAAATTGGATAGTTTAGTACAAATCTTACCACAAGCTGCTAGTTTAGCATCATTCCAGGTTGCCATATTCTGTTATTCTTGACTTAATTATCCTTTTCCTTTCCCCACCATGAAAGCAGTGTATCCAACAACTCCCTCATAGTACTGTTGAATAGCATGGTTCAAGCTTTCCAATAACACAAGCCATATAGCCTCTTATGAAGGCATAGCAGGGTCATGCACTACATGATTCTATCCTCTTGTTTGTGTAGGTTGGTTGCTGGCACCTGTTTCTGGGGGCAAGTAGGGAAAGAGGTGTCAAGGATTTGGCTTTGGGTTTGTGGTTCTAGCAGGGACTGTAACTGTTTGCAGACTGTTACTGAGCACCTACTTCATAGCATTTGCCTAGAGATTGATGATACTATTTCTTTAGACGCTGGAAACAGAACTCCAATAATGGCAGGTGAATCCTTGAATAGTGTCTAAAGCAAGACTTTTCCTTCTATTTGCAGAAACTATAGCCTTGTATAGTTATTTTTATTCAGATGAACACTATACCTGCATATTTATTTGCATACCTGGATAAATCCTTCATTTAGTATTCTGTCATCTGGAAGCTGTTGATGGTCATTGAGCAACTGAAACTCAGAATGTGAAATAAATTCCATTGTCAGATACAGTCTCTTCAAGAACTTCTAAGTAGGCAGTCTTAAACTTTTCATATATGCACTCACCTGTTTGAATTTATTTAAAATACTTCAGAGCACTCTGGGAAGAAGATTAATGCTATTGTTAAAACAAATTCTGTAGATTCACTACATGGATTATTTGACTACTTCTGCCAGGTGTAAAGCGAACATTCTTATGCATGTGCTGACAACCTTAACCTTGTTTTGCCAGTTTCACATTTTCTGCATCCATCCTTGGCTACTACTGTACACAGCTGCTTGAAACCTTACTTTTCTCATTATTTTCACGCAAAGGTTCTGCAGGAATTCTAATTCTTTGAGAATGACGGGGATGATTCACTTAAAGCAGTAGCTTGTGATAGATTTTCTCATGATCTGAGCTTTAGTAGGAAAGCATCTCAATTTTGGTGACAAAATCAAATTACGGGTTGGCAGCAAGGGGATTCTTAAATAAATGTGCCTCAGTTGTATCACTTTTTGTACTAAAACTTTTATTTTTGACATGTAAAATTATCTATGTCTGTTTACATTTCAATGGATTTGTTATAAATTACTTCCAAACTATGTGGCAGCTGTCTTGTTTGTAACTAGACTATTAGTGGAAGGTTAAATGGTATTTTATTCTGGACTGCTAACAGAAAAACAAGTTTTCAATTCTCTGTTAAAATAGGAGCATGCCAGGGATAAAACTGTGACCAATTCAGAATTGCTGCAGAATATGTTAATGCTATTATTCTGCTGAAGAGGTGAAAATTGGAAGGGCTTATTCAAACCCATATTTGAGATTTCCACCCTACCCCTTTTGGTTTCCAGGCACCATATTATGTCAGTGGAGGTGGTGTTGGTCCTTTGCCTGTGTCTTCCAGAGGACACTATGAACACTATCATGCTATTTTTGACCAGATGCAACAGCAAAAGGAAAACGTTAGAGTAGCTGAACAGAGGGAAGCCAAATTGAGGGCGAAGCTACAAGACCGAGAAGTTGTTGAAAGGTATGGCTACCTTCCATTAGAAGTTACATGTGGTCTGCTTTAGATGAAAGTAATGAAAGTCACTGTACATATTTATCTACAGAGGAATTCCACCTGGAACACGTCTAGGAGTTCCTAGGGGACCTGCAGGTCATCACCATTTACCTGATCTTGGTGCAGTTAGGAAAAAAGTGAAAAGATTGAAGGAGGTGTCTAAACAAGCCAGTGCAAACAGGTTGGACTATGCTAATCCATAAATATGTCCTTACATGTTAGATTCTTGTTCTGTCTGGTTTTGTTTAGTAGTTGGACATGTCTCAAAATCATTTTTATCCATTGGTACTGTGCCGTCTGTTTGTGTGTTAGTCCCTCACAGACCACAGCTCTTTTAGAACCAGTGGAGACCTTGGCTTCTCCAGTAGTGAAAAGAATGCTTTACTAAGAAAATGTCTTTAAACTAGTTTTCAATCAAAATTCTTGGCTTAATGTAGTTGCAGATAATAACATAAGCCTCCTTCTCTGCTTTTTCCATAGTTCCACTTTTTGTGTTACCTGACAAGATGCTTTCTTCTCCCATCATCTCATTCTTCCTGCCTTCTGTGCACCTAAGTGTTTGATGCTGTAGCAGAGGAAAGTGTCTAGAATGATCCCAGAATTGTTAGCTCCTATTTACTGATCAGTAGAAAACTTCTAGGAGCTTTCTTTGTTGAGATGCAAATGCCAGATGTTATAATGGCGTGCAACATCTAATTCAATATTCTAATATCAAATAGAAAATCTAATTCTTATTGCTATAAACTGAGTATTTGTCTCTATGAAAGAATTGTAAACAAGTATTGATTTTTTTTTTAAAGATTTTACACTTTCAGGTAGCTTCTTCAAAACTTCTGTGTTCTTCACATCTATTAATACTGCCCAAAGAACTGTGTTTGCAGTTGTGAGCAGTGAATGGGAAAATACTGTTTTTCTGGAAGTTTAGTATGTAAGCGTTACTAACTAAACTTCCTAGAGGGACTAATTTTCTCCTGCAATATGTAAACTTCCACAGAGCCAATGATGTATTCCATGGAGAAAGAACTAAATGGAGTTAATGTGAGGAAAAGGAAGTGGCAAAAGAACACACTTGTTTCTCTAAACTGACTTAATTCAGTTTTATGTTCTAATATTATATATATAAGCCTGCACAGATTTGTACTTTTTTTAAAATTTGCAGCAATAGCACAATATGTTTCACATTAACAGTACAATTTTGAAAGCTACGAGGTATATTTTATTTTCTTTATAGTAATTTGAACTAATTAAAATTCTTCCTGGCACAGCCTAATACTGGAGGATGCATTTTGCCAACTGTATTTTAATGTCATGTAATTTAATTTAATGTAAATTAAATATGTGATTTTCCATCCTTCTTCATTTATTCTCAATTCTTCTCACAAAGTGCACAATCCCCAAATCTTGCCTAGATAAGGAAACAATTTGCCTCAAACATTTGACAATATTAAATGGTACTTGTCTACACCTGGGTAAACTGTTTTAAATTTATTAGAATTGAGAGAAACTATAGCAGAGGGCTGCAAATTATGAATAACCTGGAGATCAGGAAGAGAAACCAATTCAGTATTTCTCAAATACATGAATTTGGAAGGACTCGATGAAAATACTGTGCAGAAGTTTCAAAATAGGTAGAGATTGCGGTTTTTTCTGTTTATAAAGTGGCTTACCTTTGACTTTAAATTGAAGTGCTGTTTCTTAGAATTTATGTGTTAAGAATTTGTATTTTGCTATCTAGAAGCAATCTTACTGTCATAGCTAGTCTAGCAATATTTCTGTCCTGCCCTTTATTCTTTCAGCTGGAGGCAAGATAAGTGTTTGTGATGTTTACCTCAGTTAAAGAATTTAAATAACAAGAACTTTGTTAAAGATAGGCAATTTAGGGCATACGTTAAATAAGTTGAGAAATCTTCAAGTTGCAGTCTTTCTGATTACACTGCCACTAATTTAAAGCTAAGTATATTCAGCATTAAAAACCTTTAAAAGTTGTTTCTTGGATGGAAGTGCAGCATCTAGGTGAAATGTTTAGTGAAGTGAGTCACACAGCTTTAGTGTAGGAAAAACCATCATAAAACATACTTGAAATAACTTTTTGCTGTGAATTTGGTTTGAGACAAATAGGTGTGGCTTTGTGTGGTTTTGCTTGGGAAGTGCTTCTTCTCCAATACTGTAAGCTTCATGCTGTATGACAAACTTCAGCAGCATGACAGGGTTTTGGACAGATTTCATTACCCACAAAAAATCCTACAAAAATCTACAAAAAAACCTACAAAAATCTTGTAAAGAGTCAGGTATGTGTATACAAAGATTACCAAGTATTTGTTTCTTTACCAGTGACACCTGTGTGGTTTGTCTTGACTTTTCAGGGCAGCTACAGTGTTTGTTTTATTGTATCAAAGTCATTTTACCTCTGTCTTGCTTTTAGTGAATTGTAGCATATGGACAAATATTCATTTCCTGTTGCTTGGTGGGTGGGAGAGTAGAAAAATAAAACACAAGGATTTTAATTGGTGTGCTAATTAATTTATGAATGGGTCACAGTAGCTTCCTATATTGCGAAATGATTCTTTCTTTAACTGCCTCAGCCGGATGGATTATTGTTATCAGTTTATTCCAATTTCTTCCTGCCTGAAATACTGAATGCTCCTGAACCACCAATACTCTTCAGTTAAAGGAGTACAGGGAAAACTTGGAAAGGCCTCATCATTCTACCATTTGTAAGAATATCTTACACCATTTCTTAGTGGTGGTTTGTTGGTTTTTTTAATGCAGAACTTTCACTTCTAACCAATTTGTCAGAAACTGGTTCCTCTAGAAACAGTCTTATGAGTGTATTCATAGACTTGCTGAATGCTAGGTTATGGTAATTTAAATATAGCCACCTTGTCTACCCAAGCAGGTCCCTGACCTGAGGTGGAACTTGTCAAAAACCAACCATCTTGTTATGGCTGACTCTAAGGTAGGAAAATTCCTTCACAGTCCCTTTGATAACAAACCAAAAAAATCTCTGAAGATTCCTCAAAAGGAGTTGCCAGAACACTCTGAGAATAGCAGCACCATACTAATTATCCAAGTGATAGAAGCTCTTATTCCAAATGTAGGACAATCTTGAAAGGCTATTGTAGTATTGGCCTTACTGATTGGTTCATGTGTGAGTTCTTGCTCTTCTCCGAAGGAGGAGCCTTCTTTTTCACAAACAATAACAATAATGAAAGGAGCTGAGACACTTTGAGAAATAATCGCTCAAAGATTGTGGTTTTGACATTCATTTTTGTTTTGATGACAGGTATTTGGAAGGAAAATAGAGTGGTTTAGTCTATGTATTTTTAATTGTTTTTCTAACTTACCAAGCCTATTTTGCCCCATTGTGTGGAAGTCTGACTTGTATTTTGGCTAATGAAAGACATTTTTGAAGATGCCTTTCTTGTAGAAAGTTTCTGTATGTGTTCCAGTTAGAATAAATGAGGGGGGTAGAGAGGGTGTTTGGAGTGTCATATTTCAGATACTTTCATCTTGCTATGTTGAAATTACTCAGGCAAAAAGGATGGATAGCTACAGATAGAGCAAAGCAAGTTGAAGAATTCTGGCAACGAAAGAGGGAAGCCATGGAGAACAAAGCTCGAGCTCAGGGACATATGGTATGAAATCTGGTTTTTCTAAGTGTATTACTGTTTCATCATGCTTTTTGAGTCTTTGAAGTAACCATGAAATGCTGACTAACTTCCTTAAGTATTAAAAAAATAGAGAATGGGAGGTAAGTTTTCTGCATATTTTTGCTAATTTTAATAAAATTGTGCAATATATTTCTCATTACTGTAAATTTATAAACAAAGGCAAATACCTTTTTTTGCATGTGTCTGACTTGGTATTGTGAATTTTAGAACATTCATATACATTTTTCTGTTCATAGCTTTAGTCTTGGTTAAAATTAAACTTCATGTGTTCGACAGTAGCTTGAACCTAAAATCAGTTTAATTAAACTAATACAACTACTGCTTAGATATAGTAGTGTGTTTTAGGAAAGCACATTCTGCTTATTGAAAAGTTGTTACAAAAACATCCATATTTGTCAACACTAACCATTAGAAAAGCTTTATTTTTTAGGGATTAATTAGTAGATAGTGTCATAAAATGTTCTTTATGCTTATGGTTCTAAATTCAGTATTCCCTTAGGAATTTTAAAACATATATTGGAAATGACTCATCTACACTTGACTTTGTGTGGTTGAACTATGTGTTTTCATAACATGGAGAGTTTTGCCTTTTGAATGCTTCTCCATACTATTCATATACAACTGGATAACAATATCTCTGCCAGCTGCTGAAATTAAACTGACTGCACTGGAGTTGCAGTTAGATGAGACCAACTGCAGATTTATAGAAGCATCTCCTGAGTTATACCTGATAAAATGATTTATGGACAGGTCTTAATGTCAGGGATTATTTCACTTACAGTAAGCATTTCTTAGCTACTTTGATTCACTGCTTTGATGGGGAATAGCCCTAGATTATATGTTTTAAAAGATGAGTCTTCCGTGCTAAAACTATGGTTCTATTTTTTAAAACCTTCAAGACCAATGCATAATTTTTTTAACAATTCTTGTTAAGACTACTTCTTCTTGGGCAAGTGCTTGGTAGTACCTGCTTCCATTTTGTTCTTGACTTTGTTGGCATTGATATAAATGTATGAGATCAGTTAATGCAAGATACCCAAGTATTCAGGTTGATGTTTCTCAGTTTTCTCCAGTGTGTTCAACTGAGCCCAAATGTTTTATTCTTGGATGGCTCCTATAATAAAACAGAGAGGTTACTGAACAGTTAAAAAAGTAACTACCAAGATGTTTAAGACTTACAGCTTGAAGCCAGGGTAACAAATTCATGTACTGGATTTGCCATTGAAAGCAGAAGTTGTCAGCAGCTTCCTTCTATTTGTGCAGGAAAATAATTTGACTTGCTGGCAGTTTTTCTCATATAGGAGTGGGACTCTTGTCTGGACAGTGTTGATGTCCAGCATTTGTGGAGTCCTCATGAACACATAGAAACTTCTGATCCACAAGATGGTTCATTTGATTTATTCTCTGATCCCCTGGTCACTAAATCACGTAAGTGCAGTAATGCACTCTTTCCTTGAGCTATTGATTTTACTCAATCTGAGGTTGTTTAACCAGAGTATGTGGATGCAGTTCTCCCTGTCAAGAACTTAACTGGAGTATTTACTTACTGATGGTTCTCTACACTCAACTGTGAGATAGCTCAAGCCTTGGCATTTTATGCGGCAGAACATCTGTCACATGTATTCTTACTGTCTTTAGTGTAAAAAAAAAAGCTAAAAACTCAAGGATTTTTTAACCCCTTCAGCAAAGGTTTATGGCATATCATGAAAAGAATAATGTAAGTATTTTTTATTTTAATCCAGTCAGGAAACTTGGAGTTTAACAATTCTCATAGTGTTTTGTATAGTACTTCCTTGAAGGTTGAAATCCTTTGGGTGACATTTAGGTCACAGAGTATGTCACACGAACCAAGACTATACACTACATGTGTATAGGCATTTAATACAGCTTGTTAGATGTAATATATTTAAATTCTTTATTAGATTTTTGAGTTTGCTACTTGTAGTATGTTTAAAAAAGAGTCATCATTATGAAAAAAGCCTAATTTAAGAACATACAAAGATTCCACTCTTTTATTTTAGGCTTGTCCCGACAATGGCAGAAATCCCAACCCTGTGCCACCATTTGTATGTATATAATCCAGGCATAGAAAAACTCATGCCCATCACAATTTAAGTTTCCTGCCATAGCATGGAGAAGATCAGAATTGCAGGAGGAAGGCAGTTATATCCTTAAAGCTGTAGTCTCTCTGCTACTCAGGATTTTTAGTCACTGGTATCATAAGTTTCATCAAGTGAAAAGGGGTTATTGGTTAACTTCAGAACATCAGCAGATCATTGATGGATTTGTTTTCTTATATGAGTGAACATTTATTGGATAAAGCACATAATGTCACTGCCCCAGCCACCTTAAATTTGATACCTTTAAATGGCAAACAGGGTACACTACAAAACGTGGCAGATACGTATGGAGGCAGGCCTATTTCTGCAAGAGGAAGGAAATCCAGAAACAAGGAGGAAGAGGTATGTTTGCCACTTTGCTCATCACACAAACAGCACTGTTTTGACCATGACTGTGCTCAGTTTCCCTGCATGGTTCCATCTGTGAAACAAAATCAAAGAATTTTCTAAATTCCTTAGAAAAAATTCATTGTATAAAGGTCGACACTTTGGGTTTGTTTATTTTTTTTTTTAAATAATAAAAACTGTAGTTGTCTACATCCTGTGCCTCAGAGATGTTCTTGAATATACATACATACAGGTATGACTGTTTACCTTAATCCTATTGTGATAAATACAACCTTTCCTAGCCTTCAGTGATATAAAATGTAGTGATAGCTTTATACTGGGAAACATACATCTGATTTTCTTTATTTTCATTACATGACAGTTTTTTTCTGGAGATTAGTAAATGCTAATACAGTGATAGCAATAGTGTGGGGGATTCACCTGTCTTATTTTTTTGCAGAATCTGGTTTTAAGTTATTTTAAGTATTTTAAGTGACCCATACTGGAGATAGTTTCTGTATAGCTGAAACTTATTTCATTTTTTTGCCTTAGGAATATTTGGCAAGATTAAGACAGATCAGGCTACAAAACTTTAATGAACGTCAACAGATTAGAGCAAAACTTCGTGGAGAGAAGGTTGGTTGAAAAATAACCTGAAGTGCTTTTGGAAGTTGGCTGTGGGATGTATTCTTTTATCCCTGAGAGAAGACTTTTGTTCTAGGCAGTTTTACATAGAAATGTTTTAGACATTTAATTCTGTTCCACAATTAGTGTCTTTTCATCTCTTTCAGAATATGTAAAATCTGTTTGTTATTTCAGTGCAGAGAGTGCAGCTTCTGTGTCTGCTAACTACCAGTGTTTTAAAAACAAGACAGCATAAGGTTTCATGTGAATTTCTGAATTTTACATATAAATGTCTCATCAAGTGCTAGCATGTTTTTATATATTTGCTTTTAGTTACAGGAGCTTCTCCAGAATTTACACACAGAATGAATATGAAGCGATGCTTTTCATACGTTCTGTAGGTGTTTAAAGTTAGAAATTCCTGGCATGAGCTCAATTTAATCACTATAATTTTTTTCAAACATCACTTTTTCAAAACTGTTTTTGTAATACAAGAAAACCAAAATAATATGTTCATAAAGTAGATTCAGAACTAAAACTTCAGATGTCAAATGAATAATCCAAGGCACACTTGGAAGCAATCCATTTACTTGTTTTAGAAAACATTTCATTTGAGAGGCAATGTGTGTGGTAAATACAGCCTGGAGTTTGTTTCCATCTTTTCATTAACCTGCTGTGTTTGGGCTTCCTCAACTGATTACCTGCTTATATATTCACACTGTGCAGTATGATTTAACACTAGATAACATTTCTGCCCTGCCCATCTCCTTTAAGCACCCATATTAAGTGTTTCATGTGTCTTATGTGTAATGAGTGGACATACAAGGCAAGAGCATGCTCACTGCCACTCAGTTTCTTTGGATCAGTATTCTAGCTAAAGAGAGTTCTACATTACTGTAGGTTTTGGTTTGGGATTTTGATTTTTACAAACTTCAGTGTGGAGGCTCACTTCTAGAGGAACATCATCTCAGATCAAATCTTGTCACAGATATGCTTATTTCCTATTTTGATTGACAGTACTGTATCGATCACTGCTACTATGTAGTATCCTGTTTTATATACAATATATCAATATATGTATTCATTACTTTCCCTATGAAGAGTGCCAAATTATTTTTCAGAAGTTTTCTATCTCCAGTGTTCTTACTAGTCATCTTCCTTTCCTGTTATTTGGCTGAAGGCAATGCAGTCATTACCTTAGTTTCTTGATTTTCACTTAAAAAATTACCTAAAATTCTTGTGTTTTGCCAAATTAGGCCTTCTAAATAGTTTCTTTTAAATAAAAAGTTGGCACAAGTTGGACATGAACAATAAAAAGCTCCCGTCAGAACGTTGTTGTGTGGTCCTATCAGACTAACAGTCTGTAAATAGGAATATGCAGGGGCCATGGGAAGAAGTAAGAGAGGTGGAAAACAGATTTTCAGAGGTAGATCTTATATATTCTCACCTGTTACCATTTCCCCCCGTCACCCATTCTATGGGGTTTTTAAGCACATACAGTGAACAAAACGGAAATGCTAGAGCATCAAACCTTTCTTGTGTAGCTCGTCTGCAGAACATGCAACAGTGAGGAGGGGTGGCAAATGAGAGCCCATCACTGTTAGGTCGCTTTCCTTGCAACAAGAGCCACATTACCAATCCTCCCCCAAAAGCAACCAAATAAATAAATAAACTTCCACCACTCTCAAACATGAAGTTCTGTCTGAATAGACTTTGCCTTTTAGTCAGGAGTTACCTAGTGAAGGTATAAATCATGTTAATGAGTTTAAATGATCTGAGTAGTCACTTATGTCACTCAGCTGTTAAATACATGAACTAATGATAATTCTCTGCGGACTCTTTATATTGCAGAATGAAAGTGCCAGTTCTGATGGACAAGAATCAAGTGAGGAAGTAGAACTGAAACGCAAAAAGATAGAAACACAGAAGGTAATTGTGGAATGGAAGGAGATGCAAGTTACTGGTTTCACATTTGTTTCAGATCTCATGAATTTTCTTACATTTCATTTTGCTGTCAATAGTTTGTTATATATACACTACAAGACAGGGTTTTCTTAAACTGTATTGAGGAAACAACTGTTCAACTGTTTTATCTTATTTTTATTTTAAAATATGGGGAGACATAGCATAGTCTATCCTTCAAGTCAAGGATTTTCCCTATCCCTGCCTTTGAGATTTATCTCTAGGATATCTTTAGTCCTAAAGGCAATTTGGTATAACTAAAAGAGCATTTTGAGACTGAAACGGAAAGATGTACCCTAAAGAACAATTTTATTTTACTTAAAGAATAAAGGAAGGGAAGACTCCTTACATGGGCTGAATGTGGATTAGAAGGTGAGCTATATAACCCTGTGATGAAGTACATTTAAAACCATTTCACAGAAATCCAGTCTTTGGAACTTAATTCCATGTGTTGTTCTTAAAACTTTTTCTACCATACTGTACATAGCAAGTATTACTCTTACCTATTCTATGACTTACTCTCCCATCATCTGCAAAGAGCAGTGTAAAAACAAGCTAACCTTACACCTAACCTCAAAACTAGAGGTGAAACAGCAACTGAAGCTTTTTGTGCTTGACTAAGTTGGTAAAATTTAAATTGCATATCTAATATGTTGTGATTAATCCATTTGGCTTCAAAGCTAATTTTAAATAGAGGTTCTAATTTTACACTACTCTGTTTAAGATTACTATGTATTCTAAAAATATAATCATGCAAATCAAGAACTAATTAAATTTTGAGGAGTTGCCATTATTTCAGCATTGAAGATCACTTTTTAAACTTGTGCGGTGATTTGGTCAGTGGAGTCTTCCTTTGACAGTCTATACAGTACTAAATGAGAGAAAGGAAGATAAGTAATCCAATAATCTTTCTTCTTAAAATGTTCCATGAAATAGGTTGCTAATGATTTCAGGTTGGTCTTTTTTTGCTTGTTTACTGAAGGCCCAAGCAAATGCTCGAGCTGCAGTTCTGAAGGAACAGTTAGAGCGAAAGAGAAAGGAAGCATATGAAAGAGAGAAAAGAGCCTGGGAAGAACATGTAAGAAAATAAATCTGTTATATGCAGTCGTAATGTGTAGGGCCATATCTTTGTATAATTAAAATCCTATTCTGTGACTTTTCAAGATGAGATAATTAGTCTTTGGAAACTGGAAAGAGTATCTTGTGTCAGTCAGAATTCAGAAGCCTAATCTTAAATATGCTTGCATGAAGAATTTAAGAACATCAAACCTAGGAATTACTAGGATCACCTCAAGTATTTTATTAATGATCTGTTGCTTACCAAAGTGTATTTTATTTTGTTTTACTTCTATGTGCTGCAGAGTGACATGTCTAACTAGTAATATTATGACTGGAAAGAGCAGCATGTGAAGCTGATAAACTGATAATCATTCACATGTGTAGTTGGCAGTTGTCTTTTGTATGAAGGGTGGTGTTACCCTTTTGTAAGGATTACAGGAGCCTAATTCGTAATACTGTTTTATGTGCAAAGTCTTGAAGTTACTCTTTTGATTTGAATTCTTTTAATTGAATCTATACAGTTGATTGCAAAAGGGGTCAAGAATCCTGATGTGCCTTTTCATGTGGAAGCTACAGAAGGTAGTTCTATGAATGGACTACAAGAGCCTGGAGCAGCTCTTCCTAAGCCACAACTTCCAGTAAAGCCTGATGCACCTGTCATTTCCATGACTTATGCTTTGAAGGAAGTGGGTGTGGTAGGTACTTTTGCTAAGAGGCTAAAATTAATGGAGAGAAAATAAATACTGATTGAAAAAAGAATCTTTGGAATAAATGGGTAGGTTAGGTAGAAAAAAATTGTCAAGGACATTTGTTGCTTCTAGTTAGGGAAAAAGGGAAAAATAGAAAAAAAATATTAAAAGAAGCCAAAGCTTGGAAGCTGTTGAAATACTGAAATTGAAATTCATATTTTGAACAAATAGTTTGTGATGAACCCTAGGCTGCAATTTCAATTTTGATCAAGGCAGTCATGGTTAGTGGAAGAACACATCAATTCCAGCATTTTCAACAGCCTCTTGAAGAGAGGAGTTAAGGAGTGTGTGATTTGGTGGAAGTGAGCAAATAAATTTTGAATGATAGGATTATGTCATATTAATGATCATTCTCATTGAGTTTAAATGTGTTCAATATAACAGGAAGATAAAGCTTAAGATACTTGAATCTTTTAGTGTTGTCTCTTCTTGTTGTGTGAAAGAGTATCCTGATTTCTGTTTTCTGTCCTCTTGGTCCTGATACTGTAAATATTTACAGGTTTACCTCAAGTACTTTAAGTTACAACTGTGAAACTTGAGTGTAACCTTGTACAATTTAAATTTTTAACACAACCTGTGTTAGTTTGAATGCTAGCTCTTGTGTTCTTAACTAAGCTATTTCTAGATTTCAGTGTAGTGTGGTACTATACTGTATATAACTCTGAAGACTATGACTGGAAATGCAGTGAAACTTAGTGCTAAGGAGTGTATATAAAATATAATACACTGAAAGCTGTCAGTTGATAGCTGGAAAAATAAATTATGCTTTCACAAATACTTAAATCATTAGCACATATTTCCATGTCAACAGTTTGTCCTATAGTAATGCAAGACAGTGGCTCTAACAGACTAAAAATTAGCACACACAGCAATCAGAAATGCAGAATACAAGCCTTGTACACAAAGATTATAAATTCTACATTTTTGCCTGTGATTCATACTTGATTTATTTTGTATATCACTTGTTTCTTTTGGCTTCTGCTTTTCTTCAAAGGTGCTCCTTGACTCTTTGCTTGCCACTTTTTTGGTTCTCTTACAGAATTACTTGTTTCTAGTGTAGGAATTTGATGGTGATTTTCTGTAGAGGACATATCTAGCTTTATCTCTGTGTTTTGTGCTCTGAACTCTCACTTGTCTGTTTAAACTGAGTGATTCGTTTGTTCATCACTTTCAGATAGTGAACGGTTCAAAATGTAAGTTGCCGTTGAAGTTCTGTCTTTGGGAAGCCCCCTAAGAACAGAATAATCATACCTTCTGTTTCAGTCTATCTGCAGTTGTCAGTGGAAAGGTTTTAGAGGTGATTTTTCCCTGTTATGTCTATCAATATTCTCAAGATAATTTTTTTCTGACATATTCTTTTACTTTGTGTTTCATGCTTCTTGGACTTAAAGGATGAACATGTAACTGCTGTCCCGGAATCTGAGGAGGAAATAAAAAAGCCAGATTTTGCAATGCAAGTATGTCAAATTGCATTCAGTTTCATTTAGTTTTCCTTTTAAGAAAGGCATTATTATAAGTGACCTATGTTGGCCTTTATTTCAGAATAAGCGAGAAATACTAAGAAGATTAAATCAAAATCTTAAAGCCCAAGAAGATGAGAAAGGGAAAAAAGAGTGTAAAAATATCTCTCAATCAGCTGGGTCTGAAGATGGTAAGGAACAACAAGAAGGTGACCAGCCACTTCTAGGTGATCGCAAAAAATGGGAATCTGGGGCATCTGAGTTGGTAGTTCCTCTAGCTCAGTTATCGATGGAAGATTCTCTCTCTGGAACAGAGTGTAAGTAGTATTTTTTGTCACTATGATATTAATAAATCAGTTTGCCATGTCTAGTGTTTGTTTTTATAAAGGAAGTAGTCTTTATTAGTGCCTTGTTATCAGTTACATGTCTTCTGCTTCTAAAAAGCAGGTGGTTATGTATTGCCTTGGATAAGGAATAAGGTACAGCCTGAATATTTCAATGGCCTGTAGGAGATTCAGTAAAGAATTTCATAAATTCAATAAATAGTTACCTAATTAAACGCATGGTTACTCTCTTTGTAAGTATCTTTTAAATAGATACTAATTTAACAGAAAGTTAAGATATATGAAAGTTTCATATTTAACTCGAAAATCCTTTTATATTATCAGTAACACACAAATAAATTTTTCAATTTATAAATGTTGCTTCTGCTGCACCCTTCTTAATTTTTGCCTTTTTTAAATCAAGATTCTCTTCAAATTTTCTGCCTTCTCTGGTCTTTTGGGTGGAAGACCTTTTTCCTGGTTTCAATATGTCTCACTAAGGGTCTGTTTCACATTGTAGAAATAAATAATCATTAAGAATGTGGCAGACTTACTTCATTGTGTAGTAGTTTTACAGGGCTAGAATGGTAGAAGATTAAGAAACTTCTTTTGCTTTTTATCTTTGTTGCTTTATATCCTGTTTTCCTGGAAGGGAGAAATAATAGAGATAAATGTCAAGGGATAGCAGGACAAGAGACTTTCTAGTTTTCTATTTCAGATAAAGTTCAGACTATTCCAGACGGGTTTTAAACATTTCTCTTACTGCTTTCTTTTGGAGTGCCTGAATTGCTGAAAAGGTTTATGACTGCTAATAAGCTGCATATGTTAACTGGCATTGAATAACTCCTGTTATTTATTGGAACTGGCAGAACAAAAACTAGATGAGCACACTCTTCAGGCTGTCTGACTTGGAGCGAGGTGACATTAGTTATGGCTTTGCAGTTTTTAGTTTTGAGGAGGTTGGTTTTTTGTTTGTTTATTATATAGAAAATGAATAAATACTTCTAATTTTTAAAAGTTTTTATATTTGTATTTCTGGCCCAATAGGTCAAACTCTGGGGGAAGTAATTAAGTTAGATATTGGTGAACCCCACAGGAAAGTCTGGGGCAAAAGCCCTACTGATTCAGTCCTGAGGATCCTAGGAGAAGCAGAGTTGCAGCTGCAAACTGACATACTTGAGGAACAAGATGTAATAAATGGTAAGCACAGCTGGTAATTATCTGCACTGCATGTGTTGGAAGTGCCAGATTGCCAGTTTATCTACTGAGAACAATTTTGAAGTTAGAAAAGCATGTTCTTATCTTCACACTTGCTTTCTACTTCTGGTTGTTGCCTCAGTTCTAAATGTCAGCATATGCTGATAATGGATGACACCAAAATATTTCAAATTCAGTGAAGTGGTAAGAAATTACAAATGATGTGCTGAAAGGGAAGGATCTTCATTTTGCTGAAAAGTCTTGAACTTTTCTTTTTGGTAGGAAGAAGTCTGTTTTTTAAAAGGATGTCATCAGCTGAATATTGTATTAGATAGGTCCTATAACCTTCTTGTCAGCAGGTGGCTTACTGTACCAGTGGATTCTTTTTCTGGTTAACTCCTTTTTCTGCTAAGGACAAAAGGACTTGCATTTATTCCAAATATAAACTTTTACTAATGATAATGTAAGAAGTAAGATTCAAATTTTCATATTTATTCTTTCTTCTTTATAATATTTATAATAAAAGCATGCAAACTTTTCTGTTTCCCTTGAAAGGAACAAGAATTCTCACCTTTTTAGCTACATGGTAGTTTATTATCCAGCAGCGTCAAAGCACTGTTGAAATAATAGAATAATTTTCTGTTAGGTACTGCAGAACCTGTTGAAGAAGATCATCATTCTTCATCAGAGGAGAAGGAAGAGAAGGCTTTTTCTGCTGTCGGAGCTCAGTCTTCAGTACCTGTTGGTGTCATAGAGTCTTTTGTGACTGTACCAGAAGAACCTGAAAGAGCTGCACCTACCCAGGTGCGAAGCGAACCTATTACACTAGATGGTAAGTAATCTCGTGAGTAATTCTAATTACAATCTGTTTACTGCATTCAAGTGGTTACCCTGTATACTTGTACATCTTCCCATAAGCAACGTGCAGGTTTTTTATTAATACCTTATAGGTAGGATGAGATACTTTCTATACCTATGTTGTAATTTGATTCACTAATGTATTCTGTGGATTTCCAGAAACATTTTTTGTATACTTATAGTAAACTCTCTAGAGTACAAATGGAATTTCAAAGTGCTTCAAATGTTTTGTTGTTGATTTGACATTTCTTTGGTTTGTTTTTCCCCACAAGTTTTGCTGGAATCTTTCCCCATATGATACCAGCACCCTTTTGATGTCTTGAGGAATGTTACTGATACTTTTAGAAGACACAGTTCATTGGAGCTTTACGATACTCGTCTAGTATCAGAAACAAACCTACAAAACTTCAGCTGTTTCTGCAAAATGCAGAAAATTATTAAAGCTGAAGGATTTAATTGTAATCTTAAGATGTATACTCTCTCATTTTTTTGCTTGGCTTGGATTCATTTTTAATGAGATAAATGACTTTATTAATTTTAGAACCTGATGATTTGGAAGCAGAGGTGTTGGAAGAAATGGAAGATAAAAAGCACCAAAGTAACGAGAGTAAGGAATTTCCCATCACTGTTAATGAAGTGTGGGTAAAAGAGAAAGAGGATACGTAAGTACTCTCTTCTGACTCCCCTCTCTCCAGTTCAAACAACTAAGCTTTAACTGAGTTTTATTTAGATACGTGAGTTAAAGTGTTCCGCTTAGCTAAAGCTTCATGCTTGCTGCTGTATTAGTTTTACTGCACTTGGTGACTTTTTCAGTAGACTAATAAGTATTTTTTGCATGTTGTTTCACCTTGATGTGGTGTCTTATAATAGGGCACAGCATGACAGAATAAATGAGGCAGCTTCAGAGAAAGGAGTGCTTGGCAAGGTGCAACCACAAAAGGAAGCTCCAGAAGGTCAGTTGAAGCCTCTTGTTTCATTTATTGTGGTTGTCAGTATGGGGTACTTGACCCATCTCTTCTCACTTCTTCAAACCCAAAAGAGCAGGTTTTTGTTTTAATTTTGTTCTTTGGGTCTTACTTCTAAAAAGTAAGTTTCTGATGGATTAGAAAGACAAATTTGTGGGTATTTTGCTTGCCACTTTGGAAGAAAACAGGTAACAATAAAAAAATACAAAGCTACGCTACGTATACATGAACAGGACAGTGGCCCATACAGATACTTAAGTGAATGTCAAATTTCTGAATGTTACAGCCTTTTAAAATGACCATTTAAATTATTTTGAAATCTGATTATTTATTTCAAAGAACTGTTGCTTTGTTTGTAGGCATCTCAAATTAATATTGAGCTGCAGCTCAATGTTTTAAACAGCTACTAATGTCAATCTTTTATCCTCATTGCATAGAAGAATTGCTTGTTCTTGAAGGTCTTTGAAGTAATTTCAGAGATCTGGATATTTGCATTTAATTAGGGGTGGCTTAAGCAAACTGTTAGGGTTTTTTATTAAAAGTTATAAAAATAACTTTTAATTATTTTTTCACTGTTTGGGTGAATTATATTGAGGTAGATTTGAAGAAATGTAGTATAAGGAAAAAAGCAACAGATGAAAATGAATGACACCATAATTTCAGGGATGGACTGGATAATGAGAAACCAGGAGGCATGAGAACAGAACAGGCTACAGCTGAGAGCTGTATAGTCTCAAAAAGTTAAATGGGGAAATTTCACGTTATAATGTATATCTAAAATAATCAACAATATTTTAATACTTTTAAAGTGCTATTTTTCCCTCTAATTGTACATCATAATTTAGTTAGTTTTATTCATTTTAGTTACCTTTTCTTAAGAGCCTTGGGGTTTTAATCTCTTTAGGTTTATAACAAACTTTCTTTTACCACATCAGAAACTTGTTCCAGTGGCTCTCAACAAGCTGAACCCTTGTTCCAGAGGGTAATACAGCCCACAGCTGTACCAACAACCTCACCCGTTCTGTCAGCCCAGTCTTCACAGGAAGAGCCTTTTGTACCTCGTTCGCATTCCATATCACCAGCAAAGAATAAAGGCAAAAGTTCATTGTTGATTGGACTTTCTACAGGACTTTTTGATGCAAACGACCCAAAGGCAAGTTTAAAAAACTAAAAAGAAATACTGTTTTTTCTATAGTGTTTTTCTTACTGAAGCTGCATGAGGCCAGAACAGATGGCATAACTGTTTCAGCAGGTGTTTGTATTTGCCTAGCCTGTCTGCCCTCTAGTTCCACTGCACTGTGCTCATGGTATCAGCAGGTCGCATGCAACAGTGACGGTCTCTGGTTTCACCATCCAGCATACTATGTTCTGGGGGTTTGTGGAGGAGTGCCACCACTTCTGCAAGCTGCAACTGCGGGAGTTCATGGAGAAATTCCTAACTTGCCCCATCTGCTTTCTCTCTTTTATGTAGTTGTTTTGGTTTATCACTACCTTGCCATCAGAAACGTAATCACTGAATAGGTCAGCAAAGGCATCTGACAACCAAGCGGCTGGGTTTTTTCCTGTAGGATTTAACCATTAGCACAGGTTCTGGCTGTGAAGCAGGGCCAGCTACATAGTGTTGAGTGGCAGCTCACAATCTGTGAAATGAGCACAGGATGGTTTTGATATGGATTTAAAATATGTTAATAGTTAGGAGACTAGTAGATGAAACATTCTAAATTATATGCAATACTTGCCAGAGTTCTAAAGTGGAAAGTGCATAAAAGAGCAGCTGCTTTTTGGAGAAACAACAGTGGCAAGGTCTCTGGAAACTATCTACCTGCATTGCATTCAGTCAATATATAGTAAAGTATTTCCTAGGAGATGAAATGGCATATAAAGAAGAAAGTTTCTTCTTTTGACTCCCAGTCTTTTTTATGACTGCATGAAAGAAGTTGCACTATTGATGATTAGTTGAGTTTTGGGTAGTAGCTATTGGTTGATGCATTGCTAGGAAGCATAATACCAAGGACCAGGTTGCATCTGTGGGAAAATAAGGCTTCTTGACACCCTTTTGTATTATCATGGATCCATATATTCACATAAATGGATTTATGACTCTTGTTTTCATTTCTGAAGAGTTAGTCAGTTATCATTAACTTCCCTAGTTTATGAAGCTGTTTAACTGGCAGTTGGATAATGATTACAGAAAACCTAATTTAAGAGTATGGGCAAGATGAACACCCTTATCAGACTGAGAGAGTAGTGGATATGCATTATAATGGAGTTCTCCAGTGCATCAATATGAAGTCCTTCAGTATGTCACTTGTTGCATACACTTGCTGCATGTGTTTTGGCCAGAAGTGTTTGTCACAGAATTGGTACTGCAGTATTGGTTGGCTCCACACAATAGCAGATAGCCTGGAGAAGAACAACAGATTGTTACTGCTGCAGGAAGCTTAATGACAGAGAGAATCACGTTCTCTTTCCTCATTTGATTGCAGCAAGAGGATACTTGGTGTTTCTGGGCAGTACCTGCAAATGTAACTTCCTGGAATTTCCCAAATACACTTCTGCCGCAGCTCTCACCCAGAAGCTGTAGAAACCTTTAGCAGGGAGCAGGGTAGACAGAGTTCATGCAGGCAGGTCTGTAGGCTAACAGAAGTAAGCTAATAGGAAGAGAAGCATTTTCAAAATACCCAGAAACTAGAGGTCAACAGAGGCACTTATTCCTTCAATGGCAATAGTATTCTGGCCATGTGCTGACAGATTTGATATTTGAGCATGTATATGAATACACTGTGCTGGTATAAATAGCAGCTGAGAAACTATTTTGCTCATTAAAATTGAGGGGGTTTCGTTAGGGGCAAACAATGAACATGTGCATATTCGGAGCTATGGTTATGGAAAGTCAAGCTTATTGGTAAAACTTTTTAGTGCAGATTAGGTCTTGTTTCTTGGTTTTTTTAATACTATGGTGAATATTTAGTATTTTTGGGGGGTTCTTTGACTTCTTAAAAGATACTTTTCATAGATCACTGAGAAAACAGTTGCTTTTTTTCCATGTTGCTTTATTTTCATTGCAACAAATTACTATTGTAATTTGAACAACTTCCTAATGCGATGGAACTGTGTTGCAATATACCGTATACAGAAGTTACTGTTTTCAATGACCAATCTATAGAAATAATGGTGTTTCATTTTAAAAAATGTTTCTTGGCATCTGCTTAAGGTGGTTTTAACTGGAAGTGATTGACATAGATACTTTGTAAAAAAATTACATATATATTATTTACCTACTGTAAGGTTTCTTTAGTAAGCTGTCGAGGTTGTGAACAAATCAACACAAAACCAGGAGCTGTATGTCACTTGATGTTCCTAAAGCTTTTAGTTACTGTACCATGAAGGCAGAAGGTATGCTTTCCTTTTAGCTGAGAGGTAAAATTCAATATGTCATACTTTCAAGAATTAGAGTATCTGTGCAGTACACATCATTATTTTGAAAGTGACCTTCAAATGATAAAGAACAAAAAAGAAATTTAATTTTAAAATATCGTGTAACCTCAAACTGTCTTTAGTATTGTTACCAAGCAGGTTTTTTGTTACCTTTGTAGATGCTGAGAACATGTTCACTCCCAGATCTTTACAAACTGTACAGAACTTTAGTTGATGTTCCCAGTGTAGCAGATGTGCAGCATCAACATAATCTTGATATAGATGATACGGAAGATGAGCAAGCCAAAGAAGGACCCTCTGATTCTGAGGATATGTGAGTGTATCAAATTTATCAAGTATTCTAATTGGCATCTTAGAACAAGAATGTTTTTGATTAGACACTATAAACAGTATGGCAGCATGGGGGGTTTTACCCAGATTCTAAAATTGTTGTTTTGAATCACCATTTTCTTTGAGTCTTCCTTCAAAGAATTGAGAAGCCAATGGGATGGACTGCATACAATAGCTGTCTGAATTTCCTTCCCAAATTCTATCCAAGATGCTATTCTGTCTGGCTTCTGCAAGTTACATTTTGCTGAAGCAGCTCAAAGTTAATGGCTACTGCTCTTCTAGAAATAAAGACTTCTTGAATATTTCCTTTCTTTTTATGTTCTGGTAATCTTGCTCATTTACCTTCTCTACTGCTGTATTAGAATGTCCTACAAGTCCCCCACATTCTCTCAGGGGCTTCAAAATCTGAGCCTGGTCTTGACTGTTCCCTGTAGCTTGGGTAGTCTGCAGGGATAAAATAATCTGGTATATCTATTCTGATGAGATCTAGATCTCTTTTTTGCTTCAGATATATTTTTATGTGGACTGGAATTGTTATACTTAATGCACAAATACAAAGATTTTGAAAGTTTTGCTAATAAGGTTGAATTGAGGAGTTAGCATTTTTTTCCTGAGACTGTCAGGTATCTGTTTAGCTAATATTTTTTCCCTGTGTCTTATATCATACAAGGGTATCAGTGCTGTAGTCATGTTGGATGGAGGTCACAAATAGCTGGTTGATTTTTTCCCTCCAGCTAGATTGGCTTTTCAATTTGCTACTTAAGAAAAGAAATGAGCTCTTTCTACAGGATTTGTCTTGTAAAGTATTAATTATATAAACTTTATATCACTTTCCTTTAGTATGTTTGGAGAGACAGATACAGATTTGCAGGAGCTCCGGGATTCAATGGAACAATTGCTTAGGGAGCAGCCTAGCGAGGAATTCAGTGAAGAGGAAGAGTCTACTTTGAAGGCTAATGCCATTGGACACATAACAAATGGTACTGAGCTGGATGAAGGAGATGAAAATAACCCCAGCAGTGAAAGCGCACTTAATGAGGAATGGCAGTCAGGTATGATTTCTGTTGTATCTGCTTTTTAAGTTATTTATTCATGTTAACTATTCAAACACAGAATAACATTTTTGCTTTTGTAAACTTAGATTAAAGTAAAGCTCTATCTAATAGCTTTTATACAGAAGTTTAAAAAAATCTAAATAATATCCAGACTTCCTGAATGTTAAGGTCAACATTTAAGCAACATTCAGTGTTGCAAATTAAATGTTGGCTGTTTGTTGGGCAGTCTTGGTAAGTGCCTTTTTCTCTAGTTACCTAAAACTTGTCTTTAAGAAAGATCAAAGACAGCGTGTATCATATGTTTTGAATAATTCATGACTGTAAGTGTGAAAAAGAAGTAGCAATTGACATGACTCAAGTATCTGAGATCCGGCTTAAATTACAATTAAGTAATTTAACAGGCAGTCAAAAGAAACATGAAATTATTCACCTTGTGCTTTGCAAAAATAAGGTATTAATGCAGTCAAACTAAAAGTGAGACAGATAAATTTATTATTGCTTTTAGCGTGTTGCATTAAATATGCACAACAGTGTCCTGAAGTCTCAGGTCTGTTTTTTAAATTCTGGTGGAAATAAAAGTATTTTACTTCTGCTGTAAAATTAAGTGCATTTAGAAATACAAGTATAAAAATATGTAAAGAATCAGTAACTAATCTAAAACATAGCTTTTGTGTAATTTTATTTTATTGAAGACAATTTTAAACAAATTGAATGTCTGTAAATATACCTGTAAAATATTATCTATGTAATACATTCCAAGAATTATTTTAAGGTAAAATAAACTTAGATAACATCTTTAGCTTTTTGACAGTGCTGATGTTATACACTGATAACATACAATATCTGTTTCTGTGATTCTGCTGTTGTTGCAAGTGCTAGTGTTTAATGTCAGCGTCCTAAGGTCTAGCTTCCTGATATTCCACAAGAATTGCAAGTTTCATCGTTGGGGGAGGGAGGGAGTCAGGCTGGCCTTCAAAAGGGTAATGGACAGAACTTGAGACCAAATCTCCTCAAGATCCAGAAATTAAATAGAGGATTAGAAGTAACTTAATGGGTTTTTAACCCATATACAACTTTTAATGATAATTTCTTACAGATTTGACTGGTGATACTTGAATCAAGACTATAATTTGGTCAGGGCACCAGTCATACGTAGGAACTGAAAGTAATAGAGTTCTAATACTAACTCATGAAGTTTGTGGCCTACCAGGCAATACTATTTAAAGGTTTGATAGTATATACTCTGAAATCTAAGAAGTTTCGGTTTTTTCCCTTGTAGACAAGTTCTTTCCCAATTTGAATGATTATTTAAGAAAATACATTTTCTGGCAAAGTCAGTTTGCACTTTTTAATGGGATTTTACATAGGGATTCCATCTTGCATTTTTTTAAATATCCTTTTTTTTTTGTTAAACTTACCTAATGTTTGACTGTTATGAACCTATTTGTAAGGTTTCTGTAGCCTAGAAGGAAAACTATTGTGATTTCTCTCTTGTATCTAATTGCAGTAGTTGGCATACTGAATTTGCTACACAAAGAAGTTGCACTTAGAAAAGAATGAGGAACTCTGTAAATTAGTTCTGTGGTTTTTTAGGCCTGCTCCATGGAACAAGATGCAGAAAGTAATGGATTAATAATATATGTGTCTTTATTTTTTGCTAGATGACAGCTGCTTCATTAGGGAGCATCTTTCCCTAGTGTGGGACAGCCACATAAGGCTGCATGACTTTTACCACAGAAATGTATAGGAACTTGACCTGCTTTGCTAAATAAAATTCTGCTTTAAGACCATACTTTGTTTTCCTTCAGTCTAAATACCCTCACGGCTGACTATCAGAGTGGGGGTTTAGGGGTAGCTGGACGCTTCCCATTTTGGATTAAGAATTTCTTTCCTGTCAAGAAAGGGACTGTTCCTATTTTCTTGCACATTGTCAGAACATCTACCAATATCATCCAGTGCTCCTGAGCTTACCAGTTTGATTGCACTGAAAGGATATCAAGTTTAAGGACTTAGAAACAACATTAAAAATGTAGGGAAACTGAGGGGGTTTTACTGTTGTTTTCTTTCTTTATAGATAATAGTGATGGAGAGATTGCCAGTGAATGTGAAGAATGTGATAGTATCTTCAGCCATTTGGAAGAGTTGAGATATAACCTGGAGCAGGAAATAGGCTTTGATAAATTAATTGAAGTTTATGAGAAAATAAAGGTTTGTGGAATAAATCAAATGGGAAGTATTTTAGGAAGCAAGTACCTGGGGCTTTTTTCTGTGACAGTCATCTAATTGCATTGTGTGACTAGAGTCTAAATTTTTTTTCTGTAGCTTTGTAATCTGTTTTGACACACTGAAGCATTAACAGAGAAAATGCCTGCCAGTGGATTAATGAGGAAAATTTTGGGTTTACCATGAATTGCATTTAATAAATTTGAGCTATTTAATTCTAAACCTGTTTTAATTTTGGTAACATGGTTTGTCCTTTCCCCTAGGCTATACTTGAAGATGAAGATGAAAATATTGATATTTGCTCAACCGTAGTTCAGACTGTTCTTGGAAATGAACACAAACACCTGTATGCCAAAATACTTCACCTGGTAATGGCAGATGGAGCCTACCAAGAAGGTAATCTCACTGTATCCTGGCAATTATGGCTTGTCTTATGTTCTGTCTTGGTCATATACTGCATGCTTTTAAAACATCATAGAATCACAAATTATAGTACATATCTGTACTTTGCTGTATTGATTGGCTAAATTAAAATTTTCCACAAAGTGTATTTTTATTCTTGCAACAAAACATGGCAAACTTTGCTGACCCGTTTGATTTAACAGAAAGTACATGTACAGTCAACTGCAACAATAATTGCCTTATGAAAGGCGCAGTGTAATCATTTAATTTCTGTAAAACAGTTACACAGATGGGGAAAGTGGAAATCTAGAATAAAACTTTCAGAATTAAACCCAATTTTATCTTAAGAATTAATGAACTTTTAGCTAAAATATTATTGTTCTTTCCCAAACAGTACTTTCAGCAGGTTGCGGTATCACTGCTCTTCTGAAAATTTCGTTGGGCTGTTTATCTTATAATTATCATTTTTCAGAAACCTTGATGTACGTACCATCCATCTTAGTTGGTGGCTCAGTAATACATGAAGATAATTTATCTTGCTTTGGAGCTCTGCCTAGCTTAGCATAGGTTATGAGGCAGATGGAAATACCACACGGACCACTATCAATGAGAGCATGGTTTGGGGTTTTTTTCTTTCTGTTACCTCAAAAATTTAACTCCAGTTATGTATTTTGAGATTTCTAATGATGATAGCCTTCACTGGAGAGGGGGAAAAAAGCAATCTAAAATCTTAATTGGGTTTATAGAAATTAGAAGCATCATATTTTGGCTTTAGAAATGTGTGCAATGATCACTATTTAATGTATTTCAATTTTGAAAAAAATATTCTAATGCATGTTAACCAGCATGTACTTTCTGCCTCTTTTAAATCCTTTTACAAATGAGTTGCAATAGCAGTAAGTAAACAGTTAAGTAAGTGGACAGCTTTCTATGACTTTTATATGTAAGTACTTGAAGGGGGAGAGTCTTAAAACAAGTTTTAAAAACAGTAATTTTTAAAAAATTCTAATACAAGTTACGTTTTCCCAATTTTTCTTTTCCACTGGTATAGGTCCACTCGGTAAGAAAAATCAGTTCCATGTTGTTTTCTTGCTGTGTTATAGCAGTATGACAGAGAAATGTCTGGAAAATATTTTTGTCAGCCACAATTTATTGATTTAATGACAGAATTGGAAAAATATATTGTAGTAGTTAATTTTTCAGGTGTCCGAAGGACTGACAATATAGAACAAGAAGAAAATGGTTACTATAGTATCACCATTTTCTTTTGCTTGCTACTCTGCCTTAAGGATATTTTAAGACTAGTACTAAAAGGCTTAAATGAAAATTTGCTGAAATGTTGGCACATAAATTATAAGCTCTTGTCTGAGTGAATCCTATTAAAATAAGCTAACTTTCATCTTGCAAAATGCTGATTAACAAGTGGCTATTTTTAATGGATTCAGTTCTAATTCTGTATTTTACAAATCTGTGGTAGCATACAAAAATGTAAAGAAAAAATAGTTCTTTACATTTCAGACATTTAAATTAAAAAATCCTATGCTAATAGAGGTGAATAGAGGACAAGCGACAGAAGCATCTTCATGAGCTTCTGTCTCAAAAGCTTTATACTCTTCAAATAAGAAAAGCTAGAAAAAATATCTATTGCTCTTTCCTAAGAGGATTTTTCTAAATGAAGTAGGCCACTTGAGCCGAAACTATCTTAGATTCACTAATCCAAGATGACACAATGTTCAGTATTTGTACACATGGCGCTTCAAGGCAGTTTTGGTAATGGTCACCTCATTAGTGACAGACTTTGTGGATTCTTGTATTATTGCTTACCAAACTGTGGTTTCTAGTTTGTTTTGTAACCCCAGCTTGACTTTGTGTCTGTGTGTATCTCTCCTTTTCATAGTGTCTCTCCCCTTCTCCTACATTTTACAGGTAACGATGAATAAACCTGACTCAGGAAATTCCTTAATGCCGTTCTACATATCAGTGTCTGAAGTCTGCACAGCTGAATAACAAATTTTAGTGGAGAATGTAACATGGGGCAGGAGAGGCAAGACTTCAAAAAAGAATGTTGACTGTATGAAAAAGGAAAAACATGCCTTTTAAAACTGAGATACTTATGGAGTTCTCTTGTGTATATTTGCATATGTGTTTCTTAAATACTAGGTGCCCAAAATTTAAAAAACAAACAACAAAAAAATCAACAAAACCCAAAAACCTCAACAAAACAAACAAAAAAACCCAAACCTTTAACCTCTCAAATTCCAAAAGAAATACCTATATGTATTCTGAGACCTATAATTAAAATGGGATTTCTGCCATATCAACAGTTGGCTGGTACAGTTAAGCAATTGGAAGCATTAATGTGTTGTGGAAGTACCTACATCTAGCTGTTCACTTACACACTTCAAATAGGTTTTCTTTACACCTACATAAAGAAATTTCTTCATCTTATTGACCCTAGTGATTGTATTTTAATAGCATCTTAATCTAGTGGTCAAGTATTTCAATTTTATTGTATTTTGAAATACTGAAATACTGAAAGCTTCTGTCACATCTGAAATATCCTAATGGTGTTTCTGAATCGAGGTAAAGTGGTACATAAGTCATCACAGAAATGCCTGGGGTTTTTTTGAAATTATAAAATCCATTTGGAGTTAGAATACTCTTTTTTCCAATATTTTTCTTCCTCTTCCCCTTCCTACCCTCTTGCCAAAAATCCCAGTTATTTAGCTCTCTTGAATTTTGGAATCTGATTGATGATAATGCAGGTACACTGTTGAGTTGAAAGGAGTAGATTTTACCAGTTTATTTCTAAGGTCTTACACTCATTGCTTCAGCAGCCATGGGGGAAAATGAAATATTGCAGCCCCAAATGCTGTGTAATACTTCACATCTTTTGGCTCCTGTATCGTAGCTTGGTTTCCACCCCCTCAAAAGCAAAACCAGGTTTTTTCTGACCCACATTTCCTTGTTTCTCATGTCAAAGCATGACGTAAGGCAGACGTAAGGTATGCTGTTGTTCTCCAGTCATTGTCTCTGAAACAACTTTACTGGTTTACCCATTACAGTAAGTCTCTTGTTACAAATCTGATGAACTGTCAAACTTCCAAGTGCCCTACTGGAGAAAAATAGTTTTTGGTTGGTTTTTTTTTCAGCTACAGCCAGTCACAATCTAAAACTGTCAAAAGTTGCTTTTCCAAAAAGTAAAATCAAGTGTATATATATATATATATTTATTATTTTAAACTATCAAAATATGTACATGATTTTTGTATAGTTGTTTTATGGTGTCATTATTAAAGTTTTGCCCACTGAAAAGTGTTGATTTTTTTAAACAGATACAATTCCTAAAGGTAAACCAAACTTACTCTAGTTTAGCAGTATCCTGGGAATCTGCGGTCAGAATAAAATTCTTAATAACAATTAATTGCCTTTATTACATTTTTTAATGTCCTTATTTACTTGATAAACCCCTCTTGCTTCATCTGATGAGCAAGTATGATCATTGTTGGAAATGGTGCTGGTTCTGTCCTATGCTGCTTCTCTTTTCATTCCCTTTCCTTCTTTGTTTCTTTTTTAACTTTCCCCAGTAAACTTTTCACCAGGCTTCTCCTCCATTACACTTTTCACTGCTGCATAATCTATTCAGATTATGATGATCCTCATGAGCTACATCATCCATGACATTTAGCAAATACACCGTAAAGACTTTAATAAAGAATGAGCCTGCATTATTGCCTTTTTCAGGTTTGATTTTCAAATGATACCTTGCCCACCTTTTGGAGGAAAGAAGGATCCAAAACCTTTAGATTTAAAAGAATATAAAATAACTGTATGGAAAGAAGAAAAGATACCAACTGGTATATTCTGTGGTTTTGAATTCTGTCATGGTGACACAGTCTTACTGAAGGGGTTGAGGAGTGTTTACTTCTTTTTAAATTGAAATATCATTATTTACATTCTTCATTCTGTATGCAGTTGCTGGCTTGCTTCTGGTAAGAAAAATGGACATACTCTGTAGACTTCAAGCTTTACAGATACAGACTTTTTTACCAATTAATGATTTGAAAAAATACATGTAGATTGTGCACAGCTTTTCAAGAATAATCTTCAAACCTGACAGCCAATACTGAATACCCTTGAAATCCCTGAAAAGCTAATTTAAAATTGACAAAGTAAATAAGTTCATCTGCTAAAGAAATACTTTCATCTTAAATTTTAAATCCATATTTAATGTATGCTATAATGACATCAAGAACAGTGTGGCTTCAAGATGACTTAATGGTCTGTATGTAATTTATTGAAATTAGTTGAGCATTTCAGTTGTATGCATATTTCATTCACAATGAAGAATTTTATGTTGTCATTCTAGTAGCAAATTGAGATACAGAATGGTATTTTTGACACAAAATATATTCTGTGAACTATTTCACATTTATGTCTCTGTCCTCAGACTTTCTTCTTGACACTTGAAGCCAACCGTAAGTTCAGCTGAGGAACCTTTAAAACAAACAAAATCCCTTCAGCAGAAAAGAGTAAGACCCCCAGCAATGAGCTGGTTTGAGCTGAACAGGTACAGAACTCTAACCCAAGCACCGCTGCCTAAAATCTTTTTCGAAGAACAGAGCTTTGATAGGATTTTGCTCTTCAGTTTGTTGAACTCTGAGTGCATATTTGAAGTTACTACGAGAAAAATGTATTACCTGGTTGAGCAATGTGAACCAAAGCAGAGCACAGATGTTTCTGTGGTCTGGTAAGCGAGTGGCTGATGGAAAACAAGTTCCTGCGTACCATATTCCTGACAAGACTCTGTGCGCTTAGGAAATCTACACTATTTATCAATAATTCTTATTTCAGCTTTTAGTGCTTCTGTGCATAAATGCTTATGTTTATTCAAACACTAAAGCTTCAAAACTTTGCCCAAATCTCTTGGAAACCACGGCTGCAGGTTGTCCTGGCCCCTGTGCAGCCTCCATCTGGCAGCGGGTGGGCAGTGCTGGGTGCAACCTCCAGTGCAGGGTCATGGTGGTGGGAAAGGAGTGGGGCCACCCCAGGCCATAGCGGGTCCTGAAGGGAGCAAATGGTGAGGCTGAATCAGAACAGAAATTCTTAAGCCCCTCTGATTTATGGGTATTGCCTTGGACACGGCCATGTTCCGAAAATACTCATAAATACAAGTCTTTGTTTACAAAATTCACTCAGGTCCTGTCACTGGTCACCACAAAAAAGATCAGTGCCTGCCCTTCCCCTCACAGGGAAGTTGTAACTGCAGTGAAGTCTCCTCTCAGTCTCCTCCAGGCTGAACAGACCAAGTGCCCTCAGTCTCTGCTCATACGGCTTCCCCTCAAGGCCCTTCACCATCTTCACTGCCCTCCTCTGGACACTCTCTAAGAGCTCTATGACACGGTATGTCCAGATTGCCTAAATGACTAGATGCAAATTGAAATAAAAAAAATACAACTTTCATCACAGTTGAGCTGTTGTGTATGGTTGGGCTCTGTATAATCTTCCCCTCAGCCAGAGGCTGGGGTAGAAACATGCCCCTGACTAAATTACTGATTTGAGTTTTGTCTCCACTAAAAGCACCTCATCAAGGCTCAAATAAAGCTAAACTCTATTTAATTTTATTACTTGTGATAAATCAAAGGCAAATACAGAAATTTGATTTTTCAGTTATTTTAAATGTTTTCCTTCTCAAATAACTGTGCTTTCTCAAATCTTACCATTTGTTCATGAGCCATATAGACTCAAATTAGCATTAATCAATGGTTACCATTCCTAGAACACTTTTTTTTTTTTGCCATCTTTATCATAGCAGTTTAACTGGAGCAATTTTTAGACTTTAAGTACTAGTTTTAAAATCCATGAAGAGCTTCTTCCTTTAAATTAAATTTGTGTGTTAATGCCATTTATGCTTCAGATGCATGTCCAAGTTGATAAGTTTTCTAGCTGAGCTGGTGAGTTCATAAATTCAGATTGTAGCACTTAGAAGGGCTGGCTTGTGCAAGAGTCTTAAAAACCCTTCTTCAGCATCTACAGGCTTAATTGAGCTGCTTCCACAAAGCCATATTCATTTGCAGTTATTTGTGAGACATATATATATATAGGAGTTCAGCTGCTCTTCCTAAATTGCTTGCCTTGAGCACCTCTAATCTGGTGCACTCTTCCAGATCTTATTTCCAAGACATTTTTTAAACCAAGATGAAATTTAGCCAGTTCCAGTAACTTTCTTTTCAACAATAGGGTTTAGAAACTCCCAGAGCCAAAGACTTGGAGAGTTTTTTCACATTAGCTGCACAACACAAGCCAAAGCCACAGGCAGATTGCACAGTGGGAAAACTCAAGTGAGGTAGTGTTTGCTTAGTTTCAGGACGGCTCTGACAGTTCTTTCACAAGTTGTCCCTGAGGTTGACTGTATCAAATGTGAGGTTGGGGCGTTGCATGAGTCACTTCTGCTTGGCTGATGCATGTTCCCTTAGGGACTGTAGTCAGCCAGGAAAAAATACAGTTCAGTTTTAAATAGCACTGTGGCTCAACCTGATGGAGACATGCTCTGAGGATAAGGGAACCATAATCAGGTCCTTGACATACCCTGATTTTTGCTGTATCCTGCACACAGTCCTGACAGCAATCTCTTCTCTAGGGGAAGGGATGAAGTATGCATTTTGGCTGTATCCTCAATATACAATAAAATTTCTTCAAATTTTAGGCTAAAATCTTGTTTCTCAATAAAATTTGGAATCTCAAGCAATACTTCAGGGATGCCATATTTTCCTCCTATTGTCTCCTCCATCAGCAGTGAAGTGTTCTCATTACTGTTTGTTTTATTCCTACTAGGACCATTTTGAACGCTGTCAGAGAAGTTTTGCGAAAGTGAGGTATGTAGCCTTTTTCTGAAGTGATTGATTTGATGGGGATACAGAAAACCTGAGGTGCCATTAATGATGAGTTGGAATTCTCTCTATTGGGGAGCTCTACCAGCATGAGCCCTGATTAAAACTGCTTTTTATAAACTGCTGTAGCTGCTGTACCTCTCTAAGCTCTGTTTCTTTCTCTGTATGGAGGTGTTTAAGGAAAGACTGGATGTGGTGCTTAGTGCTATGGTCTAGTTCACGTATTCAGTCAAAGGCTGGACTCTCCGATCTCACAGGTCTCTTCCAATCTCATTGATTCTCTGATTCTGTAACAATTCTTGACAAAGATATCTGAAAGAAATAAAATGCATCTATTTTGCCATTATTATGGCACACTTTCTTGATCCTTTCCCACTGACATTAGTTTTGATAACGTAAATGGCAGTTTGGAGTATTTTAATTCCATTCTTCAAACACTAAGAGGAACAAAAAAGATGAAGTTTATGGCAGTTGAGCTTCTTAACAGCATAAATTTGAACATGACACTGGACATACTTCTATGCCTTTTAGTTCTAATATCAGTATATTTTATTTCTTCGTGCTCAATAGTTTTAAAGCCTTATTAAGTCGATCTGTGTTTATTGTTCGTGAACACATATGGGAATTCTTTCAACAGCAGTAAAACATCCCTGATGTGATTTTTAGCTTTTAGTAATACAGCATTTTTTTACCAGCTGTGGAAAAGCCTGACTGCACTGAGCTGTATATCCTGTTGCGCCATGAACTTTAGTACATCAGTTAATCATCACAGTGCCCTCAGAAGCTTAACTCATTTTATTCACTGCTTTGTCACTATTGCTTTCTCTGCATTGGGTAATCATGTTTGTCCAGGAAGAAACTCCAGGACGTTCTGACTCCAACAGACCATGAGGTCCAGCACTGCCACCTGGGAAAAGGAGCACAGTTCAATCCTGGCCCACCACCTTTGTTAACCATGCAGTGATACTACAGTTTGCTCTGATCCATAATGGGCAGATTTTCCACCACAGATACCAGTATCTAGCCGTACATAGAACAGTGGAGCACCGATGGGCACTGTTATAATAAGGCCTACTCCCTCCCAGTAAAACTAAAGGAAGTTTGAGTCAGATCTCATTGTGATCTGTTGAGCTGCTTCTGTTCTTCACTGTCCTTTTCCTCTGCTGATGATTATCAGGATCAGCAGAAGGAAATGTGCGCCCACCATCATGCTTGGGCACGAAGCAGAGAGTCATTGATTAAACTGCTGAGAAGATGGGTGTGAGCCAATGCACCAGACTCTGAGCTGCTGTCAGTGAGGATATGAACACATCTTCCATTCTGCTTATTCTACCACAGTGAACACAATTTCCATCAGAAGGATGGGATATAACAGATGGAGCTATAACTTAAGCCACTTTGTAACAGTTCCTAAAGCTCATCTGTCAAGGATGGTGCCAGACTGCTTATGCAGTGTTAGTAAGAGAAATTTATGTATGAACATACAATGTAAAATAGGCCTGCCGAGGAGCAAAAGCTGTGTAGCCTGTAATGTTTATCTTGCATTAATCAAGTTGTAATGTATTTACTTAGCACTATTTTTGTTTTCACTTACTGGCAAAACTCCCCACAGATGTTTTATTCTGCCTTACAGCAGTTAAAAATGTGAGAAACGTGTAATTGGTTTCAAAAATTTAGTAATTGTGCAATTGCCTGGTTTATCACACAATAAACCACGGGGGTTTATTACAGGGATCACATTAACCCATAGTATGACACAGGTCAGATCCCTTCCTATAGTCACTAGCTTTAACAAAGCTATCTTTGGTATTTTCACCTTAAATTCAGAAGCCCGGCATCAAGACTTGTAAGGTGTGGGGTGTCTCTCCTATCTCTCCATTCTGCATTTGTCTTAGTGGTGCCTGAAGTATAAGCTGCTCACAGCTACACTGATGTCCATGGAAATTGCAGGAAAACTTCTGGAAATCCAACACTGATGGTTTTGCAGCCTTAGGGAACTGTATTTTCTTGCCATAGGATAACAGAGAGGTCAGAAGGCTTTGTGATCCTTGGACAGAAGACTGTGTAGAATAATAGATTGAACTGGGGGGAAAGTGTGCTGAAAGCATCTGGGAGTTTTTATGCATACTAGATAATATATTCTATACTCATTTTCTTTGATTGAGTTTACTGTTATGAAGACCTAGAATTAGCCAAATAAAACAGCAGGGAAGCCTTCTCTGTATTTCTTGCCTCCACTTCTCACTAACATTTTTACATTCACTCCCTCCCTCTTCTAATGGAAGCTAGGGGGAAAGTGCCGAGTACAGCACTAATGACATGAAGAAAAACACTGAAGGAAGCAGCAGGGAGGCCATGGTTTCAACCACTCTCCTTCCCTTGCCCAGGAAAATTTCAGTGACCTCTTGACACCTCCCATGGGAAACTTTAAATTGACAAGAGCATTTGCCAAGTAAATACAAAAAAAATGGCATTGAAATAGTCTTGTTTCTGACTTAATACTCCTAAAGTCAGTGCAATTGAGTTAAGATTCCCGCAGCAGCTATAACACACTACCCTCATTCTTGATGGCCATGTATGTGAATGTGTATCAGGACCAATTAAAAAACACTTCCATGCACTCACTAGTAGTCACTTGGGAAACTGAAAATAAAAATGCCAAAAATTAAACTACAGTTTGTTCCTGGATTGTGCTGGTATATTGATTAAAACTACTATGTTTAATGTTATGCAACACTACCTAGAGTCAAAACATTGTTAATTTGTCTTAGGAAAACAAAGGGGAAGGCATTTCATGTTCATTATAACCTCACTGGTTATTCTGCCATGTTTTTGCTGGGGTATGTTACTCAAGAAGGATTGCTGTGACTCTTGGAAAATATTCTGTCTTTATTATAAGCCAGTTGCCAATTTTTCTTCTGAAATCTGATCATCAAGAATGGAGAGATATTAGATTACATTGCATTTCAAATATCTCTAAATCATTTCTCCGCACACCTAGAGAATGCATTCACTACCCAGCAACACTTGCTGGTCATTACAAACTCTGATCTGGCTTATTATTGGTATTCCAGGAGACAGGTTGCTAAACTGCCTATCTGTGGTTTAGTGCTGGGAGTTGTTCCTTTTCTTCCTCCCCAGCATATTATTTAATTTATCCTGCAGAGATAACTGCATCTATGCCAATCATTGTCTCATTTGTCTCACCTTCTCTTGTCTTTCCAGTCTCTCTTGCTACAAGTTGCAAAGTCTTCAATGTATAAGGTAATGCTGCCTTCATGTTTCCCGTGCCCATCATATAGAATGGGATCAGCACAATAAATCCCATAAAATAAGAACACTTCCAGAAGACAATACCAGACAAAAATGCTCACCAGTGTGAACTAGCCCCCAGGAAAATATCTAGTGTAGGCCATTTGCCGACAATTCTTTAGAGCACATCTGCCTTAGCTATATTTAAGGACATTGATTAAAAATACATCATTTTTTTTTACCATAGGTGTGACCTTAGAGAACTGTGGTGGAACTGCATTAGCACTTTGCAGGTTTTTGGCACACTTGCGCATTGTCAGTACCGCAGTCCATCCACATACACAGAGATGCTGTTTGTGTTTTCTGGGACACGTGGGAAAACATTACTTGACAATGAGTTTGACTGTAGCTCATATAAAGTGTCTGTTTAAGAGGTATTTAAGGGCTGATACTTAGCTAAAGGGATGGAATCCAGCTGCCTGTTTTCTTTGGCCCTGAGAGTCAGTTTGATGTGATTTACATTTTCAAAGCTGACTTCACAATGAAAGAGCTAAAGGCTTGGTTTTGAGGCATGGAGTGTTTGGGGAGGCGTTTTTTGGGGGGTGTGGGTGTTGGTGAGTAAATATTTTACAGACCACATTCCTAGTCCCACAAAATCAGTGACTCCAGGCTGCAGGACAATATAAGTAAGCACAAAGGCTGGAATTTATTGCTAGTAGTGATCTATGAGATAAGATTTTTCAACTAAGCTAGTGCAGAGTTCTCTTGCCAGATGTGTGGGAGTGAAAGTGACACAAATCTTCCAAGCAAAAAAAATAAAAAATCTTTGGCAATCCCAGAGTGATTATATACCCTTGTAGCACTAGCAGCCTTGGAGAATTCATTTTGTGTCTCAATGTCCTTATCGACTTAGAAGCCAAGTCCTAAGCTTTATAAAAGAAATCTAAAGTAGTGCCATGAATACTCCATATGTTTATCTCACTTCCTTAATCATATTTTGAACAAAGAAAGTTTTAGAGTCTTTTTTTTCTACATTCCTCTGTTTGTGAAGAACTGTGGTAGCAGAATGATAGTGACTCTGCAAAAAATCACTGGGGAACTTGTCCCTTTATTCCCTTAGTTTCATCCCAATGTAATTAAAACCCTTCCTTCAGAGTCAGGCTACATCATAAATCCTTGCTTTTTGCTTCTAAGATATCACATATAAAAGCACGGTAGATGGATGGTACACTAATCGCAACCAAACCTCTGCCAGCATCCTTTCGTAAGTGTACTAGAAACTGCAGAGAACCAAAACTCTAAAGGAGCTTCTGTACCTTTCAGACAACCAAGAGGCCTAATTTGTGCTAATGGGGATGCAACTTTCCTTGGAGCTGAGGATACATTCCGAAAAGGGATGCTATAGTCAAAGAAAATGCTTTAACTTGGTGTAAGGACATTGCTTTGACTAGTTTGGAATTAAAATGTTAGTGCACTTTAAATGCTGTAACACATTTTAACTTTTTTATATCCTAGTACACAAGCTCTTACAAAACCTGTGTCATCACTCTCGCATGACACCTCAGCAGAACTGTTCAAGTGTGGCAGAAATGTTTGAAAAGTAAACATGCTGATAATTCTACTTGCCTGTCAGATAACTCTGTTCAGCCCACACTTTTAGTAGTGAAATGCTATTTTAAGGAAATAAATCTCTCTGAAAAAAAAAAAACAAACCAAAAAACTAGCTGAGCATGCTTTTAAGAACTAACATGACAACTTTTTTTTTTTTTTTTTTGGCAGACAAGCTGTTGCAGCACTCAGCATTCTAAAATAGCATAGGTTTGGATTTAAACAAGCTAGCAAATTCTTCTTGTAGATTTTCCTCTAAAAACACAAGAATTTCATATGGAAAGATGTCACATATTTATCCTGGAGCATCTTGCCAGTCCATGCTCCTAAGCCTGAGAATGTAGCACAGCTACATTCAGACTCTCTTCTGGGAGAAAATCCAAACCAACTCTCACTGCAGAGGAAATGTAGGGGAAGGGAGTATGGTACCTTTCGACAGATTTCCTGATCTGGACAGTAGGAGGAACTGCAGGACTCATCATAAAGCACACACAAACCACACTATAGAAATATTATTGCTGTTACCATACATTTGTAACTCTTTAGCTTTAATGACCGCAAAAGCACAAGTGGTTTTTGACAGTTGCTTCTCTGTAAATATACTTCCAGTAAGCGCTCTTAGAATAAGACACTTTGAATAAGGTGTTTTTTAAAACCTGCAGAAATGTCTGAGGTTTCATTATGGTGTCATGCAGTTACCCAAAGGAAAAATAACACCCTTTAAATCACCTGTTGCAGAGCCTATGTTCTGAGTGGATGTGAAATTTTCTTGTCTAGAATGACTGAAGGGGATGCTTAATACGTTCTAAAGATTTATTTGCTATGAAAATGTGAATAGGTCTGAGGTTGCACCCTGTTACTTTTTGGAGGACCTCAAGGCATTGGCCAAGGATGGTTGCTCTCGGAAGGTTAATTTGACTGAAGGATCCCCCTAGATAAAAAAGCACAGCACTGTGAATTCTTCCCTGTTCATGAAATTTACTGGCTTTGCCTTTTCACAGGATTTTAGAGAGTGCAGCCGTAGTGCTTTTTTAGAAATACAGAATATAATAAAAGACAGAATCTAGGAATTGTAGATCTGACATGATGGATACACACTTCTCCCAACACCCACAACATCCCTCCCTCTGCACAGTCCACACGCAAAAGTGCCTCTGACTCTCCTCAGCAATTCCACCTCCTCCTATCTAAAATTGTAATTCTTTTTGTTCAAGTAATATATGTGCCAAGTATCCAGTCTCCAGACATTCAGCTTCTTTCTTTTGGTAATGAGGTGTGGTAATGAAGACTAAGTAAACTTTGATGAATGTTGAATATTTTTATGATGTTTTTGTTTATTTAAAAAGAATTGTTTGGGCCTTGCAACTCATCTCATCTGTTTGGGTGTTCAAAGCTCCAAACCCTTGTCACAATGTTCCTCAAAGATAAAATTGGACTTTAGTCATTCCAGCTCACTATCACTGAAGTGGCTAATTACAGTTCTGCCTGATCTCAGTCTAGAGTCACTAACATGACACTTTTACTTAAATATTGATATGATTGTTGATTTATTGTTCATATGCTTTACTCTGTGACTTGAATGTAACCTTTGCAAGTGGGGAAAATATTAACAGCTTTTTAATATCTTACAATTTGCTAATAATATAGCAAACTATTAAAACATCATGTAAGCATTCAAAAAAATCTTGGGCAGTCCATAATTCTAAAACTACAGCCCAAATCACTTACGAATCTTTGGGAGATCTAAGTGGGATTGGGAGACGCCTAGAGAAGGATTGAACAGATAATCTGGCATGCTCCGTCTCACAGGAATCTCCCCTGTGGAGACAGTAATTCTACAGAGGCAAAGGAGCATTGGGACCTACTCTGCAGCCTCTTATCAGCTGCAGGCAAGGAAGGAGAAAGATCATTTGATTTCAGAATAAACTTATTAAGAATGGATTCTTACATTTCTGATCCTCTTTTAAAATCTTCACAGCTGTGCCATCTAGTTTGATTTCTTTAAACAAGCATTCTCCTTTGCTTTTTCTTTAACCTTGTTTGTAGTAAGGGCAATTTCAAGCTTGCTGCTTAATGAGATGCGGGCATAAGTTCTGGACCATGTACATACCTCAACACCTTACTGCATTTCTACAAGGTATGGTGCTGAATGCTGCAGCTGGGGCATGGGGGTCGTAAGGATGCATAAGCCCAGTGTTTTCCTGTGACTAGCCTGGTGGGAATGTCTTGCAACAAAGAGCTCACCCAAACACTGAGAAGTAACATGTTTATTCTTTAATGCCACTTTCTCTGTTGCATATTCCCTCCCTGTGACACAAATTAAGTTACTGCAAAAGCACCAATATGCACAAAGTTAAAATCCCAGCTTTGTGCTATCAGAGTCAGTTCACAACATTAACACACAAATGATACTCTCCTTAAGAAAGCTGGATGCCTAGAATACAGAATAAAAACCTAAAATTAGAAGTCAAAATGTACCGAAAGCACAACCCATTTCTCCTGTCTCCTCACAAATACCAGAACAGCAGAGACCCTTCTGGCAGGGTGCAAAAGCCTTAAAAGAACATTTATCATTGATATGATTAAAACTAGTTCACAACTCAGGAAGTGCAGTAGGGACAGCACAAAACTCAGTCTGCCAGCAAACTGACTGGATCAGTATCAGCTATGCTGAGATCCATGCTGATAAAGTATCACCAACAGTAACTGAGCTAGGTAATTTAAAATTGGCACTAACGGAAGAAAAAAACAACCAAAACAAGACACTAAAACAAAACCAAATTACTATCTGCTCAACCTGCTCAAAAAACCCCAAACCAAAACAACAACAACAAAATCATCAATTCTTTAATGAAAAAGGAACAAAGTTATTGAAGAACATCTGCTCATTTCCACCAGACTGAAGAAAGTTGGTCATTCTTCATGATGTGCTGTACTGACCAACGTAAAGCCAGCAAGATCAGCATGGCCATCAGCAGTAAACTCTTATGAAACTATGTCAGTGGGAATTTTCCATGGCCTTTGAAAGGGGATCACCACCGCATCTCCAGGAGTCATTTTACAAGGAAATACGATTAACCTTTTTAGTCTCTGCTTGAGATCTATATTGCACATGAAAGACAAGCTAATGTGGACATTACAAATGGGGAAACATGATCTTTTCTGAAAAAAAAAAAAAGGTTATAAAATAGTTTAGCGCAAAGAATGTAGCTCTAAACAAGAGCATGCTTATGAACATACAAATAAACACAATTCAGACTATGACTGCCACAAGACACTATCTTCTGTTGTATTTTCGTTCTGGTAGGACATAACACCTCATTCCATGAGTCTTACTACCTCTGAGTCTTTTGCAGTCATCTCAAGAC
This sequence comes from Anabacerthia variegaticeps, assembly GCA_035583185.1. NCBI lineage: Eukaryota > Metazoa > Chordata > Aves > Passeriformes > Furnariidae > Anabacerthia > Anabacerthia variegaticeps. The sequence continues at coordinate 35,066,865 of JAWWEW010000131.1, read as the reverse complement.
TTTCAGGATGGAATACACACATAAATTAGATAGGTCTTCATGTTTATTCTCACAGACCAGCATTTCTCTACTTGACATTCACTCAGTTTTGTTTATTACTGTAAATACACATACTGCTAACGTGAATTTTTCAGGCACTTGTATTACCCCAGCCATCAGAGTGACAATCTTCAGGGACATTTTGTAGGATTAGAATGGAGATTGGACCTGGTGTTGGTTTTTAGTGCATTAGTGTCTTTTAGTGCATTAGTTTACAAATGTCTTTATATTAAAGATTTGCATGCTGACAAGTGAAAACCCTATTTTGAAATGTTTCATACTACTTCTCAGCTAAATTTCCTAAGGAACTAGATGTAGATTATTATAGAATGCATCTCCCAACCTTTCTTTCCAATAATTCATTGGCAAAACCTGACAGAATATATGTAAAAATATTAAGATTCTAGAGGTTTTATGGAAAACAGTGGTCATATCCAGAAAAGATCTAATATTGAATGCACCCCCTACAGAAAAGGGTGCAGCAAATGTCAAGTTGCCTCTTCTCGTGAGCCTGACAACTTATCAATTAGGTGGTGTTGCTCAAAGCCAGGCATAGCATACACTGCCTCACATTTTAAAGACAGGAACATCTAAGAGTACATGGCAACGTGCTAGAAACAGGAATTATTGCAGTAGGGTTTAGGTAGGAATATAAAGTGGGACTGTTTTGACACAGGAAGCTGAAGACATGGGGGGAGTCCTGTAGGCTGTTGGCTCACAGAAGAGAAAGAGGAGAAGGCAAAAGAGAAGGAGTGCAGAGGACTCAGTGGGTCTATTGCACCAAGGATGCTGACACAGAACACAGAAAAAAGAAAGAAAGCAGGTGTTACCAGTTCTTTCTGCTACTGATATTTTGTCTTTTGCTGTTCTATCGTCCTTTGCTTCTTCCTTTACTCATCAGCTTTCAGACTAAGAGAAACAACATACATTGGAGAAAAGAAAGAATAAAGTTTATGTCCAAAAACCAACTTCAGAAGAACAATTCATTACACCAAAAATATGTAAAATACAAATATTAATAGACACAATAATCACAGAAATCCAGGTGTTTGGGTAACTGGAAGGTCTCCTCTTTGAGGTCTGTGTTTTTAATGGATTTCTGCCCTGTACAATCTCTTCTTTGCATTACGTACTTAGCAAAAGTTGTACAAGGAATTAATGAACTGTATGTAAGAATGGAATGGTTTCAAGAAGGGAGGTCTCCTCACATAAAAATGTGCCAAGTGTACAGTTCCCTGCTTGTGGCTGGAAGTGACAATGAATAAACGCTTCAATGTAACAGCAATTCTGTTCCTTTCAGTCCTGGCACCAGACTATTCCAGCCTCTCCGAGTCAAACACTTCATCCATAAGAGGGCAGTGTCATACATCTGCACACACACCCACGTTTGTTTACATGCATTATATTGGTTTGAAAATTAACTACTGCTTCTGCTCAGAAAGTAACATATTTATCTGATACTCCTCAGAGTGTTTACTGCTTTGGCTTATATTCTGCAATATATTTAGTATTTTACAGACTTTACATAAAACATTATCAAAGACCAGCCCTGATAAAGAGGTAACCTTTTTATCCTGCTTCCCTGAACTTTCATCTTGCTTCCTTGGTGCACCATCTGTACTGTAAATTCCTCTACCGTTTTAATAGATTCTTTACATTCCTTAGGCAGCAAACGCAGTTTAGACAACAATAATTGTGTTGCTTACAAAACTATGCTGGAAAGGTTGGCAAATTATTACCAAGCAACTTTGATGAGATCTTTTGAAAAAACTACATCCAAAAGGGAAATCCAGTTGTGAGATGAAATTTTGTTTAGATTCAACAAGGCTTTACTTTAAATGTTCTGATTATCCTTCTTTCTGTAATGACAGCACTGATATGGCAAGATAGAGGCATACTATGAGACATGGGAATATTCTTACATATCAGATGTTTATACCCTTCTGTTTGTGTTACAATACTCCCTGGAAAACACAGACACGGACCAGAAATGCATCTGCATCAGTTTTCGTAAACTCCAGAACTCATGGGGGAGGAAATCTTATTTCTAAATGGAATATACATGTTGAGAAGTTTCAATATTTCCACTACTTTTATTAAAAAATAAAATAAAGTATTAGCGATGCATTCAGTGTGAGCACTTACCTGGAAATCCTAATAATCAGAGAATATCATTCAGGCTATCAACTTACACAAATTTACAGAATTGATGGGGGAGAAAAAAAAAAACAAAAAAAGGAGCTTTTTACATGTACACAGAATTCAGTAAGGATGACAAGAAGTTTAAAATCATAGAATATCCTGAACTGGAAGGGACCCACAAGGATCATCAAGCCCAGCTCCTGGCCTGCATGAGACAGTCCCAAGAATCATATCATGTGCCCGAGAGCATTGTCCAAACACTCCCTGAACTCTGGCAGTCTTCCCTGGGCAGCCTGCTTCAGTGCTCAAACACCTTCTGGGTGAAGAACCTTTTCCTAATATTCGGCCTAAACTTCCCCTGACGCAGTTTCATGCCTTTTCCTTGGGTCAACTTGAATAGCTAAAACCACACATAAGAAGGAAGCTTTCGGATTGCTTGCTTTTTGAGTTGCAGTTGACAAGACGATTAACTGGAACTTAAAAACATTTTCTCTAGACTTTTTCACCATCCACAGACAAGGTGCCTCATCTGATTTAAAAGGAGTGTTTTTTCAATTTCTTTTTGACGTTTTCTTTTATGATAACTTGCAAGTACCTTAGGGTTTAGTTCCTCCTTCATGCCCACAATCTTGTGGAGAAGTATTTCACGTAACACGCCTCCAAAGCAAGCACATCATCCCCTGAACACTCACCAGTTTGTGGCAGCTTCTGGCATCGCTTATTTAAAGCACAGAACGGCTGAGGCTAGAACAGATCTCTAAGACCATCGAGTCCAAGCGTTTCCCTGCCAATCCCACAGCACACCCCGTCCCCAATGTGCCGCACTCCGCCTCGCCAGCACCAGCGGGCTGCCAGGGCCGGAGGGAGCGCTGCCGCGCCCGCCGGCACCCACGGACGTGGCGAGCCGCCCACCTGCCCCCTGCGCTGCCTGCCCCCTGTGCTACCTGCCGCCTGCGCTGCCTGCGCTGCCTGCCCCGCCTGCCCCCTGCGCTGCCTGCCCCCTGCGCTACCTGCCGCCCGCGCTGCCTGCGCTGCCTGCCCCCTGCGCTGCCTGTGCTACCTGCCGCCTGCGCTGCCTGCCCCCCTGCGCT
>JAWWEW010000131.1:35042757-35062797 GCA_035583185.1 Anabacerthia variegaticeps | reverse complement strand
CGCGCAGGTCGGCGGGGGCCGGGGGCATCGGGGAGAGCCGGGGGAGACGGGGCAGCCCGGGTGGGCTGGGGGAGCTGGAGGGATCGGGGGGAAACGGTGGAGCTGGGGGGATCGGGGGGAGCCGGGGGCAGCCGGGGGAGCCGGAGGCAGCTGGGGGATTGGGGGGAACCGGGGAGCCGGGAGGATCGGGGGGAGCCGGGGGGATCGGGAGGAACCGTGGGGGATCGGGGGGAACCGTGGGGGATCGGGGGGAACCGTGGGGATCGGGGGGAACCGGGGGGAACCGTGGGGGCCGCTGCCGAGGGCGGGTGCGGCGAGGTCTGCGGGGAGGCGCTCAACTTCTCCTGGTGCTGGGCACCGCCGAGCACAGCGAGCCTGCTCCTGCCTGTGGAGCAGCCTGGTGCCACTTCCCGCAGAATGATGTTTTATTTCTCTTGTGGCGGGGAGGGGGCTCTCTAGCGGTGGGGGTTTCCCCCTCGGTGCGTGCTGGGGCTGGCTGGGAGGCTCGTCCCTGCCCCTGCCCCTGTGGCTGCGTACGCAGCGCTCGCTCGTGTTGTCCTAACCATGGGGCAGTGGCACTTCCTGCTGTAAATCACTTCGCGATAGTTTTTGAAGCGCTTCTTAAAGGCGGCACTGCAATGAACCCTGTTGCCGGTGCCTGTGGTGAGCTTAGGACCTTGTGAGCTGGAGGCTGTTTTCAAGGCTCATCTATGTAATGTGCTGCAGTACTTTTCACGGAAATGGTAGAAATTTAGTTCACTGTGGGCTTAGTCTTGGCATAAATGTAATTCGCTTTTCTATGCCCTGTTGCTGTACGTTCTCAAATTTTGGACCCCATTGTAGTTACCTTTGCCATCTTGTGAAAAAGAAAGGTAATTTCAAATAAATGTTCAGAGAAACTTATGTATTAATCCTTATGGAAAGTAAGCTTTGTTATAATACTGTACTGGGGATAGCTCTTTGTTCTGGAATAATTTGAGAAAATAAAATCACTCAAGACTGAAATTGATGGGGACTTGGGTTTAAAAACCTTGTCTGTTAGCATTTGTTAAAATATTTTAAAGAGATACATTACTGTAGATTGCTATTATTGCTATTTTAACTTTTATTTCCTTTATTGAAAATGTCTACTGAATTAGTCTAGAGATCTCTTATTTTGCTCCTTGTATGAACATCTTCATATAAAATGGTATTGCTGACTCTTTTTCCAGATTATTAATGCCTTTTTCCCCTCAAATTTTAGAACATGGTCAGAAGAGGAATGGATGTAACATGATATCCTTGCAGTGCCCCAAATATACAAATTCTGCAAAGATTTGTTTTTTCCTTAAGTAATACAAAGATAATGGATGAATCAGCTTTGCTGGATCTGTTGGAGTGTCCTGTTTGCTTAGAACGCCTTGATGCTTCTGCAAAAGTCTTGCCTTGCCAACACACATTTTGTAAACGGTGTTTGCTGGGCATTGTGAGCTCTCGAAATGAGCTTCGATGTCCAGAGTGCAGGACTTTAGTGGACTGCGGTGTTGATGAACTGCCCAGTAATATTTTACTTGTTAGACTACTGGATGGTATCAAACAGAGGCCTCGAAAACCCAGTGCTGGCAGTGGGACTGCCAGCACAAATGCTCTAAGGGTCCCCATCAACACTGTAGCTAATTGTGGATCAAAGGACCTGCAGAGCTCTCAAGCTGGACAGCAGCAAAGGGTACAAGCACGGAGCCCTCCTGTAAGGGTAAGTACAATGTGGTGACAGTGTTTTCTTGCATTCCTCTCTTTTCCTTCATCATTTCCAAATGGGTGGTTGCGTATGCTTCAGGATAAGGGCAGCCAGCAGTTAATACACCAAAATAACCTAGTTTTGAGAATTGCTATAGATTTCAAGCAAAACACATCAGTGTTCCTATCAGTATTGGTTTACTGTTATGTAAGTACCAGTAATAATGTTTCCTTATTAAAACTCAATTTTTGAGGTAAGGAGAAGAAAAGCATCTCAGACCCTTGTCTGTCCTATTAAAAGACAGTCAAACAGAACATGATAACTTCTGTGGAAAGCATAAATAATTGTTAAGGGTAAACATCTTCTGAAGAACATTTGAAATTGTTCTTAGTTTGTCAGCTGCAGGATTAGAGATTTCATTTTGGCTCATGCACTTTCCTATTATCAGTAAATTTCTTTTGAGTTAGACATAAGAAATGTGAAACACAAGCAGGGAAGTTATATTGTTGAAGTTGATAAAGATTTTGCCATTGGCTTCTAAGTAGCTACATTTTTACTTCTTTTCCTTCAAAAAGACATTTTTGAGTTCTGGCAGTCTGATAAGCTATTTGCACTCTCATTCCTCACCCCTTCTTTAATTCGTTTTTCCTCAAGGTATTTTTTCTAAGGGATTTGTAAAATCCTATGTACCATGATGGGAAGACATTGCCTTCTTTCTATAATCCAGTTTCTTCCTAAAGGCTATGCAACTTGTGGACTCTGTCATACCTTATAATCAAGACTCAGTAGCCTCATTTATGGTTATTCATTGTTGAGTCTATGTCAGGAAATGCAATTTTATGAGATGACAGGCCTTGCTCTGTTTTATCTAGTGACAAAGCAGGACAGCTGCTCTGAAAGGTTTTGCTGCCCAGTGTGTGATGCATGCATATTCAGAGTTCCTGTGTTTGAAGTGGAGTTTTTGAATGGTTTGGGTGGTTTCCATCTTGTGGAGTTTGTGATTTTAATGAAATGTCTAGAGGAATTCCAAGGAGAGGGCTTGAATGTCTATTTGGCAGGAATTTTCTTTATTTTAAAGTGTAGCCTGAATTATTTAGTTTACTTACCCTGTGAAGGAAGCCTTACATTGATTTTCCTCAGTTGTACTTAGATGATTTGAATTTCTCTAAAAGATTTTAGATACACCTCCTAAGTTTGCATGAGGATTTAAAATATTTCTTTTTCCATTAGATGATATTGTTTTCTCTGCTTGCTAGACATCTCATTATGTTCCTTACTTTAAAATACAGAAATGACGATTATCAGCGCATTTCCGGTTAATGAGTTTTGGTCTGTAAATTTTAATTGGTGAGGAGAGAAGGTGATCTATGGGGTTTTTCTGTTGGTAGTTTGGTTTTGTGCTTTTGGGGTGGGTTTTTTTCCAGCAGGTAGAAACCCTAAAAAGTTCTGCAAAGAAGCATCAGCAGAATCAAAACCAGTCTGGTCTCCTCTAGAACTTTAAGGTGTTTATCATGATACCTTGCATTTGTAGAAATTCTTCAACTTCAAACAAAGCTGAATACCCATAGGATTTGTCTATATATTTTCAAGTCAACCTTTGTAAATAACTGTGTTTTCAGAGTCTGCTTCTCCTCTAAAAAGGCTTCCAGTTCAGCAGTGTATGTGAAGGACTGCACTTCAGAGTTTCTCAAATCCTTATTCGAAAAAATAACTTGAATATGGAATATTCTCTCTCTTTTCTTTAATGTTCTATAATATCCTGTTGTGCAACATTTGCATTTCCAGATGTTGCACAGAGTAGAAAGTGATAACATATGGAAGGTTGCTTCAGTTTATTAGTTATGCTGTACCATGTGTCATTAAAATTGTGACCATGTGCATTCCTTGTGTGATTAACTGATAATGTATATTAATTTTCAGTGTTTTACAGTAAATCTTATTGCATCTTTGTATTGGGGGTTTCACAGGCATTCTTGTGCCGCCTTTCCTTTGGGAGACAGGGAAGGATGATGATCTCATCTTTTGTCCACTTTGTCCAGAGCCTTTTTTACTAGGAAGGCAGTACTTTTGAAAACACAGACTTTGACGGCTAAGAGAAGGCGGAGATATGAACTACTTTTCCTTTTTCTGTGTGAAAAGTGTCTTTTAAAAAAAGGTTCAGTAAGCAAAATGCCAATTTAATGGACAGTGTTGAAGTGAATGCCCTTTTTGCTTTGCTAACTCTAACATGAAGATGGTTGCAAATACAGTTTCTCTCTGGGAATCGAAGAGGAAAATCTGTTTCTAGATGAGTGGCAGAGTCAGATTTCCTAAACTAATTTTGCTGAAGGGGAACTAGTAAATGAAAGTTGCTGTTATGTTAAATGAAGTGAACGTGGATGAAGGCTGTCAACTCATAAACATTCTGCTTATACCCTGAAGTTATACTAGGCTCATAAATGCCCTTTCAGAGAATGCCGTAATTTTCAGAAAAGGTTAATACAGCATGTACTGCAGCATGATTTCCTGAACTGTATCAATGACTGTGGAGTGACCAGCTCTGTTGCTGCACAGTATATTGCATTCTCTGTATGAACGTGGTGACACATGGCTATAAACAAACAAATGGTTCCTTGAGTCTTAAAACTAATGAAACTGGGTGGGTGGTGGGGACTATAGTACAAGTCTTGTGCCTTGTATCTCCCCCACTATAGTAACCCTGTTTGTTTCTGTAACCCTTGTAAGTTTTCACTGCTGTAACAACTGCAATTTCTCCCTGCGAATTCTTAACCTGTTTCAGTTCCCTGCTGTTTTGATATGTAAAGCCTTCTGTGTCTTGCCCTGGTATTGGCTGGACAAAGGCAGCATCCTGCTGTACCTGACTGGAAAGCTTGTGTGTGCTGACTGTCCAGCACTTCTGTTCTGAGCAGTCAACTTGCCTGGGAGAACAAATAAAATAGTTATGCTCAAACTGCAGCCTCCTTTTTGGCATGGATGCTAATTTAATGCTTTTCTCCTATTTTTTGACGTGAAAACCTTTAGCTAAGTTGACAGCTTGGAAGAGCTGTAAGAACCACAGCCTGCTGTCAAATCTGCTTGGGACTGGTCATAATGAGCAAGTTATTGAGCGCTGTTGAGGGACTGCATGATCACATGAGCCTTAGTTCCTTCAGAAGAGTATATGAAAATGTTAGGGTCCTTACTTTGAAGTTTATGCTCATGTTATTCATTTTGTCATTTTCACAAAGTATGTCAAACAAGAATTATCTTAAGTTCCTTATGGCAGTTTTACAAGGGTATGCTTAAATGTAGCTGTGTGTATAAGTTGCTAGATGTTGGAGAGCTGTTCTAGTTTCTTTACTAGATTTAAGATAATGCACGTTCAACTTTTCCCTTGAATTTGTATTTGCCTAAGATTTATGATTCTCCTTCTAGTTTGTTTATAGTCCAAATTTCTGAAGTTAGTACTGTCTTTTCAGCAGAACCTAGGGCAGAGTTTGTCTAGATAGTCTGAAATCTCATCACTTATTGAAATTGGAAATATTTTGTAATAAGGTTTTCAGCTGTTTTCTGGACCAAATGTAGGCAGGAAGAGCTAAGAGAAAGATTCAAATGATCTCTGCTAACAAAAGAAAAGCTTGAATAGCTCAAAAATTTGCCTTATCGAGAAATGTTACAGTGCAATGTAATTTCCTAAAGCTTTTTCCTTTTTTGATGCTTTTATTTGGGAAAGCCAGTCGAAACGTCTGGTGATACCACTTTTGATAAAGTCTTCTTGAAATGAGAGACTAAAGGAACACTACAAGCTATTAGAAAATGCTCATTTAGGTGTTAAAGGGGGCTAGAACCTCTAGCATCTGATCATCTGGGATCTCTGTGATAAATTCTTTTAAACTGAGGAGAAAAGAAAAACCCACAAACAGGAGGTTGTTCCCTGAGTTTCTCCTAATACTTAGCAGTGGTACAATGTCATGTAAACCCACACATCTATTTTCATGCTTGTGTACAGGAAAACAACAGTAAAATTTTTAATTCCTACCTCCATATGGCTGCTGCAGTGGTCATTTTTGATCCAGTAGGCCTGTCTGGGAACTGCTGAAGCAGTTTTAATGCCAGAAAGGAAAACAAATGGAGCCGGTTTTTCCTTCCCTGGCCATGATGTTTGACCTTGGCACACATCTTGGAGTAGTAGGGACAATGGGCCACCTTCTGGTCTGTGAGGACTTAGGCAGGTCTGGCTTCTTTGCTGGACTCACTGGATGATGCTAGCAATCAGTTTTCTTTTATCCTAACCACTCTGGAGAAGAGAGCTCAGGGTGGCAACCTGCATAGTTTGACTATTTTGCGGGTTGCAAAAAACTGATAGGAACCAAAACAACTGCTGTTATAGGTCTACTGAGACCTGGCAGAACTTGAATATCAAAGGAAACTTCTTAGACTAGGAAAAAACAATGAGACTGAAAATGTGTCTTCATAGATCAATAACTTTTTTAAGTAATTGTAAATAAATACAGGGATTGCCAAGCATAGCAGCAGGTGTAGATTGGAACAGCTGTTTAAATCATTTCTGATCAAGAGTTAGTGGAGTAAAACAGTATGAAGAAATATAATAGTAAATATCTGCTCATCAGGTACTCTTAGAGGAGGCTCCCATTGTCATAGTAGATCAGACTGTAAAGTATACCATTTTAAGTGAAAAAGTAGTTGCAGAAATATGCAAGGAATAATGGCTAATGCAGTTAGTTTCATGATTGTTATTTGCGATGGTGGACTGGAGAGTCATTACGTGATGATGCCTGATTTTGAGCTGACCTCAGCTAACCAAAGAGGTATTCCATACCATATGGCATCATGCTCAGCATGTAAAGCTGGGAGAAGAAGAAGGCAGTGGGGGAAGTTCCTAAGTAACATTTGAAAATCTGGAGATAGGCACCTATTCATATTCTGGAGTGACCATTAGAAAATAATTTGTTAGGTTTTTGTAAATCAAGTGTGCATGCTTTTGTTTCATCTCATTCTTGCTGAAATACCTGCTACTTTTATGTTTACAATTGCTTGTACAACCTAATTACTTCCGTGTAACACTGTTGTATCCTATGTTAAACAAGGAAAAATTTAATGGAGATTATAAATATAAAAGGAAAGTAGACTAACTCTCATGGTGTTAATGTTTCCTTTCAGAGATAAGTAATTAGGGAGAGAGGGAGGATAAGTAAAAGGAAGAATTGTCCTTGTATCCAAAGGCATTGGGCTAGGACTGAGAGCTTCCGGGCTCAGTTCCTGGCTTTGCCACAGACATCCTTTATGACCTTGCACAGAGTCACTCAAAGCTCTTTGTGCCTCTGTTTCCCATCTGCAGATATGACTGATAGTACTTTCTTTGTTTGGCTTACTATTTGAACTGTATACTCTCCAGGGCAGAGATTGACTTTTTTAATTTTGGATATATCTATAGGGCGTTTTACAATGGTTCCACAGTCTCAGCTGAGGTCAGTAGATCCTGCTGTTCACTCTAAATGGTTGACTTCCACATTACTGGAGAACTGTTTGTAATCCATTTCCTGTCCCAAAGATGGTGCAATGCGTAGTGTCACACTGTTAAAAGGATTTAATTTTGTTTGAGGGTGTTTGATAGGAAATCACATGAATACCTCAGTGTGAAAAAGCCAGACATTTAAAACATCTGTGAAAGCCACTATTACACTCTTCATCTAGGGAAATCTGCATCTGACTGGCACACTGGTGTGTAGGTTTGAGCATGTTTTGAAAAGAATAAGAAGAGGATCTCTAACGTGAATTGTGTTGCTAGTACAGAAATACTTATTTCCGTACTTTGAACCTGCCAACTAACATTAATCTGCTTGATAAAATAGCTGCCAAGCAGGTGCAGTCCCTTTATTTAGAAAACCATTTATTTAGGAAGCAATTAGGTTTTGAAGTAAACTGATTTATAAACTAAACAACAAGCCCATATTATTTAATTGTGATACTGAAATCCCTTTTAATTTTGTTTACAATACTCTGTGTGTGTGTGTGTGTGTGTGTATTAGTGGGATATACTGTTGTATACTTGCTTTGTGTTCAGGTGGAAGAGGAGGCTGTCTTTATTTCCCTTGATTTTCCAGCTTAATATTCCTCCATTTCCGTAGATTCATTTAAAACCACCTATGTGAAATAAAATGGTGTCTTTTTTCCTCCCCTTTAATGTGCCCCGTGAATTACAGGTTATTGCTCTACCCAAAAAGCTTTGATCATTCAGAAAATTTAAACTTCTGCATAAAAAGGAAGTCTCAAACACTTACTTTTAATGAGCTTGTGAAGGGGAGCAGGTTTTTTTAGAGAGAATACAAATCCTTGCAGTTCTTCTCTCATTACCACAGAAGTCGTATGGCAATAAAATTGCTTTGCATAGGTGATCCAGGGTCTGGTCAGAAAAGTCCCTCGGTAGTGCTGTGTTTCTGTAGGCACAGTGTCTGACTTTCTGCAACGGGTACCTCTTGTTCAGTGGTTTAATAGGCATCATGTATGATAGGAAGAGCTGAAGGGGCTGATTGGAGTGGGGTCAGCTAGAAATCCTTCATCTTCTCTCTCCTTTGCCTGAGTGAAATGGTTTTTACATGGTACTTCAGTGTTTAGTGCATACATAGAGACTGCAGAAAACAGAAAGCCTGCAACTGCAGCTGTGATAATAGAACTGGAAACTTGTTCTGTTCAGTTGTTTGTCTTTCTTTTGGTGAACTTCCCCTTGCAGTGCATTTGGCCTTCTCCTTATGATATGCTTAACACCTTTCTTAGTCTTTTCTTTGGCTCCATCATTGTCCTTTATTCAAACATTCTCCTGCCTCTGATCTTAGTGTACTACTTCCAAGAAAAAGAAAACATATATTTTTCTTCCCTCTTGTGTCCAATTTGTCCTCAACTGTGTCAAACATAAGGAACATAAAATAAACAATAAGGAAAAAAATTTTCTATTGAAATGTCTGGACTACAGACAATCTTGTGTTATTTATGACTAAAATCTGCCAAATGAATGAAGAACATAGAGTATCGGTTAATATTACTGTATTACTTAGCCTCCTGGGGTTTGAAACTTTCTTTTTTTCTTTCTTCTCCTTTAAATCAATGCCTATATGTGCATGCTGGTGTGGGCAAGATGTATTTCAGTAATTAAAGCTGAAATATCATCTGGTCAGCCCTGTTCATGCATACACCTCATTACTGCTTTCACAAAGGAAAAGCGTGCATCTGTTAAACCTCATTTCTTGTCAGATGCCTCTGTATTAGCAGACAGAAACTCATCTTGGAAAATCAGTAGTGAATTCTTGGGTCAGTTGAACTACATCAAATTCTTTGCTTTTCTTCTCATAACACCAAATCAGACTGTTTTTAGAGAACAGGGGTTTTTGGACTGAGAGTAGCTGCTTTAAGGTGAGCTGTATTAATTTTAGGAAACCAGTGACCCTGAGGTAGGAGAGTTGCACATCCAAGTGCTGTTTTCTGCACTTTTTATCTTTCTTGGGTGTAGGGGGAGATGGCAGAACTGTCCTCTAACTATCAGACTAAATGGTGGGGCTCACCCTAGTTAGAGCCTTGCTGCACAGACCATGTCTGAATAACTGCTTTTACTTATTCCTTTCCCATGGGTATTGCTGGGGCTGCCATGCAGTTTGGGTACAAAACCCCTAGCTGGTCAGCACAGAGGCAATTGGTTAAGTCTGTTTTGTCATCTGCATTCTCCAAAACATCAAGCAATCATTGAGACTCAGAAAGATGCTCTGGAGGTAAGGACAGTCACTCCAAAGAGAGAAACTGAGTCCAGTATTCTGAATTCTTTTGAAATGTCATGCTTATATGCATGTCTTTAAAATTACATTCAGTGTTTCCTGAAAACCTACAGTTTTGGATTCTCCAGTTGTAGGGAAAGTAAAACGCAGAAGTCAATGTTTCATTTACAGACACTGCTGCCAAAACGTCTCAGAATATGAGCCTGCTGGGTACATGAAAGTCAACTGTGGTGCATATGAGCAATCCACCATGGAAATCATTTATGCCTGTACCCTTAAAAGCTTTGAACTGTGACACTTATTTTACACTTGTGGCTCCCAAGCATGTGATTTATTGTCTAAAGTTAAGTTTTTGTAGCATAACAGTATAAACACTTCAGAATTTTCAGTAATTTCTTGTCTGGGTCTTTGTTCCTATCTTATTTGGCTCTTGATTAATCCTCCCCTCCCACCCCCTGAGTATAAGCACTTAAATTCTCAAGTATTAAAAAATTCAAACCTGTAGGAATGTGTCTGATCTACAGTCAAGGGTAAGATTTTCTTGTGTGCTGCCTCTCTCACACAGTAATTGTTGCTGATATGCTTGGACTTTCACATCTGATTTTTTTAATATGGTGTAACTTTCTGTTTCCTTTTTGGTTTCTTTAATTGAACTAAAAGCTCTGGCCTGGTGTTCTTTCTATCTTCCTTGTTTTTCAGAGTGAAATATAGATGGTTGGGTTTTATTTTCTGTAAATGTGCAAAGTATAATTTTATAGTTTCTAGCTGGGAAGTATGCTATTAATCATAAATCCATTTTGATGAAAGGTAAGCATTTCAGTGTTGCTTAAATATTAATACAGATATCGTTCTCTTCCTCTCCGAAGTGGAGGACTGATGCTGAAGCTGCACATACGATAAGCCTGGCATCAGGAGTGTGTCCTGTTGGGCTTCATAACACCTGAAGCACTCCTCAGTCTTTAGTGTTCCTTTATTAATAAAGCTGATTTTATTTCATGGCAGAAAGATGAGGTAACTCTGCTCTTCTGTTTTTTATAAAGGAAGGATGTGCATATTACCTGTCTTGACTTCCTCTTCTCAGCACCTAAGTTTTCAAAATATACATGTGCATTGAAAGCTTTTTAAAGAACTGAACCACTGTTATGTTGTGTGAACCACAATTCTACAAGACAAGCCTTTGAAAAGCTCTGGTTAAAGACAGAAATACTTGTTTCTACCAGAATTTCACGCTGCTGAACTCAAGAAAAGAAGTGTAGTCTTGCAGAGGCGGTAGAAGATCAATACTGAATAATTTGAAACAGTCTCTTCAGTTGTTCTTTATTAATATATCTATTAGGTTATAGTCTGCATTTTATTTATATAAAAAGAATTGGGGAAGAATGAAGCACTTCTGACATTAAAAAGTGTTAAGATGAAAAACAGTCAAAGATAATCAGATGACGATCTGAGTTGGCATATATAGGGCATAGCTGTTCTAGAAGCTTATTTTAAATAAATCCAGTAAAGGCGAATTCGCTGTACTGTGGTAATGTGCCCCTGAGTAGCAATGAAGCTTTTATTCTGAAGCTTAGAGCTTGCTAAAAGAAAGTCAATGTCTCGTGGACCTTCACTTGTTCATGTGTGCCAGTGCCCTACTGTCTGACATGGTCTTTTTCATGCGCTAGATGAAGATCTGAGAGGAGATTCTTAAATCTTATCCACACTAGCAGACTTAAGCCATTTTCAAAACCTGTTTAATTTAACACAGTTTTAAATCCACAGCCTTATTAAGTTAACAAGGCTTCAGCCTTGCCACCAGGTTCTGTAATCCTCTTAGGTCTTGGGTCTAAGCAGGGCAGGGATAGTCAATAAGCAGATGAATAGATAATCTTTCAGAAAACAGATCTTAAAGTTGAGAAATACTGATCTGAATTTTCATTGAGTTTAAGATACATTATCCCAGTACTTACAACGTGGGGGGGAAAGTTGCAATGACTATTACTTTGTTTCAGGGGAAGAAGAGTGAATAAAGGATTTTATAAAAAATGCATTAATTCCTGGTTTGCAGCCCGATAAAATTAGGTTAAATTTTAAATATAGAATGAGGTAGATAAAAATAGCAGTTTGTTTCCTTGCCATTATGCATATGTAGATAAAAATCTTCTTGTGGTGTTTCACAAGCTATTTTTTAAAATCTTTGAGGCAGTCAGTAGTCTGTGGACCAGAACTTAAAGAACGTTAATGCAGATAATGTGGCACTGACCACCACTGCAGTCTGCATTTGCTTCTGATCAGTTTGGCTCTTCTAATACTATTGAACTTAAGTTGTGTCTGTCTCCCGAGCAGAGCTCCTGAGGTAGTGGAGCTGCAGGAAGGAAAAAAAACCCAGTTCGTAGTGGAAAAATTCAGCCTAACATGAGGATTCCTGCCATGCATGCTCCAGAGTAGGAGCAGAGGAATTGGATCATAGAATCACTAATGTTGGAAAAGACCTCCAAGATCAGCTCCAACCTTTGACCAAATACCACCATGTCCACTAACCCATATCACGAGTGCCACATGCACTCGTGTTTTGGACACTGCTAGGAATGGTGATTACACCACTTCCCTGGGAAGCTTGTTCTGCTGTAGGGTGCAAACGAGGTCCAGGAGATGGTGAGGGTGTCTTTGTTTGGAGAGGGTCGCAGAAGAGCTGAGCACACTGCTAGTTTGAGGCGTGAAGGCAATCACTTATCTCTTTGGAAGGGTGGGAGAAGGCCTCTGGGAGGACGTGACTGAAAAACAAAGAAATTTCAGTTCTGATGAGTGATAAAGAACCAAAATGTCAAATTAATAAGGGAGAAAGAGGAATAGTGGTGTTGAAAGAAAGGAAACTATGGCAATGGATTCGGAACAGCAATAGACCGGTCAGATAAAATATTATAGAGGGAACGGGATCAAGCAAATGACCTGGAACTGAATTAGAGACTTGGTGAGGAAGAAGTGCTGCAGGAACCAGTGGAAGAGCTTGATGTTTGGAGAGCACTAAAATAGAAAAGTTGATATGAAGGAGTTGACTAGACGAGCTGAGACTAAAATTTGTGTGTTCACTCATGTGCCATCTACTTTCCTTCAGTATGTGTGTATTTGAATTTTAAAATACTGTTTATTTTATTTTTCGTTGCTTATTTTGCTATACTGTGTCATGTATTATATGGCATTTAGAATAGTTCAGTTCCAAAATGGTTGAAGAACTTCCATTCAGGGCTGTGAGTATTATTTCTGGCATATCTCCCAATCACTTTGAGATTCTTCACAGAATTCTAGAGATGTCAATTTTGTTACTAATAATGGATTCTTGTTATTCTTATAGAACCAATAGAGCTACAAATTTTAATCTTTCATTCAATGAACTTAAAAAGAATATGGGAAAAGGTGGGCTAGTATCCTAGGAATTGTTTGGAAATCGAACAAGATTCTCGAAGAAAGAAAAAATAAACAGTCTGTGACTATTCTAATTTGATGGCGTTTTCTTTCTTCTTGCTTCCATGTTTCCTCAGTCTTTTGTGTATTTCTTCAGTTAGTAACAGCTGGAAATAAGGATTTAAACATCTTTCAGCATTACAGGGCATGGTTGCAATCTATTCTTTTGAATTCAGTCATGACAGACAAGAGGAATTAATTTCATAGTATGTGTTCTCCAAGCAAAATAACAGAATATTTTCAGTATTTCAGTCCCTTGGAGCAGCTCACCTTTCTGTAAAACCTTTAAAAGGAGAACTGTCTTTCCAGAACTATGTTTTCAAAATACATTATTGTTGTTCACTAAGGAGGATTTGTGTTTATTTTTATTTTCAGTAATAAGTGAATTGGTTTTTTAGTTGAGAAATAGAATAGCTACTGGGATGTTTCTGGAAACAGGTATCCAAAGTAGTTTGCAATTTCAGTAAATGTTTATCTTCTTGTACTGAAGCCTCTGAATACAGAAAGTAACATAAAGATCGACGAAAGCTTATTTGTGACTTCAGCTCCTTTTGGGGGTTTATGCTCTTCACTCAGGAAATCATATTTTTTTCAAATATTCAGTTCAGAATTTTGTTGCTTTCAAGAGGGAACTGATGTCATTTATGCTTCCCTGTTTGTTTTTTTATTATCATTAAACAACAACACAAAAGAGGTCAAAATTTATTTTAAATGGCATAGAAGAGAAACTGGTTATTCTATGCACCCTGTACAAGGGTTGTGTGGTTTTATGTACTGAAATATAATAAAATATCAAATACCATGTCTTTTACAATTAAATAGGGAATATTCATAATTGCATACATACTGATTGATAGGGAGACTTTATTTTTTTTAGTGTAATACTCTTCTTTACAGTTTTCTGAGTTTGCACTAAAGGAATCCAAGGAAAAGAGGGATAGGAGTTAAACCAGTGTAACTGTCAGGAAGTGTTTGTGCCTTTTTTTTTTCTGCAGCAGTCACAGAATTTTAAATAAAAACTCAAGTGCCACTTTAAAAATATTCTCTGAGTAAAATTTTATGTAACATGGCATCCTTATTCCTTTTAGAGCTTTTGAAATGTCTGCAGTTAGGCTCTTCCACACAATTCCTTATTTTCTCATGTTGACAGGAGTTACGTGAGTTAATGAGACAGATTGGTTGGTGAAGTTTGTGCCAGTATTTCTCGGGTCTTGTAGGCTGTGGTTGTCTAGGTGGTTGTATATTTTTGTCTGGAGTGTACTGCTAAGTTCTCAAGTAAAGAGTTTATATTAGAAATGGTTAAAATAAAAGTATTTTAGAGCGAATTTTGTACTTGCAGTCATGGAAGAATATGGATTTACAATATTCAGAGATACAGTCCTCAGAAGAAATCTGTGTGTGTGAAATTTTTCATCGTATTACAGGGGAATTTCAGTGCTTCTTCACTTATGTAGTCAGATTAAAGGCCACTTGCACATAGCCAGGTTGAAGTTCAAGGTTATTTATCTGAATCAAACAGAAATACTGACTTGGTTGTTGAATTAGATGTGTCTTATAGCTTGAAAAATCTTTTAGCCCAGTATGCAGTAACCACAGTGTAGTCTCACTGATAATAAATTGCAAATTATGTGTTCCAAGAAACCTTAAAAATAGCTGCTTTCAGGAATTAGTAATTTTTGTTTGCATAAGATACCTTGTAATACTGAAGAAATCCTTTTTGTGCTTAAACAGATAACTTCACCCTCAGATCTGGATATTGGCTGCAATCTTGTTTAGGAAATCATGGTGCTCTTTCTTCTAACTTTTATTGGCAATGTATGATTAAGACCTCACATCTTCCTAGAAACAGCATCTAATTCTCAGAAAGTCAAATACATCTGGTTCCCAAAGCTATAGCATTAGTAAGAATTTGTAAGATTTCATGTAAACAAAGATCAAGTTATGCACTAATTTTCTAGGTTTGAGTGCATGAGTATAGTTAAAAACTGAGATTTGTATTCTTTCCTTGTATTTTCTTTTTGGAAAAGAGATAGAGCCAATGAAACTTGGAAGAGTGTGGCTTTTTTACTTAGGAAAACCCCATTGCTTCTACAAAGGAAGACCAAACTTGGCACCAACCAGGATTCAAATCTTGGGGCTTTGTCAGCACCACAGAACTCTGGTTTTGGGTGTGGATTCCAATTACTGAAGTTTAGGCTGAACATATTGTTAGATGCCAAACTGTGCTTTGTTTTTGAAGAAGGTAGTTGATTTTTATTGGAATAAATGAATTTGAATGTCTTAGTAGTGGTACTCAGTGGATCAAATAGCATTTGGTTTGTGCAATGTTTTGAAACAAGAATACTTTTTGCAGATTTCTTTCTTCTATTCAGCATATTAAATTTAATGGAAGAAATCTGTCCAAAGTGGTCTTACATAAACACTCACTGTGTTTATATTTTTCAGGGTCTTGTAACTATAGAAATAAAACTGCAGTTTTGAACTTTGCTATTAAAATATACATTGGAAAATATTCTGTTGGAATACAGAGGAGTGTTAATGACTTCCATGAAAACAGATCTAGTAAAAATCTGTAAATGCCGTAGATACCCTTCATTAGAGGGGCACTGGTCTTAGTGTTCCTTTGGTAGCTGAAGCAATAAAGCTGCTGCTAAAGGCACTGATCAGCAGAATAAGTCTGGACCAGGGGAGACTACCCTATGAAGACTGATAAAACTGACCATAAATACCAGAGCTGGGTCATTGGTTAGTGACTGAAGAAAAATATAATTTCTGAGACGGGGTTAACGAGAAGGAAGAAAAGCATCAGAGATTTGTGTGAAGTATCAAGACATCAGATAACACTAGATAGCTGATAACACTAAGCATTGAAAAATATGTGAGTGCTTTTCTTGGTCATGTTGGTTTTGGGAAATCCTGATTTTTTGAATATTCCTGGTAAATACTATTTTGATTTTCGTTTTGTCTTTCTAATGAAGGTGTAAATACTATTTTGATTTTCGTTTTGTCTTTCTAATGAAGGTGAGCCAGCAAGGATCTACGAATGTTAGCTAGCTGTTTAGATTGAGGGCTAAGAAATATTTTGTACTTTATGGTTTTTGTTTTTGCATGAAATGTTTTCAAAAGGCACTGGGAAAAGTAGCATTGAATACAGAAGTCCCATGTATTTTTCTGTTTTGTCATTTTTGTCAGCATGCATTATATCTGCCTTAAGTGAATCACCTTAATTAAGGTAAGTTAGCCTTTGGTTCCGTATTTAATGTACTGTGAAGATTGGTACCGATGATTGTAGTGGTTTAGTTGTGTCGACTTTAGGCCTCCTTTCTAAAACTGAAGTTGTTCCACTCTGTGAAAATAAAATATTCACTGGAAAAAGGATTAAAACCCAACTGCTCACATCCCAGGCGAGTGCTTGGGTCATTGAGCCAGGGGATTGTTTTGCCATCCATTTCAGTGCTGTAAGAGCAGTTGGGGGAATCCATGCTGAGACATCTGTGGTTTGGTGGTTAGATCTCGTGCCATGCTGGATCACATATTGCAGGTATGAATGGCACTTTTTATGGAAATAGCACTTTTTTTTTTTTTTTTCTTTTTTTTTTCCCCCTAAATCTCCTTGTTTGTATCCCCAGTGAGTAATTTGATGACATAAAGTAATTCTGATTGCATATTTTGTCTAGAAAATACATAATTAAGCATGCCTTGAAGTGTAGTTTTCCTCTGCTTTTTGACTATCAGATGGGGAACATAACATTTGTTGTTTGTGTTGGCTTAGCTGTGATATTTCTCTTCTCATTATCCTCATGCAAAGATGAGATTAGTTTAGGAGAAAGTTGTTTGTTTCTGACTTCTGTTTTTAATGAGAAAATAGCATCTCTTGGGATAAGCTTTCAGATGTTGGAGCATTATTGTTGTGAAAGAAACTAATATTTGTCAAATCATAATTTTTTTTTTCACAAGTTAAATTGCTTTTAAAATGACACCTTTAGAAGCATATATAACTTTGAATATTACATCTCAGGTATGCTGTATCTCTATGATCTTGTAGGGATTATATCTCTGCTATTGAATTTGAAGGAAAAAATAGCAAAAACATAATTTCATTGTACTGTTAATCCTTTAAAAATATTAATAACAAAGTGCATTGAGATGTACGTGGACTTCAGTTTTTCATATGAGCTTGCACATTGTATCTAGCCTTTCACCTTTTCTGATTCAGGTGTGTTCTTTCTAAGTGGTAGGAGAAAAAAAGATTAAATTTTGTGTGCTTTGTGTTGCAGTACAGAGTGTTTGAAAGCTTAAGTAGTAAATCTATATTTAACAAGAATCAGTGAGCTGTGTAGTATTACTTTGTTTCTTTTTCTGAAAAAGTAGACTAGAACCTCAGTCTTCTACCTCCAAGGAGAGAGAACACCTGAGGCTCTACAAATGTAGTATTATTGAGAAGTACAAGTACATACTCATTATGGCTCTAGATGAAGACTAACTGTTCTACTTGATGCATGCCGATGAGGCATAAAAGTGACTGTAATGGACTACATAAAATGTTGGCGCTAGAAAGCTGAACTGCTGGTGTGTAGAAATCATCCCTTTGTTCTCTTTCCATGTTCTTTATTTACTCTGTCCAGTATTTCAAATGCAAAACTGGGATTTTCATAGGTGTATTTTACTGTTTGCCTTTCTAAAAATAAAACTACTTTTTAATGTATTGCTTGATTATTTTTTATTAATGTGAATTACTTCTATGTATTGCTTGAGTTTATATTTTTTTAATCTCTTGTATTCAAGTTGCATCAGTGATGATTGTCCTATTGTAGCTATAACGATTTTTAAACTCATAGCTTTGTTGCAATTTCTGTTAGTGTCAATCTTTTAATATCATTTTGAGTTTGGAAATACAGTCACCCAGCAGAGTGTGCACAGAAAGGACTGCTGGGCTTGGCAGTCTCTGGTCTAATCTACTCGGGGATAATTAGTACAAGCATTACAGATAGTTCCAGGCAGGCAGCATTAACACCAAGTTTCTAAGAAACCTCTTGTGTCTAGTTTTGTTTCATTAGTATTGGCAGTGATGGAAGCATAGGAGAGTGCTGCCAAGGTTATTACCAGTGTATGACACAGGCTGTTCTTGGCTGGAGGTGGAACCCAGAACACTGGAGTCTAGCTTACATCACTACTCTGCTTTAGATGTTCCTTAGTCCAAGATTGGCAAAATTAGGAGAAATTGTTACTGTAAGTGATGCTGTGCTGGAAGCTTCTCTGAACTGCATCATCCCTGAATAGACAAGACTGTTAAATGCTAAACATATCCACTGGCATTTTCCTGAGCATGCTTTTAGTGTTTGGATTTTTCAGTTTATAAGGATAACACTGCAATGAAATGTGCCACCAAGGGTCATCAGAACTGCTGTGACTGTCAAAAACTAAATGTAGCCTCCAGCACTTTAACAGTAAAAGTAAGCTGTTCATCTGTCTGTTAAGCCAATATGTTGCTGAGATGAGAAAGAACTGTTAATAAGCAGTAGTCTTTGTGAGTGTAGACATAATAGTAGTAGATTTAATGATAAGGTTTATTAATGAAAGCCTTGCCCCAAGCTTTCTTTTGTTGAAATTCAGTGTACTTTCCATGACAATTATTGGTGAGAGATCTTAATTTAAATTCTGTTTTCCAAAACTAATTTTAGGCATGTTTATCTCATAGTTGGATGGATGACATTAAATTTGTTTCTCTGACCCAATTGTGTTTATATTCTTACAGCCTTCTGCTAGACTGGCAAAAACTTTGTTAGTTAAGGTGCTAGAAACTGCCGCTTTGATCACATAGGTGAGTTTTGATTTAGGTTTCTCAGTGAGTGGTATTCCAAAGGTCCCACTGCAGGTAACCCACAGGTACCTCTGAAAAACAGCATGTATCTGAAATCCTGCCTCTCCACAGCTGAGGGAGTGAACTCTCAATTGCAAAAGACTATTTCACTGGTATTCACATTATGAAATCCTTTCCTGGAGTTAAATGTTTATGTTGAGGATTCCTTCAAAAGACTCCCCCAAAATAGGGCATTCACCTAAAACAACAGCAAAAAACCCCTACCCAGTATTTGAGTGTTTTGAGTACTTCCCAAAAAACATAGGTCTTTTATTCTCAGTTTGTGGGGCTGTAGACTCTTCTGCTCTTGTTTGTGGAGAGTGAGCAGTACCCACCCAGCTAAGGCTGAAGAGCTGTAAGTCATCTCCACCTCTTGTGCAGGTCATGCCAGAAAAAAAATAATTATTTAAGTCAACTGCAAAAGGTCAGTAGAAAATGAACAGGGAGTAAGACAACTACCAGTGCTAATATGCATCTCTGATTCAAGAAGATTTTGATAACAGATGCCTCCAAAACTGCACGAGGGATGATTTTCCCTCCTTAATTTCTCAAATGTGAAATTGCTTTAAATGCTTAATGTGGTGAGCATAGTAAGTGCTACTGGGGACAATATGCTAAAATTCTGATATAATATAGTTGAAATAGATATAAGTAAAAAGTGAAATTTTCCATCAGGCACAAAAGCCTTTAGCCATACACGTTGTAAGGTTAAATGATACCAAAATTCCTTGTATGTTAAGCAGGCTTTGACTCACAGTAAGAAAATAATTTTCATTGAGGTTTTAAAGTTTTGTGCTTTTTACCTTTCTTGCTTCTTAGAAAGCATCTCACTGACTTTAGAGGGCACACTTCTAAGAAAATAAATTTTCAGTGAATGACTGTCAGTACTTAGATTAACCTGGATTTCCCAAATGAAGATCAGTCTATTTCACAGAATCGCAGAATATTCTGAGTTGAAGGGCACCCACAAGAATCACTGAAGTCCAGCTGTTAGCCCTGTACAGAACCATCCCCAAGAGTCACACCATGTGCCTGAGGGTATCATCCAAACACTTCTTGAACTCTCTTAGGCTTGGTAGTGTGACCACTTCCCTGAGGAGCCTCTTCCAGTGCCCAACCACCCTCTGGGGGAAGAACCTTTTCTAATATCCAACCTAAACTTCCCCTGACACAACTTCACGTCATTCCCTCGGGTCCTGTCACTGGTCACCACAGAGAAGAGATCAGTGCCTGCCCCTCCTCTTCCCCTCACAAGGAAG
>JAWWEW010000131.1:34907526-35042657 GCA_035583185.1 Anabacerthia variegaticeps | reverse complement strand
AAGAAATCCCTTACTTTTACAGCTCTAAAAATCCATAAAATACACATCAAAAATACATAAAATCCTTAGGCATCACCCAGATCCTTTTCCACGGCACTGCTTTCCAACACCTCATTCCCCAGTCCATACGTACATCCAGGGTTGCCCCATTCCAGGTGCAGAATCCAGCACTTTCCCTTGTTGAACTTCATATGGTTGGTGATTGCCCAGCCCTCTAATTTGTCAAGGTCTCTCTGCAAGGCTTCTCTGCCTTCGAGGGAGTCAACAGCTCCTCCCAGTTTTGTGTTGTCTGCACTCAGAGAGAAGGTGGAAGGGAAAGACATGTCAGCTGTTCATGCTGAGTGGGTGAACAAGTCAGTGCCATATGATGTTTTGAGTCCCCTTATCATCTTATTTTTTTTTTAAGATAACATATATTGACTTTTAAATATTGTGTTTGAATTCAACAGTAAATGTTTCAATACTCAAAATTGACTTAAAGCCTATTTTACTATAAACCTCTTAAAAATCAATACTGGATAATAGAAAATAACATGAGGTTAAATATTCATTGAACAAATGTGGGGGAGAGATTTTTCTTTTATGAAAACTGATGCGTCAGACAGAGAGTTTAGGATTCCAAACTCTAGTAGAAATTGCTTCATTTAACAATATTTCCGACTCACAAATTATTTTGGAAATTACTGGGAGAGGAGCAATGAGCTGTTCTGTAGTTCCTGTTCCTAAATTATGCTGGGGTGTGGCAGTGATTGACTCTACAAATCGGTGCATTCATCTTGAACGGACTGCTCTTATTTATAAATTGATATGTAGATGAAGGAGGCTGGAAGATAGGTTAAATTTTAGTCTGAAGTGTACAAATAAGGAAAGAGACACTGAATCCATCAAGATTTCAGGTCATTGTTATATCTTAATACATAACCTAAACCTGGCTCTCAAAAATGTAGTAGTGGGAAGGTATTAATTTCTGTAGTGGCAAAATTAATATTTCTTGTTTTCTGTAAGTGTATAAGTAAGGTGAAGGTACTGAAAATTAGTTTCAGTGTACACATTCTGTAACCGTGGAAAAGGCAAATAAGTTATTGTCAAATAAGAATTTTTTGTTTTATTAACAGTTGTTCACCTCGTAATAAACTTATGGCAAATTACATTTTTATATAAGATATTTGATGAAAGTATTTGTAAGTTCTTGTGGAGAAGACTAACAACAAATTTATTAGTTCCACCATTTTTTTCTTGGTGTTTTCTTTTTCTTGCCATTGGAATCTGAGCCCTTAGTGCAAAGGTTATATTATGATAAAGAATTACTTTCTAAAATATATTCAGTGAATTGGATTACCATTTAGATCCTGTTTCCAGCAGGTGGGGAGATTAGGGCTGTAATTCTCAACAAGTACATCTGAGTGAAACAAAGAGAGCTAGATGGAATCTGGTTCACAAGACCGTCTCCAATAGTCAAGATGCATTTTACATACCACTCATTTGGGTTTTCCTTCTCTGCTAAGCTTTCCTACCAGAGTAGCCTTTGCAATAAGTTTAGCAAGCTGTGAAAATAACATGGGATGAAGCCCATTATTTCCTTTCAAACAAATAATAGGTTGTACTAGGAAGTTGTTTCCACTTCAGTGTGTATGTGAAGGTGGAGGCACAGCAACACTATCAGTACACTCCTATATTTAGTGGTCATTGTATTCATGCATTCATAAATACACGTATATTATGTGTTCAGCTAATGTTACATATACAAGGTACCTCTTAATATGTTATCTGTCCTATACTCTTTTGTTTCCTACCATATTGGCAGTTTTCTCCCATGCTTTGGTTTTGTGTGAGTGCAGGGATCTTTCTAGCATTACATGTGGTGTTTGGGGTCTTTACATGTTGCTATTTTCTTGTGTTCTGCTGCTTGAGAAACTTATAGAGATGGATAATCATCTCCAGTATCCTTTTGCAGTGATGAGATCAAGTACATGTATTGAAAATTGTGCACTTGCAAATCATGAAATATTACGTCATTCAATTAGATATTTCTTTACTGACTCCCCCCCTTTTTTTATTTGTTTTGTTTCATGAGCAGATGAAAGAGAAAGATGAAAGAGAAATAATGAGGAAAGTTAATCTTTGTCCAATGCTATATCCAGCAAACTCTTTCATGGTGGTTGTATAATTTAGTTCTGTTTATCACAGCTAAGGCCCTTTTTTTTAGTTTCATTTATCAGGTTGGGGTTTTTTCTTTGCTGATGGACCCATACTTTTTAAAAGAAAGGCGAAATAAGCATACTACTCTGGGTAAAAATAATCAATTCAGACTGAATTTGCTGAAAGACGTGATCTTGTATCAGTGCTCTAGACCAAAACTAGCAGTATTTTTTTCAATTCAGGTTCCTGTGGTCAGGGTTGCTCCCCAACCCAGACTTCTGAGTATATGACAGTACATTAATTTGAAAAATCTGTATCTTGCAAAAGAGAAGATATTCTAGGTAAGCTGTGGAGTTTTTGTAACTCTTTGTAGTCTTGGGTGGAATTCATTGGGGGACATTATGAAAAAGAAGGAAGGACTGGAAGCACTCAGAAAAATCTGAAAATTACAGGATGAATTCTGAAACTTCATTTTTTGCCCTCAATAATAAATTGCCTTAACGAAAGCTGTCTTGTAATTGAGGCTCTGAGATACTGATAAGTTACAGCTCTGAAGTTGAATATATGACATTAGGCAAATCACTTAGTCTCTCTGTGAGCTGAATCATGATCTTTGACAGGTTTATTGGTAGCAATTTAAGCTGTTATCACTCCTGTCTTCTGCTGAAGGTTACTGACAAAGTCAGTTTCAGCTAATCGGCGGGTTATGAACTGTGCCTGCTGATGAGCTAGCACATGGGGTTTTTTCCTATTGTCCTTGCCAAGCGGACTATAATCTTCAATCAGGAAAGTGGAGTAGAAAATAAAAGCAGTAGTATTTTGGATGCTGTAGTAATGTCTTCCAGAGAGGATGAATTAGTCTTTAGTTCTTGATCTGCAAAATTAATACAATAATTCTTTTTTTCCTTTTTTAAAAAACTTTCTCCACAGCTTATTTACTTTGTACCTAAGACTAAGCAGAGTCAGAAATCATCTTGTGCTGCCTTTAGATATTGGAATGAGGAAACATCCAACTACCCTAAAAGAGAAATAATGCATTTGTCTAGCTTATGCATTTAAATATCTCAGTTGTTGTAATTTAAAGAAAGCTTGCCAAAGTAAATTACTTTTCATATATTAAATACATTAAATGTGCTTTCTTTTATGTTAAATTTTTAACCAAAAATTGCTACACCTGAACTAAGTCTTAAAAGTAGTACTGTTTTACACAAGCAGGCATTTATTATTTTATGACCAAGAGGGCTGGAACACCTCTTCTATGAAAACAGGCTGAAAGAGTTGGGTTTGTTCAGTGTGAGGAGGAGAAGGGTCCAGGGAGACCTTAAAGTCGCCTTCCAGTACCTGAAGAGAGCCTAGAAGAAAGCTGGAGAGGGACTTTTTACAGGGGCATGGAGTGATAGGACAATGAGGAACAGCTTCAAAGTGAGAATCAGTTAAAATTAGATATTAGGAATAAATTATTTACTGTGAGGGTGGTGAGACACTGGAATAGGTTTCCCAGAAAAATTGTAGATGCCCCTGGAAGTGTTTGGGGTCAGGCTGGTTGGGGCTTTAAGCAATCTGGTCTAGGGAAAGGTGTCCCTGCCCATGGCAGGGGGTTATAGCTAAATGATCTTTAATGTCCCTTCCAACCCAAACCATTCTGTAATTCTATGATTTCTTTCTGAAATTATAGATTACTGATTTCAGTAGTGGACTTGCATTGCTATGAGTTAACTGGTAGAGGCAAACAGAGCTGTTTTTGGGACATGATTTCTAATTGCATTTTGAGGCCTCATTTGGTTTAAGAAAAATAATCTTTTCAGGTAGTGAGTGGAGTAGATCTGTTTTCTATTGGATTTCTGTCATTCAAAAAACTCTGCATATCTCCCTTTTAATTAACATATATTTATTGAAGAATATTTGCACATGTAACTTGTACACTTACCAAATATTTAGTTTCTTACTCATTTTGATCTTCTTTGTGGGTGTGATAAGAGATCTCAAACATGGAAGTACTGCATAGTGATGGTGTATATGGTGTGGTAATTTTTAAATTATATATGTTGCTCTTGAACTCTGTAATACAAGAAATTAAGGTTGCTTACTCATAAATGAGTTCTTAAAGATTGTATCTACACACTTGTTGAAATGGAAATCACTCTACTGATGCAATGGAGTGAAAAGAAATTTCCCAATGGCAAACAAAATATTAAAAGAACATAGGCAAGTCTTGGCAAAATTGGTTACAAAACCCTTGTAGATTATAGCAATATAAATCAGATTTTTTTTTAGCATAAATTAGATTATCTGTATAGGGTGTGGATTTGTGATTTTTTAAAAATTCATGTTTTAAGTATTTCTATTACACATCCAGTAAACAGAAATTTATTTTTTTTCTTATTCTAGTTGTATGTGTACAGCTTTAGTAATATATGGTTGAGTATTCACTTCAGAAAGTTGTAATTAAACTAGCGTAGAGTCTTGTCTTTAGCCTTTTTCTTGTGCAGTCCTTAATTACGTGCATTGTGTGACCTTATAATGCAGTTTTTAAAACCTTGGATACAGGTGTGGTTTTGTTTACTCTGCTGAGATCGATAAAAGCTTAGAGGAGTACATAGTAAATCACTGCAGCGCCTGCCGTGAGTTTAGTACCTACAGTAGTAGTAAAACATTGAAAACAGACATGACCCAGGTTTAAACATTGAGTTCGAGTTAATTTGTTCATATTTTTTAAAATTTAGTTGTATGAATTTAACTTTGTAATGAGTGCTTCCTAAGATAAATGGTAGGTACACAGGTTTCTTCTAACTGGTTTGCTACCATGTAGACAACATTTTTGCTCCTTAGCAAGGAGCATTGGAATTATTCTTGAATTAGTTGTTAACAAGCATGCTACCCCCACAGAAGTATGGTTTACTTTGGGCTAATTAATGCAGTCTGCAGGTTAAGTGTTGAATCCTGTGGAACAGAGAGAGCTGAATTAACCAATTGTGTACATTACCACATTAGTTGTAGAATTCTATGGTATAATGTTTCCTGAAATTCAGTGTCTATGCATCATTGCAGAGCATGATGTTAAGCATCCTGTCAAATTTGTTCAAGTGGTTAGATAAAATACAAGTAGCATTGTGTTCTGGTGCTACTAATAATCACAACTGTTAAAATTCAGAGATTTTTCTTTCCTTATTTGAAGTCTAACTGTTGGCATCTCCTGCTATTATGAGTTACTACAGATATCTAAAATAGGAGCAGAGGCACATGTTTTGGGTTGCTCTACGCAAATTCTGATACAGAAAATGTAAACCATGAGCTGTGGCATCCGATATTTGATAATTTTTTTTTTTGTAAGTATCACTTTTAAATTAAGAAATTTAAAATTTAAGGGGGTTTTGCCTTTAAATTTATTCTTAATTCTGTTGAAACATGGGAAAAGTGTATAAGCTGTATGCATGGTGGTATCATCTTGCCCTTTAGAAGCAGCCTTGTTTTGGAAGTATTGGGGGCTTGTAGCAAGCAAGTCTAAAACAGGTTGACTTTTTTGATTATTTTTTCAAGTTTCAATTTGTTAATTTGTAAATATTCTGACACAATAAACTTAATTTTTACTTCTCTCCAGTGTTTCACATTTTAAAAGTACCTATTTTAGTAAAGGAGTAAAGCAAACAGAAATTGAGTTCCACCATTTTTCATTTCTTCTTAATTAGACATTCTTGTGGGTTTAGTTTATATTTGTCATCTGGTGTTAGCCAAAAGCCTTTCATTAAGGTAGTTAGAATAGTTGGGATACCTTAAGCAGAAAAGTATATTAATTGTCTATAGCTCTTGCAATCTAAAAATGGAGTGCAGTTGGAATTGCTGTTTGTCTGATAGATTGTGCATAAGTGACTTTACATGTGGAGTTGTGCAGAAGAGAATTAATAATAATTTTTTTAAAAGAGATAATTTTTGGTTGAAGGTGATCACAATGTGTAAGCCATGTCAACTTGTAAAAGCAGTGTTGTTTAAAAGGAATTTAGTCCTCACTTATGCTGAAAAAAACACTAAAACTTTGCTAGTTAGGCAGAGTTGTCTCTAGTTGCAGGAGTGGGTATAATCACCCTCTGAACCTTCCTCCTCCACATCCTTTACACTTTTCTTAGGCATTTAGGCCTGTGCATATCTAATCCAAAATGTTCACATATGACAATAAAATTTAAGACTGTAACTGTAAAATGTAAATTGTTTTTTTTTCCTATTAGTCTGAAATGAAACCATGCCCTCAAAGAGAGTGACTCACGTTAGTGTGTTAGAGCATTGAAATACCAAACACTTTTGCAGGAGGCAAACTCGTGGCAGAGCAGGTTTCTGTGCTGCCAGCAGCTGGGCTCTGGAGAAGTCACACACTGTTAGGCTGTTGACTGTTTCTCCTCTGAAGTGGCTGGAGTTTTTCATTGTTGCATCTAAAAGATTAAAGCTGGTCTTACGCTGAGTTTTGGGGAGTATGTAGGAGGCTATTTGAATTTTTTCCCTGAAGAGAGTAGTTCAAATACTCCTGCTGGAATGGGAATTGGTCCCCTTTTAACTCATGCTGTTATTTGCTGCCCTCTGATTGAAGTGTAAGACGGTAAATATTGCTCATCCCAGCAGGCAGCTGGAAGGCAGACAAGAAGAGCAGCTCTGCTAAACTGCCAAGGATTTCAGCCTGAGGAATGAGGAGCCAGATGGCAAAACTGTAAATGACTTGGGCTGATCTTTGCACCTATTTTTTTGCAGAAGTTGAGATGTTCAGAATTGAGGGATGGATTGCAGGAGGGCCCATTTTAAATCCTGATGTTAGCTTTGGTGGCAGGAACCAGCTAAGTGCTGTGTGAAACCCTCTCCCTGGTCACTGGTACGCTGACTGGCAGCTGGGTTATTAAGTGGGATTGAGAAGATCAGGAAAGAAAAGGATAAAGAATGAAATACCATGTGCAACGTATCAGCTACCCTTGTATGGGAGAGACCTCTGGTTTTCCACAGCAAGCGGTTTGACATGATATGGAAGTAACTTGTTGTGTGATTTGACATGATGTTGTAATATTTCCAGTTGCATGAGTCTGCAAGCTCTTGGAGGCACAGAACTTAAATAAAGGGGAAAGCAGAAACAAAGACTTCCTTTCTCTTGGTAGTGTGTGGCACAGACATGGGGAGAAATATCTGTGAACTAAAAGAAAAGGGGAAAAAATGTTTTTCCCTTCAGGGTTGCTCGTTCACAGTAGATAGTTGTAATCTTGAATCATTTTAGTGTCACCTCATCCACATCCTCTAGAAACCTTTTTTGGTTTTGGTGAGGGTTTAAATCATGCCTGTTTCATTGGGCTGACTAAATTGCCATTGTGTTAATAATGTTTTGTATCAGTTTTGTAACAGTTTTTTTAACTGTTTCCATACAACTTTTTTTAAGGATTATTCAGACCACTCATTTTAAGCTTTGTATTCCTGATCTATGTATTTCTGAGAATTAGGTTTGATTACCAAAGTATATTTTAATATGTAGGAGCTCTAGGGTGATTCAAAATTTTGCACTTTTCCAGCTTCCACTTTCCTGTAATATTTGGATTTTCTGTAATATTTGGATTTTTCATCTTTACTACTCTTAGGCAGGGAACTGTGGTCAAGGAAAATGTTGTTTGTGTGTATTGCTGGCTGTGAAAATGCCATTCTTATATAGTAGTTGAGGAAATTGAAGGTGATTTGTGTTTTAAACTCTTAAGTTGAAATTATCCTTTTCAGATACTTTTTCAAAGAAATTTTCAAAGAAACATACTGTACCTCTCTGTACATGAGGAGTAGTTACTAAACAAGGTTCAGTCTCTGCTAATACTGGCTCAGCTGCACAGGTGCGTTATGGAAGTGGGAGGTCTGCATTTGTTCTTCAGTGCCAGTGTATCAGAAGTAGCAATAGCTACACTGAGAATATGTTGTGAAAACTATTCGTGTAGATAAGGATTATGTCTCTCCTAAATAAATTCAGGGTTTCTAAGGGAAGGTGTGAGTATACAAAGATCACATATAGATTATTTTGAGATGGGTGGGGGAGCAACCCCTTTTCTCTTATGAAGTCATGATGAAATGTTGATGAAGATATGGGAGAGATGAGAGAGAACAGATAACGAGGGACAATGGATATATCCTTAAGTTTTGTATTTTAATGTGGTATTCCATTGTGTCTACAGTTAGTTCACAAACTCACTAACTGCTTTTGGTAAGTTTATGGGTAAAAACTCAGATTACATTGAAGTACAACATGAATATTTGTCTCTGGATATTCTCCCAGGTCCTAATGATTTCCTTTTCAATTTTTTTTCCTTAGACTGAAACAGTGTACATGTTCTCTTAAAGAGCAGAACAAAAGTGACAGGAAAAAATAAGGCAATAATGAGTTGCAATGTGTTACAAAAGGATGAATGACATTCCTAAGGGAAACAAAGTAGGAGGGCAGGGCAAAGGTCACTTAAACGCTGGACAGTAGCAGCTATTGTCTGCTGGGAAAAATGAAGGCCAACAAAAAAGCATATTTCTTCTAAAGAGCCTGTATTCTCTGTAACAAATATTCAGAGAAAACAAAACAAACTCTAACCTTTAGCATTCTCCAAAGTGCTTCCTTCTAAGACTCAGAGCTGCTAATGCATCTGCAAAACAGAAGGCTATTCCCAAGGAAATTAGTTATATTTTTACTGTATTCATTTGTTTATCGTAAGGAAAAAAATGTGCATTTTCTAGCTAATATGTTTAAATAGTCCTTTTTTATTTTTTTCTGTGTCCAAAACATGCTTCATATTCAAATAACATAGTAGGTCTTTATTGTAGAAAGCTGCTGTTCTGCTTTTACTGTCAAGCTGCTAATGAACTAGCTTGTTCCAAAATATGAGTACTAGCACTCATTCACTCAGAAATGAATATTCTGTCTGGGTTCTGGTAACACTGGCTAACTAAACTGTAACCTTACATCGCTTATTTGTTTTGAGAAGGAGAAGAGGAAGAGAATAATTTTTTTGGGGAGGGTGTGATACAGTGCACAAAATCTGCCATAGTAGGGATGATGACTATCAATGTAACAGAAGTTCCTAAGATGAGTCTGTGTGTGTTGCTGTGTATGGGCATTTTTAAATTATCACTTTTGATTTTAAAAAGCACTTTGCAAGCTATAGTAACATAGCCATTAACTAGTGCATTAAACAATTTTAAAATACTGATTAGTTTTTCTTGGGTTTCCTGTCATAATTTGTCAGGTGTTTTGGAGTAACTGGAGTCCCACTGCACATCTGAAGATGGCTGATTTCTAATTCACAGATCCTTTGAAATGCTAATATAAAAACAGTGTATAGAAAATAGCTGGGCTGACGGGCATTAGCTTTTCCATTTCCAGTTGCATGCCTCGCATACAGTAATCCTAACTATGAGTCAGGCTTCAAAATACTCTGTCAGAATGGGAAAGTATTTAACACAGTGAATTTAAATGGTGCATTTAATAGTTGGTTGGGGTTTTTTTCCCTAATGTTAACTGCAGTAGTTTTCTGTAGTTTGTTGATTTTTCAGCACTGAAAAATGCATTTGCAGAGCACAGTTTCTCAATTATATTTGCTTTCAAGTAGGATGTAGAGGATGAGAGGAGAAACGCATATACTCACTTTTTTTAGCTATCACTGTTTTTGACAACTGGGAAGTGCACCAGAGTTAAAGTTCTTAACTGTTTTTGCTTAGACTATAAAGTTTAGGTTGCATCTGAGTTTGTACTGATGAAAGTACAGAGAATGATGGCATGTAAGCCTGTTCATAGTATTTGAATCAAGTCTCAGTTGCCCACATGAGGAAGTGGAGCTAAGTCCATCTGAGGAAGGAAAAAGTGAGATTGTCTGGGAAGGGGCAGCTGGAGAATAAGCCCCCCAAAAATTTTCAGTCAGTAAAAATTACATATTGGAGCTGGTTTCTCCTGGGTCAGATGTATTTATATGAGATTATCTATAGCTAATTAAAAATAAAAGCCTAAGGAGAGAATAGATGTTGTAGATCTTAAAGCAAGGGGCATTTGATATGATTTGATTTGATGCTTTGTTCTAAAAACTTGTGTTTGAGTTGCATTATTAATACAATTATTCGTAAGCCTTCTTTTCTCCTTCTCCAGGGTATTTAAGTGGCATTTTAGCTGATCCAGTCAGGTAGGCAGGGCCAGAAAAGTGCTGCAAGCCAGAAATGCAAGGAAGGGACTGTGTTCTTTTTTACTGCAAAGGCCAATGCTTTTGTCTCTCTCCATTGTCAAAGAAGAATAAGTTTAATAGGTCATATTTGACAACCACAGTGCAAAGCTTGATATGGCACTACTACTTTCATGGTCCCCATCCATATACTGTCTCAAGTATTCTAGATAAAAATTTCTCTCCTGACCTTTTTTCACTTGGAAGCGTTTGGAAAGGAGAGGTGTTCTTCCTGTTCACATACAGATAGAGCACCATTTGGTCTCTTGCTTGTTAGATGAGTACTTCACGTGTTCTATCTAAACTAGTGATTGCATGATGTCTTTCTTTTCCCCAGATTCCTTAGTCATTTCAATGTTAACTCATACCATGTTATCCATTCATAGGTCTGCAGTTGTTTCCTGTATGGAAAAGTGCATGTTTGTTTGTGTGCTTCAGCATGTTGATGTTTGCCATCACTGGTACCTAATGTATGAATTTCTGAAGTGAAAAACTGAGTGTTCTGTATTTTGGAAGGGAGGGGTAGAGATAAAGGAGCAAAACAAGTTTGCTAGAGGGAATGAGGACTTTAGGTTGTTAACTTTTTGTCTCTATCTGAAGTTACACTACTCCCTCATCTCATTGAAGCAATTCTGAATATTTATGAATAACTTCATTTTGTTTAACTTACTGAAAACTTTAGTAAGGGAAATTAAAAATTGAGTACTCTGGGTTGATCATATGAATAAGATATGGAAACTTATGATCACTGATTAATGATAAGAAAACAATATAATGCAGTCTCCTCTCTAAAAAGTTAAAACAGTGATCGTATAATTAGAGACTGTATTATGGTCTATTATAGGGGGATAATAGGAAGTTCTGCAGGCATTCTCAGCATTTATTAACTTGAAGAACTTGAGTGTATAGTGCTACTGGCTTTTAATCTAAGTTGTGTTTCAAAGCAAGAGACAGTAGAACTACCAGGTGTCTAAATGTAATCTGGTTCCAGTAATGAAGTAGAGACTAGCTTTTCTGTATTGTTGAAGGGGTTGCTTTGTTGTTCAACTAAAATGCTTTCCTTCTTCAGGTCCCATATGACACCAGTAGGTAAAGTACAATCTCTGCACTCTCGGGGGTTTTTTTCTCTCTCTCCAGAAAGATACTTTTCTTGATTATTAGTTTTCCTCTGTTACCTGAATGGGTGAAGTTAAGCATGGTATCCTACAGATTTCTGTTGTATTCTTTTATCCCTTTGGTAAAAAGGGCATGGGGGATGAAAGATACTGAGATCATCTGTGGGATGACACTTGTTGAGCCAGTTACTTGGCTGTCAGAAATTTGGGATCTTACCAGTCCAATTTATGAAAATTATTAAACCTTTGCATGATTTGTATTTCAATCTGAAGTGAAGGCAAAATAGTAACAGATCCTGAAGCTAATAGAAAAAAAAAAAAAAAAGAAAAATTGTCTTTAGATTCAAATCCTAATTTGTGTTGAAATAGCAAAATCCCCCCAACAGTAAGCTGGCTGGAGACAGGTAGAGCTATATGCTGTTTTGTTTTATCGTATACAGCCCAAATATATTCAACATTGTTCTGACTCATTTTTCTTTTGACTTTATAATTTATGGATATAATCTCAGAGGATTAAAGTTGATAAACTATATTAGCAATCTATATATTTGCATAACTTGACTGGTGTATACTGTAAAACAAGGCTCAATAATTCAACTTTGAGTTGTTTCTTACTGGGCTAACTTGGGTGAAAAGTCTCATCTAGGGAGAAAAAAGCTAACTTCCAGGAGGCCTTTTAGTTGAAACTTTGTTAATGCCATATGAAGCATAAAGAAGTATCATTATGATGATGTTGTGGGGATAATGTAATGGGAGAATAATCTGTCTATGGTTATGTAAAGCAAGTAGATTCTCTGTTCCAAATCATCAGCTTCATTTTTGGAAAATCCAAAATCTGTCTTGTGGATGAACCAAGAGATTATCACCTTTTTCAAGAGAAACTAGACTGGGATCCTTTGCATTCCTCTTCTTTGTGTGGCATCTTTCTCTAAAGGGGCATTTTGAGTGTAAGAAACAGTCCATTCTTGTAGAAAACTTTTAAGTTTGTCATGTACGTATTTTAAGTATAGTTTTTCTGTGCTTGTTCTTGAATTTCATTGGTGTGATAAGACATGGTGTTTTAGAAGCCATTACAGCCTGTCTGATATTTTTAGGACGCAAGCGTCCTTTGCTGGCTGTGAAGCCATATTGATGTAATTGAAAGTAACAGTTCAGAAGAGGCAGCAAATTATTTCAGGTGAAATCTTTAGCTACAGCTTGAGAGCACAAACCCAGCTAAAGTCAATATAATGTAGTTTGTACCAGAAGCTAAGGTGAGCTTTTACACGGCAGTATGTGCATAGTGCTGGTCCTAAATAATGAGTAGCTCCTAGTTTTTCTGACCTGCAAGGGTGTTGAGGCTCCCTGGCACTCTGAGCAGCCTGTCAGAAGTCTGCATGCTGAGTGGTCACTCTGTAACACGTTTCACATGTTGAAAGTTGCTTTATTGAGCATAGGAAAGGAGACAGGTTTTCTATCCGCTTTTTAGGGAAGTGAAGCCGTTGCTTGGATAGCTGCAGGGTTGCTGCAGTCTGGATTTTGCTGGTTGTCTTATGCAGTTGGGTCTGCCTGTTACTGTCCTCTCATCTAGGAGATTTTTTATTAGGGAACTTGGATTTGTAACTCCCTATCAAGGCAAATAATTTTATTTAACAAAGCAAATATAAGATAACCGATATTCATCAGGAAATGAAGTGGTTGGTGTGTGCTGGGATGATCTGGAAGCACAGGTCTCTCCTTCCCCTAGAAAGACCAAGTGAATCCCATTGCCTCAGTTTGTGCATTGCTGAAGCTGTGCTTATGATGTAATTGTTAGTTTGGTACCCTGCCTGAAGGTTTGCTTTCTAACAATTCTCCCTTGACTGGTTGATCGGTCTTTGTTCAGTATGTTGTATATTAGCTAATGATAAGCTGCAACAGTCAAACCACTCAACCCGAGCAAGGGAAAGAACTGGTTCTGTTCCTTTGGCTGGGCAAGAGTAGAAGACCTTATTCCTCCAGTTTGTGCACGTGCAACTTTCTTGAGTGGCATTTCAACTCCAAGTCTTCTCTGTTTGAGAAGATTGCTTATTGTCATTAGGTTAAGATTTAGGCCTGTACCAATACTGCAGTGAACTGTGATGCCTCTTCATGTCCTCTGTGTTAACTGGTCCCACAGTATTTGGGTTTTGCTGGTGGCCCTTATCACTCTTGTGTCCCCTACCAGCCATCTGGAAAAAGGACTCTTGTGGCTGGTGTCAGATTATACATGTCCTCAGAGAGCAGCCAGCAGCCACAGCGAGCCAAGCAGAGGATGGCACTAACGTGGCACTGTGCCTTTTTATGTGCCTGCTTGCTTTAATGCAGCTTGATAGAGGGAGGAGCGGAGCTGGCCAAGACTGCGGGGATTCCTTTTCAGATGTAACCAAGCTAAAAATTGCCTTTGGCTGCACGGTAGACATGGAACATTGCATACAAATCAGATTTTTTTTTTGTAAAGTCATATCGGATCTTGGAATTTTCATGTGCATTATTACAGTTTATATTCTAGCTCATGTTTAGACCAGATGTTAACAATAACAATTGCTGTTGAGGACAAGTTTCCAAAGTATGTGCGGCTTTTTTTATTGTTGTCTTTAATATTTTAAAAGAAGATCAATTACATGCTTTTAAAATACATGCTCATTTGTAGTGATGACAATGCTGATTTGTAAAATGCAGTTCTTTCTGATACATTTTTATGTTAAACTCCTCTGCACAATGTTCAAAGACTCATGTTGAATTTAACAGAAAACATTTGTGTATAGTTAATTTTAGAAACAGTGCTGAGATATAGATTGAATTTCTAAAGAATATTAATTGTTTCTTGTATTTAAATAGTATTTCATATGGATGCTTTCATCTGCTGCAAGAAGAATTTGGGACACCAAGCTGTACTACATTTTATACGTCTGGAGAAGCTATTACTTGTAACTAGTTAGCAGTGTATTTGCAAAAGCAATTTAAGACAGTGCTTTGTTTACCTGCACCAAACAATTTAAGTAGATTCCTAGAAATGTCTCTTTTTTATTTATTTAAGCAAGGGAGAGGAGGAGCAATATCTGACCTGTCTTAACATCGAAATAATTTAATTGGAAAATCCAACTGTCAAACTTTATGTTACCAAACTATTAAGTAGTATAGCTTTGCAAAAACAAATAGCAAGATGTGTTAAACGCTCCCAGCTGAAAGTTTGTGAAGTACAAAAAAAGCATGATTCAAGGAGCACTTGGAGACACTTTCTTGCCATTTTTATGTAAAGCTAATTATTTACTGTTTATCTAGAAATATAAGCTGCTAATGTAGACTTAAAAACTGAAAGGAAATGAAATTTGAACACTTGAATAATGAGATAATAGGTTTGATTTCCTTTAGGCAATGTAATGAATTTGCAATGCATCTTGTCTGATGCATATATGATAAATAAGGTTTGCAGAAGTGTGTGCGCACACAGTAGAATACTTAAAAGCAACATGGTGTCATACCATTTTTTTCTGAGGGGTAGAATTTTGTTCGTACTGCAGGTTGATCACACTGATGTCTAACCAAAATGGAGACATATTACAAGGAAAGTGCCCTGGTATATGTCACAAGAGACTGTTCTTGTTGATCCCCAAAAATGTAAATACAAAATGAAGACATGCTTGGGACATTATTTTAAGTATTTTTTCTATATAGACCTTATATATTCTTAATTTTTTAACATTGCCAGAAATTTCTGACAATCAAAATACTATTAAAGAAATGTCTTCTGTTTCTGTATATTTTAATTGATATTTTGGAAAAAGAACTGTAGTAGCATTGCTTTTGCATCTTAAGCTGTGTTTAAAGGTAGAATTTTTGGCTTTTTTTTGTGTGTTTAGATTTGTTCCTCAGTCTGCAAAGTTTGCACGTTGCATCCATGGAACTGAAAAAAGTGGAAAGTCTTAAAATTTTAGTAAATAAGGATTGCTATTACAATCATTATCACGGAAAGTTATTTCTTTGGCCTTTTCTTCCTAAATTATATAAAAACTGTTTTGGGATCCAGAGAAAACTCCAGACAAGTTTAACAGGGAAGATTTGAGTTGCCTGTAGGGGGGACAAAATTTTGAAAGGCACATGTCAGTATGTGCTTTGCCACATTAATGTAACCATTCTGATTTGGGAAATTCCAGATTTCCAAATACCTTCTCAGAGTTTGCTTCCAATATAGAGAATACTGGAAATATATGTTTCTAACTGAAGGTACCTGCAGATAGCTGTAAACAACATCTTGTTGTATTGGAAGGATTTTTGATGTATTTAGAAATAGCCCTTTGCAGGCTTTATATATGTATTCTTACAGTCTGGATACTGTTGTCTAGGATTCAAAACTAATAGAGATGATGAAATAGGAGCAGTGTGACTTTGTACTTGGGAAAAGTTAATGTGAGAAGAGCTTAAATAGTATTGGAAGAAGAAGAGAACAAAGAGAAGGATTATATGTAATTAGCCGACAAATCTTTAAATAATTTTTTTAAAAAGCTTAAGAAAGAAAATTACTCCTTAGACTTATCAAGGAAGTGTCTCAAATTGAAATTCTTCAGTACATTACTCTTATGCAGCTTGTATTGCTATAATGTTAGTTTCTAAAATACAGGTACTTTAATTTCTAAAAAGTATGGAAACTCATAAATTATCATTGAAGTATAATTTCAAATCCAGGAATTTAGTTATTTTGGGCTGTCATAATGAAGTTCAAGACAAAGTATTGCTTACTTAGAAAAATAATAAATTATGTTCAATATAAGGAACCCCTGATGTATATGTTTGGTGATTCAAAAGGGCTACTTTCCCAAAGCTTAAAAAAAAAAAAAAAAAAAATTAGCAAAAATAGTTTCCGATAAGACGTTGCAGAATGAAGGAATAGCAAAACTAATAGAAAAGACAACTTTTCATCATCAGAAGAGCGATGGTAAATAATGAACTAAAGTTATTGTGAGTGCACAAGTGCATTAAGAGGTATCGAAATCTTTGTAGCATGAAAAGCCAGTGAAAACCTCCTGTGGAAGAGAGAAATTGTTAGTCTGTCAGTGTTTTCAGTTTAAGACTTGGTGCCTTTCTGGTAAAAGTGTTCTGCATCACAGGTTTGATGGGCTCTTTAGAAACAACCTTAAATGCCGGCTTTCAGGCAGTTCAGAGACAGACACGTCAGCTCTGTTGAAGGCAGCAAATTTTGGACAGAATGTCATGATATACATCGGTATTTCTATACAATACTTCCCAGAACTGTGTCTGAGATCACATCAAATCCTAAACCTCAGCCATGCTGAAACAGAGGGAACAGAGCTGAGTGAAATTTGGAGGAAGAGAAAAATTGGAATGTCAAGAACACTTGACAGGAAGGTCACTTAGGAGAAACATTGTGGGGGAGTGTTGCTTGCAAGATAATTTGTTCTTCGTTGAGCTCAAGACAGTGGGTTGAAGAGTATTTACCCTGCAGGACCATTGAATGCGTGTGAGGATGGCAGGTACATTGGCCTAATATCAGCGTTTTTTAACCACGTGCAAGTTTTGTACCTACATGAATATCTATTCAGGGCCCTTTATTCAGGTCCATATTTCTGTGTCCGCACTGTGTGCACAGTTGTGCGGAGTGGAACAGTTACAAAGCTCTAAGGGCTGTGTTAATGCAGTTGTAATTCGTAGGGCTTTCACTATTCTTTCGTGTTTCTTTAAAGAGTAGTTGATCAGTTTGATTCTGTATAAATAAGCTAGAGTCTCACACAAGAGCTGAGATGAAACAACTCCATTAGCAGTGGGCTGTAGGCTGCAGACTATCCTACCAAGGTGACAGAGAGGGATGGAGTTTCAGTTTGTTTGAGAGTCCTGCTCAAGGAGTTGTCTTCCATCAGGCCTTAGTGGAGTCAGAGAACTCTGAAGCAGGATTACTGAATTCTGCTTTCCAAATATTTCTCAACCAGTTTAGTAGCATGAATAGTTAAGAGAGAGAATTAAAGAGCCATCAGCCTTTCATTATCCTATCTGATTCTTAACTCTTGGCTCCAGAGCAGTGCTTTCCTATAATAATGCATTATGATTGAACCACATAATTAAAATACTTTTTATCTAAATGAGAAAGTTGTACTTCTTGTAAGTTGTTCTTGAGAATTTATTTATGGAACATAATTATTCTGTGCATTCCCTGTTAATGTAACTAGATGGTTATTAATTTTCTTACTGTGGAGTCTCAAGGGCAGGAAGCCCCTGTGCAGTGGGAGAATAATATGGAATTAACTTTCATGGAATAAACTTTCAATGTGATTAACCTGGCTGGGGTGAGAACTACTTTAATTATTTCAGAGAAAACACTGAGCTCATGGCATGTATCACATTTTACAACCAGAGGACTGAAAACTTCTTTAGATTGGAAAACTTGGTCTAGATCTATCTTAGCAAGTAATGGGGAATGGATCATAGAAGAAAAAGTGGATGCTGAGGGCTCAGTGACCACAGCCAGTATTTTTTCAGAGGTCATACTTTGACCAAATTCTACTCTGATTCCAGGGAATGTTTGGAACAGTAAACCAGTGCTGGAGCACATCTTTTTTTTTTTTAGTTTTATTGAGAAGTAGTGCAGTTCATATACTTTCAGACTGCTCCAAAATGAAAAAAAAAAAAAAAATGTGTACAAGAATATGCTACTTACTAAACTTTTTCATATATATAGTTATTTGATTAAAATCATTATATAGAAGTATACATTTTCATTATGGCATGAACATAAATGAAACCATGAGCAGATCTGAGACAGCTGATAATATATAATATAAATAATCCCTCTTTGTTGAGGAAGAAAAAGGGTAATTTTTCTTGAACTGGATAAAAGAATGGGTTGTTTCTTTTATGGTTGTGTCATAGAAAAATGGAAAAAATTACCTTCCTTAACTTTTCCAAATACTTGAGAGTAAAAAAGCCCAACTCTTGTATAAACTTGTTTTTTATAGAGAGACTGGTGAATTGTGTTGCAAGTCCAAGAAATACTTCAGATGTTGTTTTTCAAAATGACTGCAAAGTTCTCATAACATTTGGGGAGATGAAGGACGTTTAGTAAAATGCATATGACAACATAGAATTGCTATTAAATTGTTGCTTGAAATAGAAAGGTTGTGTCTCTGGAAATAGAGGACTGCTTTTAAGAAGCGGGTTTATGCATTTAAGACTCAAAGCTTACAGACATTTACAGGCAACATCTACCAAATATAAAAAAAAGACGGGGAAAGATTTCCTGATGAAATCATATATAAACAGAGTGATTCGATCCATGTTACAGCAGCATAGTAATGATCAACTTGTTAGTTTCAAGTTTCCTCTCCTTTCCATAGTGAACACAAACACAGTTGCTGAAAGACTATTCATTAAGTAGTTTAAATGCTTCTAGTTTCTGTGTCACAGTGAAATCTGTTCGCACTGTTGTAACCAACTAATCATAAAGTGCAAGTGGACTAGAGGAGCAGAACTGATGTAAGCAAACACAGGCTGATTAGACCTCCTTGGACCCAAGTTCTGGTACTTTTTCTTCAGTAAAAGACTGAGGGGTGAACAGGTTATTATCCTTTCAGTGTAAGCTTCTAATTGCCTAGCATTTCTAACCCTTGTTGGTCTGTCATGCTTAAAAACACAACAAACCTTTTGGAGAAACAGCTGCATTTAAAAGCAAAATGGAAGATGCTTTTCTGTCTATCCTGACAGGAAAGGTCTACTAGTTCTACTTTGTGTACTTCTTATGCAATTCTTCCTTCCTCCAACAGCAGAGTTACAGTAATGAGAGATTTTGCTTCATTTGAGCTGGTAGTTTTTGTAGAAGTTAAGCACTCCTGTAGAGTGAAGGGCAGTCTAGAGTTGGGCAAGTTGGGAGAAGCTGAAGTAACCGAGTTTGTCATCCTGCTTCATTACTAGCTGCCATATTAAAACAGTGGTAACTCTTTATTGAATAAGGAGCTAATTAAAATAACAACATGGAATATGGTTTACTATACTACTTCACAAAGAAGTAGTCACATATTGCTGGAAATTTGTAATGTTCGGCCTCTGCAGAGCCAGTTCATTGTTGTGGGGTAGGCTTGCAGAAAGTCTAGGCTGGCCAAGTGGGGAGCTCCTCACTGAGCTCCCTTGCAGAAAGGAAGCACAGGGAAGGTGGAAGTGGGGATGGGGGACACTGGAGGAACTGAGAAACCCTGTTCATATAGGTAAGGGATTAAGAAAGCCAAGGTCAAAGGGCTTGTAAAGGTACAGTGAACAGCAGATGGGAGTGTGGTGATGTGATGTGCCAGTTCCAACCT
The DNA here is from genome assembly GCA_035583185.1 of Anabacerthia variegaticeps. Taxonomy (NCBI): domain Eukaryota; kingdom Metazoa; phylum Chordata; class Aves; order Passeriformes; family Furnariidae; genus Anabacerthia; species Anabacerthia variegaticeps. Next base: position 35,022,908 of record JAWWEW010000131.1, on the reverse strand, counting down.
GATAACTCAAGACATGTTTTTGTTATATACTAATATTTTTATGCTAAACAAGATTCATTTCAGCAGTATGAAATGTGAAACATAATGCTTTCTGTAGGCTTTATGTGTTCAAGCCTGTTCTAGTACTAAACTGAGCAGAAGGCTCATTTGCTCCAGGCTATTTGTCTACTTTTACAGACTGGATGAAATAAGCAGGAGGGGCAAACTCCAGCTTGTCACTGCACAAAACATAAATGTTAATGTAGCGTTCATCTGGCTCACTCAGCTCTTTTGTTATAGTAAAGAGCATACAGGAACATTTATCTTGCAAAAAAATGCATAATTTCAGCTAGGATTAGTTGCCTTTTAAAAAGGCTGACCAGCTGCTTTAAGTAGAGAGCCTTAAAAATGTTTTGGGGAAAAAAAAAATATTCCGGGAAGATTTGAGGCATGAAAATTTTAAAGGATAAGTAAAAATAAATATCAAGTAGAGTTTGTCATTTACTCTGTGCATGCAGTGGACATATATTTGCATATGCTATAGTGACAGCTAAAATTAGCACCTTTTCTGCAATAGGCAAGGAGCTGATGAAGTCAGGATATTAAAGAAATCAAATTGATTCCAAAAGAATTTCAAGGGAGTGAGTGGATTTCAAGAGAAAGAGGACATGATACCAGTCTCAAATCAAGCTTAGCAAAAGTCCCTACAGATTCTGGCAACAAGAGTTTGCAGGGAATACCTGAGAAGGATATGTGATGGTGATGTGGTGTTCATTCAGAAGGTTCAATAAGCACCTGAGCATTTCCAAAATAGTGGAAGTGACAGTAAATAAATCTAAAAACATTCTCTCAGCAGGTGGGGAATGTCAGATGCTATCTCAGGTGTTTAAAATCAAATTCAGACAGGAAAGATGGCTGTGGTTACTCTCTTTTTTAACTATCATTAGCAGGGCCATTTTAATTTTAGAGCTTGCAGTTTTGGTGGGGAACAAATTAACACTTGGTCATAGTGGAAAGCAAGGCATGCTCAGATAAAAAAGTCATGCCTGTGAACCTTGATAGATTTTCATCAAAAAGTGCAGCAGCATCTTAATTCGCAACTCTGTATTTTCCCATTGCCCAATTTTTGGTAGCAAAGTATTCTAGAGATTAAAGGAACATTTCTTCATGCTGATCTCACCAGGAGTAATCTCACCAAGTCACTCCCTTATTCAGAGTAATTTGCTCGCTTTGCTCCTTCTCTATCATGTTCAAACTCCTCATCTTCAAAGCTCAGTAAGATTTTGCTTTTGGCAATCTCATTTCTCATTTCTTATTTTAATTTTTTTTTCAATCTGTCTTCTCACATGGAATTCCCTCACCTTTTCTTGGTTCAACAAGTAAGCATACTCATTTGCACATCACATCGAGAGAAGGTTGTTTATATTAATTTTGAAAATGTAAAATCCTTGACAACAATATAGAGCATCTTAAATTTTTACACTGTTGATAAAGCCTCTGGAACTTTTGATACTTGTGTTAAAATATCAGCTCCCTGAAGGAGGGGCATGGGCCTTACGTGTTTCAGTGCTTCATTGAGAAACCAAATATTCCAATCTTTTGCACCAAGCAGACTAAACTTTTTTCTCCTTTTTTTTTTTTTAAGTGAGCAAACAATGTGTTTTGTAAAGTGATTTGTAAAGTGGTGTTAGAAAGTTCAGATTTTTGAGAGAATTTTATATGTGGTCAGTAAAATCCATCTACTTTTCTGATATTGATGGCTTATGTTTAATACAAAAAAAAAAAAAGAAGAAAGATAATGTATTCTGATTAGCCATGAAAAGACTGGCAGACAACATACATAGTTCAATTTGTTACCACTACTCCAGCATAACACAGCCTAGTAGTGTGGCATTAATTCCATAATCATGGAATCTTTTTTAGGTGTTAGCAATGCCCTATGGGTTTATGTAGATTCCCTTTTCTTTCTAATGTGGTGAAGTGTTGTGTTAATGTATTTAAAAAAAAAAAAAAAAAGAAAAGAAAGGAAGAAGACTGTATTAAACCAAAGAAGGTAGATGTTTCTAAGCATTGCAAGATAATTCCTTTCTCGGAGATTACTGCTGACTGTATCCCTATATCTTTAACTACATATGGTGCCAAAATCTCACCAGCTGTCATGTATATGTGCCACACTGACTGTGTAGATTACTGCAAGATGTTGTTTTGTGAATGTTTTGGTGAATTATTTTTTCCTTTCTGATGACTGATGGAAGTTGTTACAAGGTTAGATGGCAGTTCAGTTCGTAGGGCAGATTTGGAATGATAATAGTTGCAGTTATTGATGCCTTATTTGTGAAAGTATGTACGAAGGTCTGTGGCTTCTCTTGCTGCCTCCCATTAAGCCAATGGGAAAGAAGAGTATTCAGAGTTTATATGAAAATTTCTGTTTGTTCTGGACTTGGAGCTCTGAATGGCACAAATCCTGCTTGGGAGTTAATTATTTGGCTGTTTAAGCAACTGCATATATGGCTTTTGACAGGGAAAGTCAATTCTAGATCACTGTATCAGAAAGGTAAGTATGAATTTAGGCAGCAAAAGTGTGCCAAAGGTGTGTAATTCCCAGTTTAGGTGGACACTATAATGAAGAGTGAAAGGGAGAGCTATGTAATAGCCATGTAAAAATGACTTTAGGCATAGAATTTAACATTCAGATGTGGTCTGTATTCTGTTCATAGTCAGAGGACTTTTTTTTTTCCTTTTCTGTAGTTATTGTTTTGTGATTTTATGTTCATATAATAAACAAGGAAAAAAAGCAAATGTTGTTTAAGAAACTCTTGGCACCAGAAAGTTATTACACTTCCCATAACAGATTTTGGATAGGGAGAGAATAGTTATGAAAGGCATTCACTGGAAAACTAGGCAAAATGAGGCTTCTTGATAGACACAGAAGTACTATCTAGCAATTAGGTATTTTGAAAAATGAATAATTGTGTACTCTTAGCTTCAGGGATATGTATATCTTAGAAAAGTACTTGAGACATATTGCTTCAAAGTCTTTTGCCAGGTTTTTTCAGGCTCTTGACCTTCATATACTTTACCCCTTGTGATATTTTTTAATTTGCTTGCTTTATTTCTTGCTACATTTTTCCAATTCACTTTTCTTCTCTCCCTGCTCCCTGCCTCCACCTTCCCCCTCCCTACCCCCCTAAAAAGGGCTTTGTCTTACCATTTTAAAGATGTCACTTTCTTTTAAGCTGGCTAGAAAAATAAAAGTGCATTAGTGGAGCAGTAATCTACTGCATCTACTTTCCGTTTTCCAAATTGTTATTTAAAAGGATGAAGTTAATAGCTATGAGGTTATTGTCTGCACTTTAATAGGGATAGAGGAATTTGAAACAACAAACTTTCCAAAACACTCATTATTACCTACCTTTTTAACTTTGGATGTTCATGGGGTTTTTAATGATGAGAAACTGGATATGATTGGGGAACATTAGATATATTCTAACATTCCACCCCACACTGAGACTTCTTCAGAGATGTTCAGAAGTTAGTGGCAATTTGGAGTAGGACTAGTAGGTCCCACCACCCAGTCTCACAGTTTCAGATGTATACTTGCCAAGAGGGGTGGGTGTCTTTCCTTTTCCTTCTTCTTGGAATATGCAGTGTTCTTGTCTTAGATGCCATAGGTGATATTACGTGAAAGGAGAACACTTTGGAAAATACACTGCTGGAAGAGTTTAAGTGGAATGAATTTATGCTGCATATTAACTTGATGTGCTGAAAGAGATTAGGGGATCCACTCTGCTCTACGGTGGCCCTGGGACAAGAAACATTAACAGTTTGATGAAGACATCAAACGCCCATGAGTTGTAACATACCCAGAGAAAACCAGTGGGAAATAGTGGCACTTTCAGTTTGACCAGTGATGTTGGTAGAACAGCCTACAAGAGCAGATCCTTAAAGCAAATCATTGCTTTTGGAAATAGCTATTTTATATAAACATCCTAGCTCAATGTAGTGCATGCTTTAAGGTTTTCTTTAGATTCTTACAAGGATCTGGGGTTTTTCAAAGCAAAATGGCTTTGTAGTAAACAATTAATCAGAAGGTTTTAAAGAATTGAAATTGTTTGATATGCAAATCAGTGGGAATGCAGCCCTGAGTTCTCTTCTGCATCTTGAAAGTTAACTTCTCAGTTTTTCCTGCGCAGAGCAGTTCCCTCACACTTCATTTTTTTCTTTGCTTGTGGAAAGAAGCAATCTTGAACCTGTCAAGTGCATACAGTTAAAATATTTGGAGACATGCTGTGTGCAGGATATAATTATTTTCTCCTCCACTTTTTCCTATTTTTACTTACTTGTTTTGTTAGTTTGGGAGCTCAGTTCAGTGGAATTTTCCTTAGTTAACAAACCTTGGGAAAGCAAGTAGCTGAGAACTTTGCATTTTGGATAGGCAAAGAAAAGAAGGCAGCATTCTGAAGACACTCATTTTTTCGTTTGAAAAAAAGCTGTTACAAGACAGGTATTACACAAAAAGGGACTGGGCAAAGTGCCTTTGGAAAGCTTTGTAAATGTCCCTTTCTAACCTTCCATATTATTAGTCTGACTGCTTAGGCCTTAAGGCAACATTTTTAAATTCCTTTCATTCTCCTGTATTCCAGCTTTTAATTTCAAAACAACTTTGTGGGAGAGAGTTGCTCATACTTATATTAAACAACCTTATGTTTGTTTCTTAACATCAGACATGAAAAAATGCCAAAATGTTTTCTTCTAAAAGCTGTTAAGACAGAGGAAGCAAAAAGGACTTTAATAAAATGACTACTTTAAGTAGGTCATTGATAGTTTGCCTCCAAAGAACACACAAAAATTGCTCCCCTTCTGCTATAAAATACAGGTTTCTCTGAGCCTGTGCTCTGAAATTTTTCTGCAAGGTGTGAAGAGCAAAGTTAACTGATAATGTCCTCCAAGGAGTCAGGCAAAGAGCTCTAGCAATCCTTGGCATGTCAACCTGCGTTGGATGGCTGAAACCTTGACAATTAATAAAGACTATTTTGATATTTCACACACTATTACATCTAGAGCAAGTACTGGTGTTACATATTGTGTACAAGCCCTGGAGAAAATTTACCATATCCTGTAATAGCTAATAGCAGAGAAGTTTTGCAGATCTACTAAAGAATTTTTAACTTTGGTTGAATTAAGTAATAGTAAAAATATAATCCTATTTCTTTATCTGTAAAGATCCTAAAATTTTTAGTAATTGCACTTATTCAGCTTTTCCAAAAGTATAACAAAATGTATAATGTGTTCCAAAAGTATAATGTTTTGCCTTGATTGTGTTTTTATCGTGCACCTTGAAATTTTTCCTAGAGTAGTCTTTCTTCAAAATGATGGTTGTTATGTAGGTCATGGTTAAGTTACACACAGATGGCTTTCCAACCTGATCTCTTTAATCAGGCTAACCTGGCTAGCTAGTTTCCTCTTGATGCTCAACTTCTCCTATTTTTATTAAAATCAAAAGCTGTACCAATCTGTGAATAACCGTATTTGACTATGGAATTTCAAAACAAAGTTTTTACTCTTTTAAGTTGAATGTTTGGTTGTTTGCTTTGTCACTGTGTGTAGAAAAATGACATTTAGTACAACTGTATCATCAGAAACCAGTAGAAATGAATATACTTACCAACATTGCTCACTTCCTTAATCTAATACACTATTATATAAAAAAAGACTTATACCATATTCAGTACAGCAGTAGTAATTCATAGCAGATGATACCGAAGGTTTGTTTTTATGGTTATTACAGTATACTAGCAACGTGATACAGGCTCTTGACATAAAATAAATATCTTACTTTTTTATCATCCAGATAGCAGGAGCCTCAGAGATGCTTTAACTAGAAATGATTTCATTTGCACTTATGACCTCAGCAGTCTTCTAAGAGAGTTCTGATGGCAGTAGTATGTAAAATTGATTCCACCAACAATTTAGTATCAGATCCACGTTAATAATATTCAAGTTAACTTTTCTTTGCACAAAATCTGACCTTGTTTGTATTGTTCCCTAGATGAGATGCAGGGAGCCAGCTTTTAGCGTTGTTCTTGGATTATGGAGATGCTTTGTTGTTCAGGAACTCAGTAAGAACTGGGGAGACTTAATTTCAAAAGTTATTGCCTCTCAGTTGGTCTGTTCTGTAAAACTGAGCATTAATTTGTTCAGGTCCAATATACCTGTACCTTAACACAGGGAGCATGTTTTCTTCCTTAAGAAGGAAATCCTACTTAAGGAAACACATCTTTTAATATAAGCTGTTTCAGAAGGTCTTCAGTGAAGTATTCTCATAAACTTCGTGTCTTAAGTATGTGAAAATTTAAATGCAAGTACAGAAAGAACAAAAGAGGCTGAAACAAAGAAAATGGAACTGCACAGATCAGATGGCTTTAAATTAAGACTTGAAAATAGTTATTGGAGCCAGCAAGATGAAAGAGATGTGAAAAAAATATAAATGCAAAAAGGGATATTCTTGCATTTGGGACTGGACAGCTAATAAAGGCCAAAGAAGGCAAGAAAGCAAAATAATGGAAAGGATACATTTGAAAGATTTGAGTCAAGAAAGCAATAATATGAAAGAGGATAGATTAGAATATTAAAAGAAGCAATATTGTCCTTCAAATGGTTTGAATGACTAGGAGTCTGAAGAGGAAATCTTGGGTATACCTGTACCTACTGGAGAACGTACACGTGAAGAACTCACTTGACCCAAATCTGCCTTGCAAACAAGTTTTGACTGCAGCATATTAACCAACTCCTCTCCTTATACAGTCACAGCTTTCATTGGCAATCAAATATGTCTTACAATACTGGTTCTTTGCTGGGGGAGAAGGGGGAAAAGTTGACTGAAAACATACCTCTGTAGCACTAGACTTGCTGTACTTTCAGTTGCTATGTAATTTGAGATTTTTTGTGACTGGTTTTCATCTTGTCCTGGTTATTGGTGTGACTGGTTTGATTTAGAAACTGCATGGAAAGAAGATAAAATGAAGGTGAAGAAAAATCAATTTTCTGTCTTTCCTTGTAAGAAAACTGCAAATAACTGATGGTTATTAAAAATCTTCTTACAGCATGGATCAAAACATAGTAACTTCCAGTTTTTAGGGGTTTTGTTAAAAAAGGTAGGCTTAGAAACTGCTGCTGAGGTGTCTGAGCAGGCTGGCTTTTTTGAAGGCTGATAGAGCTTTGGTTGTCCATGTAGACAGATTCAGAAAGCTGTTTTTGTCTGTCTTACTACTAACATAAACAGTACTTCTATAAAAAGAGGATTTCCTGGCCTTGTGAAGACATTCAGTGTCTAAGAACCTCAGACAGATGAAAGCAGCATAGATATTCTGGATAAATTCAACTGGCTCACAGGGAAGCCTAGGCCACTTCCCAGTCTTGCAGCCCGAAAACAGGGAATGCCTTGCTTACTTGCAGAAGTGACAACCAGCAGCACCGTGTCTGGGGAGGCTTGGAAGGAAACAGAGATACAGATGCCCCAGTATCTGTTCCATTCATTTCCTTTAGAGAGGTTTTACTATTTTTGCTACTTTAGCTTATGCTGGTTCTCCAAGTGCAATAAGTTACAGAATGAACACTGTTTTATGCCAGTGTAAGCATATTTACATTTGGGTTTCTGCCACTGAAACTCCTTTTTAAAGGAAATCAGATCTTGTGTTTCTGTGCAGGCATGAGTTTCTCTTGGCTTAAGCTTATGAAAAATACATACAGTTGCATATTGTCCATTAAAAAAATAAAGTTCGAAATAAGGTGACTGAATACAAAGTATAAATCCAAAGCGCAAAATTGTGAGTTCTGTATGTTTCTAAGACAAAATATCTGAGTTAGGAGAAGAAATCTGAGGAACTTGAGCCTCGTATATATGAATAGATATGCATTCTTTCTTATTCTTGTTAAGCCATTTGTTTTGATGTCATCATATATTATTTTCTTTAAAGGCATCTGACATGTGAAATGTATGTATATCCATACCTTAGCTAGAAATGAATTTAAATGGTTTGTAAAATGCAGTAGCATTAGAAGTTCAGATATTTTTGCATAAGAATTTTGCATAAGGACCAAGGAAATAATTCTAAGAAACCTATTTTGCGTGGAGTCTTTCTGAGTTTTGTATTTTAATTTCCTAAAATGTTTTTTGTCTGGGTTTTGTTGTTGTTTTTGTTGTTGTTGTTGTTGCTGCTGCTGGCAGGGTAAGTGGCAGCTGTAAACCTAAGGGTAGGCTGCAGAGTTTTTCTTCCAAAGCCTTCCTTTCGTGTTTAGCCAAGTGAGAGACATGGAGAGAAATGTAAACTCTGGCTCGGCGTATCCTTGTGGCCACGTCTCCTGGTGAACAGCCGGAGGGGCAGAAGGGGGGCCGGAGCTGCCCAAGGCTGCTAACCACAAGGCCCGGAGGCGCCGGCCATGAGCTGCGGCTCCCAGGCTGTGCAGAGGAGGAGGGATGTGAGCCCGGTGCCTGGGGGCTCTTGGTACTGTACCCCTGAGAACCGCACTCCCCGTTGCACCCGCTCCTCCTCACGTCCCTCTCCCCCTGGGACAGAAGGAAAAGGCATTCACTTCTCCTCTGAGTCATTTCACTATTTCTCTTTAATCCCTGGCAGTCCAGCTGGGAACTGTGTGTTTTGTTGAACTTCGTTCTGTTAGAAATTACGGACTGGAACCATTTCTATTTAATGTGGGAAACAAGCTTTGCAGAAACTCAACCTATACACTGGGAAAGGAAGTTTCTATAAAACATAAGCAGATGTTTGTACATTTGAATGCAGAAGTGTTCATGGAAGGCTTTGTGATAAACTCATAAATACAATATAGAGTTCTAACAATTAAATGGTGACTAATTGATGAGTTTGATCACTTCAACAAGATTTTTTTTTCCAACTGTACTTTATACACAGTGCTAATCTAAAGGTTATTCCTCAGTATGGGGACATAGAAATCCTTCTCCCAAGACAACAGGGAGTTCCTGGGAGAAGTCAAGCTATCACCTCCACTGCAAGAGAGATGCATGTGCCCTGTAGTAGCCATAATCACTTGGGGCCCTCTTTCTATCAAGTAGTTCTTGGCTTGTAATCACTGAAGGGCTTTAATTTTTCTTTGTTTGTTTGTTATTGTGGTGGAAAGGGTTAAACAAATGGTATGTCTTCTCTTGTCTAGTGGTGTTTCTTTTTGCTTCCTCTCCCCCACAGTTCTCTCTCTGTACTTGTTCTCATTCCATGTAGACTGATTGCTTTCCTCATTCTGTTTGCTCCACAGAGACCACATAAGACTAAAAAATACGTATGTATATTATTTTTCAGTTCTTTTATTGTGACCGTTAATTTTCCTCTCAGACAGCTGAGGCCCACAAAGTCTCTAGTTGGTGTTTTTTTCTCTATCCAGGTTTGTACAGAGCATGGCAGTAGTGTGCACATTGTACGCTGATGCAATTAAGTGTGATCATGAAGAAAAATATTATTTGCCGCAGTCTGAAGATCATCAACTGTGAACAATTGCATGGATCTTGCTAATAAAATATTTTTCATGCTGATCCTGGATGCAATAGAATGACCTGTTATTTGCCTGTATTCATATGTAAATCATACTCTTCTGTACCTTTATATATGTAGGGTTTTCCTTTGACAGTTTGTTATATTAAAAAAAATCACTAAATAAACTAATCTTTGAGATATTATTTATCCATTTGCAACATTATTAATATGCATGCGCAAAAATTAAAGATGTCTAAACAAATGGAGTTATATTGAAAGATAAAATTTTAAGTGTTAAATGTAAAATGAATTATCAACACTTTCTTCTGCCCAGTGGGACAGACGAAAAGTGATAATTCCTTCTGAGAATTTCCTTGCATTGTGTATGTACTTCTTGACATATTGCAAGTGCAACTCCAGTTTACAATCTGAACTGTTAGAAGACTTTAGAAGAGAGACATACCATGGAGTAGATGTGGTGAATAATATCACCAGCGTTCACTAAAGTTTGCCTTTTCCATAAGGGTTGGCATCAAAGATGTGAAATGCCATGCTCTATGTGACTGTAAGTGCTGCCTTTGCTTTGGAAAGACTGTATTAGTAATGCAGGTTACTGCTGTTCGCATCATTAAGGGGGTTACCTCTAGGTATTTAAATACCTCTAGGTATTTAAAGTGGGAGAGAAAAGAGGGTTCTGAAGGCAGCATCTGTAACTGTAGAGTTGTAGAGTTTTATGGCTCACTTCTGCAAAATTTGGAGGCACAGACTGAGCAATTAAAAAATAATACTTGCCATCTATATAAGGGAGGGTGACAGTATTAATTGTAATCCTTTTGACGTACATTCAAGACCAGTACCAATGACCTATAGTTGTCAGATATTATGGAGGAATCAAGTGAAGGAAACCCAAGGATACACAACTTCAACAGATCTTTTCCAGTAATTCTTTTTAGCCATGCTAAATAATGGAATTACAAGAGTTGCTCCAGGATGAAATTTCTCACCTTTAATAGAGTGAGATTTATTTTTCAAGTTGGAAAGCTCCTCTGTTATGTCCTCATCCTTAGCATTCTCTGCCCATGAAGTAAATAAGGTAAGGATGATAATAAGGAACTCAGGCAGGAAAAATGCCTCAAAGGTTTTACAGCAAATTTATTCTTCTAGTGCTGTATTTTCTTGCAGCATTTTTCTGTCAAATCTCGCAAGTGATCAGGTTGCTTTCCAGCTTGTTTGGTTTGCTTGTTTTTTTTTTTAACGTTTAAGCTTAGTGAGTTAGTACATGAGGGTTAAAGTATTAGGGATTTTTGCCTTTCTTATCCCTAGCAATATTGTAGCAGTATTAAAAATCATAATGAAATCTAGGGGATGTTAAGACTGCATAAAACCGAAGCTCTTCCTATGTGTTTGGGTAAAATCAGTAGAATTGTTGCAATGAAATATTTTTATTGTGTGTAATTTTACTTTGCAGTTTTATACGGTTTCATTCAGTCTCAAAAAAAAAATTCTGTTTAGTAACGCTTATCAAATTCTAGTGATTTATTATTTTTTTGCTTCTTCTTTAGGGTGTACCTCAGTTACCATGTGCCAAAGCATTGTATAACTACGAGGGAAAAGAACCTGGAGATCTTAAATTCAGTAAAGGAGACATCATCATTTTACGTCGACAGGTGGATGAAAATTGGTATCATGGAGAAGTCAACGGCATCCATGGCTTTTTTCCTACCAATTTCGTTCAGATTATTAAACCTTTACCTCAACCTCCGCCTCAGTGCAAAGCACTTTATGACTTTGAAGTAAAAGACAAGGAAGCAGATAAAGACTGTTTACCATTTGCAAAGGTAAAAAGAGAATACAATTGCTGTTTTATTTTAATAATTTCTTTCACTTGGATAAGAAATAATACAACTGTTTTATAGTCTTGTCTGCATTTTTTAATGGAGCTGCACAAATATGAAAAGGGCAAGTAATTCTTCAAGTATTTCTCCTATGTTGATTAGTTTTGCCTTCTCGTTCTAAATTGCATATAATTTCTCTAAGGTTTTATTTCTGAGAATGCAGTTTTTCATAATTGAAGTAGTGATGTTCTTAATTTATGAGAAATAACCTATGTTACAAATTAAAAGCATTCCATCTTCTGAAGAAACACTCAAACTGTAGATGTGAAAGAAGTCATATCACTTACCAATGTTCTTAAGTACTTAAGTAGAAAAGCAACATCTAGGGAAGATTAAGTAATGAGTCAGTTGAGAAGGAAAAGGATTGTGGTTCTGTTGATGAATGCTAAGGACTTAAAGGGGGGCCGATGAGTAACATGGACTGAATGCAACAGGAAGTCTGGCACTGTGGACAAAGTCAGATCACTGAGATGTCAGCAGGTAGTTGAACTCTGACGAAATAGGAAAAGAAACAGCTTGAACTGACTTCAACCCGAAAAGTGGCATGCTCCTGTTACAAAGTGCCTTCCTTGTGGTTCTTGTCCATGTACTGCCTTCTCTGATTACCCCTCTGTTATGGAAGAAAATTAAATTAGAAGTTAAATTAGAGCTGGGAGACATAATCACTGCATGTTCACACAGGATGATGTTCTGACTGTAATTCGCCGTGTGGATGAAAACTGGGCTGAAGGAATGCTGGCTGACAAAATAGGAATATTTCCGATTTCATATGTTGAGGTGAGTAAAGCTAAGTCCTCAGTAAGGTTGCGCCCACTGTGTATTTAATTTTCTGAAAAGAAAAATAATCACTACTAGTCATGAGTCTAAAATAACCTGAGATATAAATAATCTTAGACCTAAAGTACTCTTTGGGAAAGTTAATGACCTCAGCAGTTGAACCAGTGATTTTCAGTTAGCTATTTGATACCTATTTTCATTGAATGGAATTGAAATGAGAGCACTTGGAGGCAGTCACTATGTTCTCTTGTTAATACTGGAGTCATGCAGTCAATCACAAACCACAATTAGCCACAGAATGAAAGCAGTCAGCAAATCAGAGAAATTGTAAGCTTTGCACTGTCCCTAATACCTGCCTCTCAAAACCAAATTAGCACAACTAGGAAGCCAAAGAATAAAGGCTGTTGTTCATTAGGTAAAGGATTGGCTTTTACATCCAACACAGTTGTATACGAAAGCTTCTGTATCTTCGTGCATTTCAGGAATACAGCAATGTACATGAAGAGGTAGCAGTTGAGAAAATTTCCCCAACTTTTTCAGTTTTAAGTGTTGAAAGCTGTATCTTCTGTATAGAAAGACATCAGTGATTAGGAACAGTGTGTACAGCTGCAACAATGATTATTCAAAATTGCATTAGAGAAAGATACAGAGGTTTGGGATAGTGTTGTCCTTTTCTGGTAGGTAATTCTGCTCTGGATACTTGATAAGATACACCTCCTGCACAAACAGTATTTTATTTAAATATATGAGACAGAATGATGAAAGGAAAAAGTATTTTTCCATTACCTATGGGATGAGAAATACATGCTTCTGGTCACAGAAGAAATGTGTAACCGTACTAAGAATCAAGTCAGGTTTTATTAATTCAATTTCTGAATGCCATGATGAGGTGGAAACCTCAAAAAACATTACTGCTTTCTACCAACATAGAATTTATTATTTTTAAAAGGGCAAAGAGATGTATTTATTTTTATTGTTTGATGTTAGGATCTGGATGCCGGGGATAGCAGATTTCATGTGACTGTATAAACAAGACCAAAAATGTTTCAGCTTGCTTAGTGCAATTTTGTCTTCAGTTTAAGAAGTTTTTAAAAGCCAGTTTAACAATTTCTTGCCTTTGGGTGTTCTTTCCTAGCTTCTTATAATTAACTGCCCCTTCAGTTCAGCCACTAAAGCTTTTTGTAGTGTTTTTTCAAACTAAATTACTTAGCCGAGTTAGAAGAAGCCCTTTCCTAGGGCTGGCTCTTGGGCTAACTATTTAGCTAACAACTACATTCCTATCTCTATAAAAGTTTACAAAATGAGGATACAGTCTTGAAAAAAAAAAGTAAAAATGATAGTCACAAAATGTATTTCAGTGTTAATGTTTTCATACTGATTCCGTCAACTAAGAAAATGTATTTTCAATTAACCCTTTTAGAACAGACACCAACACTTGAGTACATGGTCTCAAATCCACACTAAAGTGGTATGAGAAGTCTGGGTTGGTAGATTATACCCAAAGAGATACTTGAAATCAAATAGGTGGGGATTTTTTTAGTGTACACTAAACTGCAACACATCCTGTGGTGAAGAGCAGTGAGATGTGCAGTAAACTATTGATTTGAATTTTGAAATACCTGGTTTCTGAAAGTATATAACTCTTGTTCTGTAAAATATACAGACAGTTGATACAAACAGGTATAGCTAACCATTCTTACCTATGTTATGAAAGACACTGAAGATGAGAAGTAATTCATATTTTTGAAGGATTTTTATGTGGTATTTTTCATTGTATTTCCCAGTCCTCTAATCACTGTCTGTTTTGGTCATAATGACAGACATCTTTTGCTTTGTGTATATTAGTCCACATCCTTTTGTTTAAAAATGTGAATTAGTAGCTGCATTTGCTAGAGATTTTCTGAAGTCGTTAACTATAAAATTAGTGTAAGCTGTGATGTAGCTGTATATAGGTAGTAATAGTATTGGTGTAATAAATGTGATATTTCTTGTACAGTGAGGTCACAGGGTAAAATTTTAGATAATGCTGAAGTCCATGAAAATCTCTGATTGTGTTTGGGGACAAATTTTGCCTGGAGGAACATTTTATGATTCAGTATTTGCTAATCTGATCTCTTATGTCTTTCACTTACTATTTTATTTCAAAAGATAACTTTTTATTGTGTCTGTGCACTTCGGATTGTTTTTTGGGCTGGATTTCTAGGATTGTCTTTTTAATGTACTTACTGGGCTCAACTTTGTCTATCACTTTTAGATGCTATAATCTGATTTTTAATGTGATTAGAAAAATATCAGACTTTTGTACACAGAAATATAAGGTACAACCTTTTATGGAAACTTTTCCTTACTTTTTGACTCTTCTGCCTGCTTGAAACTTAAAACAAAAAACTGTTGTTTCTTATGCCAGAACGTGCAGTACAGAGTACTTAATTTTTTCAAAAATTAATATAAATTCGACTTTGCTCATGATTGTGATCTGTTCAAGAATCTGTATGAGAAATGATTCTTCCACTGGTTTGGACAAAATGTATTCTGAAATGTTAATTGCAAAGCTGAATTTAGGTTTCTTAGATGTCATTTGTCCTCCAGGTTGATACTTAGCTTGAATAATAACATCAGATAAGGACAACATTTTCCTTAGTTTCACTTACATTCTACTTTTCTGTTTCCAAATATGTATGAAAGTGTCTAAAAATTGTAATTTGACTAAAAGTGTTGGTTATGTGGAAAAATAACTCCCTGACGTAAGGTGAAGTGATAAAATTGCACAAGTAAAAACTTTGGATGAACGTGAATTGAAAGATCACTTGAGAAAGAAGATGGTGCTTTCCCTTAATTTCAGTAAGTTGTATTTTAATTCTAACTACCTTTGTTTGAGTGAAGAACACCTGGATTAACTTGCAAAATAAGTATAGCAAAGCACAACTATAAAAGACTTTGAAATAGGTCTTGCATGGTAGTGTCCTTGATAATTTCTCCAGATGGCTGCCAGGAGATGGAAGGCTATCTGCTGTCCTCAACCCATGCCACAGCACTGAGACATGGCTCAGTCAGCCACCTCAGTCTTGCCCCATTCGGAACGTTTCCTGGGCTTTGGTGGGAAGGACAGTCGGATTCCAGGCTCCCCGTTACAGCAAAGATTTTGTTGAATGGGGAAAAAAAGAAAACAAACAAAAAAACCCCAAACCAAACCCACAAAACCCAACCCAAAACAAAACAAAAAACAAACAAATAAACAACCGCCCCCCAAAGTTTTTATAGAAGTTGTAAAAGTGAAAGCAAAGAAGCTTCAGGGAAAACACATCTGTTAGGAAAAAAAATGATGTAGCAAATATGGGTCTAGATACATGGGGATTTGTTGCAGAGAGGAATGCCATATGAAAGACTTCATAGCATGTCTTGGATGCGTTCCCTTGGTGACCTTGAATGTCTGCTGGTCATGTCATTAGAGAATGCATGCAAGTACTTAATTTCTCTTCTCAAGGAAGAAGTAAACTCCACTCTGCAAAATATTCTGCTGCTATTGTTCTCCTTAGGTTACTTCTAAGTGAAGGCCAGTAATCAGTTCCCTTCCATCTTCAGGTTCGTGCAACTGTCCTGTGCTTTCTTCTTTGCATAGGAAAACTTAGTATGCTGCTTATATTTGAATCAGTCTTAAATCGATCCCAAGGGCAAGCCTTAACGTTTCCCTAATAGGTTTCTGGCTGTATAGAATAATCAGATTCTGTAGGCAGTGATATCTTTAAGAGGCAAACAAACATAATTAGGTGTAACACATACTTCAGGGTACTGTTAGCAAAGTGGCTTTTGGTTTTGCTTTTTATTCCTGGGTGATCCCTTAACTTTTTCAATTAGGTAGTTCTTGTTTGAGAAATAAGTACTGCTTTTCTTTCCCTGATCTCCATAATTTGTGAACAGGCTCTTTGCTAATAAGGAAGTACATTAGATAAGAATAGAAATGATTGCAGCTGTTGTATCAGACAGTATGGAATACACAGATTCTCAGGAAGGACATGAAGAATTTCAATATGAATGGGAAAAATGAAAATGTACAAAATACACAAAATTATTAGTCTTTGAATAGCCTGCATGTTCTTCCATGATGACGAATAAGGACCCTGACGGGCCAAACAGCAGAGTAGGCTTTTTTGGTCTCATATTGTACTTGCTTTATATCCTTCAGCCTCACTTCAGTGTTTTATAAGAAAATAATGTTTTCTCTGCTCTGTAAAAAGTATGTTTGCTCTAAATTTTAAATTCAATAATCATTTTAAAATAATCCTCTTTGGAGAAAACTGCGATTATATCTTTTGTGCTATGCAAGCAATACAAGAATGTTTAATCCATATGATACATCTCCAGTATTAACAGGAAGGAAAATCTAGCATCCACCTTTTTCTTAATATTATTTGTTGCTCTGATGTTGTCTTCTCCTATTCTTCCTTCTTCCAAGAGAGGTGGAGACTTTTTACAAGAGCATGTAGTGTCAGGACAAGGGGAAATGGATTCAAACTGAAATAGAGTAGGTTTAGATTAGATATTAGGAAGAAATTCTCTACTGTGAGGGTGGTGAGACACTGGAACAGGTTGCTCAGACAAGCTGTGGATGCCCCATCCCTCGAGGTGTTCAAGGCCAAGTTGTATGGGGCAACCTCGTCTAGTGCAAGGTGTTCCTGCCCATTGCAGAGGAGTTGGAACTAGATGATCTTTAAGGTCCCTTCCAGCCCAAACCATTCTAGGATTCTGTTCTCTCCAGTAGCCTTCTAAAGAACCAACAGTAAGAACATTTAGTAAAAAAATTCTATGTTCTCATTGTCATATCCTTTTTCAAATCCCCCATTATGCCCCTCCTCCATTGTAGTATGTTCTGTGTAGTTTTTCCTCTTCCCTAAAAGGTTTTTATGTCACCTCCTCATTGTTACAGTAGTTCTGGTTCTGAATTTTGTCTTTTTTTTCTGTATATCCATGACATTTCCTTCCAGATGATACCTTTCAAATACCACTTAAAAACCTTTTTTATATCAAAAGAAGTCTTTGTTCTTTTACACTACTTTGTATAATCTACTTGTGTTCAGAGTATAAGCTAGTAATTTCTGGGAGCTGTATACTTAAATCAGTGTCGATGCTATCATGATTAATGATTTGTTATTTGTCTAGTAAAGTTTCCGTGGGGTAAAATACTCCTTTAAAACTCTTTATGAATGTAGTAAGTATCTCAAGATGTGGGAAAATGGGTAAAATAAATAGAATAAACAATATGCTGAAAAATAGAAATAGTAATTCCATAGTGACTAATTTTCATTCTTTCATCCTGATGTTCTTCAGAAAATATTTTTCCCTTCTTCAAAATCAGCTGCACTTATCCAAGTAACAGTATTCATATTTAATGGTACATATTCAGGTGCTGGTGCTGGTGTTACTTCAGCTTATGAATAAATGAGAGCACTCATTATTATTTCTAATAGCTCTGAAATATAGGTAAGATTTTCTGAAAGTAAAGGGTGTATGAAAAATGTAGTAGGGATTGTTTGTTGGTTCCCCCTTCTCCCCCACCATTACATAGCTTACATTTCATTGTACTAAGAAAATGTGTGGGATTCCACATTTCTTTATTGGAAAAGAAGGATTTGTTTGCACTTTATGTAGTATTGTTGTAACAAATTAGCAGATAGAAAATCTCATTGTGAACACAAATTCATTAGCGAAGCTTACAAAGAAGAAAATCCTTAGAGGGTTCTTAGGCACAGAGATGCTGCCTCTGCATTTTGAAAAGGTATTTCCACAAAATTGCCCGTATTCATTTCTTTTATACTGATGCCTTCTTATGCCAGTATTGGTACCAATTGTCAGGCTGTACATTGATACAGCTGGCTATTTAGTCTGTCCTACTACGTTCTTAAACCCACATTTAGGAAGTCTGGATTTTTACTGCTGGTAGTGTTAAGGGTATGCACAAATACCAAGGGGTACAAGGAAGAATACCTTAAAGAGCCCACATGCAAAGGTGTGGGCTTATGTCATACAGTCAAAACAAAGAAAGGCTTAAAATTAAATAAACATTCAAAATATTTTTAACACAGATGTTTATATTCTAAGATCCAAGGGGACTGCTGTGATTTAGCCTGAATTCTAGATGACACATGCAGTGGATATTGCTGAATTAATGTCTGGACTGCAGCATTATGTCCTTTGTTGATTGAAATTTTACCTCTGATGGGTAGTCCACACCAGCCCAAGAGTGTGTGTTGAATTTTCAGTGAATGATTTGTAACTCTGTAATGACTAATTTGTAGAGTGGGTTGGTATGTCACAGTTTGAAGTTGCATGGTTTAAATTCTATTATATTATTAATGAAAGAAAAATAGAATTTTTTGTTACATTCAGCTGATTTTTATAAATAAAAAAATACTAATGTGTTTCTGTTTTTTTGTAGTTTAACACAGCAGCCAAACAGTTGATAGAATTGGACAAGCCCTCAGGCTCTGCCGGTGACTCTGGAGAAGGTACCTCTGGGGCAGCCCACAACAATTCAACCCAAAAGCACACAGATACTAAGAAAAACACAAAAACACGACACTCTTTTACCTCCCTCACCATGTCCAACAAGGCTTCACAGTCTTCTCAGAACCGCCACTCAATGGAAATTAGTCCTCCTGTCCTCATCAGCTCCAGCAACCCAACCGCAGCAGCCCGCATAAGTGAGCTGACAGGACTTTCCTGTAGTGCCCCTTCTCAGGTAATTCACATGAGATCAACTGTAACCATAAAGGCTTCTGATTATGCTTTCACAACACTTATCTTCCAGCTTGAGAACATTTAAGGAAAATACGTTATAACACTTCTAATGTAATGATAGTAAATATATTTGGTCTTTTAGGCTAGTTTTTTCTCACAGTTGTTATTTTCTACAGTGCCACAAGGATTTTTATTAGATTGTGGAAACTAGAAACTGGAGTGATTTGACTTCTTGAAATTTTTTTTCTGAATTGAATATAATAATGAATATTAATAAAGTGCATGCTAGTAAAAGTAAAATATTCAGCTTGAAGATTGCACGTATTGAAGGAATGTACCATATTAATCTGATTGTGATAAGTAGAAATATTTATCTGACTTTTATTATTTGTTTAGTAATTCATGAACAGTTGGCAGTTTCACATAGTGATTACACTTTGGGGAAAGAGATAGTAATGGAGCCTAACAAGTATTGGTGGTGTTCTACATGAGCTAGTAAATCTGCTTTATTTGCACATCTTTGGGATCTGACAGCCTGTTACGGGAAAAAAACCTGACATTGGTAAAAGTGTGTTTCACACTGCTGATTTAATATATCTCCAAGGTTTCAAAAATGTCAGGGAGTGGGGGAGAAAAAGTGATCAGTGTGATCAAGTCCTGTTTCTCTGAGTCTCTAACAAAAAATTAGCTGTATTTTAAGGTTACAGGTAGTAGAGCTCTGGTGATTTTGACCATGAAGCTTACAGCTGTGTCAAAACCAGCTCTTATTATACTACACAGAACTGACTCTGCCGGGTCTTTGCTCTTTCACAGGTTCATATTGGTACTACGGGGCTAATTGTGACTCCACCCCCAAGCAGCCCAGTCACAACAGGGCCTTCATTTACTTTCCCGTCAGAAGTTACCTACCAAGCTGCTCTTGGTGTAAGTACCACTTAAGAAAACTCAGTCTTTACCCATTTTTTCTTTGGTCTTGTACAGTAATTATTTTTCTGAATTTTTGATACGCTGATTTGAAATGATGATTTTATAATTACTGTCTATGTGATAGAAAATGGTACAAATTTAACTGTAGCTAAAGCACTATAGATACAATAATTTTTGCATTTTGTCATTTCTTCAGCTTATCTCTGAAATTTCTCTGTAGTAAATAGAAGAAGCACGCTTCCTTGCAGAACAGTGTTTCTTCTAAGCATGAGTAGAAAAGAGATCATGCTGTGGGGAAAGTTAGGGGAAACAAGCAAGATTTTACAAAAAACATCAACTTGAGATCACAGCTGTCACATATTTCTATTTTACTTAATTTGAGATTATCTAGGTTCTCTAAAATAAGTTTCAAAACTCTTCTGTCTCCTCATTAAAGAAGATGATATGATGAAGAACATATCTAGCATGTCTGAGTTTAGGTTCTTGGAGATCAGTAGGAAAAAGTGTTGCAAGTGGCCATCTTTTAAAGGAGGAAATACATTGCAATGCTCTTTTCTTTGGGCAAATAACATGGCGTTGTCTTCAAAAAATGCAGGATTTCTTTCCAAACCCAACTGGAATTCTTTGGTTTCCTATGCTTGTCATAGAGAAGCTCTGGAATGTCCTATATCATACTGCGCTTATCAGAGCCTGACCATAACTGCAGTAAAGATTGTGGATAACAGTTTTCAGAGATCTTTAAGAGAACTTAATGAGATGTCATTTTGAACATTAGAGTTCTTGAAATTCAATTCTTGTCCAAAAATTGTGCCTTTAACTTTTAAGGAGTGGGGCACTGTTGATAAGAAATGTTCCCTTAGTTTAAAAACAGGACAAACAACCCAAACAAAAAACTCCTAGGCTTGATCTTGTTTAGGTGTTTAATTGTCCTTGCAGTCTTTAAACCAAGTAAAACATGATGAATAGCCTTGCTGCTAAATGTGTCTAGTTTTGTTTTTGACTTTTAGCACTTGTATCATTTTACACATTGGTCTGCAAAATCAAAGGCAGAATTGTCTGTCTTCTGGTATCAACTTTTTGTTGTTTAACTAAATGCTTAGATGTGGCTCGGTTGCTTTTTGACAGCATTCTTTGGGGACTCTCAAGTTATGTTTTTCAGTCCTTTAAATTATGATGCTATTGTTTTCTGAATTATCTCCAATACTCCCTTTGGTCATGGGATGCACTTGGTGACACATTCCAGAACTGGGTGTCTCTCTGGTACTGGGGAGCCCAGAACTGGCTATTGCACTCCAGGTTTGGCCTCATCAGCGCTGAGGAGAGGGGAAGGTTCACCTCCCTTGAACTGCTAGCAAGACCCCTCCTAATGCAGTCCAGGATACCCTTACCCTTCTCTGCCACAAGGGCACATTGTTGGCTCATGTTCAAGTTGGTGTGCACCAGAAAGGACCTGCAGGTCTTTTTATTCCTTATGAGGTGTAGATCTAATACTAGAAACAATTAGCTGCTTACGTATTAGTCCGTGGAGTCTTTTATATTTCTTTCATCCTGTCCTTTAGAAAATACCTGTGAGAACTGAGCAAACAAATCAGTTTTGGTCTCATTTGTGCTGTTAGGCAGAGAGTAAGTCTAGCTAGCATATGCTGCAAACATTGAGTAATTGATTTGATTTGATTTGTGGCTGAGATAGTGAAGTTTTTGAGA
This sequence comes from Anabacerthia variegaticeps, assembly GCA_035583185.1. Classification (NCBI taxonomy): domain Eukaryota; kingdom Metazoa; phylum Chordata; class Aves; order Passeriformes; family Furnariidae; genus Anabacerthia; species Anabacerthia variegaticeps. The sequence continues at coordinate 35,001,388 of JAWWEW010000131.1, read as the reverse complement.
GGACTGAACAGGCAGGACTCAATCTATAATTTCAAAAGTTCTGTCAGAAGCTGTTGTTTTTTTCTTCCTCTCAGTAACAAACATTTCTGTTTGTGAATATGAATCAGTAGTTCTTTATTTGATGCCAACATGGAAAAATACTTTATTTTGACGGTGGTGCAAAGTCATTAAACCACCTCGGGTGCTTTAGTTGCATAAGCTTGTTCAAAGGCAATCTCACCATTGGTACCCACGGGAATTAAATTATAGTGCTAAATGCAGCATGGAATGAAACTCCTGCCATATGATCGTCCTGTTTCTTAGGGTGCTACTTTCACTTTGTGTTAACCATGTTCCTGCTTATGTTTCCAATTAGGCATATAATTCCCACTGAGAACCTGAATTATTCTCTGCCACCCTGTTCTAAAGTCAATAACTTTCTGTACATAATGTTCTGTTTCTTCTTGACTTGTTTTCAGCATGACTAAAATGCAGCTTGGCAGCTCAGGCTAGAGTCAGGTCATTCTTGTGTTCTTTTGCTGTAGATGATGTTAGATGATGATGCAGTTTGTAAAGTCACAGACTGTGAGGTATATCTTTTACTTTCACTTTTCCTCTTGCTTCATAAACCCTTGTTTTCATTTTAAAAATATGCAAAATGGTCCTGACAGGTCGAGAGAGAAAGTGATGTTCTGTTTCTCTAGATGTTTCCCTTCTGGAAATACCCTTCCTGACTTTCTGAGCATTAATTTTAAGCTGCAGAACAGTTGTGGTTGTATGTTTTAATACATCAGAAATGGTTGGCTTGAGTCCTTTTGCTCTTGTATTTTTTGCTTTTGTAAGTGTAAATTTCTGTGTTTCTCTAAGTTTCTCCTTTTAGCTTTTTTCTTAATTTTTGAATGCTAAGCAAATGACAAAGGAATTGGGTGGGAACAGGCTGAGTTTCTCTTTAGGATAAAGGTGCTTTCATTGGATCTCCTTCCTGTCAGTCATATTTGTGTTGATAACACTATTGAAAGTAATTGTTCTTTGAGAGCAAGCTGTTTAATGCTGAGCTCAAATTAAGGGAGAAAGAAGAAATTTGAGGATGAGCATGATTACGTATCAGTGAAGAAGAGACAAATATATTCCTTTACAGTAATTCTGAACTTTTCTACATTTATCTGTCCTGAATCTCAAAGCAAGAAAAAGCTAGTGTCTTCTCTTATCTCCTGTAAGAAGGGTGGCTTTTTTGTTGTCCAGAGGAGATATTTTGAGCTGTTTTGTTGTGTAGCAAGTTCCTTTAGGACAGTTTGGATTAATTCCTAGCCCAAAGGAGCCTGTGCCACTTTAAATCTGAGTACACATACAGGATTGCATTTTAGTTTCTTACGTTGTTATTTTGGGAAATATTATGGTGGTTCAAAAATGCCAACTGTATTATTTATTTTGTCCATAATAATGTTTTGTAGATGCTGTTTGTACCCAACATTGTATGAAGTAAATAATTTACACATTTGCAGCCAAAATTGGCAAAAATCATTAAGAATGAGTGCCTCTGTCGAGTGACCATATATGCTCCTTGCTTCTTGTGTCACTTATGCAGATTTTAATTTGCATTCAGAAAACCTGTGATATTTATTTAAAAGTTTTATTTTGCAGCGGCAATTCTTCAGCCAACAGCATTAACTCTTTCTGTTTTGAGGTTTGATTCTTTGAAGAAACAATGAACTGAGACAGGCTTCTCACAGCTAAGGCTTTTGGCTGTGATACTATCACTTACACTGTTCTTTGGGACTTCAAACCACAACTTTACCCTTAATGGGGGCATTAATTGGTCTGCTCTTCTTGGCCACTGCTATTTTTGAACCTTTTGGGTGCTTAGTATATTTCAAGTTCTTTGTAAAATAACAGATGTCAAGTTCAATATTTGTTGGGTGAAAATATGCACATACAATTACGCAAAGCTCATTCAGTTGTGAGGAAATTCTTGGATGTAATTTATAAGGTAGTTATCTAATGGAGGAGATCTAGTTGCCATAGATTTTGCTAAAAAAAAAAGTCTTGAAGTATGTGATTTGAACCATGATATGGGAAGAAACAGAAACAAAATATACCACAACAAAGTTAGAGTTGCATTCAAAAGCAGCAGCAGAAAAACCATGTAGCAACAATAACTTACCTTCCTTTTATTCTGCCTCTACACTACCTTGAGAAGTGAAAAGTGTGTTGGACTGCAATCAGCCTAATGTCCACATTGCTGCTTCTGCAGATTGGATATGTCGCCTTTGAAATGGTGTCCTGGTGTGTGCACTTAAGTAGGTGGTCTGTATTTGGATGGTTTGCATTTACTTGCACACTGAAGGTTTCAAAAATTAAAAAATCCCTAATTTTTCTGGTCTTGTTCTCTTGAACACACACAAAAAGAAAAGTTGCACTGCTATGTTGAAGTATATAAGGTAGTCTGAATTATTATTAATGAGGCACAAGCTGTGAGGGTTATGTAGTGCACTAATGACATTTAGCTCTCTTTTGTGTCGTTCCAGATGATTCAATGGTGTAAATCAGGAGGAGGTTTAGATAAGAACTCTCCTAGTTTTAATCAAGAAAAATTCAAAAATTCAAATCAACTTTTGTTAGGAAGAGGAAGCAGCTGAAAGAAACTATGATGTTTTGTATGAGAAACCTGTTCCTGATAACATATAGTTTAGGAATTTTGTTAAACATGAGCCCTAATTTGTTAGCCCTCAGGGAATTTTGCAAGCCATGTATTTTTTCCTAGACCTTGTGGGAGTGAGGACAGTTAATGAATGTTCTTTTCCACTGCTCTGCCTTTTATTATTCTTTGGGTGAGCTGATTATTGATCTTCAATTGACCGATTTGAGAATGCAGCCTAATTATATTTAAATTCAGTAATATGTATGTGCATAGTATAGGTACTATTTGAAGTTTTAACAGAAATTAAGTATCAAATTATGTAATTTTCATCATCCAGTTAAAAAATGTAATTTATCACTTATTTGCCTGCGTGCTTGAAAGTACACCTGGTGACTGAATAGTTGCAGAAACTTTCAGTTTTTTCCCCTCAACTACCTAAGATACTCTTAATTATAGTTAAACTTATTTTTTGCATCACATGTAGTTTGCATATATTCTTTCATGGAATGCTGACTATGGGAACCATCAAAACTAGCATATGTTCTGGTAGATGTGTTTCTCAATAGCTAGAAAAAAATGGTTACGTGCCAGAAAACGTCTTGAAAACATGGCTGGATCTTTTGGATCTATTTTATTGAGTTGTAGCAGTGCAAACTGAGGAATGTTAGGCCTCTCAAGCCTACCAGGTAGTTTATTTAGATTTCTCAGTACTTGCCAAGTTTTTAGGAATTTAATTGGGCTGTGGCTCACTGCAGGTCTCATTACCATGCTGATAGACACAGGGAGGGGAGCAGAACCTGAATACAGCAGAACAAAATAGAGCTGTGAAGTTGCCTTTATTACAGCTAAAATTTCAATGTATATTATGTGTTCAAATGAATAAAATACAATGCTCAGCATTCATATCTTTAGAGATGCAGGAAGTGTGGATTCATGAAAACCTGGATATAGTGCATGAGTAGGTTTAATTTTAAAGAATTCCAGATAATCATCTCTTAATGTGTATAAAGAAATCTAAATGCCTAAAAAAAAAAATTATATTTTATTGACAAGTTGCATGAAAGTTAGATGTTCACATGCAGCTTAAATTCAGCCAAGACTTGTCAAAGCTGACTGGGAGAGGGAAATAACTTTCGCTGTGGAAAAACTGAAAGAGAAACATTTCAGTATGAATTATCTAAATACTTTCAAAAGATTGTTGTATGGATAGGGATCTAGAATGTCAAGCAAATGCAATTGCCATTCTTATAAGTAACTACTAATAGTCAAGCTCACAATGATGTTTCTCTGGCAGGTCATGTCTGTTCTGTGTTGGATACAGAAGGCCTATTTGGTCTTAAGAACATCTTAATGTATGGTCAGAAAAAGCAGCTTTAAATAAAGTGGGACTATTTCACAATATAGCATTCAATTTATACCATAGCTGAGCCTAAGACTTTTGACTGAAAAAATGAAAGAGTTGATCAGGCTTCTCTAGATTTGAAGGCTTTTAATTATGTAGTTCTTATACTGAGTCTTGACAGCATAAGACTGGTTTATAGAGCTGACTTTTCATTAACACTGTCACCAAATGCAGCGAGGTAATAATCACACAGTGTAGAACTAAAACTTAGTTTCTATATAGCTTTTAGTTTCGAAAAACAGAAAAAAGTCCACTTGAGAAGGGGACTGTTTGAGGAGAATTAAAATAACTTTCAATTACATGTTTTCCAAACTGATAAGTGTATTTATATACTGATGTATTGGAAGTGCCAGGCACTACTTCATGTTATTTTGTTAAGTAATATTCTCGTTCTGTGGCTTTTAAACCCAAAGTGTCATGGTTTTGAGTTTTGTTTCAATACTAAAGGATTGCATTAAGTTGAAGATTATCTTTAAAATTAATTCAATTCTAAATTTTCAAATGATAGAGGTTTTTTATTAATCTTTTTGTGTGTGTTGTAACACAAATAGTTATTTTTGGACGGGGGTAAAAAAGCTCTCCTTTTTTGAGCGCCTTTTCCCAGGAGTGTCAGTACACAAGGTCCTAAAGACTTGTGTGAAGCTTTACAGAGCAGAAGGTAACAATTGCTCCATTGATTCTCAAAAGGCACAGAAGTCTGTAGGCAGGACCCCCATTATGATCTGCGGTGCCTTTTTACTGGGGTATTTGTTAAAGATTACCAATCTTGATAATACTGAATTTCAAAAGCTAACTCTTTAAACTAGAAGAATAGGAGAAGGTGGTAACAATAGCTCAGTGACTATGGTCTCATATTGTGCTTGCTTTTGTAACCCATACATCAAAAGAGAATTTCCCGCAGAAGGGGTGCTTTTGGGTGGACTGCAGCTGAACTGTATATTATGTTTCAGCTTCAGGTTACAAAAACAATCATGTTACCAAGTACAGTCAGCAGCAGGATGCAAAATCCACCTCCCAAAAGGCTTCTGAATTTTTGTCAAGCCCTATCCTAAAGATCTTATAATTAAAATCAATGCTTTCCATTTTTCCTGTGCTGAGAAATTGCTTGTTATTTGCTTAATTAGCTGCCAAAACGTCAAGATTTTAAACTGGAAAAAAAGAAATACAGACAAACCTAACTTCTCAGTTATATTGTACCAGTAGGTAAAGGAATACTGGACTCAGATGGGGTTTTTTCCATTTATGGTTTTTTTGGGTGCTTTTTTTTTGCTGCTGATTCAGCTCATCAAACAGTGTTGGTCATCTGTTGCTATTTCTTTTGTTCTTATAAAATCAGAATATGAATCCCCCCCTTCCACCACCACCTCTCTTGTCTGCTGCAATCATTGCATCAGCCGCTTCTGGACCTCAGTCTACAAGTATAATACAAAGGTCTACATCGGGATCAACTGACCAAGTGGCACATTTACGACCACAGACTCGTCCAAGTGTGTAAGTAAAACTGAAACTTTTCACCAGTCCAAAAAATGGAACGAGGTCAATAGCTTCACCTGTATGTATGTCATGCCAGCTGGCTGTGTTCTGCTAGAACTGCCAGAAAGCCAAGCATACAACTCAGAACAAAAGCATGCATAAAGGTGATATCCCCAAACAGCCTTCATACTGAGTGTTGTTTATGTCTTAGATAAATGTCATCAGCTGTTCGTCTGTATTGTAAGGGCTCACTTCAAAAATATAAAGTGTTTATCATGCAGAACATGAATGAATCCTCGTGTTAGCACTGAATACTGTATAACTCAGAAATGTCAAATACTGGAGTGAAGCTATTCAATGTTTTCCATTATGTATGGTATGAAAAGGCTATTCTCATATGGAATAACTTATGCCAAAACACAGAAAGTGCTGTATTTCATTTAGACTGGTATATTAGCATGTTACTGTCAGACTGCTTGTGTCAGTTGCAATTGAAATTTGACCGAAGATTCTACAGTGCACTTAATTAGTGGGTGGCAATTTGGAATGAAGGCAGAAAGCTGCTAGTTAGCATTCTGTCTTCACACTTGTAATACAAACAAATGTGCGTCATCCTTCTGGGTGAAAATATTTTGTATATTAACATGTGCTGCTGACAACATCTTTCTTCTCGAGAACTTCTTTGTGTGCAGCTTGAGGAATGGGAACTATAAAAGAAAATATAAAATTCAGGAGACGCTGGACCATCTAATAAGACATGTTTGAATAATGCAAGGACCGCTTTTGTTCTGTGTCTTTCTTTTTATCTTCCCACCAGGTTTCCTGCCACTCCAAAAGAGCGCCCTTCTTGTATAGCAGGTGCATCTGGATTTGGGCTGTTTCTTTGGTGTCAAGCATTTTAACACTGCTTCTTAAGGATTATTGTGCCTAGTGCAGTTAATCAAGTTCCCATCTCATTTACTTCCATCCGTCAGGTTTAAAGGGTTACTCTGTATGAAGATACTAATGAAATTTGGAATGATTTCACTAAATGGGAAGTTAATGAACATCAATTAAAACAAATCAGTTGCTTTTCCATAGAGCTTCAGTGTGTGGCTTTGTAAATCACCCCTAAATCATATACCAGTGAAGCCTGCTGCTGCCAATGTATTGTATGTTGCCTTTAAAGCATATTTTTGAGTTGCTCTACCATGTACCTATGTTGCCTTTAAAGCATTTTTGCAGATGTTGCAAAGTTTCTTGGGTGGACAGCAAGGAACAAAAACATAATGCAAAAAGGAGAAACATGCGTGTAATGCTATTGTTACTGTGCACAAGAGACAACTTTGAGGAAAGAATGTTTTGTAAAACCACTCTTTTGCTCTTGGGATTACAAGGGGAGTGGGAAAAACTAGCATTGCAAGTAACTGTGGATCCTTTTTCAACAAAGGGAATAGTGCACCCATCTGCTTAATTGTCTGCCTCTTGTGAAAAGTATATGCTTTTTGAGAAAATGGGATGTATGGGAATGCTGTTTTCCCTAGGTTTGGGTCAATAATTATGTAAACAACACTCAAATATTTTTCTTCTGTTCAAACTGTGGCAGAAAATAGAACACTGTAGTGGTTATAACAAGTATCGCTTTCCAATGTGATAATAGGAAATTGTGCAATCTTATTTGAAGACTACCCTAGGAACATTCTGAGATGCAACTGCAGGAAGTTTGGCATTTTTTAAACTTTTTTTCCTAAGAATGTGTTTTTTAAAAAAAGAAAAAATGTAAAATGCTTCTGAACTCTCACTGTGATTTCAAATGCACTGTATTATGCCTGTGTTGCTTAGAAAATAAAAAAGGAAATAAACTTTACAAGTGAGTAACTGCTAACTACCTTCCCCGTAGACTTCAATTTCTAGTAACATTTTTCTTCTTTTGCACTGCAGTTTGCGCAGGGAAACTCCAGTTTTGCAGTTTGAAAAGTAGTTCTGATTCTGATATTTCTCTCACAAACAACAAAACTTCTCCATTCTCTCCACCCCTCCAAATAAGAAAGAAATTGCTGTGTCATAAAATGTAAGAGGTACTAGAAGCAGGTGTAGCGAGAGAGAAGTGGGATATGGTGGGATGTATAGTTGATAAACACCTGCTTAATTAAGATCACTAATTAAAAAGATGGACAGTCCTATTACAAGTATTTTGCATTAAAGTGCATTAAGAGGATATTCTTAATTGTCATCGTTTCCCTTAATATGACCATAACTTGCTTTAATACTGTAATGGTATGATGGATCAACTAACACATAACCCTTTGTGCCATGCCGTCTCATCTCTGACTCTCTGAACTCTGCGCCAGGAAACACAAGTGATGTTTTCAGTTGTTCTGGCTTTATGGATCGCATCTGTTTTCCTGTCCTTTAGGTATATTGCTATATACCCTTACACTCCTCGAAAAGAAGATGAACTGGAACTGCGGAAGGGAGAAATGTTCCTAGTGTTTGAACGCTGCCAAGATGGCTGGTTCAAGGGAACTTCCATGCATACAAGCAAGATCGGTGTTTTTCCTGGAAATTATGTGGCTCCAGTTACAAGGTATAGTATCATACAAGTGTATAAATAGTTTATCTAGTTTCAAGTCCAGAATGATTCTGTCCTTGTATTTAATGCTACAGTTGGTTAATAGAAGACCTGTGGGGTTTAGTAACTAGCTAATTTTTTTCAATTGTTTTAGTGTTTTGCTTTTAATTTTGGCAGGACGGTGACAAGTACATCACAAACAAAAGTTCCCATGTCTACTGCTGGTCAAACAGGACGAGTGGTAACTATGGTCAGCCCTTCCACTGCTAGTGGAACATCCCAGAAGCTCCAGGGAAATGGTGTGGCAGTGAACTCCAGCACAGTACCCACAGCTGTGGTTTCTGCAGCACATATCCAAACTAGTCCACAAACCAAGGTCCTTATGCACGTGACAGGACAAATGACAGTCAACCAGGCTCGCAATGCAGTTAGAACAGGTAAAAAAAAAAAAAACAAAAAAAACAAACCAAACAAACTTGTTATGTGTGGTAGACAAACTATAGGGTCTGTCTGGGCATATGGCTGGAGTGAGGATATACGTAAATATGTGCTGTTTGTTTTTTTTTAATATCATTGTTTAGATTTGAAATGGGTATATATCCCTCTGAGTTATTGAATCTTTTATTATTCTCCTCTAAGCAACTGTGTGTACGTACATACTCCCACTGTTTGGAATTTATATGCAAGTACTTTAGGTGGAATTTTTTTTATTCCAGCACTATCTGGAATGGGGACAGTCTTTGAGCTTCCCCACTCATATGCAATTCATATGGTAGTAAAAGTGGTAAGAACATCTGAGTCATAGCTTATTTTTTGTGTGTTAACTGCATAACAGCTGCAGATTGCTCCAAGCTAGCATTCACTTCAAAATTATTTTTTAACATCTTTAAATACCTTTATTGTTCATTCCTTCTTCTTTTTCAGGTCTCTGGCTCAGGGTTGATCCTTAGGCATTCTAGTTTGTTCTGTAACCTTGACTGCAGCTTCTTTCAGCTTTGACTCTGAAACACTAAGGCTATACTGGCTTCAAGATGCATATGATCTGTGTAGTAAAATTCTGTGTTTCTGAAAGGTAAAAATCTGCATTTACTGTCTAGGGCAGGCCAGATCACAGTGAAACATGCCTTCTTGTTATTTAAAAGCAGATCCAAAAAGATTGATAGTGGTGTTTTCAAGAGTTTTTGTTTACCAAATCCATGCACTCCTCTGTGGATTTGCCAGAGTAAGAAAATACCTCACAACTGGAGCCTAATCTGTTCCAGTTGTTCCAAGAGCCTTAAAAGAAAAGGAAAAGCTCCATGTCAGACTATCCCGGCTCTTTCAGCCTTGAATTTAGGTACTGAGATCTCTTTGTCATTGTAAAAAGTTTTTTGAATCACAAGATTCTTGCTGGCAAAGGAGAAGAGAAAGCGAAAGATGCTAATGGTATGATCTGTTATTCCCTAAAGAATGGTTATTTTTTGTGGTCTCGAGTTCCATGAATTAGCCTCTTCAGAGTCATGCATCTTCTAAAACACTCTGTGTGTGTTCAGATGTCAGCACCAGGTTTGCTTTTGAAGGTAGGATATGTACATATGTCTTTAGGTATTTTATTTCCTTAATTGGCCCCGTCTTCCTCCAGTCTGATCCTAGCCTGGAACAGATGTGCTAGTCCTCTGTAACAACTTTATTCTTTACCTTTAAATAAAAATAACCAGATGCTGTTGGCAGCTAATAAGAGAAACTAAGCAAAGCATCTGTGCTTTCTTGCCTCTCAGGCACAGGTGGTTTCTACTGTAAATGCTTCTTTTGAGCTGCCTAGAAGCTTGCAAGTGACAGCACCAAGAAGAAAGCTCCTGTGGGCTCCAGAGGCCTTTCTGTCCCTGCTTCTCTGCACTGCTGTCAAGATGAATAAGCTTTTACCCTTCCATTCAGCTGATAAATGTGACAACATACTTCCCACCAACTTTTCAAGTCCAAAATGTAAAATTCAAAGGGGCTGCACTGTCTACACAGAGAACTTAACATTGGATTGTGAAAAGGTGTGCTGTTCAGTCACAAATACAGATCTGCCCCTTATAAGGACCTGAGAACTGAAGTAATAATGGCTGCTTTATGTTCAAATGTTACAGAGAACTTTGCAGTCGGCATCTGAAACATGATCATACTGAGCTTTCTCTAGCACGTTTTGCTGAGTGTTACTCTCTTGGTGAAGCTTCACAGATCAATGCTGCATTTTGCAGGGCTGTTCTCCCGTTTCAGTTTAGCTCAGGGCTTTGAGGACCCTCTTCAAATGATCTTAGTGAGACATTGCTTGACATCACCTTTGCTGAGAGAGCATGCGTCCTTTGATTAAAAGGAACTATGAAGGAAACGTACATTCTACCTATTTCATTAAAGGATAAATTGTATGAAAATAGGGTGATGAAGCATTTTTCCTATGAATTTCATTGGGATGAGAAAACAAAACCAGAAATCTGTTTCATGCTTGTAGTACATAAACTGCATGTGAGTGTAGACATATCTTGAAGAATGGCAGCTACTGGTAAGAAAACTGACATCTCATGAACAAAAGGCAGCATGAATAATTGGTTTTTGTTACAAAAAATCTTGCCGCACTCTCCTTATCCTTCTTTTGAACTGTTTTTGCTACTCAGAGTTAGCAAGATTCTGCTCCAGGGGAAGAGGTTATCTATCAAAAAATTACACATAGCATTTAATGATGCACCTTTTGTTTGTTTGCTTGGGTTTTTTTTGTTGGGTTTTTTTTAAAAAAACAACAACTTGTGTTTCTTATTGTAGAGCTTGTAGTTGGGTATAATACTGTAGGATTGTTATATCAAATTTGTGAACTTTGTCAGTCTTCTCTAATACACTGTTGCTTACCAAGGGAATTTGTAGAAAGCAGAATAAAGAGAGTAAGTGCCGTAGGCTTGATTCCAGGATATCAGTTATAACAAGTCTGAAACTCTAATTAGTATCTAAAAATCAAAATGAACTGATAAATTTGAGATGTACATGCACCAACCTAGAGGGATGACACCTCCTTTGATAGAGGTTCCAAGCATTTGAAGGAGAGAGGCTGTGCTGCATTTTGCATCATATTGTTCAGTTAAAATGTCTGCACTTCATACCACGCAGTGGTACCAAGATGCCCAAGCTGTTGAAATGATCCAGAGGCATGTATGAGTGACCATATGACTATAATAGCAATCTTGGAAAGGATTAATTAGTTCATGCAAAGCTCTGTGCTTTGCAGCTCAGATGCAACCCAGGTTAGTATACTCAGCCCTGTGCTATGCTCCAGATTCCAGTGTGGATGTTCCTTGTATTTCACAGGGGTATGAGTAAATCAACGTCTATATTTAAACATCCCAAGAGACAATAGCTTATATTTTCAGAGAAACCACTCCCAGCAGTAGTTGCCACTGTACTTACTGTTTGAAAGACCCACTAAAGCTATTGTGGATTTTGTGAATAGTTTAAGGAAACGATCCAATTATATTTTTAGCAGCTTCTATAAGGAGTGTCTTCCTACTTTCATTATGTGCCCTGACAACTACACATCATATTAAAAGGAGCAAACAAGTTACAGGCAGTATTTAACTAACTCTTAGATACTAAAATGTAATCTTCACTTTGCATCTCTGTATGTGTGAAGCATTTCACTCAGCAGCTCGAATTTCTCCACAATTGCAGTGCTGTTATTCTTCTGTTGCATAGTGATGCAAGGAGGGTAGCATATGCTACTACTTTATTCAGGTAAGACAAATTTGATGCTGTGTATCATGTCATTATATAACGTGAATAAAAGTTAAGGCAGGAAGGAAGCTTCTTGTGCAGCTATTATGATTAGCTATAACACAGTGACTGTACCTCAGTTGGTGTGTTTTGTGAAAAGATGAACTATCTGACATTTTATTCTTTTGTTCCAGTTGCCTCACATAGTCAAGAAAGACCTACGGCAGCAGTCACACCCATACAAGCACAAAGTCCAACATGCCTTATTCCTGCAGCTGTGATCATTCCCCACCACTCTGTTGCCTCCCAGCAGCTCCAGCCCCAGCTTCCAAATAGTGCTGCTTATGTCACGGCTGGGAATGTGACCCGCTCAACCATCCCACTGGCATGTGCAGCAGCTTCTTTGAATTCTCCTAACATTGCTGCTTCGTCCTTGGAGGGAGATATTAGTGGGAAAACTGTAAACACTCATCCTGGAGCTCCTGCGTCTCCAGAGAGTGCTTTAGCAGCTGGTGGAAATGCTGCTGTCAGTAAAGCAGACAAGGATGGCAAGGTGGGTAGGCAATAACATAATTCTCTTGAATTCTCCTGTGTTCATCATACAATCTTTTAAGATATTAAACAACACAACAAAATACTCCCATGAACTTGCGGGACATAAAAATTTAAGTGGAGTAAAATAAAATGAAAATCAGTATTCTTTTAGGGTGCCTTCCTTATTAAGCAGGCACACTGAGAGATTATGGAAAACATTTTATCATCGATGTTTGTTGGACAAAGAAAGAATGCACATAATTGTGTTTTCTAAATGTAGATCAGTGCAGTCTGTGGTGATTCAGCTTTCCTTTCTTCTATTTGAAGTATTTTCCTCTGTGTCTAAACTCATTCTCAGTGTTCCCCCAGCCATCTGATTATATCATATTGTAGTCCATAAAATTCCTCCAACTTTCTAAAAGATTTTGTTTTACAGCTGTGGTGTAGTTAGAAATTTTTTTTCATTGAGATAACTGTCTTTACATCTGAAATGTTTAAACTTTACCTTGCTACTCTTCAGCCACATGCTGATGTGGCAGCTTAATGAAGTTTATGAAGATTTTCCTCTTAGTCTGTACACTAATGTCAGCCACTTTTTAGTTATTTTTGTTGATTATTGTTGAATGGATGTACCTAAAACTTAGTTTTAAAATTACTTTGGCCATAGACATTGAAATCAGACTGAGGTGCTCTTAAGCAAGGCTTCTAGAAAACTTTATAGTTTAAAGTGAATGATGCTACTATATTTGGACTGGTTTGATTTCTTTTTTTTTTTTTTTTCATTGACTGCACGGCAAGTCTTTGCTGAAATGGCTTTAAGTTATTGGAGACTTGGAGAAAGGACTGAGGACTTCTTAGTTCACCACTTCCATAGCATTCCAGGCTATACAAAGAAAAAATCTCACATTGCTCATGGTTTTTTCTGTCTGTGGTTAAATAGTTTATTTTTGTCTCCAGGGCTTACAATCTGGCACCTCTCATAAGCACTAAATTCATTCAGTCAGAGGGTTGGTAAGTAGATCACTGCCACACCCCTTAAAAACACAAAAAGACAAACACGAAAGCTACTTGAATAATTCTCTTCAGGGTAGGTAATAGTCTTCAGGGATTCTTGTCTGGACAAGCAAAAAGAATGTTTACAATCCTCCCCTGTAGCAGAGCAGCGAAACACAATACATTCTCCTTGGGGCAAATTTTTGTTAGGTCCTGAAGGTCTTCCCTTACTGAGGGAGGATAAATAAAAGCAACTTATCTAAACAGCAGCTTCCAGAGCAGACTTTTCTCCCTGCTTGGTTTGAAATGAATCTTTATGTCTTCCTAGAAATGTCCGTGTTAATGAAATGTTTTACTTCTTAAATTCCCATTGTGGAAATCTAACTCCTCACACCTCTTTCTAGACAACCTTTTGGGACAGCTTTAACCTAACAAAGCAAAAGGACTTAGCCAGTTTATGGTCTAAACTTCTTACTGTTTTTCTCTATAGAATGGTAATAATTGTCTTTTATAATTATCATCATTATGTTTTTAATTTTCACAATCTGAAGTATCTCATAATTTACTGAGCCCTTTCTGAGCATGATGTCATCTGTCAGAAGAAAAGTGTTCAACTCTTTACAGGAGACTTTTGTTCTAAACAGAGTCTCTGCTTGTGGTTTGCAGAAAGAAAAAAAAGGTTTGCTGAAACTACTTTCTGGAGCATCCACTAAACGCAAGCCTCGATTGTCACCTCCAGCGTCACCGACGCTGGAGGCCGAGCAAGCAGCTGCAGAGTTAGCCCTGCAAGGTGCAGTGGGGCCAGAGCTTCCATCAGCAGGCGCTCACAGCAAAGCTGGATCGTGTCCCACCGACAGCGAGGCCTCTGGGCTGGCACAGGAGACGTTGCATCGGAAAACAAGTTCCCTGGATTCCTCGATTCCAATAGCACCACCACCACGGCAGCCTTGCTCATCACTGGGTCCAGTCCTGAATGAATCCAGGCCTCTTGTCTGTGAAAGGTAAGTTATCCTACACAGCTAAACTTGGGCAAATCAAGAAAAAATCCATTCTCTGACATCTGTGTTGTATATTAGGACTGTTTCAAAATGCTGAGATTTTATAGAAAGATGAAAGTTATTTTTAACAATGCTTTATTTACTTATCAACCAATAATCTTGCTTATATTTGTTTATTTTTCGTGTTGCTTTGAAGTTTCTGAATGAACAAACAAATATGATCACAGGTTTAGTAGGAAAACTGAGGTAGATAAAATAGCGATGAGTATCAGGTTAGTCCTTTATTAGCAGTGCATAACTGCCAGCCTAAATATATGCTGAATGAGACCTTTATCTATGTATAGGCTTCTTAGTATGTGATTTCTTGAGCTGTTGCAAAGGCACTTTTAGTGCTGCCTGAATGCCCCGTGACTGTGCACTCTAGGACAGCCTGTATGTTCTGGAAAGTGAGTCTGAAAAACATACAGTTGTCTGGACTCTGAAACTGACAGGCATTTGCTTAAAAGTTTTGCCACTTTTGTGTCCACCAAACTTTTGTTTTCCAATTTCCAAATCCTCAACAGGTTGCACAGACTGTGAAGGAAGTAGCAGTTTTCTAACTACCGTCTCTTTTATTTTTATTTTTTTTTGTTTTTGTTTTTTGTTTTTATTATTTTTTTATTTTATCTGGTAGCAGACAGGCAGTATGAAGAATGTCACAGGATTTCTTTTGCAGTAGCTACAGGATTGTGTGGTGTACAGGGCAAAAATAGTGGAGTTGCAATGTTAACAGCTTTAGAACTGAACTGATTCAAGCTGACTGTTGTAGACTCTGTTTTGATACTATTAACTCAGGTGTGTGAGCATCCTGTTGTACTTCCAGGGGCCCACTGATCTTAAGCTATACCCATGTATTAAGATCCCGACAGTGTATAACTTTCTACTTGTCTTTAAGTACACTTCTGTCATATCTCTAATATTTTTGAAAAGGTTATTACTGTTCCTATGCCATTTCCTTGCAGGAAATTTCCATTTCATACTGAATTTCAGAAGTAGATTTACACTTAGAGATGAAAAATAAAACCTGAAAGATCTTTTCCTAAGAATAACATCATTCCTTTTTACAGTAGCATAAGTCTGTTTAGCACAGTAATATGATTTTAGGCTTTGAATGTGAAAATAATATCAAATTCATTCTGGCATCACCAGTGCATATTAGTGTAAAGCTCTTTGTAGCCTCACAAAAAGTAGTTTTTTCATTTCCATGATTGAATTTTTTTTTTCTCAGAACTACTTAAAGAAAATGATGCTGTATATTTTTATTGATCTGATAATAACATATACTCAAACAGTCTCTGTATCCTTACTATTTTTTAAGTGATAATTGCTACTGGAGAGAAGTGTTACCACAAGATTATTCTCACTGGCGAGCATGGAGAATTGTTACATTTTTGTCAGTGTATTTAAGTAGAATTTCTGGGTTCCCTTTGTCCTTTTCAGGACAGGGTTAATGTTTTTTCTGAGCTGATGTGCACATTTCCTTTGGCTGAATTGCTTAAAATGTGTTGGTTAATAATACTTAACATTTACGTGGTAGTCAATAGCTTCAAAGTAACTTAGAAGCATTGATTGCTCTTCAGTGTTTTGGAAGACAGACTGGGTAAGAATCATAATGGTGATGCAATGGCATCTTCAGTGAAAATTGTGAGTTGAGCAGGAAAATATTCATGAGGATAAGCTCAACAAAAAGCTCCTGCTAGGATTATTCTGTTCTTACGTCTCACAGTTCCAAACACAGATTACAATCTGACTGGAGAAAGAAACAGTACTCTTTCTATTCTGACTCTGGTTTTGCAGTGTAATGTTAGTGTTCAGGTTTTAATTTTGAAGGTGACTAGAAGATTTAGGAGTCAGATTCTGCTAATTATTCTTCATGAGTTAGGAGCAAAAGAAGCTGGCTCAACTCTGGAGAGCACTTGAAAATGTTCCTAGTTTGGATACAGAGTTTTCCCCAAACTCCTTGCTTCCTTTAAGATTCTATATCGAATTTTTATGCTAATCCCACTGTTTTTCCATTCACTAGAGGTGCAGTTTGTCCTAGAGTATGTCTTTCCTGTATGTGCTACAGTAAATTAGAAGTAAAGCTTGTGAACTTTCTTCGTATCTTACAGAATAAGTCAATGGACACTTCCTTTGTTTGACAGTAAACAAGCTCTCAGTGACGTGGGTTTGCAGATGGATACTTCATACCATTGGCCCACTAAAGAAAGGGAAAATTATGACATTCTCTTAAATCTTACTACTGCAGGTCTTCTCTATTGTTCCCGTTCCTATATTGACTTTTCTCCTGTGAACTAGGTTGGTTGCTTGCTGTGGTCCATGGTCTTTCATATGTTACTTGTACAAAAGGAGCAGAGATGTTTAACAGAAATTCTGCCAAGCCTTGCTTAGAGCTTGGAGAATTCCCGTCTCCTGAGACTCTGCAGTGGAGTTCAGTCATTTCTTCTGATTCTTCAGCCAAGACACAAGTTGTCTTGGGGTGTTGTGATTTCTTGTATTGATGCTGCACTAACAAGGGCAAGGATCACTGTCTTTTCTTTAAAAAGATAGACTTGACTTCCTGCAATTCCCAGAGTGAGACATGGCGTGCTATGAATATACATGAATCTGGTTATCTGAGGAGTTTAGTTTTTTCCATGACAAGAGTTAAAAGAAAATTTCAAGCTCTTTTCATGAGCTCTCTCTTTTAGAGGGAAACATTGCTTAAATAGCCTTATATTTTACAGTAAATATACACCACTGTAATAATAAACTACCCAGCACCCCACAGTGGTGTTAAAGACCTGAAGTTGAACCTAAATACACATCACTGCATATCCTAAACTATAAAATGAATCCTTCATCCAGTTACAGTAAAGGACACAGTAATTTTGTTCTGTGATTAAAGTGACCCCAAGTCATTTTATCCACCACAAAATGACTGGTGTAACATCTGCTCCCAGTGAGTAGACCAGTGGCTTTAGAGGGCAGCAAGTCTTACCACATCTGGCAGCATTTAATGCTGTTAATTAAATGCTGAGAATCAGTCTGCCCTAGATGGGCGTTGGTCATCTGAAGGAGTCAAGGCACCCACTCAGCAGACAGAAGAGATGCACAACAGCAGGGCACAGATGAACTGAAAAGTAAAAATTCAAAGTGCAAGAAAAAGAGACTTAAGTCAAGAAGTTGAGTTCTGAGTTTAACTTCTGTAATGATAGTAATTCCAACTTTCTCTGTTTTCCTCAGCTAAAATTTTCTCCATGTGAGAAAGTATTTTTGTCTACTTGGTGATCAGGAAAACCACAGATAATTGTCCAAAAATCAACTGTAACTATCTGGGAAGAAGGACAGTATTTTGTGTCCCAAGAAACAGAAGCAAAGAAGAAAGGGAGAAACACATAAAAGATATAATCTTTTTCATGTTACTGAAAAGTGTGAGAAATGCTAATATTAAAAATGAAAAATAAAATGGACAAATGTGAAGACAGATCACCATTCTACTCAAAATAAAAAATAAATTCACAAATACAAAGCAAAAACACTGTGGGATATGGCCAGACATATTAAGAATATCAGCAAAGCAAATACAGGGGCTACTTCTGGAAAGCTAAAGTACTTTTATCCTATTAACATTCTATCAGTAGCTGATTAAAAAGAATTAAGATAATATTTTGAAAATTAATGAAAAATAATATAAGACAGTTAAAAAAAGAAGAAAACTCATAATTGTACAGCTTAGGTGCATGTAAAATATTAAGATTAGATGCCCACAAAAGATGTGCAAATTTGACCTTCAGACATTGAATACGTTCGCAAATATTGAAAAGGAAGACAAACAAGGAAGAGTTTTGGAAGGTTAAAACATGTGGCAATGAATATGTTTTTCCAAAACATGGGTCACGCTTAGTAAATATTACTTTTCTCCAGGGACCGTGCAATGAACTTTTGAGCTGAAGCATAAGCTCTTTATGCATGAAATTGGTAGTTTTGGCAGTATGTTGTAGATGATGAACTAAGTAATAGAAAAATAGCCTGTGTTCCATAGCTGATCCACTGTGATCTGGATAGACAGCTGTGTGAATGTGTGATAGGTCTGGATCTGATCACCTCTCTTTGGACAAATAGAATTTGTAAAACGTGGCATAAAATTTGAAGAAGGACATGTGATTTACAGGCGCAAAGCCTAATGGGTTCTTCTCATGAAACATTGAAAAATACAGTAAAATAGCATTTTAAAACCAGGGGTGTTGTGCTCTGCTTTAGACATTAGATTACAAAATGTATATCAAAGTAGTCAGGAAGCTAAAATTTAATGAGAAGTACCAAATTGCTGCAGAGTTGAGGTTGCTCAATGCTATATGGAAAGCTCAGAAGAACCTCTAGAGAGGGCAAAGAGAAGGTGGGTTTTTGCAAAGCTGTTGGTTTTAATGCTCAGCAGTCAGCAGCAGAACAGACTGGTCTGTCAGTCCAGGGGAGCACAGAGGTTACTGGCAGAATTAGAAACTGAAACCAAGCGTATTTCGAGTCAAATGTTTACAGGGCAGCATTTGACAGAATGCAAGGTAAGGCAGGCAGGTATTTTTTCTTTAAACTCATTTTTTTAACAGGCTCTCTTTTGGATAAAATTAGTGCTGTGTAGCATGCTGGTTAATTTCAGCCTGGAAGCAACCTGGTTATTAACAACAGTAGAAGTTCTTCATAGCTTTATTACAGTTCTTTGCCCTTCACTATCTTGTCCTCGTCCTGCCTGAGTAAAGGCTATTGTTTTAACTCAGGTAGTTTACAGTCTCAATTAAACTTACAGTCTATGAAATATATTTGGTTCCTAAGTCAGCATTAAAACCCAGGCTGCCCACAGCAGAAGTTGGCGCAGGCCTAGGTTGGGTGCAGAGCGTTCTGAAGCTGCACACTAATAAATCTTGTCATTGGCTTGGTACCTTTTATGAAGCATGAATCTAATAATTCCAGTGCTCAGAAATCTGGGGATTGCCATATCTGAAACCATCGTAGTTTATAAGTCACTAGTAAATAACATTTGACAACTGATTAAGTCCAAATATGATTTGCTATACATACTTACTAAGAAACTTCTAGTTACTTACAAAGTGCTGCTATTCTTTTCTGAATACTTTCAATAGATGAACAACCTTCATTTTTCTTTTATATGCTCTTAAGCAAAATGTAGCACTATAACACAGTATCTTTCTCTGCTTTAGTATTACAGAATTAACTTGTATTATAATTAATATATTGAGGTATAGTTGGTATTCCATCCTTTACTAGATCCTGTTATTGTGTCTTTTCATCAGATTGTTAATTTATTTTAATCTATTAAAATAATAAATTATTTTAAGCTTATTAAGATAATAGTTATCTATGAAATTATATATAATCTTCATGAGTGCAAATTGTTCTGCTTTAAATGGAATAGTATATTTTTCTGAGCAGATCTCCTAGCATTGCATTTAAGGCTCTTGACTGTAGAAGCTTTTGAGTTTTACAGACAGCCATTGATTCTATTTCATTTCATCATGCTGACATTATTGGTTGTATAGCTAAGAACAGAGCTGAATACCTATCAGAAAACTTGATCAAGAAGTTGACATGATTGTCTAGAGCTGCAACACCTAAATTTTAGGTTGATGTGAACTGAAAGCACGGTAGAAGAAATTAAGTGATGTTGTGCATATGTAAAAATGTAAGTGTATTATTTTTAATTACTCTTATTTTAATATTTAAAAAAGAGAAGAGTGTAGCCTTTTTTTAATGCACTCATATTTGAAAAGTGATTTTACTGTGACAGACTCAAAAAATACACTTTTCTTTGTGTCAGGTGCTTAAGAAAATTGTTTATTTTTAATATAGTAGTATACAAATTGTGAAGCTGTGTACAAATAAGATGGCATGTGTTCTGTCCTGAAAAGTTTCTAAGAAAAATGAAAATAACTTAAAGCAGCAATGCAAATTAATAGGTTTTGTTTGTTCCTTCTTTTTGTTCTGTGCTTTTCCTGAAGAGCCGTTCCTGGGATAATATCATATTAAACATAGAGTTGTAAAATTATGCCTAGTTACTGCTGTGAATGCTTTGATTATTGTTGAGTCGTGCTGACTGGAAGAGTCTGCAAATTTAAAAATGATTACAGTTTTCTCCTGTTATTTAACCATTGTCTCGATTTTTACAGGGATCTTGGTGAAAAAAAATTAATAGGCGATGCATGCATTTTGACTTAAATTTATTATGTTGCTATTGTTACTATCTGTTCAAGACATACTTTTAAGTGGTTACACACTCAGGAAAGAGTTCTAGGTTTTTGTTTTCATAAGCTTTAACAGGCACAGAAATATTTTAAAAGCATTCATTTAAAAAATAAAAAAAGGGGATAAAAAGAACCTAAACAAAGGTGTTTTTTTTCTCATTACACAGGTACAGGGTTGTGGTATCCTATCCTCCTCAGAGTGAAGCAGAACTTGAACTTAAGGAAGGTGACATTGTTTTTGTACACAAAAAACGTGAGGATGGCTGGTTCAAAGGCACTCTGCAACGCAATGGAAAGACTGGCCTTTTCCCCGGCAGCTTTGTAGAGAACATTTGAGAAGATTCATTCCAAGAGCTTCAAATCATACTGTACTGTAAAATAGCACAAATATTTTGCCAGAAAAAGCACAGTCATGAAATATTTTCAAATGACTGTAATGTAAACAAAAATCTACATATTTTTACAGTGTCTATAGCACAATTACACCAGCGAAAAAAAAGATGAAGGCATCTGCTGGTTTTATCACTTTGAATTCTTAAGTGTGATGTGTGCCTTGTACTGTCTGATTTATTATATAGAGGAATTTTTTTCCCCCAAGTATGTTACATAAATGAACAATTGTTTACAAGGCTGTGACTAATTTATTCTTGGGTTTTTTTTAAACTTGAATTTTGTGTAATAGCTAAAATTCTTGTGACTATGATTTTAACAAATTATTAATTTATGAAAAAATAACTAAGGGGAAGCTGGATTCTCTCCTTATGAGCAAACAGTTATAACTGATAAAGAGCCTCCCATTTATCCTCTGGACATTTTTCCCCTGCTGTGTCTGACAGTGGAGTAAGTCTCTGTTGTACGAGTTAATGTTGAGTGGTGGTGATGTGGCGTCAAATAGAATTTGCCAAATGGGGAAAAAATGTGTATTTTCTTTTTTGGACAGAGAAAAAAAAATCAGTGGTGTTCTTGAGTCTAGTTTTACTTCTTCATAAATCACCCAAGTAGAATGATGTTTCCAGGAGGCAAAGATGTACGTGAACAACTGAATAAAACCATCTCAAGGTTAGGATCATCTCAAGGTTAGGAAGGAAGAAATTTAGAGTGGTAACAAGAAATTCCCTATACCTTCTGTTTATGTAATAACTTGGCTATTTGAACAAAGCTTAGCTTTGTGTATTTGGCCAGTTCTTTGGGCATTTAGCACTCAGGATCCAACAAAATTGGAAGGAATGTTAAAGCCCAACACTTAGAATGAATATAACTTGAAAACGTCTGTTTGATAAGACTGAATATAAAAATAAAATTGTAAGTTGTACTTAATGTCTAAAAATGCCTAAGACGTGTAATTTGCTGTTTTCTTCTCAAACTGATCTGCATGGCCAAGAGATGTTTTAAAATGTCTGAGCAATAGTGGTGGTAAGTGATGCACTTGTGTTAAAGTAAAAGGCTGTATGAAACACTGTGAAAACTTTACTAACTTCTTAACCATTGCTACTTTGGTATGTTCTGACTTTTTCTTTGTCTTGCATGTGTTACTCAATTCCTGCAGTAATGTAACTGTGCATGGTTGGCATTTTCCATTCCAATTTCATGTTGCTGGGTTATTTTGCTCTGAAAGTTTCCCAAAAGCCACTTGACCAAAACTAGTGAGCAACTTGCCTTCAAACCAGAGAAGGTGTCCAGTGTTTGAATCATTAATAAAATATTGTGCCATCCTTGCAGCTGGTGGATATAAAGAACGCAGCCTGCAAGAAATACATTGTTAGTCTTTCAGGGTTTTATTAGAGATTTAACACTGGTGAACATGCGCTACTCAGCTGAACTTTTTTAATAATTTTATTGTTTCATTATAGCAGTTTAATGTTGATTTTTTTTTTGTGTAAGACACTGAGCACCATCATCTCCATTTAAATCTGATGTAATTTGGCTGTTACTCAGCACTTTACAAAGGGAAGCCAGTAAGGTGATTCAGTGTCGCACTGTACACAGAAACAATGATGAAAAAGTACACAGTGGTATGTTAAATCCTTATAATTTTTTTGAAGTTATACATTGAAAAATATAAAATGTTAATGACAGAGATTTCTTGCAATATCAGGTAGTATCATGATGGTCTTAAACACAAGGAAAAATATGTCTATAAATATATATAGTTGAACATGACAGCATTCCCAAATTAACCATCTCTCTGAAACACTGTATAATTCAGCTTTTGCATTTTTAAATATTTTTAAATAGTTTACTTGAATATTCATGTAATATATAAGGGTATTGTGAAATGAATTTTAGTTAGAAAGAAGCTGATACCAGCTTTTGTCAGCGTAAATTGGCACTAGTGTGTCGTAATCTTATTTTGGAAAATTTAGTGCATTTTATATTAAAGACTACTAAACGTTAAATTTTTTCTATCTTTACTCTCCAAATTTTAAACTTAAGTGACTAAGTTACCTCTATTAATAGAATTTCATGGTGTAAAGTCAGTTAAAAATCAGATGTTAATCGAATAGTTTTGTTAGATGGAATACATTTTAATTGATTTTTTTTAACATTGAGTAAACATTTGTAAAAAGGGCTTTTTACATAGCAGTGCAACAATGACAAAAATGCAGTTTATCATGCCTTCTTTTTTTTGTGATCTTTTAGGGGTTATTTTTTTGGTTTTGGCTTGGGATTAATTCAGTGTAGAAACAGACAAACCCTGTGCATTTGCTTTGTGTAATTCCATAAACAAATTTTGTAAGGTATTTTATATCTATGTTTGAAGTCCAGTGAATGTTAAGTGTTTGATTTACTATGTTAAACTTCCAATCCTAATAAATATTTTCTTAGCAAAGAACTACATCAAATAGCGTATGCAAACATTAAACATAAATTACTTGTAAAGAATTTGACAATAAAATTGCCAGAACTTAATTTCAGAATTCCTAGGAGGGTATTTCTGCTTATAGAGAAAGTTTTCAGATTCCATAATATAAGAAGCTTGGAATGATGAATATAATGCAAAAACTGTAGAGAGAACTGAGGATCTGGCTGATCTTTTCCCATCTCCATTTTTCTGGAGTCACTTCAGAAGAGGTAGGTAAGTCCATCTCAGTCTGTTTGTGATGCACTTCAGTCTCGTCACAGCATATCATGTGCAATATTTGTATATAGAAACAAAAGAGCTGAGAATGATGATGATGAATGGCGAGAACATGGACCTTAGATGTGGGGAAAAGTTGGAAAGAGACCTGTATATGGGACCTGAATCTTAGCTAACTTATTTGTTCTCTTACCTCAGTACCAGAGTCAAGCTCTGTGAAAGGACCCAAGAAGAACTTGGATGTCTAAGGCTGGAGACGGAACCCTCAGTCTTCATCCAGTCACTCAAGGTTGTATTTGTTTGCTGCCTGTGTCCAGAACAGCTGCCGGTGTGGTAGGCCTGAGCTGCACCTCCGTTCTCATGTCAAAATGCATTTGAAATCCAAAACCAGGCATCTATATTCCTGAACCACCTGAAGGGCTTGAGATGATGGCTGTGCTTTGGGAATACATATATATCTATATCTATATATATATACACATATATATATATCACACAGAGTACTGTGTGATGCACATAAATAAAAAACGAAAACAGGAGTTGCAGGTTTGCATTAATAAACAAAGGGCAGCGTCCACTTTCTACACAGTTTATGCAGTAACTAATATTAGAAGACTGAATCTCCTGGGAAATGAGATGCAATGCATACTTCTTCCACAGCATCATCCAAAAAGCTCTTACTTTCTAGGAGACGAATTTGTTGAGAACCTTGAAGATAGCACCTACTCTTGAAAACTTGAAGTCTCACCTTTTTGAGTCTTAGTTTCCTCATTTGCCAAACTGACGATTCCTGTGCTTTTGAGATACGCAATGTAAAACTTGCTTTGAAAGTAAAGGCTGACTGGTTTTTGTGAATTTGAAGATAGATTCTGATGCATTAGACTTGCCTCCAAATATGATCATCAGCATCTAAACCCTTCCTGTAGAGAAGTCTCTTAGAGCCTGATTTCTGTGGATGAGAGACTTAGCTAATCCATTTTAACAGTTGAAGAGCACTTTGTTCAGAATCAGCCTGATAAAAGGAACTAAACGAAATGAATTTGCTATATCCAATCTTCAATGTGCAAAAGCCATTCAGAATGTTACATAATGAGCATTTCATGCATGCCTATCAAATCATAGTGGTTACACTCAACATAATATTAGCAGGTGTCAGAAACTACTATTTATATGTTCCTTCTGTACTTTTTCCTGTCAGCTGTATTATTTTGCTGAAAAGTGGCAAAATCCGTTTAACTTCTCTACTGTTCCTATTCAGTGGAGTAAAGACAATTTAGACATTAGCCCCAGATTTCAATTACTCATAGTTGCAATCCACTTTTAAAAAATGCCTCTTAGCACATGTAAATGAATAGCACTTGGCCACACTGTGCAGCCAGCTCTAGTGCCCACATTATGGTTCAGGTTGCTTAGCCCAAAGGCCTTCTGATGTTTGCATCTAGTAGTCATTTAGGTTGAAACCCATTCACAGGATATGTCGAAACACTAGCTACGCTCATTTCAGAGTGGTGAAGACAGCCTGTACAGGAGTGTGGAGAGTGGAAATTTGGCTGGCACATCAAGAAAAAATACTCGTTAACTACAAAGGCTGAAAGAAAAATGTGGATTTTTAAATATCCGTACAGGTGTTATCTTGTCTCTGCTACCTTAGATGGAACCCCATTTCACAAAGCAAATGGACTCTGATTCCCGACCCTCCCCAGTCCCTCATTTCCCATCCCCCGCTTCCCAGAAAGAAAAGCAATATAAGCCCTTAGAAATATCCAGATTCTTTGGCATTAGAACACATGGTTGGACTCTCAATTACTGCAAATCAGTGCCACTTCATTGATTTCATTAAACTTTGCTGGCATACACTGAATATGCCCCCTACTGTTAAATAGTGAAAGAAAATATCTCATCTGCCCTAGAGGAATGAATATATCTGAAAGAAACTGAGCTAGATGATTTTCATACTTGGAAAATGCAGAGCTATTCAGGCTGTGTTATCCTTCTCTCCAAAAACGTTTGTCCTACTGGTACAGCTGAGGCACTAGATCAAAGATGATGCCAGTTTAGCAGCACTGTAAAGCATATAAGAGTTGTTCACTTTTCAATCAAACCTATAAATTTCCAAAGCCACAATTGCACAGTAGGCTTTGGTTTGCTAACAGCTGCTAGCCCCACAATGTTTTGTGGTTAGTTGCTACTCTATTTTCTCATGGTGTATCTGCAGATGCTTGGGAGAGAAGATGAGTCAGCAGCAGAATAACTTTAAAGTGGTCATCGACTTTGTTCTCCACAACAAGGGATGTGCCCTAGGTCAAATTTCTTATTTCAGCTGGTTGAACTTCTGAATAAGCTGAAGAATGCTGGCTCCAAAAAGTTTACAGTTCAAAGAATTTTTCTCCACTTCTCTGGTAGGCAGTCTTAGTGTGTCTTTCGAATACACACAGATCAGGGAAATCTGCTTATTTTCTTTCTTGTTATCAAAGCTTTATTTTATGTCTCTATCCAACTTCTAAGTTTATAATACACGAGTAACTATTTGGCCCTGTGTATCACTGAAATGATTTGCATTTAATAATTTAAAATCTCTGATACACAATATAGCTTTTTTACAGGGATGAAATCTAATACAGTTTTTTTTTTTAAATAAAGTAATAAAGAACAACATTTTCATGGAGGATAAGAATACATACAAAGAGATGTTTTAATAAAAAAGGGCACCTCATCCTGTCTAGACATTCAGTGCATTTAATGTATATTCCTTAATGCTGAATTGGTAATTTCTGCCAAATTGTTACAATTCTCAGAAAGATGGAGAGTTTCTTTCGAGAATGTCTCCAGTAAATAGAAAAAAGAGAGCAAGAATGAGGTGGCCTTTGAGTTCTGTCTGAAGGACGACAGACTGGTTCAGGACCAAATTTTACGTGGTCCAGTTGTACATGCCACCACTGTATTACTATTTGGAGGTTTTCTGTAGCTGTGCTCAAGAAAATGGAAGACAGTATTTCTCATTTGTTCTTTATCTTACCTAGAATACTCCGTGATGAAGAAATCCATGTTAACCAATCACACGTTAAATGCACATAAAATTTGGCCATAACAGCAAAGCACAACAGTGCTCTTGTAATTTGGTTTCTTTGATTTGGCAGTGTTAGTGAACACTTAGTTGATCCAAGAAAAAATTAACTACTAAAATACAAAATTCTGTTGGTGACGTTTCTCAAGTGTTCTCCACAGCACAGGATCAGCAGGCTTGAGCATCAGTTTCTGAGTCTGGGAAAGTTATGCAGTTCTCTTTGTAGAGATCGACATGCCAGCAGTGAATGTGCCAGTGGGGAAGGGGTGGGAGGAGAAACAGCCCTGTAATTACAGAGATCAGTGAAACATTGTCGGGTCCAACCGCAGCTATTTCGGGGCTTTTTTTACACTATGCTATCTCTTAGTAAATGGTGCTAGCACTCCTCTCCCACAGGAGGTCGGTGAGATTTGTTACTGGATGTGACCAAGTAATGTCCAGGAGATGAGGACCACAACAGAATGTAGCCAGTGACGTGTCTGTGTGGGCTCTGTGGTGACAGCTGTGTTGCCAGAGCCCCCAAGTGCAGGCACAGTTTGGGCTGATGGCAGGAACTGCTGTCAGAGCTGCACAACAGCCTCAGACAGCAAATCCAAGCTGCTCCCTGGCAGTCGTGCCTCTTCAGAGGTCATGCTGGTGCAAAATGGTCAATCAGTAGGACGCTTCTTGTCCTGTGATATATTTATGTTGGCAAACCGTTGTTCTGTGGACTCTGTAAGCGTGTTACTGATGAACAAGATGATGTGGAATTTTTTCCATCTGCTCTCCTAGTGCTTTAGCCAGGAAGTGTAACTGGTTTGGTTTTGACTGTGAAGTATCACACTCTCATAGCTGACAGTAATAGGGCATACTCGTGCAGCTGTGATTTAATTAGCCTATGGCCCTGTTTTTATTGAGTAATGGCCAAATCCACCAGTACAAGAAGTATCTTCTGTCAAGTGCAGGAGCTAGTTCGGAGAAAAATTAGCAAACCTGTACTTTTGAGGGTTTTTTGGACTTTACGATCAGATAATGTCATTGGAGACTGGAACTCCTAGTTTTTTGTGTGTGTCTGAAGATCTATCATGTATCTGTCTGGATGTTTTCTCTATTACAATTCTGTCAAAAGCAACATTTTTAAGGAAATAGGGTTTTTTCAAAGGCAAACACTAGATTCTGGTAAGCATCTAGTTAATATTTGTTATTAAAAGCTTATTTATGCCTGGCATTGGAAAAGCCACAAATAGAAAGCCCATGTTTTTGTAACTAAGAGCACTACGGACGACTTTACAAAAGCTTATAGCTGGTTTATGTTGTCTTTCTGCTATAATTAGTAACACAGTAGAATGCTTTTGGAAGAGATATTAGATGCTGAAATAGTGATTCCAAATATAAACGAGGTCCCTAAGGCATGAATGTAATGCCTTGGTTATGAGTCTAAATTACTTTTTTAAAGCTAGAACTAGCATGTCTAGTGGCTAATTGTAATGTAGCCTGATGTTATGCTCAACCATCTCCTTCTCTGTTGTTTTCACATGCACCACTTAACTTCCTAGGCCTTCATTTCATAAAGGATTGAGTACATTGGAATCTTACTAAACAAAAATAGATGGACAAAAACTTTTATAACAGGTATGGATTTAAACATCAATTTAAACGTGTGATGAGGCATTTTGCTGAATGCTAGTGCAAAAACTGCAAACACTTTAGAGGTGAGGCTAGAATAGGATGGTTTGGATGTTGCTGTCTTTCCTAGCTGTTATGATGGGAGCTATGAAAACACTGCTGATGGTAAAAGAGTCCAAATTTCATTATCAGAGACGTTTTAAAGCAAACTGAGCTAAAAAAATGGAGATTTTCAGCTTGGAGTGAGAATCTTTTGTCCCCATTAGAAACATTCTCAATCATTGCTACTGATGCAGGTGCTCTCCTGATGTGCAGGTAAGGTGTAGGATGTCTTGTTCAGGTGTTGGGGGACTTTATTTGGGTAATAAGAGAACATATGACTGGGCATTTGTAATCTACTTGGCAGCACAAACTGTATAAAGCAATCAGTGTAACAAATGGTCTTCTTTTGAACAATGAAGAGGAACATCTTTGGCTTGGTAGGTTTCTGAGTCCTAGAATCATAGAAGAGTTTGGTTTGGAAATGACCTTAAAGACCATCTAGTTCCATCCCCCT
Source organism: Anabacerthia variegaticeps (assembly GCA_035583185.1). NCBI lineage: Eukaryota > Metazoa > Chordata > Aves > Passeriformes > Furnariidae > Anabacerthia > Anabacerthia variegaticeps. Next base: position 34,972,521 of record JAWWEW010000131.1, on the reverse strand, counting down.
GCCACAGGCACGGACACCTTCCATTAAACCAGGTTGCTCAAAGCCCCATCCAGTCAGGCCTGAATCTCTAAGAAAATTTTGATTATATCTCAGAACAGAATGAAAAAGAAAGTGAGACTAATTTCCTCCTAGTTTCACAGAATATATGCCTGCAGGATGCAAATTAAAAATATCCTGAAAATTTTAGCTTTTATTGCTCTAAAAGCTTGATCCCTCTCTGAGCGCCATTTGATAGGCTCCGTCTCTTCATTCTTGGTTGCCTCCATCATGGGCTTAGTCAATTCTGCTATCTCAGGAATCCATGGCCAACAAAATCCCAGAGCTCCAAAATCAGTCCTGTGAATTCAAAGAAATAGTTAAAGCTACGAAGGATGTTGCAGCTGGATGCAGCTTTACAGCTAAAATGAGTTATAAAACATTTTGCAGAGTACTGCTGCTAAAAATAGCTGTGCATCGAGTTGAGAAAGTGCAGAGAGGCTGAATAAGGTCAGTCAGCACATTACCCGGTTCTTACAATGGAGGAAATTTACCCACCATTAGTCCACATGATATTCGGTAGATATTGTCTGCTGTCTTCTGGAGAAAGCCTTACTTGGGTTTTTTTCCCTCTTATTCCATTTGGTTATCTGTTGTGCTCCTTCCCTTTGCTCCTTAGGCTGTTTTCTGCAGGACTGCAGCTTGTTCTTTTCTCTTGCATCATTGTCATTGGGCAATGGACCAATGTGTCATAAGTAGAATTGCTTAACATGTATTTATGAGATTGTTTATTTATATATATTTAACAGCTTTTGAACATTAATGCACAGTACCACAAAAAAACCCCTATTTTTGCAAAGCACTTGCATATTCCAGAAAATGAATGGCTAGCTGTTTTTAGTAAATTTTAGTTAATTTATTTGAAGAATTACAGGAAGTACAGAGTTAATGTGAAACTTGGGCTGTTTTTTGTTTGGTTTTTGGTTGTTTTTTGGGTTTTTTTTAACACTTGTGTCTTTCTGGAAACTCCCATAACTTTCCCTAATCTACGTAGTTTTAAGTTTCCCATGAAAAAAATTGAGTATCTCTGCCCTAATACAAGATGATGTCTTGGCACTTAAATCCCATATTTATCTGGTAATTCAGTTTTTGTGGGGGCAGTCGTCTTTCTATATTAGGGTCTAAAAGTTCTCCCACAGAAGATGACAGCACCTATGAAGTAGGAGATTTTTCCCCTAGGGCTATGTCAATATGGGAAGCTGACAGTCATTAGCCTTAATTAAAGATGGGAGAACTGACATTTGGAAGGGAAAAACTAAATGACTTGGCAAGTCTTAAAAGAAACTTGGAGCATGGCCTCTGAATCTCAGTTCATGGGGGCATCCTTCCCTGACAAACCTAAATATTCTATGGCTTTAGCATTCCATTCCCCTGCTAGACTTTTCCCCTTCTACATTTTACTCAGAAAATGATCTTTGACCATAAACTTCTGGTAACAGGAGCTGTCATCTGTCTTTATTCTCGGAAATGGCTGGGATGCTTTTAGTTGTAGGAAATCAAATTATAAACAAAATGTAACCACTTCCTTTTTGTCTTGTTTGTATGATCTGTAACCCCTTCCCTTCCCTTCCCTTTCCTTCCCTTCCCTTCCCTTCCCTTCCCTTCCCTTCCCTTCCCTTCCCTTCCCTTCCCTTCCCTTCCCTTCCCTTCCCGCTCCTTCTTTCTCTTCTTTCTCCTCTTTCCTTTTCATTTCTTTTTTCTTTCTTCATTGTGTGATGTTACCTTCCTTAAAAATTCATATTCCAATGGATTTGATGAGAGTTTGGGAGCCAGATGGCATACCATATTTTTTTCAAAACATTTTAATGCATGTAACAGACAATTCATGTTGACAGGAGAGCTTCGCTGAGGTGTCTGTAAAGCAAATGTGTTACTTGTTACTATTAGAGCAGAATAATTGTTTATGAAAGGCATCCTCAAATTCAAAAACGATTCAATGAAGTAAACAGAAATGATTTGTGCTGTGTACGCTGCACACTCTGCAGAGATGTTGCTCACCTGTATAGGTTGCCTAAAATAATTATGATCTGAGTGGAAATGCATGATGCAGCGTGTTATGATGCAGCGATAGTCATTGAAGTTCAGATTCAGGCAATTCTGTATGAAAATGTCCAGCCTTTGGGCAGTATTATGGAAGAGGCTATTGCTGGAGACAATAAAGATGACTCTATTTCAGGTTAGATAGAAAGAGGGAAGCATTCTTTCTTCTTTTGCCTACTAGGAAGAGAGAAAAGCATGCAAGTAGTATCCAGACAGAAGAAAAAGAAAAGCAATGGACTCTACTGTTGTAGTTAAGATTGGTTGGAGTTATAGGTACAGCTTAAAAAGTCATGTCTTATGATCCTCATGCTGCAGTCAGCTTGGAGTAGAAGCCAGCTATCTGGTTTGGGGAAAACAGTAGGATCTTTGATAAATGCATGGTCTGTATGTATCCATCTTACCTGTTTTAGTAGCTAAACTGTGAAAATTAGGAGGTAAGTACTGGCTTGAATATTATCAGAATATTCAGTGTTAAATAACTCTGTGAACCTCTAGCTTTTCTTTTAAGAAAGTTGCAAACATGAATAAATGTACTTCATTCCTGAATGTTACTAATTATTTTTTTCAGTGCTCTTCAGATCTGACATTTTTTTAAAAATTTATAGTTCCTTAACCAACAAAACAAGCAACCAAACAGTGGTGTATGACTTTTACATCCATTGACACAACTGGTATGGGGAGTGTTTCTTTTGTCAAGAAAAAGGAACAGGATGTGTAGAAACTGGGATGAAGAGAGGCTGAACTGTGACAGAAAGGAGAGCTTGTCTGCAGCAGGCTGGTGATAGTCTACCGCTGTGGTGTGCAGAGTACAGTATATTCTGTATGTTCAGTATAGAAAAGGTACATAACTTTATAGAGAAGATTTAGGCAAGTGAGGATAAAACAAAAAAAAAGTACACTTAAAATATATATAGGAATTTTTCCTGTTCAGGAAAAAAGGAATCAAAACAGGCTCCTGTAGCACCCTACAGCTGTATCAGCCAGTAGCTTTGAATCAGAATGGTTGTTCATCACTTTTGAATTTTCATAGCTGTGTAGTCATTGCATGGTAAAATACACACCTTCTAGACTGATCTAAATTGCTCTTTTTTCCCCCTTTTCAGTAACTATTTAATTGTATTTTCTATAAAGTTCATATACAGGATTCATAACAAAATTCCCTTCTGGAGTTCGGAGATACCAGCTTGTGCAATCCTGGATTTCTGCAAGCTACACTACTAACTGTGTGGTCGGGCAGGAGTGAGTACCAGAGATCTTATGAGGAGCTCAAAAAATGTTTGAATTCTGTCAGAATCTCTTCATAAACTCTGATTAGAAAACCCCAACTGTTGAAATAAGGTATGCATTTTATCTAATCAAACATTACTTATCTGACACTCTGGCATTAATTTTTTCCAAGGATGCTAACCTCTTCTGGTAATTATTGAAAGAAATTATTCACTGTGATAGATAAGTTTAAAAAATGGTGTGAGCAATTATCTGAAAATACCTCTTTTCATCTTTAATAACCTAATTCTTACCTCATTAAGCCAGCTGATTGGGTACTATTATGATTGACTACTTTATTGGAAGGACATTCAACAGTATGTCACAAGAAGATGAAGTCTTCAGCTGCTTAGTTAAGTACATGAGTGAGATGAAATGACAGCAAAGTATGTCCACAAGGAGATGGGATATGAAACTAGATTTATTTAGGACAATTGATAGAGAAAATTGAATGTTGAGAGTTCCTTGAAAACTCTCCAAGTATTACTGTATGTGATTCAGCCTGCAAAATGGCAACAGCTGTAAAGAATATTGGGTTTGACATTTCCTATAATACTGGTGAAGATAAAGGAGGTGAGCAGTCTATGAGATCTGAGAGATTGCCACTACTCCTATTTATTATGGACTGTGTTCAACACTCTTTGCTGGCAAATATCAGTTAAAGTTTTTCCAGTGTAAGTCCTTATGTTTAGGATCACGGCTATTTGCAATTACAGAGGGATGACTACACGGTCCCCTGACTTGCTGCTTTGTGTCAGTAAGTAGATGTGCTACATTAAGTTGGTATTCCTGTACTCAGTAAATTTGTGCCTCATTAGGGCTAACCTTGAAAACATATTCATGGTCACATAATGACTGTATGCTAAAATAGGTGAAGCTATAAAAACTGTTAATGCTTGTGGATATGTCTCCAGTTTCCTGCTTTAAACAGCTCTTGGACTCTTCATAAATGTTGTGAATGTCAAAGCAGATACTTGGGGGAATCACTTAAGTATTTCACTTCCATGTTTCTCAGGTCTGCTATTTCCAGGGAGATAATTAATGTGTTTATGAAACAAAGACTTCACTTGTATAAATCCTTAGAGTTTCTTATGAGAAGGGAGGTGAAGGATCAACTCCTGTTGCTTACTAGGTATGTTTTTCTATTCCTGCATTATAGTTCTTTCGCTGAATTTTCTTTCCCTAATGAGTTCAGTCCAAATCAGTAGGTTGAATCTTTCCATCTTTATTCCTCCCCCCTTTATGTCTTTGCCCCTTTCTCCCTATCATCTTCTCCCAACATCCCATGTCCTTCCTCCTCCTCCTCAACAAAGCAAACTTTAAGACACAGTACGTACAGTACACTGAATGTAAATATGAGTAGATGCAGTAAATTTTCAGAAGACTTCATCGCAGGACCAAAGTGGGCAACAATTTGGATTTGCCCATGCTATTTATGGAGATTCAAACCCTGAGACTATGATTAGTGATGTATTAGGGCAGGAAAACTTGGACACTTTCTCCATTGTAACAAGGTGGAAATTTTAGCTGGTTAGACAAACCTTTTTCTGTTAGTCTTACTGTTAAGAACAGTTTTCTGTATGTTTTGGAGCTAGCACCCAGTTACCTTTGCTAATGAATACTTCTTAAAAATCCTCTTTTTTTCATCAGCAATTGCAGTACTAGCTAAATAGATTTTTGCAGAATAAATTAATTCTTGAAATGATTGGCCATGGATCTTACTGTGTGGCTTATATAAATATGTAGTGAATGGGAATATGGATGAGACTATGAAAGACACAATGGGGAAATGAAGACTTTGTTCATACATGAAATGAAAGCAAATTATGCAAGGCCTTAAATAGACATTTATAAATGGCTTTTAGCTATTTTTAAGTGCTGTTCCTGAGACGACTTCTTTTTGCAATTGAGTATATTAGATATAATTAAAAATGAATTGCCTCCAAGAGAACAGGAGAAGAGTTATTTACTCAGGAGTATTCAACCACTTCTGCAAAACTCTTGGATGTTATTGTGCTAGACTTCCAGTGGGCATTCTTAACGCTTACAAAATATGCAATACACAAATAATATCCTTTCTGTACAAAACCATCAGTGGAGACTCTGAGAGTGACATGTCCTTCTGTGACGGTGTCAGTTTTGACTGTTTTCCAGATTGCCTTGCTGGGAGATGCTGACTGCTCTGTGTGATGCCCTTTGCAGTTTTGAAAAACTGTCTGTCTAAGAGGTGCTGTACAGAAAGCGGTGAATTTATTCCCTGGATGGCTGAACTGTTTATTTCTTTGTTCCCAGTACTCACTGGCTCGGAACATATGAGCTAAACACTGATACATTCTGTGGCAGTGCAGCCCTCACATGAAGAATTGGATGCATGGAGGGAAATAGATTTCAGGATACGCCGAGATCCTAGTTTCCATCTCTTTAGTGCAAAATCTGCTGATACACAGTAGGAGTGCCCAGTGTCTGTGATGAGAGTGGAGTTGTGGGCAGAGGCTGCATGTGTAACAAATGTTTCTTGAATATACTTTTATAGGGGTGGGTGATGTTGGGATTGTTTCCTTTTAATGCCTCAGGTGCCACAGGGCAGCACTGGAAGTGAGAAGTTCCATTTTAGCAACACATGAAGCAGCAATAATACAAGCTTCTCTCTGCTCCCTTCATGATGTGCCTGACTTCTCCCTAGGAGCAGCAGAAATTCAGTGACCATGCTAACTTAAACATGGGCCTCATGCTGACGTGTGAAATATTAGTCGTAGTGGGGAAACCTGTTTAGCCAGGAGGATATGAAAACATTAGGTAATTTGCCAAAGTTCCAATGGCTTTGTTTTGTTCTGTGTTTTTAGGTGAGGTTTTTCTTTTCATGGAGGTACCAGGAATAAGTTTCTTAAGAGGAAAAATTTTCCCCCAATTTTTTGAAAAGGTACACCTAAATTGTACACAGCCACTTCATGGTGGCATGATAAAAGTTTACTGTTGCCACACAAGAAAAAGTATTGCAGAGATTCTGGATAGTCTAGAAAAAACAAAACAGACTGCAGTGTCATTAAAAAAGATCACTTAAGAGCAAAAATATATCAACTCAGCCACTTAAATATCTGAACTGGTGTGGTTGGAAAGTTTACCAAGTTGCAAAATACTGGGAGGAGAGAGGTGTGTTTTTTGTGTCATACAACTAGGCAGTTGGATTTTGTCTCTGCAGTTTATCTTAACTTTTTATCACTTGCCTAGGAGGCTGAGGCCACATCAAAGACATTTCAGAATTACAATATAAAACTTGCTAGTTATTTAGTTTATATATTGTGTGTGTGTGTATATAGAATATGTATATAAAAATAAAATTAGTAACTAGACCTGATTTTTCCCAATGAAAATCACAAGATCATATATGAAGAAAGGGGTGATTTAGGCTTGACAGGAACAAAAAAAGGTCAGCAGCCTCGCTGCCCAGGCAAAGCAGAAAATGTTGAGGAGCCCTGATGATGATGTTCCTATCTGGTCTAAAGGAGAGGTCACCTAGAATGATGCACCTAGTCTAGTTACACCCTGTTTTTTCACAGGAAGAAATGCATGGCAATGTGTTGACTGTGTGACTTGCCACCCACTTATCATTGGGCCTGGAAAGAAGTAAACCCCTTAAGCTCTTCCCTGGCTTAATTCTGCTCTAAGCCCATGATTCCTGTATCCCAGATACATGCCCCCATCGTCATATTCGCTTAAGCTAGAGAGGTTATCTTTAATACTCCAGTTGTAAAGCAAAATAGTTTCTTGAATGTTGATTTCAATTGATGCTTAATCCCCAAGGTCTTAAATTCCCAGACAGCAATCATCTGGCTCTAGTGATACATCTTTGTGGCTCACTTTGATTTCTAGTTCATGTTCCTATAAACTGAAACCAGACTGGTGGTTATGACAAGCTTTTTTGATGATGAAAAACTGAAGTTAGTGACCATGTTTCCAGTAAGGCAGAAGACTTGAAAGCAGGTTTTCTTTTAGCCGAATGCTCCAACCAGCAGGCCTTTGTTTAAAATGGGACTGACCATAAGTGCAGCCAGTTCTCCAGTGGCTTTGTCCCAGGCCTTACACAAAAACCATGTAATGTGGTATGCTTTCACAAGCAGTACAGGGAACAATATGAAAATGCTGCTGGACATTTGAGCAGCATTGCTCTTTCATGTGTGACTCCTGGCAGAAATCTAAGAGGCCACAGATTCAGGCACCAGTGTGGTTAATGATTAGTGCTCAAGTTCCTCTGTAAATCTCGCCTCAAATCCAAACCCAAAAGGAATTTGAAATAGCTGGCAGAGGGAATCTCAGTTACAGTGGCCCCTGTTTTGTGACATTATGCTCTGATTTGCTTTTTGAGCTTTTAGATACATTAGATATCCATTCCTGTTTGAGAATATTGTGTTTTTTCCCCTGTTAATAGAGAAATGCTTGCTTGAAAGCAGTATCTTGGTTGTGTGGAAGAATGATTAAAACATTTTAAGAAAGGAATGCAAAACTCTTAGGAGAGTGTTTTCAATGGCTGAATACTTTAGGCTTCAGGAAAGACAGCTGCATCATTTTGTATGTTGTGAACAGGTTCCAGGTGTGTGTACACATGGTCACATGGAGAACCATACAAGAATTATTAGGATATAATTCCACATTAATAGTAAGACAGGCATAATAATGATAAGTATTGAACTAGGTGTTAAAGATCTGGACATGATAGATGGAGCAGGTCCATGAGATCAAGTTCATGTATCAGCTACTGTCCCCCCAAAAGGGGAGGAAACACTACAACACTGATTTTTCTCTCAGAGTCCACTAGCTCCTCTTGCTTCAGTGGGAAATCAGCGTGAATAAACTGGCTCAGATGAACCCTGCTTGATCCGATCTCATGATTTAACCAGGCAACTGGAGGAAAAACGTCACTTTGGCCGATGAATAAACACACTTCTTGTTTTCAACAGTTGATGAACAAGAATTAAACAGAATCTTGTCTGAACTTTTGAAAAGGATATTTTATTTTGCCAACTACAACACAGTTAAATAAAGCCAAAACACACTGAACTCATGCTTACTCTGTGTCATGAAAATCCTAACAGTACAGCAAAGACTAGCCTTTCTTTAACTTTCTTACAAGGGTAAGTCCGTGTTATGGATGAGGACACAGGTCAGAAATAGGTTAAAGTCATAATTACTAAAATAATTTTACACTTAAAATCCACCTGCTGCTGTCCTTATACAATATGATGCTCATGGTTATTCTCTCTGTAATATATATGTCTTCAGAAAACATCATTAAGGACAACTCTGTGTTACTTTGCTTATATGCTTCACATGAAGAAAAAGCAGTATTTTAACTCTGTGAGTCCTGATCCTTAATGATGCTGGATACCAAAAATCTCGGTCAGAGACTATTCTAAGTGAGAGTCTCAACTTTCAATGCATTTATCACTGGGACCTCCAGCTTCTCAGAATATGGCATGTTTTGAAATATCATTGTATCACAAAATCCCATTTACTCTTTTGAAAAGAAGAGTAGCTTGCAATTTAAATATACTTGGTAAAAGAAATTAACTTTGCATAACAGCTTATTTTTTTAAAAAAAAATATTTTTTCTTACAGATGTGCATCTGTTTACCAATTCTTAAATCTGCTTTTCCTTCTATATGTAAAGAATGATCCGTGGAAAAAGAATCCTATATGCATAGAAGAAATGTTATTAAATGCTCTACAGCTCCCCTGGAAACATTCATAATCTGAAATGCTGAAAAACAGCTTTTAAGTCAAAAGCAAGAACTGTATGAAATTATACTCCCACTTTGCTCATAGAAACTCTGGTGTGATTTTAACACTTACTACTTTGTGGAACCTTTTAATAATAATTTTTCTCAAAAAAAAAAAAATTCTGAAGAGTACTCTTTTACACAATTGTGGTTGGTTTTATTAGTATTTCTCAGGTGCAGAATTTTACTCGGTATGTGTGACTTAAGAGTCCACAGAAACGCCTCCAGCACATCATCAGACATAAATCCTAAATGTCAACAGCATTACTGCTGAAGTACAGTAGTTTTTTGAATTCCTTTAATTGCACATCGTGACGTTTGTTTTGATTGCTGGACAGGTGCCCTCACACAGGTGCGCTTCTGTTTTGTGTTTATCTGCCTTTGCATGTTTCAAACTTAACTCTGCTGGTACAGTGATGCCTCGCACCAGATCCTGGAGACTTTGGGGCAAGGATGTGTGGCAATGAGGGAGCCGCAGTCCCCGTTCCCCGGCCTGTTTGTGTCCCACACGGGACAGGCGGAGGTGCAGCTCGGAGCGGGGCGGCTCCTTCGTGCGGCACACGGACTGTGCCACGGCGCCGGCCGCCTCCCGGGTGTCCTGCACGGGGCACTCGGGGCTGTCTGAGAGGTAGGCAGAGGGACACCAGGGGCCTGCCGCTGCCCTGCCGCTGCCCTGCCGTGCCCTGCCGTGCCGTGCCCTGCCCTGCCCTGCCGCGGGGCGCTGCCGGGGGGCGCTCCTGGCCCTCCCCAGCCCGGCCCCGCCCCAGCTCCGCCCCATCCGGGCAGGGCAGGCCGTGTGGTGCGGGGGCCCCGCCGCCCGGAGGTAACCGGGGACGCGGGGGGGAGAGGCCTGGGTCGGCTCGGGGAGGCCCCGCTGCCCCCCGGGCACCGCCGGCCTGCCCCGGGCACAGGGCTCCTCACGGGCACCGGCACACACACACACGGGCGCACCGATACACAGACACACACGGGCACACACACACGGGCACACCGACAGACGGAGCGGGAGCGCCTCCGCCGGGAGGGACGGACGGACGGACGGACGGACGGACGGGGCTGGGCTGGGCTGGGTCACCCCAGTCGCCCCCGCTCCGAGGGCGGCGGGGCCGTGGCAGCGCTGCGGTCACGGGTTGGGTTGTTGGTTCTGGAGGAGCCGGGGGCAGAGGTGAAGGAGGCGGCCGTGCGTGCCTGTGTCTCCAGGGACAGCTGTTCCCCCTTGCACTGCCTGTGCAGGGCGCCGCGGGCTGTGACTCCCGCAGCAGCCCTTGGGTGCCGGCCGCACCTCCGGGGATGCCGTGGGTTCTCTGTGCCGAAGCACACATGGTACTCGGGTGGGCTGGGGTGGGCCTGAGCCTCCCCTCCGACTGCCGGGCTAGTGCACAGGGGCCTCCCCCTTCTGAGAACAGAGCCTCAGGTTCTCAGTTCTCAAAGAGGCCAGGAAGGATACAGTGATACACTTCTAAAAGGTGCTCTCCCCACAGTCTGGTCTTTGGGTGCTGCGTAGCTAAGCGTGTTCAGAATTATTTGGAAAATACATACAGGTCTGAAAGCATTTGTAACCAGTGTCAGATGATTCCCTTAAAATGCTTAAGGGTGGAGGAGTTTGACAGGGTGGCTTCCTGAGGTCTTTGCTCAGCCATATCGTTCTCCATTTCAAATAAAAATAAGGTATTAGATGTGTGCAGTGAGAACAAAATATGACGGAGGAAGTCCTAGCACGACGTTGCTGCAATGAGTAGGCAAGAACTTCTGAGAGTCATTGTGCTAATTCTGTAAAAGTAGAGATCAGTAGTGCTGGAAAAGGCAGAGTCTTTGTTTCTAACAAAAAAGTCTGTCAGCAGAGTATCGGTGGGTTGGTTGTGCCCTTAGTCTGCTAAGACAGTGAGAGCTGTAGTTAGTGGGTTGTAAAATCTCTTGATTCACCTCTTGCTAATTAAGGTTGCCCAAAACAAGAGTCATTCTGGCAAGGCAGTAGTGCCCGGTTTTATCATGAGGGAATTGTCTTTGTGGAGGACATAATTACGTAAGTGTTCTGTTGAAAGGGCCACTACCTTAGATGCAAGTATTTAATCCTCTTCCTGTGCCTAGGAAGCTGGTTTCAACTTGACAGTGAAAGCAGATGCATGGGTTGGTTTCAAGCACTGGTTACAGAAAAGGAGGGACCATCTGCTCTTTGAGGCCCTGTCACAGAAGACCATAATCTTGCCATTGTATGAGTTGAAGGTGGCCTTGTGTGCTTAGTACTGTGTGCTGTTCTGGTTATCACACATCTAAAAGGCTGTAATAGACCTCAGCAAGGCAAGGTCTAAGAGCTTGACTAGCCTTTAGTAAGGTACCGAACAGCTTCCGAGTGCTTTGAGAGTGACTAAACAGACCTGAAAGAGGGGAAAGTATGAGGTGAAATGCATAGTATTATCTAATCAGAAAGCAAATTAAGAACAAAAGGAAGTACTTTCCCACAAATAATTAAACTCATTGCCTGAGGATGTTATGGAGGCAAAGTATAATTGGGTTCAAAAAGGATTTATTCAAATGTATGGAAAAAAAAGATTCATTACTTGGATTCTGCCTCTGGCTCCTTAGGAAATCCCAAAACAGCTGATTGATTTCTAGACTTTGCAGAATAAAAGATAATTCTACAGAAGTACTTTCTTATACTCTATCCTAAACATCAAAGCTAGCAACTTCAGAATCACTTCACATTTTAAAAAGCTTTTTTTTTCCCCTTCAAAAGCAGAAACAGAAAACCCCAGGCTAGTGATAAAATGTAGTGTTATGTAGTGTGACAGTGTTAAACCAGGGTAAATACAGTAGTTTCAAATCATGCTCAGTAACGTTTGCACTGGCAATGTCCAACACAGATACTTGGGGTGGAATATGCTAAATGATGTTAGTACAAGAATAGTGATTGCAAGAACAATATAATTGCAACTAGTACCTCGTTTTTGAATAAGCAGCTGAACAATACTGTATGGTTTTTAGATACATGAATAACATTTCACCAATTGAATAGAAGTTATAACTCTAATAATGCTAGATTGCATGCATAATTTTTTTAGTAGTTCAGAAATCATTGAGAATTAACTTTCAGTTGTAGAAGTGGTGTCTAATTTAGTTCAAGTGGGTTTTTTTTGGTGAATTAAAAAAAACCAGATCACTAATTCTATAACTCACTATTACAAAATGCCACAAATTAGTAAAGGCTGTGATGTTGGCAAGAACAGTGGTTATTTTCTTGCTGTATTGGACATGAAGTTCATGGTTTATTTGCACTTTTTGAATTATTTTTGAAGATGGGCAAGGTTTGCGCCATTTTTGGAGGATCCCGAGGAATAGGCAAAGCTGTTGCAGAACTCCTGGCACAGAAGGGCTGCCGCCTGGCGATTGTTGCTAGAAATCTGGAAGTAGCCCAAGCCACTGCACGTAATCTTGGTGGTATGTATACTGCTTTGCAATTTTCTCTTCACTATCCAATGCTTAGGTAACTTGTAAAAGTGGTAAGTCATTAAAAAACCCTCATTGTTTACCCAGATGAAAATGAAAAAAAAAAGACTTGAGAAATTTAAAAGAAAAGCGATGTTTGTGCAATTTTGTTTTACAATATTTCTTGAGAAAGTTAAATATGTTACCTATTCTATCCTCAATATAGGAGTTTAAGATGAAAGGGAGGTGGTGCGAAGTGAGTCGTTCTTGGCTCCCGAGCAAGCCAGAACTGAGACCACTGTGCTCATGCTGAACTTCTGATTTCAAAAGGCAAAATATATAAAAGAAGAAATTGTCACATAACTAATCAATACAGTACTTGAAAATTGTCTGTATTTAATTCTCTGGAGATTTAATGGGTTCCTTAAATTATAACTAGTTCAACATCTGTTTTGAAATTGAGTTGATAAATCCTGAAGGAGGTTTATGAATGATATACCAGCTTTTACTGTTATTATAATGTGCCTTTATTTCAATACAGCAGGACATCTGGCACTTAGATGTGATGTATCCAACGAACAAGAAGTCCAAAAGACTTTTGAGGAGATGCACAGGAATTTAGGTCCTATTAACTACTTGGTTAACGCAGCTGGGATCAACAGGTTAGTTACTCCTTAAGAGATTATATGTAATTCTAAATGAAGGCATCTCACTGTGAGGTGCTATGGGCACTCAGTAAGAGTGCTGTTATTGAGTACATCTGAAAATAATATTAAGTGATTATCAGTATTTTTGCTCCTGATGGCGTTAAAATGCTAACAGATCACAGAATATTCTGAGTTGGAAGGGACATGATACAGCTTTCACTGTAGTTTCTGGATTCTGAGTTTGAGTTCCCCCTCTACTTCTCTTTCTTCCACTTCTTCCCCCAAAATGATCCAAAACAGTGTTGGATACCATGCTGCAAAAGAGGCCTTGTTGCCAGAAGCATGGCTAACTTTTTTTCTTGCTGTGTCATCCTTTCAATGTCTTCATTTTGAATGCTGGAGTGTAGAGAATCACATACACACCCCCATTCACTAGTCCTGTTTTATTATGACTAAGCATGATCAATAGGCTTGTTCAGTGACTTCTCTTGGGATTTTTGTCTGTTTATCAGGGATGGTTTGTTAGTGAGAACCAAGACTGAAGATATGATAGCCCAGATTCACACTAACCTTTTGGGAACAATGTTGACATGCAAAGCTGCTGTGAAAGTCATGATTCAACAACAGGGAGGTGCTATTGTCAATATAGGTAAGCTACTTGTGTAAGCTCATGGAATTCTGTGTACTAGTTTTCTTTTGTGTAATTTCAGCAACTTCTAAATATAAAACCAGCTTGTTTCAGTAATAAACAGCTCAGAGTTTATATTTTATTGGGAAAAGAATTTTGCTATTCTTTATCCGTTATTTCAGTATCTAGATGTAGCAGATGCTAGTTGTTAACTAAAGATTGATAGATACAGTCTGTGTCTTTTTTTTTTTTCTTTTTTTTTTTTTTCATCTATGAAAGGATAGATTTTTTAGAAAAATCTTCATTTTACTTTCCAGGTGCCATTTGGTCAACATAGATACATGGATTGCACAAAAAAATGGGGAGATTTGCTTATCCCAGCAGTAGGCTATAAAGTGCATACAGTAATATAAAGTGCATACAGTAATATATAGACTTCTTTTCTTGTAATCTCATTTTTTTCATTCCACATTTAAAACTAAAATGATAAAGCTAGTACAGGATTTCAAGTTGGACATTTAATCTTCTCTTTGATGTTTCTTTATTTTAGGAAGTATTGTGGGACTTAAAGGCAACTCTGGGCAAAGTGTGTATAGTGCTACCAAATCAGGATTAGTTGGATTTTCACGCTCTCTTGCTAAAGAAGTAGCAAAAAAGCAAATTCGAGTCAACGTTGTTGCTCCAGGTGAGTTTTTGAGAAATTCCTACATCCTTGACTGCCACAATTCATCAAGACTGTGGGTACTCTGAAAGTAACTTAAGACAAATTGCTATTATTTTCTTCAAACTTGTGGGTTTATATCTTCTTTCTTTTTTTGTTTCAAGTATAATGCATTCTTTTAGAAAACCTTCAGTCTTTTTAAGGGAACACTGAGAAATTTGGAGGAGTGATTCTATCTCTTATTACATAATAAATGTGTTTTCTTTGTTCTCCTTCGAAACTTGCTGTCCTTGCAGATGGAAGGATTAGAACTAATTATAGACAGCCAGCTACCCTTGTCTTCTGCTAGAGAATGCTTATTTGTTATTAGAGAAACATGACAGACCACGAAAAGCTGTCATAAAAGCATCTCTGTCTCCCTGTAGTAAAAGGAGGGAGTCTGGAAAGTTAGTTCTGTGAGGACATGGCTGTGATTTTATAAGATGATCTAGTTCAAGCGAACCACCGTCCTTAAGGAAAAACTCCTTCTGTATTTTCTGACTTTTTCCACTCATAACTCACCTTGTGCTCACCTTGTGGTGCCTCTGATGCCTTTCAGACTTCTACATGAACCAGTTCACCTTGTGAACTAGGCAGGAAAACTCTTTAGTGAGTTGAGCAGCTCACTGAAGGGTCCGAAGCCATCATAGAGGGGCAGTGTTTTACAGTAGAGAGCAAAAGGGAGACTTTCCCTGCTTGGTGGCAGCTAGACAGCAGGTAAGATCAGCATTTTATGAAGCTGCGGCTTATGTGAAGAGTTGGGCAGCAGTGGGAAAACTCAATCTCAGCTAATGGAAAACTGTAACTAAACATCCTCCATAGATGTCAAGAAATAATCTTCAAATGAGTGCTATAGTAGAAATTATGTAATCATGTCGTAAGTTCTAAAATACAATGAAAACTCTTGCATGCTGAGAGGGTTTCTTGCCAGAGACTTCATACTTGTTTTAATTGAGAATGCTGTGGTGAAATGAGTTTGTTTTGTCTTTTGGAAAGGTGATACTAAATATGGGTTTGGGACCCAATTTCAGTTACCTCTTTCTATGGATTTCTATAAGTCTCTGCATTTGGATTATTGCATCAATGCTTCCAAAACTGGAAGACATTTTATTGGTTAGATAAAAAATCGGGTTTGGCCATAAAATGATGTGGACTGCTTTTAGAGACTTTGTAGAATGGTGATGAATCCTGGTGATAGATTTCACTCTGTAGGATTCGGTGGAAAATCTACTAGATAAATTTAGTCGAAGGTGAAGTAACTCTTCAAATATCTCCCCTCTTAGGCTTTATTCACACAGAGATGACCGCTCATTTGGAAGAAGATCAGTTGAAGAAAGCAATTCTCCTTGGAAGATTTGGAGAGCCTCATGAAGTTGCACAAGCTGTTGTCTTTCTTCTAGAATCCCCATATGTTACAGGGAGTGTTCTAGTTGTAGATGGAGGCTTGCAGCTTATGACTTAAGTACTGCCTTGAATAAATGCCTACCTTAATGTCATGATGGTAATATATAAATATGTACTGATTAAAGGGAGAGGGTTGGAAATTGTTTGAAGATTGATGTACATAATTGACTTGGTCTTATCTAGTTAGAGGAGAAATTCAGCAGCAGTGAAGTGCAGCGTGTATGTTCAGCTACCTGAAAGAGTCCATTTGGTATTACAAAGTCTGTGTATGAAACAATTTGAAAAAGATCTGGTTTTGATATGGTAACAGCTTTAATAACATGCTGATATGTTTTTAAAGCACTGTCTTCTTATAAAGTCCTCTTTTCCAGTTTTGGATAGTGTGGTGCTTTTATTTGAATTATCATGTTACACAAAGGTTAATAAAGTGCAGAGGCATGTTTATTGGGTGGCAGGTAGGATTGCATCAAGTTTTTCATGTAGGGCAAAGATTGCAAACTGCATAGTTTTGCATTCTTATTGGTTAGTCCCTACAAAGTAGCAAGGGGTTTCCTTCAGGCTTTGTTTGTTTGTAGCTGACACTACAAAGCTAGGTGCCTCTAGATCTTCAGCATACCTGAATTGCCTTTAGGAGATTTAATTATATGAAATGTGCTTTTATAAAGACAAAACCTACTCAGTTCCATTCTTAAATGTACATACAGCACTAGTGTAATCCAGTAGCACTTGAGTGCACACACTGAAGGACTGTTCATTTGTCATTGGAGTTGCTAATCCTGTGATATTCTGAGTTTAAGCTGCACATACACTGGTGGACAGTACAGCTGCAGACCTTGCTGCATAAAAGACCTTTCAATGACTCAGGAGATGTTTAGAAAACACACATCACTTCCAGAGCATGAAGTGAAGGTGTTTTGCTCTGTATCTTGAATGCTCGGTTCAACTGTTAAAGTGATACTCCTTAATATGTATATATAGTCAATAAAATAGGCATTTATTTTATTCAAAACAACTTTTGAAGCAGAGTAATTATTCAGCTGTAAATGATCCTGAGTGTTCCTGTCTTGCTGAAAACTTACCAAATGTTTCACCTCGGGCTTTTCTATTGAGATCAAGTAATTTTTGATAATGGATGTTTTTATTATCTATGAAGAAAACTATGACTGTGGTTTAGGACCTTCACTTCTTAGCTCCGTATTCATTGCATCATGATCCAGATGTTGATTTAGCTTTTGAAATTACTTCCCTTCTTGGCACAAACAAAAGTACAGAAAGAAGAGATCTCACTGATGATAACTTTGAGTCTGAAGTTGGAGACTTTCTTCGTTTGTACAGCTGAGAAATTTTGTCTTTGGGCCAGAAAACAGTGCATGTTCAAGCTTCTTGCAGGTATGTATTGAGAAATAACACAAGGAATGGTTGTATGTTCAGGAGATTTTGCAGTTGGTTGTGTTCTCTGGAATATACAGTATCAGTAAAGGTAATCCTTTCAAGAGTCTTTCCTGATATCCCTTTGTAGAAGTGGTGTTACTTGCTTTGAGAAGTTGTGTGTCATATGTATCTTTGCCCCACCAATATAATTGCTAATTAGGTTTCTCTTTTGGTAGAGGGAATTGGCCAGAGTTAAGATGAATTTTTTCCAAGGGCACTGAAGGAAGGACAGCTGGTACATTTTTACTAGTCAAGTACTAATATGTCAGTGACTTGGCTGCTACCCATACCTGCTCTTGGTATTTCACTGACAAAACCTGTGTGACTTGACCATATCTTGACCAAAAGCCAAACTTAAGAGAATAGAAATAATTCCCTATTACTGAGTTCTGACCCTGCTATTATCACTCTTTTTCTTTTTGCTGGGGAAGGTAGCTGTTAAGTAAGTTACAGGCAATGGCCTTTTTAGTTTACATTAGTGATTAAAAATGGGAATAACACTGTCAGAACAATCTCAGCATGTCACTAAGTAGTTTTTTTAAAATGTTGCAATGCATACTATGTTTTTATTAGTACTGTTGCCATAGGACTAGACTGAGTTGTTGGTAGCCTTAGGTCATATTTTCTACGACTTCTTTCCCTTTTATTCAAACCAGTAAATTAGATCTGAAAACTAGTTAACAGTAATCCTGGTTCTGTCTGGCCTGATGTGATGTCTCAGATGGTGGAAGTATGGAAGCTGTAGGGTAGGTAACAGGTCAGGTGTGTGTCTCATTAGAAGGCTCTTGTACCACCACCAATTTGTGACTGATACGTTTGAGCCGACCATTTGGTAGCTCTGACTGAGGCCTGCAGGCTTTAAAACAACCCTCTTGTGCTCTGTCTCTGTTGCTTTTGAATTTGTAGACTTCTGTCTTACCCTACCTACCTCAGTTGTTTCTCTTTCATACTGAAGGGTCATGTTTCTTTTAATTGTCTGCTACTTGTAAGCTCTTTTGTACCTCACATTGTCTTTGTTGAACTTTCCTTAACTTTTTGAGTTTCTCAAGGAGGGAGCAGTGGGTAGAACTGCTCACAGTATTCACTGTGGATTTATCTTTAAAAAAAAAAGTTTTGTGTTTTGTTTGATATTGCTTCCAAAAATAATGCCTAATTGTTTTGCTTTTCCCTAACCTTTGCACTTATGTTTTCAGAACAACTCAGAACTCAGCCCTGAATAGTTAATGGTCAACTTGGAGTCCATTTCTATATATGAAGGTCTGATTTTTTTGTATTTTTCCCAGCCTGATTTGTTCTCAAATATCTACAATGAGTTTAGTCTGCTGGTTTTATCAACTATTTCCGCAGTGAAATGGTTCTGCAATTTTTTAATTCCTTGATCCCTTTGTTACTTTGAGTAATGTAGTGTTACTGGAACACACTGTGGGCTTCAGAAACAGCTGTCTTAGGAATAGGTTGTACTTTGCCTGCCCCGTGATAGGTCCCTGTGGTGTTCTGTTGTTCCCATGTCCTTAGGAAAGAACAACTGCTGATTCATACCCTTTCACTTCTATCTTTAAACAATGTTCTGATATGACAACTTCTCTGGGCAGCTCAACATCTTTAATTGTTTTTGGCAAGGGAATGTGTCAGATGCCTTTTAGAATTTCAAGCATGCAGTATTACTAGATCTCCATACTCTCATCTCTTTTAAGTCTTTAGGAGAACTCTAAAATGTTTATCAAACAAGGCTTTCATTTGCAAAAGCAAATCTGACTTTCCTCAGTGTGTTTATCCTGTTGTTCTTATAGCTTTAGAATGATTTCTGGTAGTTGCTATGCACAGAAAAATGTAATTAGTCTGTACTTCTGTGGATCCCTCTGGAGTGTCTTAAAAAGCAAGTGGTCCTTCCGCCCACTAAACTCCCAAAAGCTTGCTGTTACTTTTACCAGCTTCCAGTCACTCGTAAATGAGGCAATTTTAACCCAGAGGTTCCACAGTGCAGTTATTTGATTTCTTTTAAAATTGGGGAGTGATAGCCCCCAGCTTCCCCCATTTGTCACTCTTTCCTCTGTAACCTCTTCTGATGTTTTGCTCTGAAAGGTAAAACCTTCAAGTTGCCTTGTTGCAACAGGTTGCCTAGAAGTTCTGCTCAAATTCCTGCATGGTACCAAAAACTGATTTAGAGTTTTTGTTCAGAGTTTGGGATTTGCTTTTTCTCTGTGACCTTCCCTTCCCTGAGCACTTTGCTTTTTATTTTGATGATCTGCTTGCTTTATTCAGGCACCGTTCCTGTTCCTAAGGTACTGGTCAGTGTGAATGCAGTTTGGCACATTTCTCCTCTACACTCTGTTCTGTCTATAAATTTTACATTCAGTGATGGATTCTGTTTGACTGCTAAAGCTAGACTGCTGGGTTTACAAAGGTTGGTGTTCAAATTCTAAAAGCTTTTAGCACACGCCAGCTTCCCTCTCCCCACAAAAATAAGTTTAATTTGATATGTATATTTAAAGTCGTCATACTGAAGTTCAGTACATACAGTCTTAGTGTTACCATGAAGCATTTAGTCTTAATTTTGTTGACTTTTATTTTTGGTTTCATTTTAACATATGTTTCTTCTTTTTTATGGAAGTCTTTTAATGGAAGCAGTAGTGGACTGCTGTCTTTATTGATAAACTTGGTCAGCAGACCTGCAAAAATAAAAGTAATCATTACAAAGCCAGTCTTTGAAAATATTATTTTGTCTCAAGCCTTGTACGGTCTTGGGAAGCACAACCAGAGTTAAGTGGTCAGCTGCATGAAAAACAGTATATAAAAAATTGATCTTGGCCTGCCTTTATCCTTTATCATAATTGCTGTCTGTCATTACAGTTACATTGCTGGTCTCATACTCCTTGGATGTCATAGCTACTGCCACCATCTTAATTGTGTGGGTAATAATATTGTCTAACAACAGAGCCTACCTTTCTAGGTGTGGATATTCAATGCATGTTTGTTTTGATGAGTTAATATATTGATATTTAGTTTTATAACTATCCTATGTATTTTGTATCAATATTTTGCTTTTTTGTCTTACTTCTGTCATATTTCTGGTATGCCTGTTATGCCACTGTCCTTGATTTAAAACAGACATTCAGGCTTTACATCTTGTGCTGCTACCATTTATGCTAAGCTATATATATATATGTTTTGGGGTTCTTTACATATGGATGTTCTCAAGTCAGACTGTGCTTGACAATGATTTCTCAGTTGAATTTTGAAAACTTCAGTCTGCTGTCTTACTAGGCATACAGAGTTTCTGTGATTCCATTCCTGGTGGAGTGAGAGAATGTACTCTTATTCATCTGATTTTTCTTCACCTGCTACATTGCTTAAAAGTCTCCTATAATCTGTTAAGTAACAACATCTTTCTGTTTGGTGGGTGGGTCTTTGTGTTGTTTATTTTTGCTTAAGGGTAAAGTTCTTTATAGATTCCCAATACTCCACATTTCTGCATTTTCTGAAGAATTTTTCTACTCTTACTTCCACTGTTTTTTCAGGTGTGCATTGGAACTTTACTTCATCCATCTAGCTTTGGGAGTATTTTAAAGGAGGCTGCAATCTAGGTCATCTTCAACTTCCGCTGTGTTTTTTTCCAGATCTTTTCTCCTGCCCCATACAATCTCACTGGTCTCTGCATGGCCTTTTACAACCTCCACAGCATTTCTAGAGAGACCATCAAGGCATGTTTTGAGGGTGGCTACTTCTGCAGCTGTCATTTAAGTCAGCGCACAGCCATGTTATACTGCAACCCCCTTTCTGACTCACCCATAATTATTGCTTTGGGCTTTTAACTCAGATGGGTTCCTGCTTGAGAGAGGATATCCTTGCTAAAAGAAGGTTGTGTATTGCAGTACCTGCCTTGTCACTGCCAAGTTAGGAAACCAAAACTGTGCTTCTGTTGACTGTGTTTGATTCAGTTTAAATATTACGGGTAGTGTGATTTGTGTGTTGTGGTGTTTAGTTGAAGCACATTGTAGACCTAGAAAGTTCATTGTTTTTATGTCTTGTCTTCATTTTCCGGTGTTTGGGAAGATGATGGGCTACTCTTTTTCATCTTTTCTCCTAGATAGGTCATTGGAGTCTTACTTTTGCTTACCTCTAAAGAAATATGTTTATAACTTAGAACTTGTTGTAGGGAACTCACTGATCAATACAGTCTTTTCTTGTTCTTGAGGCATGTTTTGCTAATTAATGGGCTGGATGGGGCTCTGAGCAGCTTGGTCTGGGGGGAGGTGTCCCTGCCCATGGCAGGGGAGCTGGAACTAGATGATCTTTACGGTTCCTTCCAACCCAAACCATCTGTGATTTTGTGAGTGCCATCAATAGAAGTTTCTAGAAGGACACATAAAATGTTCATGAGGTGGTTTTGGTTTTTGTTGTTGTTGGGTTTTTTGGTGGTGGTTTTTTTTTTTTTTTTTTAATATTGAAGCTGGAAGGAGAATCTGTCATGGGGGACAGCTTTTGCAGACTTTATGGTAACAAGTAATGTTAGCTGAGTTAGTATGTGCTGAGTGAGTTAGTGTTGTATCCCATGAAGCGATTTCGTTGTGGCCTCCTGAGGGCACTCTATCCTAAGGCATTAATGTATTGGTAGTGACTTGGTGAGTAGATCTATATGGGATGGATGGCATCGCTGTTACTAGTTTTGTAAAATCCAATGCCATGTATATCCTGAGCTGTCTGGGGGGACAAGGCATGATTTTTAAAGATGGGAAGGATTTCCCTATTGAGGTCAGTGAAATTTCAATAGAAAGTGAATACCTAAGTCCCAGCAGTCAGAATGTCTTTGTTACATTATTATTCATGGTTAAAACATATATTGCAATGATTATTGCTGTAAGACAAATTTTCCTACTTTGATGTGTTGCATTGCATGGCACTGGCATATATATTTTCTGTTGTAATTATGTGACCTTTTTTTGCTGGAAGCATAGTGTAGTTCATTTAAGTAAAGCAAATGAAAACTGAACTCTTCAAGACCAGGTACACCCACTTAATTCAGTTAATCAGTGTTTGAAAAGTGTAGTGGTGGAGTGCTTAGTGCCTGAAGAAGGCCCCAAATTACATTTGATTTTCACCGACACATGTTCAATTTCAGATCATGTGTTGAAGGCTCCTTTATTGCTGCAGGTAAGTTGGTTAAGTTAGTAACAAAGGCTACCTGTACTTTCACAGACATCTTTAAATCAGCATGCCTGTGATCACAACAACTGTTCTAGTATTTAATGTTTTCATTTTTCATATTAACAGCTCATATCTGTTAAGATCTGGCTTATTTTTTTCATTGCATATAGCAAAATTGCCAGTTTAGGTATGATGATGTCAAATGCCTTGAGATGACATCCAAGTAAAAGCCACCAAAACACACTTGGTATCTTTACCCACACATTAGGGCTGTGTCAGGGGGAGCATGGGGGGCAGATGTCACTGAGCAGATGGAGTGTGTGGATGTTACTGGCCGTTCCCCAGGCTGATGGCTGATGGTACTGAGGTGCCCTTGCACGCACCGTGAGTTGATGGCTTTGACACTGCTGTGTGATTTTGAACAATTTGTCTAGGAATAACTGCGAGCTGATTATATGGTATTGCTGAAGAGAGTTAGTGAAGCAGTTTGATGGTCTGTGAATTGCAGATCTCCCATCTCCATATTTCTAATGCTAAATCCACTAGAAGTACATGTTGCAGCTATGTGTTGAAGGTGGTATTGTAAACAGATTTTCGCCTGTATGTTGACCTGTTAAAAGCTCCAAGTTAGTCTTTTAATGCTGCTGCTCTCAATTTGATTTTTGATCCTATTTTATCAAATGGTTGGTAGATTTCTACTAAAAACTTTCTGCAGCTCCAGAGAAAAGCAGCAATATAGTAATGTCACGTGTTTTGTGTAGATGCCATTTTGTGTGCATGTATGATTCTTGATGGTGAGATGTCTCTGCCAGCATTAAACTGGAACTGCATCCATTCTCTGCAGGCTCTTGTAGCTCTGTTGTTGGAAGTCATATACAGGACTCTAATTTTATAGTTCACCATAATTTTCAGAGCACCAGCGCAGAGATGATGCTGAGCTTTCTGCTATACAGTGAAGCTGTATTTAATCTGCCAATATTAAATTAGAGAGGTTAATTTACTGCTTTTTACTAGGTGTTCTGTGCAATCTTTATTTTTATTAGCACCATGGTGTCTTTCTTCCTAATGCTGTGTTATCTGGCTTCCATTAAAGCTTACCATGTGCACGTATCTTTCATTGATTTTTTTAAGATTTTTTTTTCCACTTTGGGCAGAAACAAATATACTAATTATTAATATGTGAGATGTGTTGTTCATAAGAAATTATTTATTCTGATGTGTTCAGCTGAAGCTGTCCATGAAGACCTGTTTGCATCGCCAAAGTAATAAACTTAGTTTTGCCTCTAAAAAAGGACAGTTTATGTGAGCTCTCCTTACCGCGTTATCCTTTGTAATGAGGAACTGTATTTCTGCTGTCCTAACTGCTGATTAACATTCTGCTATATTAGCCTCCTGACTTCCACACTCAGCTCCACCCTGCTTCCTGGGAGCTCAGTCCTGAATTCTGGCTTGACTCTGCCAAAAGCAGCCAGGACAGATCTGAACGTGGGAGTGAGGGCAGTGCAGACAAACTCACCATCAAGGTTTTTTTTCCCCCCATTTCAGGTGTTGTGTTCTTTTTCCTTCACTTTAGACTTTGGTGCTGGTTGTCCTGAGCAGAGACAGTTCCGTGATGTCTTAATCCTCAAAACTGGTGATTGTAAACACTGTGATGCTCCATCTGATCTTTTAGGATATGTAGAATGACCTGAAATTCATTTCTTTTTAAATGACAGTTACTAACAGTAGCTCTTCATTTTTATATAACCTGCTTTACAAGAGTTGCAAGAAAGCACTGATAATTACAAATGAAAACTTTGTTCTGCTTTTATTAAGTTGGTTGTTTAATGGATTTGCTGCTCAGAAAAAGCTTAAAATTAATTTAAAAATTTCTTCATTCTTCTCTTGAGATGTTAAACCACATTATGCTTTTCATATACAGGACTGTGAGGGAAACATCTAACAGCCTATTTTAGATTTTGAAATCTATGTTGTGTGATCGCACTTTGTATCCTAGTGGAAAGTGAATCTGGAAGTTTACAAACCAAAATTGTTGCAAGCTGCTGCTGTTCCATACTTGAAATGGAATCATTCCTGTACAGTTCAAGATCGTTGGATTTACTAATAGTTGTGGGTTTAGGTTTTCATTTACTGCACATTATTAAACACAAATTAGTAAATGACCACAGTCCAGACTGTACAGTTGAAGTTAATACAGAATTTCAAAAAACTTTTATTGGAAATTAACAGTATAAAATGTTCAGTGACTCTGATTATTAAGTATTGTAGGAGAAAGTGAGTTAATATACCAATAAGACACAGCGTTGTGCATTATACTACAAATGGTGTGGTAAAACTGGTTTTCTTTGAGACAGGCTCTTTTCTGCAAGTGCCTCAGGCAGTTTGTCAGACAAGTGCTGCAGGCAAAAGGCCTTTCCAAAATCCACTAGTCTATGCAATAGACTACAGGGGTGCTGCCTGTTGTATCAGAAATCTTGTCTTACGAGGTATTTTCAGCACCTTTTGTGGTAGCTCAGAAAGGTCCTATGCTTGGCAGTGTGGTTTTGTACATGAGTTCTCTGTAGAAATATTATATGATCTCTGGGCCAAGAATTGTCCAAAACAAAAAAGCTTGACAATGTGTTTCCCTGAAACTGTGTTGTTAAACACACAGGCAAAAAGTCCTACCATAATCTATTCAGTGTGATAAGATTTATAGAGCTCCTTCTGTAAATGACATCATCATTCTGCATAGTGGCCATGTGTTATTTTTTCTGCTTTCTTGTTCTGCAGCTGTTTCTGGACCATTTACACTGCTATACAACTAGAAAGTGACAGTGGTTACAAGATTTGGCCCTTGCTCAGTTACCTGCAATTGTTTTATAAAACAAAAAAGTACTCCTTCTTGGTGGTGTTGAAGTTCATTCGTCTCCATTCTCTGTACAGCTTTTGAAATCACTGAGTACAGGTATTGCTGCTTCTAGCCTGGCTTTTTTTTGCTCTAAGCATGAGTTATGTTCCAAACACAATGTTACTAGAGATACAGTGCAGTACAAGATTATTTTATGACTTACTCATTTCTGTAAAAGGCTGCAAACTGTGGCTTAATTCTGAATTAGAGTCTCAAGCTTGAGGACAAGTCAAAGAATTCTGTGTATTGTCTGGAATACATTGTAAATTCCTTGGGGCAGGAGCTGTGTTTCCATCTGCCTGATGTGTCTTACACGCTCATAGTTCTGTTCAAACAGAAAATCTATGCAAATGGAAGGCTGTTTCTTGTAGCCAGTTCAGGAGAATGCGATAAATGTCAGCAAATTCTACCCCTTTCATGTACGTCTGAATTGTGAGGCAGTGAGTTAGCCAATGTGCATAGTCCAAGCAGGCATTTCTAGTCCCTGCATTGATTAATCTGTACTGCATGGTGTGGCTTTGACTGCTGGGTCATGCAGCCAGAGTATGCCGCTGATCCCCTCAGTATCATGGCATGTTGGATAGTGTGGGCTCATGAAGTACTTACATATAAAATCTGTTTGGGCTACTGGCAGAGGTAAGGATGGAGTTGTCCATATGTGGAGAATCAAGGCATTTATTACCATAAAACTGAAGTGAATTAAAATAGACTTTGAAAGTGGGGATGTAGAAAGAAACAATTATTTATAAGCTGGGGTTTCAAGTTGGACTGGTTTTGATCCCTAACTGCCAGCTGGCTGTGATGGAAAAAAACTCTGTATGTTAACTTATTGTTGCTGTTGCCTTAAATCTGCAGCATAAAGGAGCTGTGCGTTCACATACAGCACCCAGCTGGAAAAACCTTCATGCATATGAAATTTTGCACCTCACTAGTGGTACTCTTGATAGAGGTATCTGTTATGATCATGAATGTTGTTGCATTGAGTCTTTGTTTGCTATGAAAATGCTTGGACTGATCAGCTTCCTAAATAATTTGAAGTCTTCCCATAGCTAAACTGGAAGTCTTGCAAAAAGTCAAAGCTCTTTTTTTTTCAGCCCTTTAAAATGACAAAAGTACATTCTCAGGTCACACTATCTATCTTCGGAATATGTGGAAGGAGATTAAACTTCTGAAAGTTACTTTGAAGCTCCCAAGAATTTTAGCTTTTTGGCTTGAAAAGTGTGTCATTTGCTTGTGCCACACTTCTATCTCTGAATTTGTAAACCCAAACAGTCCCAGTAACTAAGTAACAGCACTGCTGAATGTTTTCATAAAAACAACTTTGCTGCTTAGAGATGTGATTTACTACTTCAGTGTGTGTCTGTACGTATATACAGAGGCAAAAAGTGATGATGACCTCATCTTGAACAAGCTCACAAAAGCAGTTTTTTAGTCTCCAAGCCAAAGACAAATGTACTGTAAGCAGACAGAACTCCATTGACTTCAGTTGCAGTATCACCATTAATGTCAGTACTCACTTAATTGCTGACATAATCCTGTTTGTAGTGATCAATGCTTGAAATGTAAACCTAAAAGAAAAATATTGATAATCTTGCATGTTTCCTGGTATCTTCACAGAGAGGAAAGAAGGAAAAATTAGTTAATAGTCAGGATTTTACAAGTAATATGTTGTTTTTTTTTAATTTTGATATTGCCTTGTTAGTAGGCTGTTCTTAAATGAATTTAATAGCACTCAGACCATGCTCCTTACTTAGAATCAGTTTTAAGTGATGACATAGTTCAATTACTAGACACACAAAACAGACTTGCATATTTTCTAGCCTATTTAAAAAAAGCATCTCCTGGTATGTCTCTACAAAAAGTTTCTAGAATTTATGAGTCATGTTCCTCTGTTCTGTTCAAACAGGATTCCAGGTCATGAGCAGAATATTCTGATATATTCTAATCGCTTTTAGATGCTGCATATAGCTCTTATTTCACCTCATACATTTCATGTATTCATAATATGTACACTTGTATGCTTGTACTGAAAGTTATTAGTCTTTACCAGAAGGAAAACTTTCTATTTGTGTAATATTTATTGATGTTAAACCCACATTATATCAGCACAACAATCCAAAGTAATGATTATACATTTTTTTATAAATACAAATAAAAGGTGGCAAAATAATGCTAGTGAAGCTAAACAAAAATGTAAATTAGCATGTCACAGTCGAGGAAAATTTGGCAAAAGATATGACATACTTCTAGAATAGAATCAAATTATTCTCAGCTGACAGACTATGACGTTAATCTAGATTAACGATCCCCAGTACTGGTCATATCCTGCACCAAAATAGTACTACCTTGTGTGCTAAAGTTTATTAGTCACTAAAAAACAAAACAAACTTTGTGTGCTTACAAAGTAAATACACGTATAGCAGTAATGCAATATATGGTGTACACAATTACAAAATTTAAAAAAAACAAAAAACCAAGAACAAAAACAACAAACCAAACAAATCCCTAAGGACTTCTGAATAAATGAACTGAGATAGAAGATTTCAATACTTTTATTATAAATAATGAAAGATACCATATATGTGCTTCATATAAGGAATACAGTGTTTTCCTTTCCTAGCAAAGTATTGGAGCTCGTACCATCAAACACTCATTTTTCTTGTCAGGCCTAGTAATTCTTCCATCCCTCCCTCCCTCCCCTTCAACTCAGATTCATTTGGTTCTAATTTAAAACCACCTAGGCAGGTGTGACTTTTGGGGCTCCACATTGATGTGGATTTGCCTTGCATTCTGAAAGTAGCCTTCAAGCTTTTCACCTGTGGTGCACAGACTCTACCCCTTAAAAGAGCTGTCATTTGCCTACAGTCAGGAGAAGAAAAAATAAAATCCACCAGAGACATGTGCTATGTTAAGAAGAAAAACCAAAAAAAGGAGCAGATTTGATGTTGTTTTTATCTATCTTAATTTTCTACTTCCTCAGATCTGCAAGCCTATCACCTCTGGTGTATACTTGTCACTTAAATTCATATTGCAGTTTCAACCCATTTTTCACTTACTATACATTTCTCAAATCCTCATACATAGTACACAAGATATAAACAGTCAGACATCCCATACATATACTCCCTAGTTTTCAGCTCACCTGAGAATTTCAGATTCTTGAATGGGAGTATTACAAGGTTACAGACTACCTTCGGGAAATCCACAGAGTTTCAACCTCTTGCCCAGCCCCCTCCCGCCCCTTGCAGTAACCCACTGCAGTGGTTCATACTGTCAGCAGTTTTTTCCCCATCTAGTTACCAATATGTGTAATCTGAAGTAGACTGTTACTACATATCAGCTCTTCTTTGTTATTGTGCAGAAGTTAAATTACTTCTGCTTAGACTGCCTTTGCTGTATGATTGTAAGTAAGCCTCCTCCTAGATGGCAAAAAGCAAAAACACAAATGAATTGGAAGTTAAGGTGTTGATGTCCATACTAACAGAATTGAAGGCAAGACATTTTTTTTCATTGTTGAATAGAAAGCAGTTTGCAGAGATACAGCATTTGCTAACGTTTCTCCTCCTTGTCCCTTCCTGCTTTATTCTTGTAGTATTGCACTTGTTCGTTGTAGCTGTCAGAATGCGTTGCCATTTTAGAACTGTCGATAACCAGACATTCTAATTTTCTTTGTGATCTAATGGCCTTGAAGAAAACATCTTGCACCAATAAGATTGTGGTAGCATCTACTCACTGCTTACGAAGGCATGTAATGAAAAATAGTGTTCTCTTCTGAAAAATCTGTCCCTCTGATGTATTGTGGCCTCTATGAAAAGGGTTATGAAGCAATGTAGGTTAAGGAACTGGTGAATGTGATTTGTTGTGCAATGTGTACATTCCTATTAATAATCTATCTATTCTTCTAATTTGGTATAATGAATAAGGAATATATGGTTATTGTGTTTGTTGTTTATCTTTTGTACTTGAAGGTGTCTGCCCTTGCATAAAGTGACATAGGAGTATCATTGGTCATGGCAATGGCTTTCAGTGTTTCTGCTTTGAAAGAAAATGATGGAAGTGGCAGTTGAATTTACAGGTCATCACTCTCTACCAGGCCAGGTTGCATTGTCAGGTGGACTGGATTTGCTTCCGGCTGGAAAGCTGCTCTGATGTCTAGTCCTTGGTCACAAAGTGCAGCGTATCGGCTGGCTGAGGGACGCACTTTCTTTGGCTTGGTTGTCTGAGGTGGTTGTTGCCACTGAGCTGTAGATTAGAAAGGAAAGAAAAAATGTTAGCCTGCTTGAGCTCTGCAACAAAGCTTGCCAGATGCTCAATTGACCCTTTGTAAAGGAGATGCTAACTTCTGAGAAGCAGAAAACTATTATATCAAAGGTAAGTTTGTTTAATTTCTTGGCATTATGTTTTTTTCCCCCCAGCATCTAGTTTCACCTTCCGATGGGGTAAGAAAAAACCAACAGTCTGTGTTTGTTACTTTTTGGCATTGTTTTCTACCTTTCCTTGTGCCACTGAGAAGGGTGACAGCAAGGAGGTTGTTTCTGTGCACTCGTATTACAATAACAGGCCTCCCCTAGGGTTATTTGTTGAGTAAAACAGGAAATGATTGAGTTGCCCTTGCCAGCCCTTGTATGCTGAAGAATGCTGAGCCAAGTCTGTAATTCACCACCCCAGAAACCATCCTTTATCATTCCAGTCTCTCATCTTCCCTCTTCCCTCCTCACCCTTAGTTCTTGTTACAAGAAGACTGGTAAAAGATACTGCTTTAAGAAAACATTCACTCTGTAAGGAGCTGCTTTGGAACAAACTGAGTAATTAAGCAGAAAGCCATAAAAACGTCTACTATACTTCTGATATAGCCGTCACAGGTGTATTACAGACTAGTGTACAAAAGAATACAAAAGGTTAGGGAAGTGCTAGCAGAGCAAAAGTAATAATGATCCAGAGAAATAATGTAATCATGCTGTTATCTGTTGTTAATTAGCTATATTTAATGTACTAAGCGAAAACAGAAAGCATGCACTTGTTTTGTTTTAGGTATCTGAAAGATAGTGAAATGTACTTCGACAGAGCATTTGTTGTCTCGAGGTGGATGTTTACTATTGAGGAGAAACTATAAACAAAAGAAAGAGAGACCAATGTAAACCATTCTGTGAACAAACTAAAACTTACAGAACTATTGCTTTTGGGGGGATTAATATGATCAAGAAAATTGAAGTCACTTACTATAAACATCCAACCTGGCAGTGCAAGACACAATCCCAGCCTCATTCTTAGCTGAAACGGTGTACCAGCCGGCATCCTCCTTTGTAGCTCCCTGAATAAGCAGGCAAATGTAGCCGTAGTTATCCTGGTGCATGCTAATCGGAAGAAAAGTAGAAAATTACTATTTAAATTGCCAAACAGTGCGGACTATTTTAAAATGTCATTATAAACTGATCCAATCTTAGTTACAGATTAATTATAGTCGACTTTTAATTAATATGGAACTTCCTCTGAAATTAGCAAGTAGAAAATAAAACCTTGAGTATGCTTGACAATTTGGCAGTTTAATATCCTGAACTGAAAACTGAGGAATAAAAAATTATTATTAGCATGAAGCATGAATTAGCTTCTTTTTCACAAATACAGATTGAGACATCTAGAGTAGCAGGGGCCCCAGATCTTACCCAGATTTTTTGAGGAAAAGATAATGAAACTTGAGGAACATCTTAGAATATAAAATACCAAATCTTATTTGCTTAACCATGCAGCAGAGTTATGAATCAAAATTTCTGCTGAAATTCAGATAGTGTTCCTTAGGAGCCTTGACTTTCACTAGCAAATTTCTGTAAGTCTTGGTTCTGGAACAGAAAAACTAGTTTGCCACTTGCTTAAAGTGCAAAGGTAATTATGTAAGTTTAAGGATAGAAGACAACATTTTACTTCCAACTCAGCCACCAGGTTGGCTGTAAGTTTGAATAAATGTCATAAATTATTTCAACCACTAGTTAATATTTCTGAGATGCTCTTCACACAAAGCATTCTTGTGATCTTTTAAGTTTTTATTTATGTCACAGGATAAATCACCATTGAAATTACATACGGGGAGATTATTCTAAGTCAGTCTCACCTCACTCGGTCAGTGTTGTATGTGAGTGACTCGTTCTCTTTCTTCCAAAATATCTGAGGAGATGGCTCGCCCGAGATTCGACACTCCAGTCGCACCGGGAATCCCTCAGTCACACCCGTGTTTTGTAGCTTCTCTATAAACACGGGTGCTTTTTGTACTTCCTTAGCTGTGAAAATAAAGATTGCGGTTATGTTGACACTGGTCTGTGAAAACATAGCCTTTCTTTCAGCAGTATGCTAAAAACAGTAATGAAAGACCTAAGTGGCAGGAAACAAGTGTTGTCTGCGTTAACCACAAAGTTCAGTGGTGGTTCCTCTGAAGAAAACAGTCACATCAGTATTTTAATAAGTGAAAAGTCTATGCTAATAAAGAGCTGATTCTTCCCCAAAAGAATTGAAGTGTAGAGCATGAAGACTAGATAAACTGGCTTTACTATGTTTGGTAAAAAGACCTCTTTGATATTCCATAAAAGCATGGATTTTTAATTGTAGAAGGAACTGCTCTACCAGAAGTTTGAAGTGGCATTAGTCTGATATGTTGTGAAATGCACAATTCATATCCCACTGGCTGCCCAGCAGAAAGTGTGGGTCTACACAGACTGTCAGTAAAAAAAAAACATTCAGGGAAAATAGTCTGGTTTGTGGCCTCAGCTGTGCCTCAGGCCAGCAGCCCTCCTTTCTTAACTGTGTACACAGAGATTATGTGCCAGTCAACTCATGCCACAATGTAACACAAATATCTCACCTATAAATATACCAGGCTTCCTTTTCTTACCCTCTACCCCTAAACCACATCATTTGACATCACTCATGTTTTCTTTATTCATATTATCCTGGCAGTGCTCAGCCTGAAAGCTTAGCATGAAGATGTTACCTGCAACGGTGAGCTCCAGGCTGAATGTATTCTCACCAGCTCGATTGCTGGCAATGCATGTGTAGATTCCAGCATCTCTGGATGTGACTGGTTCTATGATCAAGGAGTGCACACCATTCTCACGCACCAACATTTTGTGAGAACTGTCAGGGCGAATTGGTCTCCCATTAAGCTGCCAGCTTAAGTCTGGAGTCGGTAATCCACTAACCTTCAATGTAAAGAAAATAATGGGAAATTGGTTTTGCCACATCAAACACTGGAGGAGACCTGACTTCTTACTTCAGAGAAGTTTGCTTTTGTTTGTTACTGCAGGTGTACCAAAAGATTTAAAGATCTTGTTCTGTCCTGGATTTACACATTGAGTCAATTGTGTTCATTTACTTACTTTCTGGCCAACTCCCTGAATTCCATGATGTCTTATGGGTGTGACTGAAAAAAGATCAGTGTTTAGATAGGCTAGAAGCTAAATAATAATACATTGCAAAACAAAAGACAGGGTGATACCTTTTGTCTTTTTTTATTGTTTGCTCTTCAGGTGGAATGAGAAGATACTCCTTTGTAGACTAACTTCTTTTTGGAAAACTTGCAGACAAAAAGATGTTAGCTGACTAATTACTGAACTCTTAACTTCCATTCCACCTAGGTGTAACCCAGTGACAGCACCGCCTGCACTAGTTAATACTTGGTCTGTGTACACAAGTCTTGTACTTTTGAGAACTGTGCCATTTGCTGTGGGGACTGCTCGAGAGCAAATAGCTTCTCCCAAACAGGTCGGCATAAAGTAAACAGAAGTCTCCCAAGCCTGAAATATTTCTGTTCAGCAAAGTCATAAATCAGGATTACATTGTTTGAAACCTTAACAGGAATTCAAAACTCAAGTAGTAAAAGGACTTAAAATGGAGAAGTACACTGTCTTTATAGCATGTGCTGCTTCCCTCCACACCCCAGCATAGCTGAATTCTTTAAGTCAGTTTACTGTGAGCTCTAAGATTTGCCTGAAGCACTTTCACTGGAGGGGAGGCAAACTTTTACTGTCCACTTACTCACTCAAAAGCAGTGAGATTAATTAACCCACTGACAGGCACTGAAACTGGCAATCGGCAAAACAGCTTTGAAAAGAATCCAGTGTGGTTTTTGAGTCAGCTAATGTTATTGAAAGGTTGCTGCGACCCTTCATGTGACACTTGCCTTGCAGTCCATCCTGCAGAGTTTTCCTTCTTGAACAGTCAGGTCTCCAGGAGCCTGCAGAAAATGAGGCCGGAAGAATCGTTCCTGAATTGGTTCATTTTCATCACCACTGTCCCTTGATCGAGATCGTGGTCTTAAAATAACATGAAACAAAGTTAAATTGTTTTTTTTCTCTGCTAAATCAGAAGAACCATAATCACTTATAAGACTGCCTTGCATTTTAAACCACTTCTTTGACCTATACTGTAATCACTCCATATTTACACACATGCACTGGTAGCATTTGGCCCAGACTGAGTTAATTATGACACTGTAATTATTAATTACTTTCATTTAAATCTCGTGGCAAAATATGACATATAAAACAACCTTGGTAAAGAATAATTGCTTGTAATAGTAATTAATTTTATACATGTGAGTATTTTTGTTAAAAGTCTTTAAATCACTGAAATACAAATAAAATAAATTGGCAGGTCTTGGCATGTAGCTTCAGTTCCCCATTTCTAGTGTCCTGTTGCTCACTGTTGCTGATTAGACCAGAAAGCACATGTACTGTTCATTGATTATGGTTCCTTTTCAGAAAGTAACAGCAGATAAAAGCAACTCATCTCAATTGAGAAGAAACTTTTCACATCAGGCTTCCCTTCTCTTGTTCTACAGTAGTGAAGACTTTACAGAAGATTCTGTGTATTGAATTGCTGTGGATATTTATTACTCATTTAACAGGTTTTTTGTTTGAGATACTTGAACATTGTCAAAGCCACCGAATTGTGGTATCAAAACAATGAGAATTTCACGTACGAGCAATAGGAAAGAAAACTTTGGTCATTAATTTTTTTTTTTCATAAAGGCACCATAAAAAGTTTAATAAAAAAATTAAAAGGGAAGAAAAATAATTCCTATCCCCAGAAAGAGTATCAATCACCTTAAGCTTCCACAGTATCATTTAATCTATTTTCAGCATTGGCTATTCTTGCCTGTTAATTTAATCTATCAAATATTTTTCTAAGTGGTTCCTAATTTAATTAGATTTTTTTTTTCCCATTAAAATTAGCATTTTTGCATTTGTGTGATTTAGTAATCAAGGAAACTTGAAAGAAAATTTTAGATACCCTTGCAGATCAACTCCATTGAATTCCATTCTGGAGCCAGCTGCTGCTTACAGTAACATCCCATGTCAGTGAAGAGGAGGTATTCAAATCTCTTCCAAGATCACTTTTATCAATGACACATTACAGTGACATTTTCTTTTCCAAATCCCATGTTCTGTTAATTTTTGCAAGTGTTTCTCTTTTGGCTGGTGTCTGTAGTGTGCATACTTCAGTATAGGTGCCTATACTGGATTTTCTACTGCCCAGAGGTATTTCTTTAGGTTAAAAGAATTTAAAAAAAACCCAAACAAACAAAAAGCTTAAAACCCTTGGTGGTTACGTTTGGAAAAGATGATGCTGTACTACAGTATGGAAGATAACCATTCCAGCTGCACACTCTGCTCCTCTGAGGTTAATTAAATGCTTGTATTTGATTTATTCTGTCCTGCTCTGTTGTTGTCCTTTTCTCTACTATTGCTCTGTTTGAATTCTGGCCGGTCATCACCTTTGCTACAGTATTATCTGTCATTAATAGATAAATGTTGAATTTTTAATCATCCCAGTTTTCCCAGAGCAGTAAGTGAAGGCAAATGAAGGGCCGGGAGGGTTGTGTAGATACCTAGTCCATACTGCTTAATAATGTAGGACTGGATGTTGAAGTGGGAAATAGGCTGACATCTCTGCACACACGGAAAGCTTATGTAACTCTTCAGGTGCCTAAACCCAGGTCTGAGCACCTCATAACTTTTGCCACTTCAACATGTCTAAAGTTACTTCAGTAGCTCCAGCATTGCAGCTCATAAGAAACACTGAGCTTTAGTTGGTGAGTTCCTAAAAAATTTTGCAGGCATACATGCCTTGTGTGCATGTAGATGGGATGGAAGATGAAGGCTAATAAAGAAAAAACTGTACTAGCATCTTCTACTAATGAGTTCTGTGAGACCAACTAGAAATGCTGGTATCTAGTCAAGCGAGTGCTGAACAGTGCAAGCAACTTGTGCAGAATCTACCTCCACATGATTCACATGCATCCTGCTTAGAGACTGTTGATGCCAATAAAGTACAAGTAACTAGTGCTTTGTAAGGTGTGGTGAGGCTGAGGCGAACAGGTTAACTAGCACCACGGGAGTGTGAGAGCCACCATCTCATTCCTGCAGCTGCATGAAAAGGCAGCACTGGCCAAAACTGGGGAGGGGGAGAAAGAGAAGGGGCAGAAATTTATGCCAAATAATACTAAAAACAAAAAGGTTAAGAATTTGTGACCACAGATGTTGCATTTCTTTTCACCTCTTTAAATTTACCCTTAAATTGACTACTTTTTAAGCCTCTACCTTGAGAAGTGTTACGGGTTGTTTTAATTCTAAAACATTTTGTAGTGCTGAAGAAATAATGAAATTACTAGAGCCAAGCGCTTCAGATGTCTAGGGATGACAAATGACAATAGACTGGAATACCCTTGGATTCACTGTGGACTCTTTAGAGCTGTGACGTGGGCATCACATTGCACAGATTAGTTTCAGCAGAACAGACATCATGTACTAAATGTGTCCAGGGGAGACTCCCTGGTTTGGTATGGTACAGTGCACTAGCAATTTCAGTAAGCAAGAAGCTGGAGAAGACTTTACGACTGACCATATGGTAACGATCACTAATTTGGAATAAAAGAAGATTAAATTAAAATTAATCTTCTAATTGAGCGCAGGGAGATAGGAACATTTAGTTTTTAAATCTTCCTTAAATCTCACGCATTTTAAGATGATTTATTTGCAACTCTGACTGCCATGCTTAGGTGACACAATGTTGAGCACCATGTCATCTAAGGGGTTGAGTCCAAGCTTACCTGCAGCCTCTCCAAGTAATGCTAAGAAGGTGATGTTTGTCAGCTAAACAAATTTCAGAAAAACACATTAAGAGCGAAATAAAACCCCCAAGTTCTGCCAGAACACATTCTCTAAAAGAGTAAATATACTGCAGGAAAAAGCCTGTCAACAGTGTAACAAGTAATAAAGTTCATTAAGCTAATAACTACACTTGTAATTAAAAAAAATAAAATGATTGCTCTCAAGCAGAAAAGCAAATAGAAATAATATTGTAATGCCACAGGAATATTACTTATCAAAAGTCTATGGCAAATAGATGTGACAACACAGTGGGGGTGAGTGCAGTATTTTTGTATATCACATTAGAAAAGCCAGCGACAGGAGTCTGTCTTAAGAAGGTTTTACATGCTCCCATTTCATCAGTCTCTGGTGAACTGGGTGGTGGGAGTAGTGAGAACTGTCACTAAACAGAAATAGTGTTGTGCGGAATGCTTACAGAAACAGCTCTTCCAGAGCAAAGATAATAAGATGAGCCCGTCACATATGGTAATTTTACAAGAAATAAGGCTCCCCGATAATTGCATAAGTTTAATTAAACTGCTGTATGGAAATCCCTTATTTATAATTCATTGCTCTAGTGGGCACTCAAACACCCAACCCCCAAAGCAATAGTGGCTGCTTGAGTGCCTGTCTCCATTAGAAAGTAAAATACCAGCCATAAGCAGTCTTGGACTTTGATTGCATTTGAAGAG
This sequence comes from Anabacerthia variegaticeps, assembly GCA_035583185.1. Lineage (NCBI taxonomy): Eukaryota > Metazoa > Chordata > Aves > Passeriformes > Furnariidae > Anabacerthia > Anabacerthia variegaticeps. The sequence continues at coordinate 34,935,307 of JAWWEW010000131.1, read as the reverse complement.
ATTGAAAAGAGGCTCTGCGTGAGAGTTCTGTCCATCACAGAGAGAAAGACACACACATTTAGTCCTCCAGGAAGCTGCAGCAGTGGCAGCTCCCTGCTGCTCTCCCCCCTACCTAGATTCCTGTCGCCCATCCCATTTTTAAAGATCTTTCTGCTTTCTCACCCTGTGTGCACAGAGCTGAAACTCAGTTGAAACCTGATTCTTCACAGGAGTTTTCCCTTCAGAGATTAACAGGGGCTTTTCATTTTTACCCATTATTTGCAGATGCCAAGTGCCTTAGTAACTGGAGAGTCTACGCCAGATGGACCCGGCCTTTTCTGTGCTGTTCTCACAATGCAGCACTGGAGCGATATTCCCTCCCATAACCACTCTGGGCTTAATAGACCTGAAGGTGACACACTGGAGGAGTTGGTAGGCTGGCTCAGCAAAATGCTGGGAAATGCTTTCAGGGCTGTGGGAAGCCCAGTTTGTTCCGTGCAGGAATAAGACTGACAAGCTCTTTTAAACAACCAGTCTCACTTCCTAATACTTTCTAGTTATCTGAGGGGGGGAAAGAGCCTGTTTTGTATATAGGAGTTCTACAGTACATACTAACAGTACTTACAGAAACCCTTTCCTTCTTGTACACTGACTGTGCAATTACATGTACTTGGTATATTACAGTAGGGCAGTACTGAGGTTCTGTGGCTGTTGTGGCCATTAAGCAAAGCATGTGCCTCATTACAGCAGAATGAGAACCAGGGCCCTCATACTCCCTTGAAAGCAGTTCTGTTTGGGTAACCAAAATGAATTTTTCTGTATCATCTAAAGCTGTCTAAGCTGTGCTAAAGAACCTCATGAATGCTTTGAGTAATGAAAAAAAAAAACCAAAAACTGTTTGAAGGGAAAATTCCCTTATATGGTCCAGAAACATAAACCAAAGCTTTGTATGTGAATAATTGTAAACTCACCAAAGATAAGTTCAATACTTTATTTCTGACTCATAATTCCTTGTAAGAACCTGAACTGAAACATTAAATACTGAAATACTAAAATATTTCTAGTGTAAATCTGATAAACCTCTTTGGCATGTGGTTACTTCTGCTGGTCCTTTAAATGAGTACTTATTAGAGCTGCAGAAGGTACGGGTTCCTGGTAGAACCCTAGTCAGGTGAAATGTTTTACAAAAGCCTAAGTAGTGAGGTCCTTCCCAACAGCTGATAGTGTAATTTGAGATATGGAGTAACTAGTGAACACCACAAAGAAAGGAGGAGTAGACAGGTAAAATTAAAGATACTTAAAAGTCATGTCATTTCAAAGGTTGCCTATACTCATGAGTGTGCAAGCTCTGCAGCAATTTTCAAACAGCAGAGGTCACATTTCTTCCTGAATGCCATAGTTTTAACTTATCTGCTTACTTCACATTCTTTATCATGCCACAGTTATTTTGCAAAACCTATATTATTAAAAAGGAAAGAAAAGCATTAAATACCTTCTTATATGAGGCTGACCTGAAGGTGACCAAGGACTGCGACCTCTTTGATTTACAGCTTGAACCATCAGCCTGCCTGTGCAACTTACTCTGCCCTGTTATGATAATGGAGAGAAGAAACATTAAAAGACTTAAAACACGTAATAATAAATGTTCAACCTGATCTGTTCTTTTTTTTTTTTTTTGCTCACCTGTTTTATCAGCTTCCAGCCTGACACAGAACAGACTGGAATGACTGTGACTATAATTGTCTTACAGTTAATGGTTATCATGGTTAAAAAGTTCTGCCCAGAACTTTTTCTTTTAAAAAAGAGTGTTAATGCCATTGGCAAGTAAGTCCTTGAAACCGAGTTATTGACTGAGGTTTCTCTGTGTATGGCAAGTGGACAGAATGACAAGACAACTACTTCAAAGCCTTGAAAATGGCACATGGTGAATGTTGGCAGATAACAACAGAACTGCTGCCTCCAAAGGGGATTGATCTGCTTGATCTGGTGGGCCCACAGCTCAAAAAACACCCATTAATGTAAAAACCAAAAGAATTTGACAAGTACCTAACAGGTCCTCTCTGGAAAGCAAGCCTGGTTTGCAGAATTGAAGGAAGCACACAGCTGTGCTGATGGATATTGGCCACAGTTCAGTCACCTAAGGGTATTTTCAGTGAATGGTAAATTAAACATGGGCTCTGGTGTATTTGGACCCCTTTTTTCTTTTACTTTGTATTTTAGCAGACAGGTTGTCCACCACAAGCACTATCAGAACAGATTCAGGATGGGCCCGCCTGAAGCCAGGAAATCCAACATTCAGGGCTCTCTGGAATTCACCCTGTAAGGGGTAAAAGCGGTGGTGGTCCTAATAAATAGTTCTGCCCCCTGGACTGGTAGCAGTGAGGCAACATCCACATCAGCTTTGCAATGTATTTCAGCTCTAAGGTGTGAGCCCCACACTCAAGTCTGTCAGCATAAAAGCGACAAGCAGTTTTATCACAGTAACTGAAGGGTTGCAGATAGCTGTTATTTAACGAGTGGCCAAAGCCCACCAAAACCAATCTCACTGGGCTCAAGCGGCCTTCAAATAGCAGTGACTGTCGTGTTACTTCTGGACTGTTAGAAATTACGTCTGTGTCCCGCTTCTATTCCCATGACCCGTTTAGTCCACAAGAAAAATCCTTGCATTAAAATAAACCATTGTGCATGACCCACAGCAATTCCTTAAGTAAAAGCTTTTTTCCTCCTTGTGTTACAAGACCATTAAAGACATCTGGAACAAAAGCATTTCTATTTCAAGCACCACTGCATATTAATATTTTTTCTGGCAGGTGATGAATACAGATATTTTGGGATAATTTCTGCATATCTCAATACATGATGGCATCACAAAAGGAAACACAAAGGACAATAAGGAGTTTGAATATGAAAGATTAAGCAGGAAACCAAAGATTTGGAAAAGTCATGGGATGAAGGGGAGGGAAGCAATGAGTAGGAAGTAATTAACGAGAAGATGTCCTAGAAACTAAAGGAACTCCAGCCTGAGGACTGTGGGTACATAGTGCAAAGAAGTGGAGAGAATGGGATAAAGAAAAATAAGGTGAAAATAAGGACTCGTCTCAAGCCCATACAGCTCATGGAAAGAGCCCAGTTAAGAGACGTGACCTGTAACTAAAGGCCTAACGCAGGAAAAGTTTTGTGTTTGTCTAGGCCAGGGGTCCGTTTACTCTGGATTAAGTTCTATGGCAAACTTTACAGCAAACCTCAGTGGTGTGTCAGAACCTTAATTCCAGTCACTGTGCTTTTACACTGTGGGCAACAGGGCTCGTTAACTACCACGGACGATTGCCAGGGTCTGTCAACAAGTCGTTTTACATACATAGATCCTGTTATATCAGTCCAGATCATGAGGTGGCATGAACTGGCAGAGCTTTAATAAACCGAATCCTTTGCTTTAGTAAAACCAAGTTCTGTCAGCTTTTTGCTTTATAGTTTGGTTGTTCCAATAACAAGGACCAAAACACAGCAACAGCCTTGCAAATATCTACCAGTCCATCAGAATCATGATGTGGGCTCCCTTATATTTACGTATTTCGTTTCTTACGGAAAGGTTGCCAAATTTGTCTAAGTTTGTGATAGTTTTGAGATGTGGACAACTTTCCATTATAATTGAGAAGGCTATGCCAAAATTATTTTCACTCAGGATGACTTAAAAGAATTGGAATTCAGATCTTTAAGTGTGAAAGGCTAGTACATTAACTCACAGGCCTTCTTTTCCTCCATTGTACTGTTAAATGCATAGTAAAAGCAAGCACATAGTAGAAGAGATAAGTATGTTTGCTTGGGAATTACACTGTAAAAAAAAAAATACAATGGGCTTGGTGAAACACAGATGTTTTGTTTAGGGGAGCCAGAGGAGGATGCTTCTGGTTCTTCTCCAAAAAGGGAAAAAAAGTGCAAGCACAGAATTTTATTGTTTAACAAAACTGCTTTTTCAATCCCCAGGCTAGAAACCACACAAATCCAGTTCGTTCCAGTACATCTGAAAACCCACTAAGAAAGTAGTGCCATCAATGACCAGAACTGGTAACCTAAGTCAGTTATGTCATTGAATGAGCATTATCCAGAATAACAAATCCTCAAAAATAGGCTGTAAATATTCAGACGGAGTACAGTGCTCAAACACAAAGGCAGTTTGTTCACCAAGTTCTCCAAGACTTTGGATCACACAGTAACACTACACAGGGAAACTCTGTGCCTGCACTAACACAACGTGTAAAGGAAGATGAACAGGAATCACTTCTTACCTTGAGCATGTATATATATTTTTAAACCTGCTGTGAATTTCCACTGTTTAAATGGTACCAAGTATTATAACAGTGATCATCTATGTGTAAAAGCTTCCAGCTTGAACAATTCCATGTCCTTATGATTTCTTCTTTTACTTAAATATGTAGAAATCATATTTAAACTACCTAGATTTAAGTACTGTTCTTTATAGAAAGAATCTAGCCAAAATCTGCTATTTTTGTGTTGCCTGTGTGTACAACCCCACACATTCACAAGCCCACTGCAGTATCAGCAGGACCGGCAAGTTGAAGAGCGAGGCAAAAATGGCAACATCATGCTAAGTAGCTTAGCAACACACATAACAGAGCACAACACTCCTGCTTAGATTAAACTCTGTCTCAGTGATACAGTTTGTTATTCTACAGTGTGATTCTGCTTGCAGGCCTGGTCTTGGCAAGATATTTGGCGCTAGTCAAGAAAATAATTCGTTATATCCCAAAAGTTATGTGACTGCTTTGATTTCTCACATACGAATCTTTCCCCTCCATTTGCTATGGGGCATGAAAAGTGAATTGAAAAAGTTACTTCAATAGGATATGTGACCTGTCAGTTTAGCTATCTCCAATACACTAGTGGGTTTCTGCTGTATAACTCAGCTCCTCTACTAGGTCTGCAAACAACAAACGACATTACAAAACCAGTAATGCTCTGTGTTTCAGAAAAGCAATGTTTAAGGTCAACACAGGAAAACTCAGTTACCTAATAGTGCTAGATCTTTTTGCCTTACAGAATTGCAATCTGCCTAATGCAAACATGTTGAGGTGTGATATACTTGCACTCAGTTCAAAAAGTTGGCCTCAGTCAGTGAGCAGGGTCAATAAAAGAAAAATTAAATTACAGCATTGAGTTACTTCTGCTGGTAAACTGGATTTCTTTTTCCCTTTATGTATACGTGCTATCCATGCTCAGTTAGGATACTGAGATGTTATCAGCTGAAACAGCTAGTGGAAAAGTAGGTAAAAAACAACACCTCGCTCCCCCTGAAACCTCAAACCATAGGAAAAAAAACGTGCTGTTGATTTGCTAATCTCTTGGAGATAGAAAGGTCCCACCCTACTGATGCAAGATGAAAACAGAAATCTAACTTGCATACTTTACAGTGACTTCATCATTTAATTAAATCATACATATGTAAGATGAGATAGTTTTCTGAAGATTTATGTCCAGAAGGATGTTTGCTCTGGAGCCAAACCTTCATTTACCTGTGGGTTAGCAGCCATAATAGTGTAATTCCCATCATCATCCAGGGTGGAGGCTGCAGTATGCAGTGAGCAAGTTCCATCAGGTTCTCTTTGAATTCGGTAGTGATCACTTCGTTTAGAAATTTGCTTCCCATCTTTAAACCAATAAATCTGCGGGAAAAACAAGGCACAGCTGGTAAGAGGTGGGTGCTCATTGTTATAATTTCTCAATTAATAGCACTGATGAATCTTAGCTGCTGAAAAACTTCCTGGTAAGTTTTAAAAGAAAACCAGTTTGATCCATTAATACAAGTGCAGAGCCACACTCCGCAAGCCACTTTCACTAACAATTACAGATTAGCAAATGTTCAAAGAGAAAGAAGGCAATGTGAACATTTATTGGTGAAATTTACAGGTGCCCATCCCAAGGGCAGAACAGCAGCTGAACACTTCAAGAACTGAAAATAAATGTCATTATGGAGAAAAGTCCTATTTCAGAGAAGACTACTAATTTTAAATTTATTTCACTTAAATCTGAAGAAGTTGCAGAAAGAACTGAAGAATGCTATTGCTTTCTTTTCAGAAAATAAAAACATAGAGCACGGTAATTATAGGCTTAATTAATTCAATGAGGAATGAAATAGCAGCAATGATCTCACTGTTGAAGCACCCGTTTTGTCTCATACCCGTTACGCTGACTGGGCTGAAGCAAAATGCCAGAGAGGATTCAGCTGCTCTGTGGGAACGGGCCAGCTCAGTACAATGACATGATTGAACCGGTGTCACCCCGATGTGACAGGCAACTACAGAGGTGGGCAGCTTTGCAAAGTAATAGGAAATACTGCAAAGCAAATCAGCACATAGACAGCCTTTAATCACTGTACGCCAACACCAGCATAATTCCAGGCTGTACAGAACAGTTACATTATCTATCAAACAGAGGTATTTTCCATTACTTTTGATACATAATTTTATTCTCTGGCTGACCCAACATCTACTTTCAGTGAGCCAAAAAATGATGTATGCAGAGTAATACAGTAATCCATGAATTACATCAAAAAAAATGGGGGTTTAATGCCTCAAACTTGAAGCAAAAAATAAAATATTTTGACCTAGCTTTCAGAACATTTTTTTTTTTGCTATATTATAAAAATAATGTAAAATCCCAAACTGAAATCTGCTGGAATCAAAAGTAAAATGTTGTGTATGCATGAACACATGCACAGGCGTATCTGAGATATCTTATAGTAGGAAGGCTGTAGTCAGCTGCCCAAACCCATATTTAAGTAGAACATTATTTACTTCTAATTTCTGAAACATTTACTATGCCATAGCATAAACTGGTAGTCACCATTTTGGACACTTGTGCAGGTATCTGCACCATTTTTAGGTCAACTCGTACAAAGTGCAAAAACTGTATCTGTCCTGGTCCTGTGGCTGCTGGGACTATTTAGCATAAGTAAAACACACACATTTTCCTCAGTCTCGTTCTTGAATTTAGGGAATTTAGGTCTTAAGAGTGGGGAAAGAGTGTTGGCTTTCTCGTAAAAACAAAGTGACAAAGGAAAGCACAATTGCATTCCTGACAGAGTTTAATATGCTGGGTTCTTCATATGTGCCAACATTTCAAAGCTTGAAAACCTCTCACTTGGGGGAAAAGTTAAGAGTATACTTTTAAATTTCACAAAAAGAGGGGTTTTTTTGGAGGGAATGAGTGGAAATTTCCCTTAAAAATTTATTACTGTGTATGATTTTTATATTAACAAGCATTATGTGTAACTTGAAATGATTTCATTTCCTCAATAGCTGGTTATACTTGTTTCCCATTTTGTCTGTCAGCAGCCTTGCAGAGACTCTGTGGTCCTAACAAAAGATTTAGTCATGTCTTCTCATCTGCTGACAGAGCACTTACTGGAGATGCAAAAGATATTTGATCACTTATATACACATGCTAATGGGTGCTAAAGCAACATAGCTGCAAAAAATGAGTTTAAACTTGCATGCTTTATGTGTGTCATAACGTTGCTTGGAACTGTACTGCATCAAGTAGTAATTATTTAATAACAAGGCACTTAGTAGAAATATCAGGAGACATGCCAGAAATTATTAAATGGAAATACATGCAAATATTAACTGAACCAGTTATCCAAACATCCAACATGTATATGTTGTCCAATACTTATTTCAACTAAGTTTAAAGGCATTGGCATCCCTTATGAGCAGTAAATCTTAATATTACCTTTATCTGACATGGAGTTAATAAGTAAAACACTACCACTGCGGGAGACAATGGCCCTTGCAGAGAATTATTTTCTTTCTAGGATACCTTTTCCTAAATGTACCATTAAACTGCGTAAGCACTGAACACTGCATCTGGATTGCTTTTCTTTGCACCAGACTTTAAGAAACCAATGTGTGATGACTAGAAATACACTGCAATACACAGTACAAAAGCAGTTTTGATCTTAGGCAGCACAGGCATTTTTAATCACCAAGAATTATATTTAGCCATGTGAAGAGCAAGCAGTATGAAATTTATGTAACAGATTAGCTCAGTTGGTTAGAGCATGGTGTGAGTAATGCCAAAGTTGTGAGTTTGATCCCCGTAGGGGCCATTCACTTAAGAGCTGGTGATCCTTGTGGGTCCCTTACAACTCAGAATATTCTGTGATATAACATATTCTGTGATAACCTCGTGTATGGCGTTGCCCTAATTCTGAAGGGAAATATTCCTTCAGAAGAAATATAACAGTCTCTCCTGTAGCACCACAGGTTTCTCATTTAAATAAGAAAATAGTTTTACATTACACCAAAGGTTATAACAAAAAGTAGACTCAGACTTAAAAAGTCATACTTACGAAGACAGAATTTGCACATCAGTGTTCAATTTACATGGCATGTTCAGGGGAAAAAAATAATCAAGCCAATAACCCCGCTTAGAAAAATCCCTTGTAATGAATGCCAGATTTCAGAAACACTACAGTCCTTCCCAAAGCCATTCCTTGGCAGACCTGACAGAATACTTAGAAGGGAGGAGTTTCAAGTTAGTAAATTATTTCCAGGGCTTCATTTGCCAAAGTAAAGAATTTATTCAGGGGCAACACTTCCAGCTTCAACAAATGACAGCAGAGGGGCAGCCCTCAGCCATCAAGCATTTCAGAATTGCTGTCCTAGCATGCTCTGGCAGATGAGGGGAAGATACAGCTTTGACATTTGCAAAGCCCAGCTAACAAGTAGCCATAGAACAGGACTGAAATTGATTCTATCCAAAGCAACTTAACAAATTGCACAAAGCATCTGCAAGTAAATGGAATAAAGAGCCATAGTTCCAGGTGCAAGAGCAAATCACTTCTTAATGTGCATGCTTTGACACTGCAAGAAACAGAACGTCATAGCTGAATCACGGTGCTTTCACATCAGATGCACCTCTATAATGCCATGCTTTAGAGGAAGTACCACGAATGTGGTTTCTTGGCTGCACAATCCCTATTGCCCGAGTGAGGGAAAGGAGACATCCTCTTTCATCTGTCTTAAATCAGGCAGAGAAACTACACCTTAATTGGAAACTGAAAATTAGGGAATGGCAAAGTTGACTAAGGCTGACTCATAATAGGTCATCTAGCAACTTAGTCAGATGCCTCAGGCAAAAGGAGTACCTCTGCACACACTGCACCTCCATCATCAACAGACCCATTTGTCTTCCACCCTTGTTCAGTACAACAGACTCTCAGCTATGGTAATCTCAGAAGTAATGCTGGACATCAAGGGTTTGGTTTCAGTCAGACTGGGCTAATCTGCTCAGCACGTGGCTTCAGTTTGAAGCAGGAGTGCTTTTCTGATATAAGTATAGTGATCAACCCCACTTACTTCGCAGTGGTTCACATCATGTTGTGGTCTTGGAGCACAGAGCTGGATTCCTTTCAGATGAAACTGAGCCAGAAAATGTGCTCCAAAAACACATCTAATGTGCTGCATCTGCTTCAGTCTGTGGGATGAGATTAGAGCTAGCCTGAAGTAAAACCTCCTGAAATGTGTGCAGGGATGGATATATCATTCTACAGATTTGCTTCTTCTGGTCTGCAGTACTCATCAATGTAGATGTAGCCCTAGTTCTCTGCTCTTTCTCTGCTACCTGGTATAGTCCTTTTATTTTTTTTTTTATTTTAACACTTTGTTCAGTGTCATACACATATATCATCGGGCATGTAAAGTCATTTGCATTTAACTCTGTTCAAAATCCTAAACACCCGTAAAACTTACACTAGACGAGAAATGTGGATGTGATTTCTGCTGTGAGGATCTTGTGTAACTGATAAGGCATCCTTGATCTTGTCCAAGAAGACAAGAGCTCCTATTCACAAGAGGTCACTGTATGAGCTGCAAGGACCTCACAGGGAAGACACTGGCTTTGGCAAGGGAGTTGAAGAAGCTGCTGTCGTTTCCCTGCTGCATAATGAGTCAGTTGATTGCCAAGCAATTGTTAAAATGGTTGTATGCAACCTACACAAGAAAGGCATTCTTCCACACTACTGACATCATGACACTTTTACATTTGCTGCAAGGAACTGCTTCCCAAGCCCAACCCTCCCTCAGAAGCTCATCATTAAAACCTCACCATCATGTCTCATCTTGCTTTTGGGATATATGAGAGCTTGTGGTATTTTATTATGCCTTCCTCTGAATTCCAATAAAAGTCAGTGTTGTTAGCGTGTGTAAATGCTGAAGAATGCAGAGATATCATGCTGGCTCCTAACTAGAACCAACGTAGTTCTGCATTAGCATGTTGCCGTGCCTGAGCTAATTACCCATGCGAGCAAGATGAGGCGGCTTTTGGGACTACCGTGCCAGCTCACATGGGGCTTTCTAGCACTGGACTGAATTCAGTAGTACAGATGTATCCTGGAGGTAACTCTGAAAATGACAGAGGTGTTACTCCCAGGCAAAATCGAGAAGAAGTCTCATGAAGGAGTAACTGAGAGCAGAAGCCTCATGGTAGGCCTTCTGACTAGCATAAATCTAAATAATGCCTGTGATGGTAAAGAGATTTCTCAGTTTACACCAGATAGGAGTCTTTTTTGTCAAACGTGAATGTCTCCTGTTCCTGTAAGGTACAGCCCACAAGGTCCAGAGCCTGATGGTAAAGTACCAACACAGAACTCTTCAGAGCATTTCTAGAAACATTTACCCTCTTTTCTTACCTTTGGCTTTGGATTTCCTGCCACTTTGCATGTAAATGTGACTGGCATTCCCTCAAAGATTTTGTAGTGCTTCAGCTTGATCTCAAAATATGGTGACATACTGTTATCTATAGGTTCATCTCCATGTTGCACTTCATCATCTGATTCTTCCACAGGAGATCTCTCCAGCCTGTATTCAATTTCACTGATCAGTCTTTGCTCAAAGCTGGAGACTTTATACTCCTGTCAAACAAGAAAGGTAGATATTAGTGCCCAGCTTCAACACATTGCTCAGCAAGATGTGTTCCTAATGTTTGGGGGTTTTATTTTACCGTTTTTTTTTACAATCCATTAAGTTTTTACATATAAAAGGAAACTGTAACTTGTTGAAGAAAAACACTGTAATCCATGCCTCCAATAACTTCCCTATGAAACAATCAAGACATCTGGTATGAGGCAAAAACTATATTTCATGTTGTCTTAAGGTCTAATTTATAAGGGGAAGGAAAATCATTGGTTGCCTTTTTTCCATTTTTTAAAAAATCCTATAAGAATAAAAGTATTCTGAAGCAGTTCATAAAGACAAAAGAAACACACTAATATTTCCTTGAGGGTACAGACAGATTTAGGGTGGGTTTTGTTTCCAGATGGCCAGAAGACCATATGGTTCACATCTGCTATCTGCATAGAACTGTACCAGAGTCTGAACCAGAAGGCTAAAATTATTTTGTTTACAGTTGCCTGTAAAAATGAGGGAAAAAATTAGAGAAAATGGCAACACTGGCAGTCCATGATAGTTGCCTCCCTTTACTCCTGTTGCTGTAGTCCCTTTGGCCAAAAAATATCACTTCTTCCTTTAAAACAAAATAATGGTACATAACATAACAGTACTGAAGATACAAAAAGAAGAGCAGAAAGTTTCACCCAGTGTAAAACACTACAACTGGTTTGCATTTGCTATTCAGTTATTGGGGAAAGTTACTGTGATTATATACTGTTATTTACATCATTGAACTGTCTACAGTACAGAAGTTCTGCTTGGAATCTTGCTGACAACAATGATAATAACAGGATGTAAAAAAGCTGAGAAACAGGAAAAAAAAAATTATTAGTCAATGCTCTTCTCACTCAGCAGAAATTCAGACACTCTTTCAAATCACCTTTGGCCTTACTGTGTTTAAGACAGAACATGCATCTCATGCAGTCTTCTTTCACATACCCATCCTCTGTTGCTGCCTCTGGTCTGAGAATGATGTGTAGTCTTTCTACCGATCAGTTACAAAACTAATCATAACCCTCAATAATGGTAAAAAATGGAAGAACAGAGAAATACCTTTGTAAACCACAGATATTTTTAAAATTTCCTTGTTCCCTGAAAGTGTACCATAAAAGTAAACCATGAAGCACACATCACAGTTAGTGTCAGTGCATGTTAACGTTACAGCAGAAAGATACCACAGCACACGATGACTGCTGTTAAACTGCCTGCACTCACACAGTTAGGCTTCTAGAACAGCTTGAACATCCTGAAGGCAGGGCAGCCCAAGTCTTCACAGTTATTAATGCTAGGTGACCTCTTGTTATTAACCAGGAACAGTAGAAGGGAAAGGGCAAAGATGACAGAGAGAAAAAAAAATCAATGGACAAAGAGACAGGAAAAGGTGAAAATGTTAACCTTTTGAATATCCACAGGACTCACTACGGAAGCACCAACAGAGCGAGCTTCCTGCAAGGGTAGAAAAAAAGGTTCAAGAGACAGAAAGAAGACCAAGAGATATCCATGACAGTTTCTGAGAGTTTTTATCAGGAGAATGTACTTTATGTGGCACTGTAAGCAAACGAATGCTACATGTTTCTGAATAGCAACTCTGGCATCTGAACAATGGAGAACGTGTACCTGGCCTTTCAAGCAGGCTTTCTGTTGTGGTTTTGGTCTGCATCCAAGAAGTGCATATTACACAAATAAAGAGAAGATAGTTTCAAGATAGCAGATGTACTTTTGCCTTGAGAGACTTAAAGATCAGGACAGAATAGGATAAACGGAAGAGTTTAAAGCACAGAGCAGACATTTGAGAAGTCTCAACCTTATGGAAAAACTGAGCAATAGGCATGTGATCCTCCAGTTTACTTCACTAATCTATAACATATGACTTCTGTAATCAATAACCATTCTATCTTGTTGTCTATGTAGGACTTTATTTTGATGACAATCATAGCCTGTAAAAAAGAAACATTGAAAGGGATTTTTTCCTATGAAATTGCAATTATGTGGCACCTGCACAGCAGGATCTTCTTCTGGTTCTTGTATATTGAAGACAGTTGCAGCACTGTCTGCTCCCAGCAATCGACGAGCCATTTTTTCCTCATATGTTAATCTCTGAATAAAAAATAAAACAGGGGTGAGGGGGAGGGAAAAGAAAAAAGCAAAGTTAAGAAGTACAAAGAAGTACACAGCGATGTTAAAGTAACGTTAATAAAAGAGAGCACCAATATTTTTCTAACAGAAATTTTCTACTGCAGTTTGCAATGCATTTTTTTTGCATTACAAGTGGCTCTTTTGGCTTAAGCAACCCTTGCCCTCACTCTGCCATTTGTTTCTATCCTTTTGCCAGGAACTGGTGCAGGAATGAGCAATAGGAACTGCTTAAATCAGCATGGCCATCAAAAGAGTGCATGTCAAATCATCCCAAATCTTACTGCTAGTCATTCTGCTTGGCTTTTACATTAGAACCACAAGACAGAAAACTCTGCCAAAAACGATAAGGAGATTCTACTCTACTTGAATATTTGGTCAAAAATATAACAGCGTTACAGAAAAATGTGTTCTTTAAGATTTTTTCATTTCTATTTCTTCTGATTCTTTTGGAAATTAAGGAGACAGCTTATAAAATACAAGCAAGTTAAAAGTAAACCTTAATGTATAATTAAATTATTTCATTATTAGTTCTCTTTCTACATTCAATGCCTCATTTCAGACACTTAGACACTTTCAAACAGACATTGCAAAAAATGCTTGTTTATGAAAGACAAACTCCTTTCATGGCGAAACATCCCATTTAAAGAGAAAATTGAATGAAGAATGGAAATTGTAAAACACTAAATCTACTTAATGCTTGCATTTTTAAAAATGCTTACTTAATTTTATTTTTTTTTTAGTATATCATACCGTAGCTAAACCAGCAGGCTGAAACTCATGAAAACTAGGTAGCAATGTTGCCTTGGTTACAAGTGTCTAAGAAAGTCACAAACTTTTCTTCACTTAAATTTCTTCTGCAATCACTCTAAGTCCCCACAGCCATGATTACACATAAAGAATTCACCCAAGACAGGAATCTGCAAGGCAAAAGCCTCCAGGCAAGCACAAAACTAGAGTTTACTTAGTTCAAGATCCCACATCATCTGATCACAGTTGGTCTATTATTTTTTTACCTTGGGCCATGTGGGCATTCTCAGGACATTCCATTCATTTACCCAGGCCAAACATCTCTCTCACTTTCCAAAATAGGCATCAACAGTCATTCCCAGCCCACCTCCTTTGAAAAAACAGGAACTGATACACTCTGACAGTGATTCTGCTTAACTGCTACAGAAAACTGCCAAACCCTATGCAGTCAATGGAGAAAGGCAAGTACAGAAGCACCCATCAACTCTGAATGTTCTCCCTACTTCACTCCATTGACCGTATTAAGAACTGGAATCCGGCATTGTTGACTAGATGGTCTGACTCCATAGGCTGTGTTGAACTAGACCAACATAGTTCACATCTCAGACCTCGTAGCCAACTTCTGAGCAAGGTCCTGAGAAACTTAAAGCACACTTTCTTTCAGGGACACAAAGATGTCCCAAGGCATTGGATGCTTTTCGAAACATTTCTTTGACAAAAGAGGGGTGGCCGTCTACATTGTAAAAATTCCTTTCCTCTTAAAAGAAACTCCTGCTTCAAAGACAATGTCTTAACAACTGCAAAACATTGTTAGGAAACTTGCTTCTTGTCAACTTTGAGCAGGAAGAATTTGGTATTTTATCTTTTATGCGTATGTGCACAAAAATGAACAGAGATCTTCGTGGCTGTGCATTTCCACTGTTTGATATGTTCATTTCACCTCATTTCTTGACTCCTTAAGCAGGTAATTAAGTCTTTGATAAAGTCTGTAGGTTAGCACTATAGGTTACTTCTTATTCTATTGGTCAAAAGAAGCCCTGCAACTGCAGAATCTAATGTTACCTGATTCCTACTGGGCTGTTTCTCATGATGTACTGTCTTGTCCTTCTCTGATGTCCAGTTACCACCCATTCCTTCCACTCATTATCTAGTGGCTGGGCACAAGGTATAATGAGCCTGGACTGAACAAGAGCTATGCATGTTCATTCACTCAGTGATGAACAGTCAAAGGCCAATGGCCTTTGAGGCTCAAAAAGCCCTTGAGGTACAGACTGTGCAGGCTTCTTATGCAAATTCACCATTTTGGAGACTTCCTTTGCTTTGCTAAGTACAGTTGTCAAACAGGAGAAGGAATGATAGACCAAAATGCACAGAAATGCAGTTTTGGAAATTCAGTTAAAAATCATAAATCATAAAAAGCAATCTACAACTATGATTTTATATGCAGCATATCTGAGAAACCACCCGTGATGCCCACTGCCACTCCCGAGGGTATTTTTTGCTTTTGTACCGGTTGCCCGTTGTTCAAAAGGTCTTCCTTGAAGCGAAGTTTTCTCTCCAGGTCCTGAATCACAGCATCTTTTGACCCTTGAATCTCTTCATCTGATGCTATCCTAGCAGTTCTGCCTGTTTTCTTGGGAAATCCCCTGCAAAACAGTACAAAAAAAATTCATGAGCTTCCCTGAAATCATTGGTATTTAGGAATTTATCTGGAATCACTACTATTAGTGAAGGAACAACATTCTGTCTTTGAAGTTAAAGGTCTGACATCGTTGTTGCTATGCTGTCCCTACTAATTCACACCACTGATTAAATGGTTATTTTAAGGACAAAGTTAAAACTATGCTTTATTTCTGCCTTAGTTAAAATAGGGCTGAGGATTGCTTGGCTGTGACTGTAAATGCCACATACTCAGAGATGAAACTGATGTGCAGTGGCAATAAAGCAAAGTGAGAGGATGCATGAAAGAGAAAGCCTGGCTAGATAAGTGGGGATGGAAGATAAAGTAGGTTCCTATGAAGTACTGGAAGAATAAAGATCAGAAAGATGTGAGACAAGGCAGCTAATTATGACTTTCTTATATTATTTAGTAACTAATTCCTTGCTACAGCTTTGCAACGGACAATGCATAATTTCTTATTTCTTCCTCATCTCTCTGAGAACGCACACCCGTAAGGCAACATGCAAATGTTGTTCCTGAAAGAAGAGCCTTTCACAGAGTCTAGGTTACACTGGCAAAAAGAAAAATCATCCCGGTAAAGCAGTTTGCAGCAGCAAGGTTTCCCAGTGGAATAGCAACCATTTAGCAGTTTGCATTCACAGTGGTAAGCTATTCCTCTTACCAGCCTACAGGTTATGATTGCACTTTCAGGAACTCTTATTCCCATTTTCTGAAACAGTACGGGAAATTTTATTTTTCCAGGCTGCACTAATATTTAACACTTCTCAGTAATGCTGCGAGGGCTTTATTGCTGGAAATGCCCCACAAGAGTGGTTTCTACTGGAGATAGTTGTTCTTAACACAGTTGTGAAGAAATCAACACTGCTATCGTATTTGAAACTTACAGCACACCCCTTTTCTCCAGTGAAGTCACACACTATTGTTTGAAACACTGATACCGGTTCAGTCTTAGTTTATGGGCTTTTTTCTACCTTCATTGAGTAAACAGGGCTCAGCCCATTACATGGGAATGACATATAAAATACAGAATTAACAAACTCACAGATAACAGAGATTAAAAAAATCAGACTACCATATAATTGGTAATTTTTTTTCCAGTACACAACTTAATAATTTAATTACCGGTACCAAAATGTTAAAGATAACAAATTTTCTTGGATATTGTTCAGTACTATGCTTCTATAACACGGTTACAGAAATTTCATTCCTCAGCAAGTGCTTTCAATAGTAATTTTTATAATTAGCAAAAACAAAAAAATACAAGTATGCTGTCAAAAGCCAGAGATATACTAACTGAATAGGTGGAAATAATTTGAAATGTTTCTATCTAAATTCCTAAAACATTTCATATTCCGTTACTGTGAGTAAACTTTGAAAACGGTGAGGTTCTCGTAAAAAGAACTGCATTTTTATATAAAATGGCAGCAGAAGAGCAGACATCTGCCTAATGTCACAAAGAGACAGAGAACAACATCCCTCACCCTAGAAATATTGATCTGCTAGCTGCAGATCACCAAGTAGAATAATTCGCTCAGCCTTTGGCTGGGGATCTTCTCAGTCACAAATAACAAAGGAAATCTCCACTCTCTTTTGGGGAAGAGATCAGAAAAACTATCCCATCTACAGGGAGACAAGAGAATGCTAAGAGGAAGGGATAAAGCCTCGTCAAGAAAGAAATGCTTCAATAACTCAAGAGATTTGGGACAGTAAATGCAGAAGAAGATAAGGAAGGAAAATGGACAGGAGAAGATGGGAAGAGGAGATCAGAAGGTAATATCCCTCAGGAAGGCTGGACCATCTGCTGGAAGACTAGTGGAAAAGTGGCACCTGGTTCTTGCCTTACAGTATTTCCCTTCACTTTCCAGCCCCTAACCCACCCAACCAGCACTGCCATGGAACCAAATTTTGTCACTTTTTAGATAAGGCACACCCCGAAAAAAAAAATGAAAAAAAAATATTAGCCAACTCCAAGGCAGCAAATTTCAAATTTGTCTTCACCTTTGGCTTTACCTTGTGCCAGGTTTTAATGGAGACATGCATCCTTCCTTGAAAATTCCAAGTGATACATTAAGAAATAGCTTTTATTTCACATTCTTAAAAATTTCATACTTGAATGACAAAAGGAGTTTTAGCAGAAAAAGGTCTGCTTATGCTTGGGACTCACTAGGCTGTAAAGAGTTTACCCAAAAAAGTCACAACAGTGTATGAAAAGAGGGATGAGCTAAGTGCTCTAGGGTAGATTTCAAGTAACAAGTGAAAGCATTTTCTGAAACATTATTGTTTATCCCTGAAAAGAAAAACTCCTAAACAAACACACACATTTTTTTAAAGGGAATGAGTACCAAGAGAATTGCTGGTTAGTAAGTTCAGTGTCCATACTAAATGCAAGAAAACATATTACAGTCCATGTCTAAACAGTGTAGGATAATAAGGAAATGAAAATTTAATAATACCAAACCTCATGTTTATCTCTCTGTCATGCTGAAGGGCACACAGATAAGCACCAAGAAGTAGCTTTGATACACTCCAGTTTATGGCTTCTGAGTCAGCCTGCAGGAGCTGCAGTAAGTTCCCTTGTAAATCAGGGAAACAGTCCCACTGCAGTTTCTATTATATGGCTGCATAACAGTCTGAAAAGGCTATTCAGAGTGACCAATAATTTAGTTTTCTATCACACTGGAAGAATATAGTCCAACAAGGTCTTTCAAAGGTCTCTATATTAAGTTAATTGCTTAGAATTCTCTTTCGGGACTATTTTAAACTGGAACCAAAAAAAACCCAAACAAACAAAAAAAACCAACCCAAAAACAAAAAAAAAAAGAAAGGTGCATAAGGAAATGTAGCTCTTCCTGCAGACCCTGTATTGCCACCCTCATTCAGAGTCTCTTTCTCTAAATATATACACTTTTAAAACTGTACCTAAATATATATATATACATACAGTCCTACCCACACAGCAAGTTAGCTCTTAAGACATATATTCCTGGGCTGAATTTCAAAAAGAATACAAGGCAATGGCAAGAAATAGAAGGACTTTAGTAAATCTATCCTCCAAAGCACAGATCCTTTCATCCTGAGAAATGGTCTACATGTCAAGACAGCCTGGCAGCAAACTTTCTTCTGTTTTTGCAAGTATTTTTCACCATCCTTACATGCCCTTATCTGGCTGCATTTATCTCCTAAGATTTGTCTCCTCAGTGACGCATGAGCTTTCCTTCTGTCTTCTCTCAGGGATAACATCAAACAAGAAAATCTGCCGATCGATTTATGTATCTGTACATTCATTCTTTGCCCCATGCAATTTTCACATATATAGTGAGCATTAAGCTAGCAGGAGATAGCTAGAGAAGGCATATTTTGAGATATCACAGCACTAGCCTCAAGCACACAACCACCACCGCAAATATGCAGAGAAACTGACAGCTTTGAGAATTAGCCTGCAATTCACATGGCTTTTAAACACCTCTGAAATAAGCATCACTTAAGTCAGTGAGGGGGCCTGAATACAGGCACAAATGCCTGAATTCTTTTGGTCAGAAAGGGCGCAAGGAAATTGCCAAAACTGTCATCTTAATTCACAGAGAGATTTTTGACAGCAAGAGTTTTTGCAACCTCGGCTTGGCTCTCCTTAGTTTTAAATATTTGTCTTGACGTTTGTTTAGAAGGAAGGCCAAACCAGCAGTACTTTTCATGTTTTAATTACAGAGAACACATGCTGGATGTGATTCCCTCTTTTCCTATGTACCTTTTACAGTGTAAACAAGGGCAACAGGCTGGCTGTTGTTATCCTTCCAAGAACAAATTCCTGTTTGCAGCCAATATGGCTCAGTTTCACAGAAATCCAAATCAATTCTCTGGTGCTGAGGTAATGAACAGTAACCGGATTTTTCCTTTAAAACTAAAGTCTTCCAAAAATAAAGCTAATTCCTGCCCACTTCACACATTTTTTTACTTACTGTAAGAGCAAAATTACTACAAGCACTGTAACAGGTCACAAACTTGGAAGCTGCAGCTGCACAGTAAAATCGGTTTAGTCTGATCTTGTCACCCATGGTGTGGAGACCAGGAGCTTCAGCTCTGTCCAGTGAAGTGACATGCCATGTGTCTGAACTAAGGGAACACCTGAGGCACAGACCCGACTAAGGATGACTTGCAGTAAATGGAACAGATGGAACAAAAGTTCAGTTATTTCTATGACCCAACGTTCTAAAACTATAGCTGAAAAAAAGTAAAAATCATATCTCAGCATTGGATAAGGTAAAGACTGACATGAATAATACATATATTTCTGAACAAGGTTGATCCCTCTTAATGATTCAATAACAAAGAGTACAACTCACCTACGAACTGTATGACTAGTACCTTTTTTTTTTCTCTAAAGCTTATGTTTAAAAATGCATTTTTACTCATTAAAAGAAGAATTATTACTTTTTCATTCCCCAGTTCAGTTCCTTCCCCCCCGAGCAAGTTATCCCTCTGCCTCTTGCTGCACTGGTTACCGCAGATACACAGGTACCATTTTTTTTCCAAAAGATGTACAGGTACTTAGATATCAAATTAAAACAAACAAACAAACCCAAACTTATGTAGTAACCCATAATCTTATCTGAATTTCTGGTTGTTACCAGCAATATGCTAGAACTGACAGTTAAGAAGAAATTACTAAAGCTGTGACTGCTCCTGGATGTAGAAAAGGCTGGCATGGTCCTCATAGTCCTGAAATCTAGAGAAGAACCAGAAGCACGTGAAGAAAAAGATACACTGGACTCAGAAAAGGTAATATATCCAACGTATTGACCTTTACTCCAGTTGATGTAATGCTACTGGTTAAAGTCTCCGCAACTATCAAGAAATGTACCTGGCTTTTACATTCACAGATGTTTTTGTGGCATTCAGATCTGTTTAAAATAAAGAAGTCATAAAATCAAGTCCTCTGAAAGGAAAAATCTGCAGACCAAAAAAAAGCAGCAAAACAATGCTGTGAACATCTCTTTTCAATGGAGAAGTATGTGTACTAATTCTTTTAGCCAAGTTCACTGCCATCTTACAGTATTCTTATACTGTATCTGCAAATACCACTTAGAAAAAGAACTGGATAAAAACATCTTGAAAATTAAGACTTCCAGATGCAATGATTGTCAGGATACTGTTATTTTGGCTAATGTCTGCGTGTCTCCATGTTACATCCTTCATCTCTAATTTTGCACAACTTTAATTGATTAGATCTGGGCACAACATGGATTTCAGAGTTCAAGTGGAACAAATATGCATTTGTCATATTTCAGAAAAGCTGATATGGATATGTATTTTATGATAATCACATGCATGTGCCTAATAAAAAGATGTTATGCTGTGCAAAAACAAAAACCAGTCCCAAATATGAGTTGTTTCTTAGCACAATCAACAAGAATAGGTCTATTATCACAGGTAAACCACTCAGGTGTTGGTGTAACAGCCGAAAATAGTATCCAAGCCATGGGAAAAGAGAATTTTCAGGAAAATTTAAACAAAAATGATTTAATGGACAGGAGCAATAGCTTAAGAAAGTTGGGGGTCGAGAATAAATGCAAACCCTAATATTCTCTGGAATTTTTCCAGTTACAGCAATATTTGTCTTCAGATATGTTTTCCTGAGATCCAGGAATAAATCCAGGTTAGACTGAATAGGTAGCAAAGAGAGATGAAGTGAGCTCCTCAGAAGCAAGGAAACACCATGACCTTTTGCCTCAGTTGGATGCTGGAATTCTTAAGGTACTTCCTCCTCCATATCACTATTTTCACACCCATCATACTGTAGATAACCTCCATTTTTTACAGTTGTGACAGGCATAACTTATAGAAACAGGAAAAGTCCAGTCTACATAGGAGAGCAATACAGTTTGCTCTAAAATGAAAGCTGGCCTTTGTGCTGGAAGAATGTCGAAGGCTATAAGATAAAAAGATGGAGTAGCGTACTTTTTCCTCAGAGCGGTCACCATCATTACCAGCTGACTAAAGGAAGACCATGGTTACTAGTACTTTTTTAATTCCATTCAAGGCAGACTGCAATGGACAAGTCACAGTACACAGCTGCAAGAACAGACAGCAGCTCTGATTCAAAGGGGAAAAAAGTGCAAATCTCTTTCTGATGTTACTATTCTCATGATTCCCACAGAACCTCCTTTAAGATTTGGATTTAAGGTTTTAAAGGTCATTAAAACAGCAGTTAACTTATTGTGTAGAATGATAAAAGTAGCGTATTTAATTACATCTTACAAGATACTTTAGAAATCTTCTGTCCCTACAATGCTTTCTTTCCAATTTTCTATTCCTTTTCCAGAAAGTAGTAAATCCATATTCATGTTCTTCCACCAATTCTGTACAGTCAGATTTTTTCCTGTTTGTAACTTAGGCAATATTACTGAAGATATCTCTTTAAGAAAAGGTCTGCTTTAAGGAAAAGTGTCTACCTTAAGGAAAACCCTTAATTTTAAAAGTTGCTTTCAGAAGGGTATATGTACAGCTGACAATACATGTTTCTTATATTTAGAGATTCCATTTCTCCAGGTTGGATAATTTCACACATTTTTATAGCAGGTTTTATACTTTTGTTAATGAAATATCCACTAAAGCGTCACCAAATCCTTCTCAGGGAATTATTTTTGCTCTCACAAACGCTCATGTAAATTTACAGGTATGTGCTTACCTAGAGTTTTTAAGTATAGTTATTTCTGTTCTTTCACATGTAATTTGTTGGGTTTTTTTCTATGAACAGCAAAAACCAGATTCTAGCTTCTAAAGACTTAACTGTGAATGAAACCGCCCCAATCCTATGTTTCTATCACATTACCTCTGCTCCCTGAAAGTCTTTTGTAACCAAGAACTAACCTGAGTTCAACACATCCACGCACCCTAGAGTTTCCTTTAGTTAAAGAAGGAAAGAACTGACATTTTTAACAATATCCAACAAACCTACTCCACCAAGTTTTACCTCAGAAACAACTGACAAGTGCTCATAAGTCCCTCAAGTACTTAATTAGCTCTGCAGTTCCACCAGCAATTTTGTTCAATAACACTATGCTCTGACTAGACACAGAATCTACCCATGAATAAAAGAAGGTTATTCCCAAAGCAAGCTGGTTCAGCTAAGACCACCATAGTCACAGCTTGAAAATGCTGGTCACTACAGAGTGTCTAGAGCTTGCTGGAAAACTCAAATATAATTTATTCAATGGAAACATTCGCTATACGATTGTTGCAAATAAATGCTTAAAATATTTAAAGGTGAATTCATAGGTACTAATGACACAAAGCTGTTTTAGATGTCCAATAAAATGTATTAAATTCACAAGTAGGTATTCTGATAATACAGACACGGCTGTAAGGCCGCATGCTGTTAAAAAAACCCAAATTCAAACTCCCATCCCATACAAATAAATAACCCCCGGTGCAATGTTTCCAAATCTATCCAAATCTAACTGGAAAGAATATTCATTCATTGGGTCAAATTGGTTTACCTAACACTGTCACTTGCTACCACTTTCAGGGTCCAAAACCAAGGGAAATGTCAACCTCAGCTGAAACATTAGCATGGTGTTTACTGCTCATGGGCTCACAGACAGAGTATAGGTGAAGAGAGAGTTAGAAACAGATTCATAGAATAGCCTGAGTTGGAAGGGACCCATTATGATTGATGCCTAACAAGTACTGATTCAGAGGAGCAGATCTCTAGTTGTACCAAGATTTAGTAATGAAAAAAAAATTGAAGATAAATGGCTTGACTAGGATTTCAGATGCCGAGAAAATCTTTGAATACTCCAATTTATTCCTTGCACTCCTTCCCTACAACACACTGTCAGGAGACAATATCATCATTTTTGATCAATAGATCTTGGAAATCAGGCACACATGGTGAGATTACAGGTTAAAGTTTTAGAATACTGTAAAAGGCTCAGAAACTACGTCGACAAATGGGCTAAAGAGGATTTGTGAGGAAGAAGCAAAAGACAAGGGAAAAGAAACAAAAAGTGACAGTGGCCAAAAAAAGAACTGAGACCACAGCACAAAGCAGAAGAGACCTAAAGCTGTGCAGGGAATGGAGGCCAGAGGAAGAATGGCTCAGAAGTGGAATGAGAATTATAGGGAAACAACAATTTACTCAGCAAGACACACCACACCTTAGTAACCTACACAGTAACATGAAAAAGCAGAAGTCAGGGAAAAAGATACATAACATACATAACAGTAGATTATGGCTTCTTTTGCATCACACAGTATGTCTTTTACCATGTTTTAATGTTACAATTTGGATGAAAAATGCTCACTCTGTGTCTGTGTGTGTATATATATATATACACACATATGTACACATACATATACATGAATTATACTCACATACATTCAGCATAGTTAACACGATCCAGCTCCCATCTGGACTATATTTCCTGAGGGAATGCAGACCAAACAGCCAACTACCTCATGCTCAGCTCAGACCCTGAGGCTGCTGCCTTGCCGGGCTGGGGGAGGGGGTAATGCAGATAGACACAGCATCATGTGCACACCCGCTCTGGCTGCTGTGCCTGTGGAAGTGAGGGGCATGGGCAAGGGGGAAGCATCCTTGCAGAGTTGTCTCTCTGTCCAGAGATTGAAGGGAATGAGGAAAAACACAGCTAATGCTTCAAGTGAGAACATGTATGCATTAGCACAGCATAGCAGGGAAAGACGGACACAGAAGAGACTCGAGCTGCTGCTGTCAACCTCCCAGCACACACAGAAGGGAACTCAACAGAGAATCCAGCTCTTGTCAGAACTGTATAGCTGGACTAGAGCCTTTCTTGGAAAATCAGAGGTAATGGCAGGCTTTTGTGGGCTGTGTTTACCGCTCAAGCTGCCAGCAAATTAATCATGCAACTTTTAGTGGTCAGTATCAATAGAGAAACTCAGCCAGGTCAAAGGATACAGTAAGACAAAAAATCACAACTATTACGAGTGCAAGGGCAAACTGTACTATTTATTAATTTTTCCCTTAAATCTGTTTTATGGCCAGACTCAATAATGAGCTGTATGACAGAAATCAAGATAAAGAAATGCTTTTTAAAGCATCTACATGATTTATTAATTTGATATCTATCCTCTTTCTTCTTTCTCTTCCTTTTCATATCTTGGACTGAAATAACAGAAGTTCCCACTGCAACAGTTTGTAGCTGAGCAAGTCACCTAGATACCGTAGATATGTTTAGACAAACTTCTAGACAAAGTTATAAATAAGCCTTGGATACAGCTATCCTCATTTTTGTTCTTCAGCATGTCTCTTTGTTCTCTAAGAATGGAATGAGAGGCTAGTGCCAGTGGAAAGACAAACTGATCTATGATGGGAGCTGACATGCTCCAAAATACTATTTTGGCCTTTAGAGAAGACAAAAGGGGAAAATAAGTATGCAGAGTTGTTAGGGGAAGGGATTCTGTTTGTTTTTATGCACTGCTTTTCTAAATCCCCTCCTAAACACTTTCCCAAGCTTCCTCTAGCCAAGAGCTAAACAAAGTTATGACCACTTTGTTATGATACGTATACTTTAATACCTTATACTTTCAGTATCACAAAGCTGTAGAGACTTCTCAAAGACACTCTCTTTCCTTGGTATTTCTCTACCAGCAGATGCAATAGGAAGATAAACTACAGATATTATGGAATGCGTAAAGAACTGGGTCATGTGAAGGATTTTCTAGGATCTCCTTCCACTGCCCTGAGCATGCAGAGCCTCTTGCTGCTGCTTTCTTCAACACCAATTTAAGGCTTTAGCCTCTCATCTTTTGTGTTTCTACTGTAGGGCTCTTTCAGAATCCCACTTCTGCGAGGGTTAGAAAACTATGTCACATTTCTAGCACAGAGGCATCTGCAATTTATTCACACGTCTCCCTCTCAGATAGCAGCTAACAGCAAAGGACCCTGGAAAAACAGAAATGAAGCAAGTGCAATAATCTTCATTACAATCTTCAGTACAGTCAAGGAGCTCATCAGCTGATACTTACGGAGGCGTCACTCCTTTCGGGAGGCCTAATGCGTTGACAGAAATGGGTGGTGGCTGGGACGGCAGCATGGAGCTGAGAAAAGCTGCTGGAGACTGGCCGGAATTAGGAAATCTAGGAGTTGGAGACAGGCTGTGGGAAGGTGAAGAAAGCGAAGGAAGAGGAGGGGGTGGAGGAGGTGGAAGTGGAAAGGAATCACACACCGGATATGTTGCGGTTGGACTAAAGACAGGTGGAGGCGGGGGAGGAGGGGATGGAGAAGAAGGAGACCAGGCATACTCCCCTTCTGGAGCAAACTGCTGAGAGAAGGGAGGAACAGGCATTCTGCCAAACTGTTTCTGAGAAGCGGTTGGAGACATAGGGGAAGGAAGACTGGATGTAGATGATCCTGACGATGGAGTCACATAACCCGAAGCAGGGCTGATGTTCTGAGCAGCAATGAACTGCTTAGGCCGAGCATAGTTGAAGGAGCCAGAAGACTGCATGGTTGGGGAAGTATGAGAGTTAAGAATACTCATTGGCACAGGAGAGCTGACAGACTGGCTGGACTCAAGCTCCTGGAAGGAGGGGGGAGGAGGAAAGGAAGGAGAAGAGGGAGGGTGCTGATGATGATCAGGTTGCTGTTGGTGACGATACCACTGGCCACTTTCTTGCTCCAGACGAATTTGGTTCTGCAGCTGCTGTATTTTTTGGGGGCCCCTGTGGGAAGGAAAAATAGACAAAAAGATGATCAGACATGCAGTGCTGGTTGGGATGGATTTAGAAGTTCTGCTGACCTATGGTCCAGGAAAATCAAAAGGCAGTGAAAGTTCAAAGTGTTTACATATGTTGAATAACCCTATTTCTTCAGAGCTAGAATTAAAGGTAAAAATGCTGAAATTCTTAACAAGGTTTCTTTTTGTTTCTTGAGTGTTTCATTCAATAGCCCTATTTAAATAATAAGGCTGAAATATTTACCCAGTGACAACTTCAGCCCTCAGATTTCTGCTGTAGCCTCTGTGGGCCAATCAGACAGACCTAATCATGGCCATACTTTTAATGAGGTGCTTGGAGACGAACCATGCATGTATCTGAGATGAGCAAAAACTTCCAAGAAACATCTGTAACCTAAGAAAGTGGTGAACTGAGCATCTCCATGTCTTTTGTCCCACTTTTTTTTATTTCTCTCAGGCTTTCCTTTCAATTGTACATCTTGAGAACATATCTTGGTAGATACTGAATACAGTTCTGAGGAATTGCTAACTGCAGTACTATCAGCTCAAATGGAAATAAGAATTTCATTAAGAAACACAGATATGCACTAGAAGAACAGAGACTAAAAAACTAATATGCAGGAGCACTCAAAACTGTTAATTAAGTAAAAATAAAAAAGAAACAGAAAAAAAAGCAAAATGTTCAGTAGTGAAGCAAACTAGATCATGCACTGTTTTGTTGGTTTTGTTGGGGTTTTTTGTTCACAATACAGTTGTTTGAATGACATTAAGCTCAAAATGAACTGTGTGGTCTATCATCTGAAAATACATCAGACTGACACACTTAAAAATTGTCATCTTCCAGTTGGAAATCATAACTTTATCTCAATAGTCCACATGTCCACAAAGTCTCAACATATGCACATATACCTTTTCTGTATATTTAATATATAAATACTTTATTATATACAAGTGTGTCATTGTTTATATATAATTTAGGTCATTTAAGCAGAAATTTTAAAAGCAGTCTGCTTAATGCATGGCATATGAATGTATGACTCTTGCACAACAATATACTTTTGTTGGTAGCAACAAAATCAGAAATGGTAATAACATCATATTTTCCACTTGAAGATTAATTTTTATATTCCAACCATCTACATTTCCCAGAAAATGTTTTCTGACAATAATTCTGCTTATGATCTCATGCCAAGGGAGATTGCTGAGATAAGAAAAAGGGAAGAAAGCTTGTTTAGGACAGAAAACTGAAAAATCAGTTATTTACATTGAGCAGTTGCCTTTGTTGTTCTTGTTGTTGTAAAGATGGTTCAATTCTAGCAACATCTCACCAACAATATATATTTCAGCACTTAAAAGGAGATGACATTTTCTTTTTAATTAGATCAGGAACAAGAACATCTAAATGTTGTGGTTCACTTGGAGATTTTATAATTATTTTTAATGTTGAGAATAGAAACTCTAAATCTTTATCAGTTCAACTTTTCCCTCCACAGGACACAGGCTGAAACTTATTCTTCTGCTTTAGCTAAATTACATAAAAGTTTCCTTTCTCT
>JAWWEW010000131.1:34732213-34907426 GCA_035583185.1 Anabacerthia variegaticeps | reverse complement strand
AACTTTTCCCTCCACAGGACACAGGCTGAAACTTATTCTTCTGCTTTAGCTAAATTACATAAAAGTTTCCTTTCTCTAAATAGGTTAAAACAACAGAATTTTAGTTTGCATCACCATTCAACTTTCTTTGTTGAGGGCAGGAACACTTCAGCTCACCTCTGACTGGACAGAGGAAGTTCTGTAAGATTACTACTTTAAGCTCATTTTGCATCTTCAGTCTGAATATCTGCAGACCTACTGTCCAATACCTCTAAAATTATTCACAAATAATACCTATTTTATTTTACATCATAAGCACCCTCTTTTTTTTTTTTTCCATTACAGAGAGACTAAGATAAAAAAGAGAAAAAAAGTGGAAATTTAGCATTGTAAATAGTGTGTTGAATATAGAAGGAACTTAGCTGTCTCCAATACTCCTATGTTTATCCAATATGTGCTGAAAGCAAGTCAGAGTGTCATGACTTGAGACCTTTTTATTTTCATTTGCCAAATCACATGGCGATGCGCCCGGCCAACAGCATAACACAAATGCCCATCTATGGCCCTGTCAAAGGTACCACTACAGCCCTGCCACTGCACTGCTGCTGCACCCAGCCAGGCAGAAGCAGAGACCACATTCAGGGTATGCCTATGTCTTTAAAAGGTTGGCAGGCAGAAGTGAGGTTGCTCTGCTCTCACACTAAGCTTGACTTGAGACCACAGGAACATAAATGTCTGTAAATCAGCCCAGCACAGTACTAATTCCAGCTGAAAAGCTTTGGATCAGCTTAGGGTCCAGACAAAGCAAGTGCATGTCTTCTTGAAATATAACATCCAAGCCTAATCATTATCACATCAGCCCACGTGGCAAAAAAAACAAAAAGACCATCTTAGAGCAAATTTTCATGCCAGCTGTAAAAATGCACATCTGCAAAGGAACATTCTCCACCTTAGAGCTATCCTTTTAACATCAGATACTGCCCTATAGTTATTATTTTCTTGAGCAGCTGTATCCTAGGCATGTGTGATTATGAAGAAGAAAAAAATAGAAAAGAATATCAAATCACAAATGTTCCTTTGGAATGACAGTGACAAAGCTCTACAGAGGTAGGTCCCTGAAAGATAACACTGCTGCAACAAAGATACTGAGAGCCCAGCAATCAAAATTAGGCAAGGAAATCAGCCCGCTATGTTACCCTCATCAGTAGGGAAACAAAGAGAATTAGAAAGACTTCAGTTTTTGGATGAGATTACAAGAAAAACTAGTTTGATTGTAATTACATTCTCTTTTCAATTAGCTGAAATGTGTTTTGTAATCCCAGTATTTTAAAGGGCACACGTGCTTTCAGGGAACACATCAAGCTTGTTTAAACAATAGAGAATAAATATATTTTTCTGGGTTTGCCACATGATTAATCATAACAATATAAGAATGAACATTTTAAAGTAATTTTTTTTAGAAAATTTAATCAGTAAATAGTAAAGGTAAGTAATTAAAAAAATCATAACTAGGGTAAAGTGAATACTGAGAAATTTCAGCAACTCACGAAAAAGCAGGCCTAGTGGTACATAAATATTTTCAAAAGTTCTGCTTCAGTATTTGATTTTTTCCAATACCAGATATCCTTAACCAAGATTTTTATAAACATTTTCAGATCTTCTAATAGGTATGCTAAAACAGTTAAAATGCAAACCGTATTTTTATGAAAGCAGACACATCAGTTACAATAGAGGTGAGGTTTCTGGCACACATTGCCTGTAAGAACAGCTTCAGGCACAGGTTCGGTTCTGAACCTGCTCAGTAAGGTGATGACTTTCAGAGCTAAATGACAGCAAAGAACTTTTGAAAACAGATGTTCAAAGGGAAGATTAGAGACATGAGGCCTTAGGTTTCCTGGTTGACAACTATGGCTGCCAATACATACAGCACAGTTTAATAGTTACTCAAAAATTCATATGGTATCCACTTGGTTTAGAACAAAATAGGCTGATTATCTTTTTATCCAATTTTCCTAATGCTTTTTCTTCCTGACACCTTCTTTGTATCACATTGTTTTGGAAATTGATAGAGCAGTCTGTGACTTTGAGAATTAAACTTGTAGAAACCACCATTAAGAGGTGTAACTCCAAGTGCCTGGACACAGTGAAATCAAGGAGGACACACAGGTAGATGGTTGTACCTCTCAAAGTCTCAACAGGAAAGTAGAAGACAGTACAGCAGATGGCATTTTCAGGGATGCAATAAATCCCTTCATACTTCACTCATCTGCTAGGCTCATTCACGTGTTCCCAATATTAGAATATGTACCAGCTTTACATCTCTGGGTTTGTGAAGAGCATAAAAAAATAGTTTAGAGGAACAGCATACCTCTTCTGGGAAGGACCCTATTATTTGCAGTTTAATCATCAACTCTGTGTACCTTTTAAATACCAAAGTCCATATGGAAGCCCTTCTATCCAGACTACCTCTCTTGGAAGGGGAAGTTCTTCAAAGGTAGGGACATGCTATTCAAGCCTTGAAGGAATCTTCATACACAAAATGAACCGTATTGAGGTAATGTCCACCACAAAGCAGGTAAGGTCATTGAAATTTAGTCAGTGTTTTGCAACACAATACACAAAGTAAATTGAAATAAATGACCACAAGTAAAGAACAAAGATTAAGTGAGTTTTATCACAACTTTTTGAAATTCCTGATTTTGTCCCTCCTGATCTGAACAAAAGAAAAGGAGCAAACGGAAAGCAGACAAAGAAAAGCAATTTTTGTTTGAAAGAAAACGTCTTATTTATCTCAGGTATGGAAGAATAATGAGCTCACTTCTCTGTCAAGTAATTCCTGAGCAAAAGTAGACTGGCCCCATCACAATCCTGCCCTTTCAGATGGTGCAGTTTCACAGCAATATGGAAAACATACCTCTGAAATGAAAGTACAGGAATATTTTAAATAAAAAATAACCAGAATTAAGCACGACTTTAAAAGCTTGAGCTGGTTTTTTAAATGGAGATTCAAAACCAATGCCAGGAAATCTCTGTATTTTTATTTTGGGATAACAACTACTCGACTCCATGAAATCTGCCTTCCAATGAAGATCTAGCCTCTAACTGAATGCTATTGCGTCAGAATCATGCCAGAGCTCTCCCAAAATGGAAGTGGTCACATGTTGTGTTAAAAGACAAGGGCTCTTCTCGCTGGCTTCCATGTCAGCAAGTATCTATGTAGAGATATATTTTTTATATATTACATTTAGATATACCTATATCTATAGTTAGGTATTTATACAATAAAATCCAGCATGAATTTATTTTATTAAATGAATTATCTATTAATCTATATATTATCTAAAATTAATCTATTAATTTATTAGAAAGGAAAGGTATCACATATATCTCCGCACATCCTTGGCAGCTCAATTGGATAGCTGGTAGGCAGAGAAGGAATGGAGAACTGGAAGCAGGGGAAGCTTTGAAGCTGCTGAGCTTCCATCACTAGGTAAGATTCACAGTGCTTCTGTATCTGTGGGTCCTAGGCAGCTGGCAGAGCAGACTGGCCAGGTAGTTGCTAAGGTAGCTCTTAAAGACACTACTTAATTTGCTTTCTACAACCACAACATTTGTATTTTACTGGTATAAATGGTACTTTTGAATACTAGTCATTTTCTAAACTACTTCTGACAGTTACTATTTAAGAAACTAAAATGAACATACCAACTTATCCAAAATCTGACAGTGATCACCAATATCTGAAATTATCCTCTTGACAAAATTCCTAATACAATTTAAGGTTTTCCACCAGATTTATCAATGATTGAGAGTTGTTAAAATGAAAAAACCCACAACCCTAACTTAATCTAACAGTGAGTTAATTAACAGCTGTACAAAAAATAATTACTCAGAATCCAAAAGTAATTCCAACTCACCTGTCCACTGAAGGAACACTTGCTTATTTTTAGAAATGTTAAAAATGTACAGGTATGTCAAGGTAAGAAGGTGAACTAAAGGGAGAACAGTTGCCCCTTTCAATAAAGACTGCGATGTATTCAACACATGGACAGCCTTCAGGCTGTATCAATACAAATACGTTTACCTAAGCATTAGGTTTCCTGATGCTGAACAATCCTGTGTATTGTGAAGAAAAAAACATGGACTGGTTTAAATGATACAAAGGTTCACATTTATGTAAGACTGGAATTATCAGTTAAAATGGCCGGGTAGATAAGGAGTGGACAGGATGGGGGAATGACAACAACAACACGCAAAACCAGTATCAGTTTGGGTTCTACCCCAAAAATACTGAGATGTGTATTTTGTCTATACTAACAGATTACAGGGAGGCTGCACATTGTCACTACAATTTAAACCTCATGCTGAATAACTGGAGAGCTGTAACTAGGAACAACCCCCAGCAGCTGCAACCTTCTAACATTTTTATTACTTTCCCTTCAAAGCTGAACAATTTGAAAATGCAGAATCACAACAAATAACACTTTCCATATTTCAGGTTAATATACAGGAGCATTTATAATTAGTTTCACTGCAACATAACACACTCTCAGGAAAAGCAGTATGGTGCAAGAGCTAAGACAGGGACTGTATTACAAGCAAAATATCAAACTAAACAACTTTTCACGTGAGAAACTTCATACACTGCATTCAAAACCATCTGCATTGTTTGTGAACTCTTTTAAGGAAGTCCTGCTGTAATTTGGCTGTTAAAAACTTTTCCATCGATCCTAAAAAGTGGCAGTTGTACCTGTGCCCATTTTCCTCTATGGTTTGATTATCTGTCAAAGGCATCAAGGTAATTTCTGCACTAAGGAAACCAACAGTAGAGATAGTGCCAGTATTCAGCAAACACAAGCAGTTCTTTTAGAGACAGGAACCATTTTTCACCCCCAATACCACTGCAGGGACATTTTTCAAAACATGCACCAGTGAGATAACACATTTAGCTTGGGTACAGAAAGAGAGGAAATTGTGCTCTTGTGCTCATTCATTGTTTCCAAAAGTCATAAAGATACAATACAGCTTTAGCAAAAAGGCTAAACTTCATATCGCTGGTAGGGTTAGATCATAAGAATTAGTCTGGCAGTCAAAAATCTGTCTGGGTTGGTAATTCAGTAGTGTTGCATACAGGCTATCCAGTGATGGATAGAACAGTTAAAAATGACACAGGTAACAAGTTTTACTGATACAGGAAGCAAATATGTTGTTATTAAGAGGTAAATTGTAACAAGGCATTAATAACACAGGTTCCAATTTACAGTTGAATTGGCACAAAGTGCAGGAAATTATTACTCAGAAAGCAGGAATGAACTAACCTGCAAACAGAAAAATAGGTCTTCTGCCTCTGATTATGCTATATCACGTGGAAGGTTATGTTCTGTGCTGATTGGTATATATTCAAAGAACAAATGGGAAGAAGACAAATATTTATCAAAGTATGAAAAACTGTAGTAGCCTAAAACCAAAAGTGAACAGAAGATGTAGTACAATGCATTTTCTCAGTGCTGCCACTGGAACACATGCACAATGTTTTGTTAAAAATTAAATATATTTACATATTTATTTTAAATTTAATAAACTTAATTAATAAGATGCTCTATAAATCACCACATTTCGTCTACCACTAACCACCAAAGTTAGGAAATTGGCTTATTTTTAAGCCTACTCACCAACTGTTACAGCAGGCTTAAAATTGGACTTTTGTGCCTTCAATATTTACATTCCAGTATTTGTCAAGTGTCTGTTCTTTGGGTTACACATAAAGATGACTGCTGTGTACTATTGAAATAGATATTTTTTTGAGGAAGAATGGACAGCTTATTAAAAAAAAAAATAGAGTAGCAATTGGATGCCCTGGCATTAAAGGAAGCACACAGTAGTTCTCAATGTTATTTAGGGAAATTAAATTTTTTACTATGTTTTAAAAATACTTCAAGAAATTAAGGTAGCTTTAGAGACTAAATTCTAGGCCCTTTTACCAGCTGTTCTGTATTCCCAAACACTTCTGATATTAAGGCAGGTCGCTGCCCCATGCAAAGCTGGGATATTACCAGCTGACACATCAGTAGTCTGTGTTACTGAAACTCACTGGAGGTATTCTATTCTTAAACTACCATATGAAAAGGAACCACAGGAAAGTAAATAAATACATAAGAATGGGTATTTATAGGAAACAATTACATACTTTTGAGATTCTTACACTACAGCAATATGACAGAATTACTTTAGGTGTCAGCCCCATATGAATGCCATAAAGGTTTAGTGTATACCATTCTTGCTGAAGCCCTTCTGTATACACAAAAATACCACCCTCCAATAATATACACTAACTTTTATGAAGGAGGGAAATCATCAGAAGGTAAGAGCAACTGCTCAAGATAGTGATAATCTTTCAGTCTGGTTCTCAGGAGCACTGGAAACTGAAAATAACATTACAGCATTGCTCACTATTTTTGCGACATTTATGCAACCAATGTAATCCTAACACAATTATATCTTTGGCTTGATCCAGCACAGGACACGATATTCCTCCGGGTTGCACTCCGGGTTGGTAATTATAATGAAACATGTCAGTGAAAAGAAAAACGCTTGAAAGGACAAATAACTGTGAAGCCACACTGCACACTTCCTAGTGTATGTGAAGTTACTGCCATATTAGGGATCGGTATCATCCAGAGACATTTTTCCTCCCAGACGCCTTCACAGCCTTTTAAAAAAGTACTGGTGAAGCCCATCTTGTGCATTAATTGCAGAAAGAACAGCCTTTCACTGTTCCCCTGCTTTGTTCTCTGGCACCTGAAATTGGAAAAATAATTACCTCTTCATATTACACAGCTGCTTGGTTCCAGCTGCAGTTAGGTTTGCTCAGGCATGGACAGACTGCTTCAGCTTTCTCCCCCAAACAGGCTAGCTGATAGACAAAGCTCTGGTTAAGTGAAAATTCACTTTGTTGCAAAGAAACTGAATATAAAAAAAGAGTTGAAGTGTTTGCACAGAGTGTTTGCATGTGTTGCAGCATTGCACATAAATGTTTCTGCAAAGAGCTGGTAAATGTTCAGTCTATTCATGCCCAGCAGATCCTGCGCGCTACTCTCCTCACAGAGCAGAATGAAAACTCCAACATGCACCAGCAAAACAGCAGCAACAGAATGTCTTAGTAAAATGAAAACATTTGACAGTGTGGCAGGTGTACCTTATGTCAACTATTACACTTAGAAGACCTAAAAGAACTCTATTTTATAGATTATTTGCTGTAACAGCAGACATAACTTTATCTGTGCATGTAGACTGATAAGATCCTTTTTTATTGTATTTTTTCTTATCAGCAACTCACATCAATTTCAGTGATAGATGCCTAATAAATACTTTTGTAACCTATTTTTTTATCAAGACCAATCTCTTAAAATGTAGATCTCCATTCATCTTGCTGGACGAATTTTGAAAATAAAATAGTTTATAGGGCTCTGTCACTGTTTATCTAGCTAGACATGTACTTCAGAAGTGTGAGTTTGGGGATTGGAGTTTTTGTTTGTTTTTAAAAGGCATCTTTTCAAAGCATAAAAGGGACAAGAAAAATGATGATACTAAAAATGTTGCTAAAGCACCCTCAGATACAAAGGCCTATTGCTTATTACAAGGGCACAATAAACATAACTACAATGAAGATGACTTAAGCAAACTCTAAGGACAAAGTAGACCTGCAGTCTTACTCCTGTATACATGACTGTATTCTTCACTGCACTGTAATTTCCTCATTCCTTGGTTAAAACAAAAAAAATTAAAACCTATCAGCAGAATTACTAAGTAAAGTCTACCTACACTACACAGATGTCCCTGCAGTCAAAACATCCTTTTAAATAGTCAGAATATACTGTGCTCCTAAAGAGATTGAACAGACCTGACCAGAACAAATGACATTCCCTATCATCAAAAGAGAAACATTGTATACTGAAATTACACAAGCTTAGACAAAGATCTACAACCTGAATTAGCTTCTTGTGATAGCAACGCATAATTTTATATAGAATTTCCTTGCTAAATAGATGTAGTGATTTAACAGGAAGAAATTTTATTTTTTTTTTAAAACTGCTAGCTAAATGTACAGTACATTGTTCTGTAAAGCTTAAATGGAATACCTTATGTATAACTTGTAGGGCAAATAACTTGTTTTGTATTTTTAGTGAAAATACATTCCATAAACATGATTCACTTCAAGTACTATTTGTTTTTACTATATCAAGCAACCTCAAGTATGGAAGACTTATATAGCAAGGACTTCTCTGAAATAAGCTGAACCTTAAATGACATATAACCACATAAAAAAGAAGGAATCATAGAGGTAAATGTGCAATGATAAACACTTGTTATGGACAAATACTGCACCTTCTCTACAACTGTTTGGAATCTTGCTTAGCTCTCAGTGAAAGCAGTAAGCCTGCTTGCCCAGAGAAAATAAGAGAAAGCACCATGTTTCATTTTTCCCAAATGAAATAGTGACCAACGTGGTGACTGGCCAAAAACAAAGGAACCTCATAGACTGGCACTTCCCCTAAGAGGACAGGAAGGACACATCTGCATTTGGGCTTTAGATTGGATCAGAGAAAATTTCCAATCATTTTCCACCTGCTTATTCTTCAGTTTCCATGAGAAGCCTCCCAAGAACATGAACTGCCAGGTGAAATGAACTTGAGCCACTAATGGGCTTCAGCCCATGGTGACAGACTAAAGCTAGTCCAAAGTGCAAAAACAAAACCCCAGAGTCAGTGACCCTGAAATGTAGCATGTACATATCACACCCTCAGCATGTTTTTTAACTCTACAGAGCCACCCTTGTTTCTGTGTACTACTTGGTAATGCAGCTGATACACACAGAGTAGATGCATAAACTACCATAGCTAAACCATACAATCTAGGTGTCTTTTAGAAATAAGTATGTATACCACTAGGGGTTCTGGCTTAATATTTTGTGTGTCAATTTCTGGAAAGTCAAACACATGTCTTCCTAAACAAATGTGCTGAAAATTAATTTATTTGATTTATAGGATTTTTTTAATAGGATTTCTTCACACTTTCAAAGTACAACATACTGATGTGTAATATATATTAAAAATGGGGTATGTTGCATATTATTCAACATTTACATATTCAGAGACAATGTATTGACACATCCCAGTCAGCAATTTTACTATTTTTTTGTAGTACAGATTTTACTATTTGACTGCCTGCAGCTGGCCTGCCAAAATAAGTTAATTCCACTCCTCCCATCTGCCCTGCAGTAAAAACCTCCCAGACAAAATAAACGTGTCTTTTCTGCCTTCAGTTTCATCACAGAGTAGTTTGTAAAAACCTAGTTGCAAGAAAAGTGTATTTCTCAGGGTTTAAACCTATTTTGTCTGACAATTATGAAAAAAGATTCTCTCTTTACAGACTCATTGTTTTGGTGATTCAAGCACCTTCTTAGCCTGGAGCTGAACACTCTTAGAATATTAGAAACAGCACTTTTCTGATTTAAGGGTCCCAAGTTATATATTCCCATATTTTAGTAAGATTAGACTTATGTGAAAACAAACACTCCAGAATGGATGACAAGAATACTGGTTTACCTATTCCTACAGTAATGTCAATTTAGTTTATCTTGACCTACAGCAGTTTGTTTTGTCTTTATTGTTCCTATTGAAAAAGGTTTTCACATGGAATTGTCAGTAACATGCACTTTATTCCTGCCCATGGCAGGGTGGCTGGAACTAGATGTTCTTAAGTGCCCCTCCAACCCAAACCGTTACATGATTCTATACATAAACTGCTTTCTTTTGGAAACTACTGGTAAATCACTGTTAGTAAATTGAACTTAAATCATCCAGGCTTTGTTTCCATTATTGGAAGTGCTAATCAGATGTAAAAGTAGCAATACATCTTTCACAATGAAGTCAAAACTTTATAAAACATTCTCTTCAAGCATCACAACAGCCTAGACTCCAAGCTATCCTTTACCTCACAAACAGCTGAGATAGAAAAAAGAAAAATTGGTCTGTGCTTTAATAAACAACCAATAGTTCTATATCAAAACTGTAATTTTGGACTTGTGGGTTACTTCAAAGACAGAGATATTGACAATACCCAAACTGGTAGCACTAGCGTGAGCATCAGTGTGGATCATACAGTTCTTCCTGTAGGAACCATGAATTTCCACATGATTCTCTGTTCCTCTCAGTAATTCTCAGATCATGGTATAATACTGGTCTGTCTTCAATTTTTCTTCTCACTGATCTCCCTCTCTCCAACTGCTTTCCCCTCATCTATCTCCTGGCTAGGCTATCACCACCTCTTCACCACACCTTGTGAGCTTCAGAAGACCTACCTAGGGTGTATGGATACCAAAATTCATGATTTCATATGCTGGCTTCTCTAGAAAAGCTTGCTTCATTCTTTGGAAAATACTGGCCTAAAACACCCTCCTCTACAACAGTTTTCTACAGTGAACACAAGGATAGTTATTCAAGGTGTTAGAACCTGCATGACCCTTGTGTCTCTGGGCCAGATTATTTAAACTACTCTGTAGTCACAAACAAAATTTACACATAAAATTTAGGGAGAAATTTAGGGAGAAACCTCAAACACAGCACTGACCAAAAGCGTACACAATAACAAAAACATTTAGATGATTTGAGGTCAGCTAGTTGATTAGACAATTCATACAAGATACAATAATAATTTACCACAGAAAAATGAATAATTAAATGAAAGTCAAAAAGCTGAAGACACCAGAGAGCATTAAAAAATTTTTGTAATAAAGGTATAAAATAAGGCAAAGATATTTAAGTTCTCCAAGGAGTTGTGCCATATATCAGGGAACGTGAGCACCCAGATTTGCAGAAAGACTGTTGCTTAGTAATTTTGTTTGGAGGAAAATAAATTCATCTCCCTACAGTTATCCTCTTTCTCATGCCAAGACTCTAATGAGCCCATGCACTTAGACTTACCAAATTAATTACATTCTCATGCCCTAAAGGCAGTGTTGTCTGAAGCTGTCCATTCTTCGGTCATTTCATAAACCTTCAGAGACTGCAGTTTCCCAAATAAATTTCAAGACTTCAATATTAAAGTTACTTAAATAATCAGTAATCCATCAGGCCCTAGTTTCAAAAATGGGGAAACAAACTTTGCTAAGCAAGAATTGATAGCACATAACTCTTGCTGTACAATGGCCAGGCAATTCTTCACAGATTAGTTATGTCTGATCTTCTACATTAGGGAGAACACTTGCCCTCAAGAGTTTAATACTAGAAATGGCATCTCATGATCCAGGATTTTTTGTTTTGTTAAAATCTGATATTTGAAATTAAGAGGAATCTGTAAGGCAAAAGGCTCAGCTTCACATACTTCATAATTGCAGGAAATGTTTTTTCGACCCTTAGTTGACTCAAAATTTTTTCTCATGATTTTTCTCAGCATGATCTACTTCCCCAATGAATCACTCAGAATGAATGAGAAAAGATCTGCATACTTGGAAATAGCAACAGAATCTTGCAATCATTTTGAAATCTTCTATATATTACATAGCTTTGCATTTCCAAAACAAGCTCCAGATGTGTAAAACAGTAATACTTGATTTGTGATAGGACTAAAAGATCATTTGCCTTTTTCTTCTGGCCTTACAGCACTTCAGTTTGATGTCACGTTGCTCTAATTCTTCTAGTCAAAAGGAGATACACAGGGAAATGTTCTCATCATCTCCTCTTTGGCATCTCACTTGCATGACTAGCAGTACAGCCCCCTAGAGAGTTAGTGAAACCTCCAGAGTGCAGTTCAGAGTGTGTAAATTAGATGCTAAATGTCAGAAAGTATGAAGACTCTTAAGGAAGCATCTTTAGAAGTCATTCAAATAAATCACAGGCTTCAAAGTGAAGGCAGGCCACTCAGATTGGAGCAGAAAATATATAAAATTTTCAGTGCATCCTCAGTAATGCTGACAAAAATAACACTACCCAGAAATCTTTCCCCCGCCCACAACTTGGTAGCTCATGAGACAACTGAAGAACTCATAATACATCACATGGCTTCACAGTCACACCAGACTTAGCATTTAATTAATTAATTTTAAAATACCATTTTTTTCCTCATATAAATTACGCAGTTGGCTAGTATGACAGCTCTTATTTATCAGCAGTTAACAAAAGTACTAAGCTACTCTCGACAGGGAATATTCATTTAGGTGGAATTAGTATCAGGGAGGATCCATAGTTCCAACACTACCACACCCAGCTAGTGTCACCATGTAGGAGTAGAATTAATAAAAAAGGTCAGATTGTTTAACAGCATTATGAAGTAACATTGTTAGAGTCAGGAAGAAATCTTGTGATTATTTATCAACACCATCAGCTGTAGAACAAAGAGTTGAACATAAGCCAGGTAAAAGAAATATCCTCATTGAAAAGGGGACTCATTTACTCATTTAAAAAGCAGTCCTAAAGAAATTCAGAGAAGGTAATCAACAAAAGATATGCCAAAGTAATTTTAAACATCACCAAACAAAGCACAGTGTCCCATTGTATTCTGTATGAAGATGAATGTAAATATCTCAGACCAAAAGATTAGACCACAGTGGGTATGGCAAAAGTGGCTTTAGTCACATAGGTTAAATGTGAGGACATCTGCACTGCTTAGACTACAAAGACTCAGATTAATGTAATTATCATAATTGTACTTTATATTCCTTATACAATCAGTAAAATAGTTCAAATAAAATGTTAAACAATGCTTGCAGCACAAAAATACATATCTTGCAAGTATAAATGTTAAAAGATACCCTAGAGCCTTTCTACGCAACAGGAGCAAACCTACATTTACTTTTTCCAAGTTCAACCTGTTTTATTTCAATAAGATGCCCCTAAATCTTTTTACAATTATTTCCATTGCATATAAACATAATCTCCTGGTATTAGTAAATTAACTTGGCTAAATATAGCAAGGAGCACTCATGGTTTATGGGGCATTTTCTTTGGTATGCAGCTAATATAAATAAAATGAGCAGAGAGAAGTTGGCAGTGTTCCACTGACATTACATCACTTTTCCTTAATAGGAAACCTCTCTGCAACTTAACATCGTGCTTTAAAGACTCCGAAGTGTCCACAAAGTCTTCAGTGAGGATCATCATATAAGGCTAGCAGTTAGCTGCCAAGGACTAGAACAGAGAACTGGATCTCCTAGTACAACATTGAAAGGAGAACCTCTACCAAAAACCATCTTTAAAATGTCACCAGCTATGGAACAAGGGAGTTGCATAATCTCTTAGAAAAGATACGTGTAAAATGTACATGATTCCAATAAAAAGGAAAAGATGAAGTTTTAATTCCTAGGATGTTACTACTATAGACTCAGGAGTTCCTCTAGAAACCCTAGAAAGCAGCTAATTAAAAGGAGAGGTCTAATCCACCAGATATAAGCAGGACAGAGACACAAGCATCTACCACAGCTTCATTTACTGCTTACTCTTTGTGTTCTTGAAAAAGACAAACCCTCTATTATGTAGTACCATCAGAATGGTCCCTTATCTTTAGCATGACATTATTTTGAGGAAATTAGTTAATTATTGTAAAATATTATATGATATTCATTTAATAAAAGACAGTTTTTGCCACCCATATAGGTTGAGCTTTTGACAAAAAACAATAGGACTCCTTGACTGTACACAATAAAAATAAATTATATGTGCAGCAAAACCCAGTGGACCTGCAAGGTTCCTCTGAGAAGATAGTCCTTGCACTCAATTTTTCACATCTATTACTGAGATTGCTAGTCTTTATTGTGTCATATATCGAGAGACAAAAAGCAATCACATAGTACATGAAGAATAAAAGAGCCTGGAGAAATTTATGTTCATGCTCTAATTAATGTAAACATAAATTCTAGTTATTGTATTTCTAATGTGCAGCTGCTAAACAATAATCCAGTTCTTGCTTCAAGTCTGCATGTCGTATTTGCTGGCATGGAATTTTATTGAGAACATAATTTATTTAGGCACTGTCACACAGACACACACAAACACAAAAATGTATTTACCACAGTACAAAAAGTCAGAGTAGGTCATTTTGTCCTCTGCTTTTTCCAAAAAAGTTTGAGAGAAGTTCACTGAGTGGCTCCTACTGCTTTTAGTTGCAGCTGTGCAGCACACAGTCTTTAAAAATCTACAGTAAATGTTGCCATGTTTACATTAGTGACTCTCAGTAAAGAAAATACTAATCAAGTAAAGGTATGCAGAAAATAAATGTAATCTACAGTACACTGAATATCACTGCTCTTATTTAGGAACCATGTGGTCTTATGATACCATGGATTCTCTGTCCCCCTTACTCCCTAAGACACCCCTAAATACTTCCGTGTGCCCTACCCTATTCTTTCACATCGAGTTGTGATGACACAACAGTTTAGGACTCTTACAGC
The DNA here is from genome assembly GCA_035583185.1 of Anabacerthia variegaticeps. Taxonomy (NCBI): domain Eukaryota; kingdom Metazoa; phylum Chordata; class Aves; order Passeriformes; family Furnariidae; genus Anabacerthia; species Anabacerthia variegaticeps. Next base: position 34,893,004 of record JAWWEW010000131.1, on the reverse strand, counting down.
AGAAAAGGCAAGTGAATTAAAAGTTGAAAACAACTCTAGAATTGGGTGGATTTGTGGTTTCATTTGTTGCTTGGGTTTTTTGTGGCTTTGTTTTGGGGGTTGGGGTTTTTTGTTGATTTGTTTGGCTTTTCAAGTCTGGAATCTGTTCACTGCTTCAGATTAAAGAGCAGCCACCCAAAGGGTTCTGCTGGTGCAACAGAAGGGTGGTGCTTGTCCAGAAACAAGTATCTGAAAGCTGAACCTCCTATAGCTCACGCTGATCGTGAGGAAGTCCCTTCCAAGGCTGGGTTTGTGAAGCTGTATGTTTAGTATCCACTTTACTTCTGAACGGCAGTGACCAAATAAGATCTCCAAGTTTCAATTCAGATACACATTTTTAATTCAACTGCCCTAAAATTAATGAAGTCCTTAACAGAGGTGTTTCTGCAACATTAACACAGCCTTACTGAGTATACAGTACAGGCCTAGAAATGTGGACATGTAGCTTAAGACTTGATTGCCTCAATGCCAAAGGTACAAATAACAATATTCATTTGACCAGTTTCATCTTTGTGTGTTTTTGTTGATCCATGAATTGGATGCTTCCTCTATATTTAGGTTTTCTTTTTTCTATAACAACATGCAGAGTTATTAGCATCAGCCAATGCTCATTTTCTAAAATACCATTTTAGCACTGGTTTTAATTGCTGACTAGTTTTCAGAAAATGTCAGAGAAAGCAGAGGAATGAAGTTAGACTCAAAACACAGTTCAAAATAATATGGCAGCTCTGTTTATCTAACATTAATTGAATCTTATTACAATAAGACTTCGTCAAAATCTGCTGATTGGACAGCACAGTTCCTGCTAAATAAGATATTATAACTCTGTTTAGAGTCAACAATTGTATTGTGTTGCTCTGTCATTTTAGAATCAGGGAAAGCATCTGCTAAAATGAGCAGTAATGGAAAAAATTCAACAGCAAGTCTCATACCCATCCTACCTCTCTTATTATTCAAGTTAGCCTACTGTATACAGCAGCCACACGGAGAACTGATATGTTAGCTGCGCATGTACATGTTGAATCTATCATCTTTTGGTTTTATCACATTAAAAACAAACTGCAACAGCTTTCCAACTTGTGTAAATGAATTCAGGAATTCAAACCAGCAGCCTGTGTGCTCAGGCACACAGACATACCACTGAAAACAATAGGAGCAACAGTAATTAGTAGCTCTGAAAATCAGGCAACTTTCATATGAATTTAACTTCATTCAAACAAATTTGAAATTTTTTATTTAAAAATTCATCCAGGTAGTGAAATACTCTCTTTAAAACTTACTAATTTGTGCTTTAGGAGTAATTTTTTTTTTAAGGTGAATTAAGTATCTCACTAATTTGCCACTTAAATGGCACAGAAATACTTGGAGATGCAAAGGTTTCATGTCTTGGTCCTATGTTACATCCACTCAGTAGTGACAGAAATGGAAAGCACTTACCTGATCAGCATTTGGTATATGCTGATAAAAAAGGAGTATGAGAATTTTTTGTGAATATTAACTCAGTGTACCCAGGTATCCCACTGCAGTCTTTTCCAAGTTTGAATTAAATACTCAGATCACAGGAAAGGCTTATCACAGCACACAAATCCAAGTAATTCAACTAACAGTGATGAATGATATCATCTGCTTCAAAAGTTGGAATAGAAAAACCTTCCTATTAAGTGGGATGGCAGAATTTCTCAGAAGTTCAGGAGAAATTTTTCTGTTGAATGACCATGGTAAAGGCAATAATATATAACTTTTAAAAGTTGTAAAGCATTGGAAGATGCTGCCCAGAGAAGTGGTGAAGTCACCATCCCTGGAAGTGTTCAAAAAATGTGTTGATATGGCACTTCAGTACATGGTTTAATGGTGAACATGGTGGTGATGCTGGGTTAGTGGGTTGGACTCAATGATCTTAAATATCTTTTCGAATCAAAATGATTCTGTCATTTTATGAAACCTTGAAAAAGCTCACACAATGAAGTCCCAGAAGAAACTGTACCATCGTCAGTTGAAAAACATTCTATAATATTTAAAAGTATATAAATCAGAAGGTATCTCCTTCAATACCAGCTAAGTATCACTTAGTTAACTTCAAATTAACAACCATTTGGACTAATTTTCTGCAGTATGTTTAACCTACAGTTCAGAAATGTTGGTTTTCCCCTGTTTTAGTCTAGGAAACTGAAACTAGAGCTAAAGGAAGGGTTGTGCTGGTGGAACTATAGAGGTGGAATTATACCAGAAAAGATACCCGACCACAACAGGTACTCCAAATTACTTAGGTGTATGCACTTATTATGGAACAGAAGCAGTAGAGTTTAATGAAGTACAACTAATTAAACTTAACAATTCTTAAAGGATTTTAAAATTCTGTGTTATTCCCAGCCATACCCTGACTTGACATAGCCTGAACATGATTCACAATGCTATTATTTCTGATGGCTTAGATATTTCCAAAATGGAGAGCAATTAATTGGGAAACTAATCATATTAGTAACTTCCTTGGTTTTAAGTGACTCTTGACAAAGACACTTTCAATTTCAGTGAACAAACTATAACAAAACTTTTGAGGAATCTGAGGTAATTAAATAGAGGAAGCATTTGAGAATAATCTCAACAACCAACCACTGAGAATAACATCAGGAACTTGGGAAGCTGGATAGCAAATTTCCATGATTCTGCCTCTATCACACAGACCATCAATGATGACAGAGAGAATTTCTCTAACTCAGAAGCATATTAAGTATTATTTAATGATGAATTTTAATCTCTCGGATAAGCAGCTTCTATCTTGTATCCCTCTCTAAATGAAGCCCTGGCATTTTCATTAATTAAAAAGGTGCTATTCACACGATTCAAAAATCTCTCCCAAACATCACAGTTTCACTCCTCTATTACTCTGCACAACCAACTTTGCTCTGCCAGTACTGGAAATTATGGCAGACATAATAAATCTTTTTGAAAAATGGAGAGGTAACTTAGTAAAATTATTGGGCATCTCGGAACTCTGTATATTCATACAAATTCACTGACCTCCCCCAACTTTCATCTACTGCACTTCAGCGTCCAGCCTAAAAGCATTCCAATTCTGTTCTGCTCTGCTCTTTATCAATGAGCACGTTTCTTCAAATATTAGCATTGCAAACAGTTCCTCTAATGCAGTACTGTGACAAGAATTCACTCGGTAAACAGGGCCTGTCTCTTGCATTTGTGGACAGTAATGCTTAAAGCATTGTTCTTAATCCAAAAAAGGACATAATGTGAGTGCTGTGTTTTAGCGGCAACCCCACAATTAGCCTCGATGGTCAGCAGACTTCTTTTGTAATTCATTATAATTGACTGTCCCTAAGTCACTCCTCTTTTCTAGTTACAGTGTACCACAAAAAAAGTCCAACAGGAATTTTAACTTTACAAGATTACAAAACAGTTTCAAAGGGTGTTCAAAGCGAAGATGCAATAGGCTTGTCTGGCAGCTTGAAGGAGGAACAAACTGCAGCCAGAAGAGGAGGAAACCAGAAGTATTGTATTGCGTTTTATTAAGACAACATGCTAAATCTAGCATTAAAGATATCAATACTTTTTCTGAACCAAACATTTTACCACACAAAGAGTCATCCCCAGACATTATAGTCAGAAGCTTTTAAGAAGTGCACAAATGGCTTACTTAATCTCAAGACCTCTATGGCAAAAGAATATGAAACTAATTTTTAATATTTGTGCTCACAGGTTAATGATCAATTACTGCAGTCTGTAAGAAACAGAACATCCACAACTCCCATGTGTGTTTCTACATTTCTCGATACTTCTTGCAGAACCTGTGGGATCCTGTGACCCTTGGTTGAAGAAAACTTCCAAGGAGGTATCACAGACCAGCTGGATACACTGAAGCTTACACAGACACAAAACACCTGCTCCTTTTAAATGTCAGTTTGTGCTCCAGAAAGCACTGCTTCCCTCCTTAAAAGATTCCTCAGAGCTGAAACCAAGTCCTTGATCTTTGGCTAACTGCGATGTGTGTGGTCAGGGCTGAGCTTCACCATCCCGGGAAGGGTTCCATCATGCACTGGTCCTACCACATGACGTGCCTTTGACATCAAGACTAGATTGGTGCAATATGTTCCAGCTAAGGTTGCAGAGAAGGCTGATGTGTTGCTTGCAGCTGGTTGATGATGACAGCCATACAACTGGTAGGAGAGCAAGGGAAACATGGCAGAGACCCTGATTTCTGAGCCTTCTGTTCCTTTTTCTGGGTGTTTCATGTGATTCAGATAAAAGTCATTGTTTATATTAATTATCTCTTTATACTTAACCATCAGCAAGACCGCTAATTTTGAAAGGCTGGGGGGCATGGGAACCTAGAGCTTTAGAATCAGGGTATAATTTTTATTTCTAAAATCTCAGAAACAAAGTTGCTGTGATTTATGGGCCAGAGACAACAACAGACGTAACCTCAGAATCAATAGCTGAAAGATCATTCTTTGTTTGAGAAAATATTGACATATCATTTTGATTTTATCTTAATAGACACTCCTTTTTTTTCTCCTTCTATGTAGATAAATGTGCATGCAACACATGCACATAGATGCAAAAGCAAAACCTTAGCTTTTTTTTCCTCTGAAAAGTCTGTGTTCTGTGAGCACAAATGTTCCTGAAATACAACTGATAACCAAACAAAAAGGCTCAGGTATTTTAACACAAAGCAGAAAATTGAAGCAATTTTCTAGAAATTCCTGATGAACGACTTAAGAAAATGTTAAACAGTTAACAACTGCAAAATCTCTACAAGAAATTCCAACTCACTAAAGACAAAAGAATGAAAACCACATGTAACATCCTAGAGACTCATAAGACAACATAACATACTTTCAATATTCTTTGACTTCTGTAGTCTCACCTTATAAATTGGATTTTATATTCTTGCACAAACTGATAGAAGAGGTCTCTCGGTTTTTAGTTACATACAGATATCCAGATTATTTTAAAGATAGGAAAACTATGAAGATTTATAGGAAACCAAGACTTTCTCCTAAAGCATAGCCAAACAGTATGGCAATCTATTTACTGCCTGAAAAAGTAGCCTAGAAATGTTTTAGGTGAAAGAATAAATGTGATTCAGCAAGGACATTGAATCCGTGCATGTGAGAATTATCATGGATATATGAAAATTATCAGGTATTTTTAGAAACAGAAAAAGAATAGAATTTGGCCATGTCAGACAAGGAAACATGTCTGTTGTGGAAAAGTCTCTGTTCACTGAAAACAATCTACAGTTTATAGAGAAAAAAATGCAGTCTAGTGGCTTGTCATCTGAGCAATACTGACGAACACTTCTGAAGCACATATAGTCTTTTCATTAAAATGTCCAAAAGACATTTGTAGATATGCACCATCTCTGTAGGTGTGGATATTAATAATCCCTTTAAATATGCTCTATGTATTCTGGTTTTAGGCACCTCAGATTTGCACAGAAATAAATGGCATCGTCTTGCAACAGATTCACCATCAGTAATGCAATACCAAGTAACTCATGCCTTCATTTAGTTCCTGAAAAGTTTTGACAGGAAACACAGATCACATACAATCACAGACTACATGAAAGTACCCCATCCACAAAATAATATGACCACCCTGGGATTTTCAAATCCTCAATACTACTAAAAAATTTCACTAGACCTTTGGTCAAACCAAAATACAACCATAAATCAAGTTGCCCTCCTGAAGCCTTCAAAAACTGAAAAGAAAAGCATTACATTTCAGAGACAAAATAAGTATAGTAAGTTGGGCTGGAAGAAATACAGCACCACTGTGTTTCTGTGCAAGGAAATTCTCTTTTGATTTGTGCAAAACTTTCTGTGTTGCCTTGGTGAATTCCCTTGCTAGTCAAAGTTGGCTACTAAGAGTGTTTCACACTGTAATAGCTGCTTTAAACAAATGATCCTCAAGTGTCAGATACAGATTTTTACTTTATGCTGTGGAAGGACACACACACACACACATATATATTCACACACCATTAGATTCATGTGCACACAGAAACAACTTGCATTATCTCCTCTAATAAAATAATTCTGCATAATCTTTGAAGTTAGAAACATTTTACACATATCTGCATGTACACAAACATATGGTGCTTGAAATAAAGAAACAATTATGTGCCTATTGAGTGTTTTCATACAGTGATTCAGCCTACTCAAAAGAACTAATTCAGCCATAGAGTAAAAAAAATTAAAAGTACTTCAAAATCCAACCACAGAGAGAGTATAATGATGCTTTTTTAAGGAGAACTCTTCCAAGTTGTGAATAAGGTGCAAAAGTGGGTAGGAGCAAGCCCAGCTCAAAGGTTGGCCTAAAACCAGCAGGTTGGCTCTCCTGAGAAAAGTTGCTGTAACACATATGAGTCTTGATTTAAACCAGATTTCTGTACTCAGTGTGGCTGGAGAACTGGGGTCATACTTTGTAAATTAACCTGTAGCAGAAGAAGTACAAAAAGTTCAAATATTCCATACTCTTCTTCTATTCACTAGAACTTCTATTCACTATTAGGCAGGACTTCCTAATGAAGTTTCTCCAGCCTATCAGATACTGTATGTATGTAATTCTTGCTCTCTGAAGTGCATTTGTAATAGGAGAGGAATTAGTTTTGAACTGCAATTTGAAAATTAAATCCAGCTGACTGAACCTTCATCTAAATTCAATGTTTTAATAGAACCATAGAATTATCAAGGTTGGAAGAGACCTATAGGAACATCAAATCCAACCAGCAGCCCAGCACTGTAAACCCTAAAGCACTAAACCATATCCCCCAGTGCCAGGTCCAGACACCTCCAGGGATGGTGACTGCACCACCTCCCTGGGCAAATTATTCCAATGTCTGACCACCCTAATAGTGAAAAATCTTTTTCTAATATCTAATCTGAACCTCTTCTGCCTCAGCTTAAGGCCATTTCCTCAGTCCTCTCACTGCAGGCCGGTAGAAGAGAAGGGTTCCCACCTCACCTCAACCTCCTCTCAGGTAGTTGTAGAGAGCAATGAGAACCCCTCTGAGCCTCCCCTTCTCGAGACTAAACAACCCCAGCTCCCTTGTCCCTCCTACGACATGTTCTCTGTTCTTTTCATGAGCCCCACTGCCCTTCGCTGGACACACTCCAGAACCTCAATGTCCTTTTTAAAGTCAGTGGCCCAAAACTGAATGCAGTACTCAAGGTGCAGCCTCACCAAGTACAGGGGGATAGTTTGGCCAAGACTGAAACCACTTGAGATCGTAAAAGCAAAGAGTTAAATACTAATGTTGTAAATGTTAATACCCTCCGTTTCCCCATTATTTGCACGTGCAACTCAGGTACTATGTGGTTTTAATGGATACAGTAGCACACATTGATGAGTATCAGTCTTTACTGTGAATTTGATGGGGTTATTTGGATGGTAGAAAAGTTAACATCACTAAAAGTTTTTTTGGTGTGTTAATAGATTTCCACATTTTAGCTTGCAAAAAACTAAAGTAACCATATTGCCAATGAAAGCCAAAAAAATCTTTTCCTCTATATTTCTGCTGGCTGACACATCGTGTCTGCAAATAATAGTCTTTTTCTAAAAAGCATTTACTTCACACAATTCCAAAAGGACTAAAAAGATGAGCCATCTTACGAACATTTACCAAAACTTGGATACTTTGGCAATGCAGTATTGCAGCTTGTGATGCACAGATTCAACTCTTCAACTAAATAACTCTTCCGTATTTTTAAGGCTGAGGTATGAACTCAACCCCACATTGCCACTTTCTGCTGAAAATGAACAGTGATATAAGATTTGTTTTTCAAAGATACTAATTAGAAGTATTGGGTTTTTTTGTCTTGTGTTATACACCAGCACATAAAATATACACCATCTTCTGAAATTGGTAACAAACAAAATCCTGAGTGCATTTCAAGAAGGAATTTCAAGAGAAACATATTTTGGTGATGTGAATGAACACAATTTCCCAGGCTCAGCAGAATGTCCTGGAAAGGATGGTAAGGAATTCTGAATAATGGTTACTGAAGGATGGTTTCAGGTAATCTAAGGTAATCAAAGATTTCTTACTGAAATTATCACTGGAGAGATGTGCACACTATGAAAACTAGAGAAAGCAGACTCAGTTGTTTCTTGGCTCACCTCACGCAGGTGCATAAGTCAGAGAAAGCCCATCAAGAAATTATGTGCAATATATTTGTTTAAATAAAAATAAAATCTGTTTATCTTAAACTCCTTCCCTTTGTGGAAGGGGAAGCACTGGGGAGTGCCATACACAATACACTAATTACAATCACTTTCTGCTTCAATAAAGGAAATACAAACTTCCTGCCTTGGCAAAGGCTAGAATGTCTCAAGCAGGTGGGAAAAGGATCACATTAAGTGTCTAGACAGCAGTGTGGAGGAAAAATATTTCTTAAATTTTCTATTTGTGTGCTAATCCAGAAATTCGACATGTAAAAAGACCTTCCCTAATTATTGATTCTCTTTCTGTGATAATTATATTTTTAATTATATGAATACCAAAATGTTAAATGTTCTGTAATGCTCCAGGAAGTGCTGACACTTGTGGTTACAAGACTCTCCTCTTCACTTTCTGCAGAGTAAGAGGCTAAAATGAGTCTTCTGGGCATACTATAATTCCGTTAGTAATAACTCTGTATGTATTCTTCTGAATTCTTCCAAATGAAATCATTGCTCAGTATTGCTATTACTGAGTGGGAGCTTCAGTCCAAAGGGAACTTTATTACTTAATCTAGCACTGAAATGCTATCTATTAAGAAAGCTGGAATATTTCCAAGATGGAAGGTGATTCATGAATAAAAAATTCCATAGGCATATTTTGATTAAATAATATTCCCAGAATGAAGTCTTTTCAGCCAATCATTATGTTCTCAAGAATATATGGGATTATCATCAATTAATATGTTCTATATAACCCAGAAATTTGTATTGGGAACACAAAATCTTTGGACCACCAACTTTTCACAGGTCAGTAAAGTCCAGTATGCCACCAAATACTTGAAGACTCCTTTCTCAGAGAGTAAACAGCAAATGAAAAGGTACATGGCAATAACAGAACACATTTCATATGGAAATCATGCAACTTAATGGTGCATATGCTTATTTTCTTTTTTCGGGCAGTTTCTTCACACTTCACCCTATGCACTGTCCTTAGCTACACATTTTCATTCTAGAAAGTCAGCTTTTTAAAACCAAAGGTCTTTATCTTCATGTCTTTCAGGTTTAGTGTCTACAAATATTTATAATCTACAGGAAATGATGCTATACACACAGAGGAAACCTACATACATGACACTGCACTAACTGACAGTCTACTGTACTCCCAGGATCCACATTAATGCTGGCATGACTAAAATTGCAAAGCAGCTAGTTTAAGCAGAACTGGATGAGAAATTAAGTTGCTGTTTGAGGACCACAATAATTTCCCATCAAATACATGATTATACAAGTAAGATCAGTTTACTCTGCCCAGTTGAGAACTAGGTAAACTCAATAAGGTAAGTCTCTCACGGATCATTCTGAAACAGAGTAATAGAAAGAAATTCTGCAGAGAAAAAAAAGAAGACATTCTTCATTTGAGTGGGCTGACCAACATTCCCACAGATCAATTCCATCCAGACCGCTCCCTTGGTCTTACAATGCCTAAAGCCCAACAGCTGAACATTACTCATCAGATTTACCACTGTGTCCTTACAAAAAAGGAGGCATGCTGGTCTAACATAACTATTAGAAGTGGCTGCTGCAGTCACATAGACCACAAAGTGGATGACAAAACTGCCATCATAGTCCTGTTTGTGGAGCAGTGAGACTATCATGCCCTCCACACCATCACATAAGCTCAAAAAATTCTTCCGTGTAAAGCAGAAAACAAGTTGCTTTCCATGACCTGGAACCATAGCTCTCAACAGTTACTTTACAATAATTGCAGTTGCAGAAATAAGTAATTACTTTAGAATAATACTTCGCAAAGTTTTATATGTTACAATTATCACACAGTCTCTGTAAGGAGGAAACAGTAGACTCAGGCCAGTCAAAAATAGTAGGCCTACAATAATAGGTGCATGAGTGTCCAGCAAGATGAGCTTGGCTAGGCCAAAATGTAAATAACTGTTCTGCTTTTACCGCAAAAAAAAAAAAAAAAAAAAAAAAAAAAAAAAAAAAAAAGGTTCTTGACTCTCATAAAGCTACACGAAAAGTTATGTGCCATAGATTTGCCAACTGCTAACAACCTTTGCCACATATCCACCGTTCCAAATTTAGGAAAACTTCTGTCAGATTGCAGTGTATGAAAACTTGGTAAATTCTGACTTTGTGATTATCAGATCTGTACTATCTCAAGGATAAGAGAAATGTTTTTATCCAAATGAGACACTCCTGATTCCAACAAAATCTTATCTGCATATTCCTAAGTGTTTCTAAAGTTGCAAGAACATCTGTATACCTCCTACCCCATCTTTCTAGTTTCTTTGAATCAAACTCTTATCCCTTTGCCCCCACCTTTTCCCACAGGGCTTCTCCTCCTGGCTAGGAAAATTAGTACCAGAACACTATTTCACAGACAGTTCTTTCAGGTTTTGTTTCCCAACCAAAAGCAGGATGCAACACAGCCTCTCTCAGAATCCTGTTCTCACAAGTATTTGCCCCCTTTTTCATAGTGAAGTAGTTTAGATACAATCAACTAACATGTTGAGAGCCATTTAACTTTTTCTGGTGTTTTTTTTTGTTTGGGTTCCCTCCCCTTCACCCCCGTATCCTCTTGTTATCGATTCTGTATCTTAATCCTTCTATGTCTGGTATGCATTGTGAAACACAGACTAGCTCTGGATGTCTGGAAACTGTTGGACTTCCTTAAAGAACATCATCATAACTTTTCCCACCCCAGAACTCTGGTGGATTTCTGTGCATAGAGACTTATGAGTGAACATAAAACTTTCCACACAATATGTAATACATCTTATTAAGTCAATTTCACAAATATAAAGTTAGTTCCCAGGAATCATGGTTTCAGTTGAATACAGCCACAGAATACTGTGGAAAAACAGTTTCTTGACCTCAAAGCCTAATGAAACATTGACTGTGTCCACTCCTATTTTTAGATATACGCTCTGCAGTGCCATATTCCTTAATATAAAGCTGACCCAAATGTTCCAACAGCAGACGTTGGTTTCTTTTTGATAGCCAATGCATATCTGTGCTTTCCAAGTTTCTGTAAACACATCATTATAAGGAAGGCCAGTCTTACTTTTCCCAGCCTTCTTTCTAATTATGTGCCTGCTGCCAGGAAACTTTCCTTTTTTTTTTTTGTCTTCAGTACTAAAGTTTAAACGAATGACTGAAGACTTGGAAAAGAAAAAAAAAATCTCCAAAACTGGTACTGTTTTAAGTTACAAAGTTACTAAGTAACACCAAATTCCTCTCAACACTCAGAGATAAACATTAGACAAAAAAAAAATGTATCTACAAGAGCACATCAGCGCTGGATCACCAAATACGTCTTCCTTACAGATATACAAAACAAAAAACAAAAGCAAAAACCCTCAAAACATCTCAAAAAAAAAAAAAAGCCCCCCAACCCAAACAAACAGTATTTTGCTTGATTTCTTTTAATTTTGCTAAGAAATCATAGTAGGTTTTCTAAAAGATCAAGTCTCCTGCCTAATACCAACTCTCTTCATCCAGGACTATCACCGGGTTCCTACAGAAGTCTCCTGCAAAGAAGGCTGCGAAAGAGCTCATATTTTACTGCTCTACTGTATTCGCAAAGGGCTGATTTACCAAGTCTGGAGCTACAGAGATGCACAGAGCAGCTGCCGCCACAACAGCATCCTTTCTGCATTTGGAAACACCAAGGGGACAGCTAGGGTCGGCAAATGAAGTGCATCAGCCAGACTCGGATGCGACTACAGACGATGCGGCAAACTAAAAGGGCAAGAAAGAGTTGGGCAAAAGAGAAATACTCGAAAGAAAGGCGGTCTGCCTGATCCGATTACAGCACGATTTCAACTGCCCTGACCTCTCCCCTCCCCGCCTCAGCCGTGCGTTCCCCTCCTCTGAAGAAGACACGCCACGTACGAACTCATGCGAGTGCCGTGCCACCTTACCTCGGCAAGGCTGCGCGGGCAGTGTTCACATGCCCGAGCGCCGTTTGGCGGAGCGGAGCGGAGCGGAGCGGAGCGGGGCGGAGCGGCCCGCAGGTACCCGCGCTCTCTCCCTATATAGGGCGGGCGCGGCGCGCACCGCGCCGTGACTCACCGAGGAGCCGCCGCCGGCGCGGCCCCCTCCGGCAGCTTCACGTTAAGAGTCCCGCGCCGCCCCGGTGCCCCATGCCTGCGGGAGGCGTTCCCAGGCTGCCGGGAACGGCAGGGACACTCGCGTTTCCCGGAGAGAGTCGCCATCGGGATCGTTTCTCCCCGCTGCCGCAGCCTAAGACTTACTTAGTCCCCCCTCGAAGCAGCAAGAACTGGGACTTCGTGATACGCTTTTTGCCAAAAAACGCTCGGGTCCCAGACTGGAAGTTCGCTTTTTCCCCTACAGGAACCCGGCATCCACAGCCCGCAGAAAAGCTTGAGAAAGTTTTACTGGAGGAGAAGCAGCCGCCGCAGCTGCCTAGAGCATAGAAGAAACATCCTAGGCTCTTCCATATTGCCATACAGCTGCACAAAAGTGTTGCCACGAGAATTTACATCACCTTTTCTGCGCAGGAAAAGTTCCTATGACTGCCACATCATTTTTTGTCTGCATGACAGAGCGGGTGGGATTGCTGCACGTTTAACGTAGAACTGCAAAAGCGATTCTCAAGTTATTCTAACGTTTTTAATGCTTTTCAGTTCTTTTTAAATAGCACTTATGCCACTGCTAATCACTACCAAGTCCCCAGGTTTTCAGGTTAAACTAAATTTAAAACTCTTTTCAGGAAAACCCCCATATTGTGCTATTGCACTGTAGTCATCTGTTTTACAGTCTCCTGCATCATCTTCACCTGCTAAAGAATAACATTAGAGATTAGAAAACATTTCCTATATAATACAAAAATCCTGCTGTTTTGTGGTCTAATTATGCAAAACCTTCCAGTGTCAAACAGTTACTTTCCATAGATTAATTACTACTACATATTAAGGGCATCATTTGAAGGTAGCTAATTCTTTCTTGCACACCCCCTCCCCCCCCTTTTTTTTCTTTTTTATAAGTAATTATAGAACACAACTAATCACTGGTAACATCTCCTTAAACATCTGCTTAAAACATGATGGATAATCACAAAAGACACATCTATAAAATACCTAGTCACAATTTCATGCTTAGCCCACAGAGGTGACCAATGGTATCACTTGCATTTTCTCACTTGCAGTATGAACATGCTGCCTTTTGTCTCACTGTCCAACATCCTAGACAATGACTGAAAGATTTTAGAGCAGTCAAAAGTGAGGGTGCTCCTCTTTCCTCTTTGACCTCTCATGTCCAATCAGTGTGTTTTATAGTTCAGCTCTGAAATCTGTTGGGTTTACACAAGAACATCACCATACCTATTTTCTTCCTACTGGTATAAATCTCCAAGACCTGTACCTGAGAAAAGTAGTTCGACAGTGGATGATGCAGAACAAGGTGACACTGAAAATTTCTCTGCTTACTCAACGCCCTTCACCCCTTTTCACCATCCAGTCCTCTTTAGGATTCAGAACTCAATCCACATCACTCAATCACTCCAGAATGTAGCAGGGAGAACAGAGGAATGCTGCCAACTAGGAAAAAGGGAGGGGAAAATTAAGCATCTCCCCATTGCTAGAACAGAGAGTGACATGCCAGCTCCTGGCAGCAAGAAGACTGGCACTACACTAGCACTCTGTTTCCAATTCTGGTATGTGACTATGGGGAAGAAGCATGGTAGCTCATACACAGAGTATTAAGATAGTACAGGGATAAAAAGTATCACTCCTGTCTGTTCAGGTCTGTCTATGATTTTGGGTAGGTATGCTTGTCAAAAATAGTATTTTTTCTAGCAAGCAGAACACAGTTCAGCCAGTAGCAGCTGCAGATAATGTAACACACACAACAAAGAGCAGACTGACACAGTAGGAAAAGTCAATGATAGAAAACCAGTACCTGGCTTTCATACCTCTTAGCTCCACCTTCTTCTTTGTATTTGATTACATCAGAGTGAGGTAATACTACATTAAACACATGCATCGAGGTGTTCTCTGACATTTTCTTCTGTCACAGCTCTTACATATTTTGCACACAAGCATTTTATGTCTATGCATGCATGCATGTTCACTTCATGGAGGTGGAAGATGAAAGCACAGACAGCTTGTGCACACCAGTTTAGTTCAAGACACTTGCTTCTCTGTGATTCCACAAGCATAATTGGGCATGGAAAGGGAAAATAAAGTTCAATTTACTGGGAACTAAACATGAGGCGCAATGTGAGATAAATATCCAAAGAGAATAGAAACAAAACCATATGTTTAACTTAAAACTTAATATGATCTGTGATTCTTTCTTGTAAACAACTTTGCTTATCATTCCAGCCTCAGGAACATTTGTTTCTAGTTTAAAGAGTTTCCAACTACATGTACAGCATGACTGTATGCTGTATGGCAAACTGAAATGAGAAACTAATTGGCACATAAAAGGACAATTGCATTCAACTCCAATTAAGTCCTAATATTTAAATGAAATATTTCCAATGTAATTATAATTGTAACAAACAGCTTTTGGAAAAAACGAAGTAAAAGACCCCAACAATTCATTTCTGTGAACCAATGGAGATAACGGTAGATATCAGTAAAGCAGACAACTAACAAACTGCCAGAAGTTTTTTTGCTAGCATTCATTCTAACTTTGGGAATCTTCACAAAATTAAGATTTACTTTTCATATCACTCTGTAAATAAAATGAAATTAATATTGTTTAAAGTCCAAAAACTAAAAAGGATGACTTCAGGAAGGAAAAGCTGAAAATGCACACCTTACACAAAGTAATTACATCCTCAGCAATCTGACGACAAATGAAGATAAAACAACTTAATGAACCCTGTCCAATTCTTAAACTACTACAGAATAATTTATATCATTTAAATGCAACCTTTTTGCCTGTATTCTATCTTCAGTGAAGGAAGTGTATTTTAATAGTGTGTACATACATTGTCATTTACAGCAACTGGTTTTCAGGCGTTACTATAGTACAAATAACTACACATTTCTATTTCCCTTCTATTTGCCTTGTTTTTTTCTTCATTAAGATATGCAAAATCTTAGCTGGTGACTCAACAGACATTTAAAGCCACACTAGAGCATGCAATACTGATCATACTTGTTCACACCAGGTCTTTCAAATTTTTTTAAATCAAACCAGAATGTTTTTAAAAAGAAAAAAACCCAACAACATGCCAAATCTAAAAAATTCTGAGGTATAGAAAGAAGTCGTGATTGACATTCAAATGGTGTTTTCTACATGGGGGAGACACATGACATGAGATTCTTTTGGTCTTAAAAACTGGAAAATAATTCAAGGATATAGGCATGCCTGTAAATCAACCCAAATACTATTTAGCTAGCCACAATGGAGCTTTGCATCATATTACAGTTCAAAAATCATTAAGCTCAGATGGAAATGTCAGTAACACAGACCCTGAAGGACTGATTAGAAGAGGGAATGGAAAGAGCTTACAAGTGTCCAAACTGATTCATATGCAGCTGACCAAATTCAATGATCTATGGAGCCCTATTCAGCAATTCCCTGTTTTTCTTACATAAGGGAAACACATCTCATTTACACTAGCTGTGCAAAATAAGCTTTGACATGCCAGCCATTGTGGATTTTCAAATTTTTATTTAAAATAAAGTACCTCCATAAAACTATATCTCCTCCCATACTGTACTTGACAACATTTAAGGCTTTGAATGGGGATTACTAAACCAGAAAGAGGACACTGGTTTTCTTGGAATGCACAAGAGTTTGAGATTTCTTTAGAAGGCTAGAATACAAAGTTAGGATTTCCTAAAAGCAAAAGTGAGTAACTATACCTCTGAAATGACAATGGCCAAACATGTGCCAGTCCAAGGCATTTAGCACTATTTGAAAAGTCTCTTGAATCCGGTACTACAAGTATCCTGTTCTACCCAACTTGGCTGGTGTTGGCAGACACTGAGGTTGTAACTGTAAATTGCTTTGTTTGGTATTATTTCCTGATGGTGAAATTCACAATGTCTGAACTAGAAATACTAAGCTGTTTGTGGCTTTTATTTTTCTTAGCACTTCTGGAAAATAGAGCATCACGTTTGTTGCAAGAAATATCACTTAGCAAACATTTCCCATTACTTTCTGTTCTGCCAATACACACCATTAAAGTTACGTGTTTTACAGAAAGGAAAACAGCTAGAGCTAACAGTTGATAGGAAAGCATACTGCGAAGTCTCTGATCTATGAAAACATGATTCAAAGACAACAAAGGGTCTTTTCCCAAACTTCTCATAATACCTAGAGAAAACAAAAATTAGAAGTCCCTATTACTGAGACAATTTTCATGAAAGCAATTACCACTTTAATGGAAATACATGTATATATGCATCTCTGTGTGTATACACATGGTGATGATGTGACTTATGCTTGAGTCTTCTTTTTTATACCACTATTTCACCTTTTGGACTAAAATAGCAAAGGCCTTTAGGGTAAAAAACTGTTTAAATGATATTGACTAGACTTACTGTGTAACTCCTATGACAGCATGGAGAAAAACCATGGGTCTACAATGTAGGCACTTTCTAGCAAGGAACTGGAACAGTGATGGCTGAACAGCAAGCATATAGAGAAGTCAAATATCCCAATGACATCCTCTAAAGTACCCAGATATTTCAGTACACACCTGCTTGATCTGTTCTGACCATGAGTAATCCATGTGATTTCCTGGCTTGCACAACTACTGGTACAGCAATGTGTAAGAGCTGTGGACATTAAATATAACAAAATATAACCTGGAAAATGATTCACTCCTCAGACTTTACTTCATAGTAAAACTGACATAACACTCTTCAGCTGTGATACCTAAAATCACATTTACAAGCATTACTATGGATTTATGGCAGGTCTACCTAAAACTTCAGACACTAAAATAGTCAGAAGGCTTATATAAAGTCATGGATGGTTACAGCAATTTGAATGCCACCTGTAAGTCCTTCCCAGGTCTGAACTCAAATCTCAACACTACATTCTCTTCTTTAATACTCCTGATATGGTAATAGTGAGTGTGTTGTATCTTTCAATTAGCTACACTTCAGTAACTTACAGCTGCTATAATTGTGAGGCCTGTCAGGAAAGATAAAGAAGCTGTTTCTTCTGAGTCAGGCTTCCCTACAATATTTTAAATGTTTTTCGGTAGCTGTTTATGAGCTGATCTTGTCACAATTTCAAGATCAAGGCATAACTTCCTTCCTTTCATCAGGACCTCAAGCCCATGGTGCATGTAATTGTTTGCTATAAAGGCTGTGAATTTAGCAGACATTCTGTTGCTGATGTTTTGAAAACAGAGCAAACCAGGCCAGTATGTTAAACATTACTGCTAAAATTTGTGCCCACAGCTATTTAGTTTTCTCTATTCTAGCTTTCACACAGCAGAGATCATAGCTGCTCCTTTATCTTCTGAATGTTTCTGTTGTGTTGATTCTTCCTGCTCTAAGTGGGTCTGGACTGAAAAAATGAATGGTGTTCCCTGTCTTTTCACAACAGGAATAAGACCTTTCAGCTTCAGCCCATATAAGTAGAAAAAAACAATGTCCCAAGACACTGTGGATTAGGATCACAGGGTTTGAATTCTACACAGATGTTTAAAATAGTACCTTACTTGCATTTCTGATATCCCATAATATTTTTCTGTATTTCACATTGTTGTGACATGCATTTCTATCTGAATTGTCAGGACAGTTTGGGGTTATTTTGGTACTCATTTTCTTTCTTTTCTCTCACTACTGCTCTCAACTGCACAGACACCTCTGTCTCTCAGGGTGCATGTGCATGCTTTCTGGATGAATTTCTAAGCTTTCATTAGAACACTACAGTAGAGAAAAACTCATAATGTCTTTTTGTAATGCCTGAAATTATCTGCAATGGGATTCTTTCCCCCTGGCAGAGGATGACTCATTTATTTTCAGTCTGCTACTCGACAGGCCTGCCAAAGCCCCCTCCTTTATAAACAAGAATCTATAGAGCGCTTTCAGAAACATGAGAAAATATGACCAACACAGCTTGAGTTCTTCAGCTCTGCTGGCAGAAAATCACAGAAGGATATGGAGAAGCCCGCGATGCTCGCTCCGCTGCCTTTGCCACTCCGCTGGTAAGAGCAGAAAGCAGCTCCCTGCACACAGACCGCCTCCCCGGCTTCCATCTACCCCCTGCTCCTATTCTGAAATCCTCCGGCTCCAATTTCCTTATTTGGTTGCCGGGACTGTTCTTTGTCTGGCTGAGCCCCCCGGGCCGCGCCGCCCCCGGCTCGGCCCGGCCCGGCCCGGCTCCAGCGGCCACCCCGCCCGGGCCCCGGGCGAGCCGCGGCCATGCCCATGTAAGGAGCAGCTTCCCCGGCACGGGCGGGGCCGGCCAGGGCTCCCCCTCCGCCCGGGGCAGCCGGCTGTCTGCGGGGCGGCACTGCTGCATCCTCTGCCTCCGGCGGCATCGCCCCCGCCGCACCGACACCCTGTGCCACCCTGTGTCCCCCTGTCCCACCCTGTGCCCGCCCTCTCCTACTCTGTGCCCCCTGTGCCCTCCTGTCCCACCTCTCTCCTACTCTGTGACCCCTGTGCCACCCTGTGTCCCCCTGTGCCCTCCTGTGCCACCCTGTCCCACTCTGTACCCTCCTGTCCTACTCTGTGCCCCCTGTGCCATCCTGTCCCACCGCCTCGCAGGCTGCCACGGCTGCCCCAGCGAAACACTGGCCCCAGGACAAAGGGAAACGAAGCCATAAAGTTCCAGTGCAAAAACTCAGAGATTCCTGTCATATTTTCCATTGTTCTTTACAACAGGTTACAGCGTGCCCTTTGGGGATTTCACTGGTGCTTTCTGCGGAGGAAAAGGAATCCCTCGACAGTGCTACCTACTTTTTAAAAAGCGGCTGCTCTGTTATGCTACCTGACGAGAGCAAGCAAGTTTTACTCTCAAAAAATGCAAGTTTTAAAGTAGCATTTATAAAGAGCAGTTTATCTGCTGGAAGTCAGTGACATTTGCTACTGTTGCTACTTTACCACTGCTGCTTGATACTTAGTTTTAGTAGCACATCGGTACTTAATGAGAACAAATTTAGACTCTCAATTAAGAGTACAAGTATATGTAAGAAGCACAAGAAGCAAGGAAAAATAAATAAATAAAGAAATAAAAACAACAAGCCAAACCACCCCTGCTGGTCACTGTATTTTCTTTGTTCACACCTTTTAGATTTAGTCTTTTTGAAGTGGATTTTAGTAATAATCATTTTTTTTAACAACTACCAACAAATCCTGCAGGAAGTGATTTTTTTGTTTGTTTGTTTCAATTTAAATGAGAAAATGGCAACAACTCAGAAGAATATATACTGAATATGTCCACAGTGACAGCTGGAGCAAAGTTAATACACAGAGATCTCTGTAATGGAGTTTATTGAGCTCTGACTCCTTAAAATGAGTACCATTAATGAATTAATGATTTAAAATTAGTAAACATGTTGTGAGATAGTCCTCTTTTATGCAGCATGGCAGAACCCAGCATTTTTAAAAATTAAAGAAGAAGGTGTAGCTAAGCTTCACATTTTCTAATTGTCTTTGGGAGTCTGGAAGCATTCCTGTATTCCTCAATATGGTTCCTCAGTATTAAGTTATGAAAACAAGTCCTTAAGTAATGCTAAAAGTCCTCCCATTATTGAAAGCTCCCATAGATGTTTGGATGAAGCAGAAAATAAGTAGTAGATTTGAACAAACTGAGCAATGCTTTAAGTCACTGATGTACAGGGCAGCAGTGACTGCTTCTGGGCATAAG
This sequence comes from Anabacerthia variegaticeps, assembly GCA_035583185.1. Lineage (NCBI taxonomy): Eukaryota > Metazoa > Chordata > Aves > Passeriformes > Furnariidae > Anabacerthia > Anabacerthia variegaticeps. The sequence goes on along the minus strand of JAWWEW010000131.1, from coordinate 34,872,955 downwards.
TGCATGAAAAGAAAATAATTAGGGAGAGTACAAAGTTGCATTTATAACCACTTTCCTATAAGACTCCTTCAGCTGCACCCAAGCCAGCTGTATTTTCAGCTCAACAGAAAACTGACTCTGGTATTTTTATATTGCATTCTTGCCCTGAACAGAGCCCTGAACAAGTTTGTTTACTCTTGAGAAACTGTTAAACTAGAAAAACTTAAGGAAACAGCTTAATAAAATAGCAGAAGAATAAACATATTGATCATATAATATTTACATTACATATATAAATCAGCATGTTAAAACTTACCTTGGAAAAAAAACAAACCAACAAAACAACTTAAGCAAAATAAGAAGCATATAAGAACAATTTAGTAGAATTTATGTCCAGAAAGATCTTCTAGTTTTGACTTACCTTTTCCAAGATTAATACAATCATAATCGACGAAGAAAATGCTAAAATTAAACTCCAAAAATACAGAAATACCTTGAGAATAAATTAAACAAATGTCACAAGGACACACGATTGCCACATCATAATTTAAACCAAAATGCGGTATCTCATGGAGCTCATCCTCTCTACGGCTAAAGGCTGCAGCAGTATCAGTTTATTTCAGAACTACTCCATCATCTCCAGCAGGTGTTCAGGTTACTGACAAATAACTCACTGCTGATTCTGCAAGCCATTTACTGTCCAGGCCCTGTCACCTGACATCAGTTCATCTGAATGGAACAAATGACACCACAAGAGATATGTTCAGGTTAGGAGTACAATATCCTTTCAACTTCGATGTGCTGTTCTACATTTGCTCTTCTGCTGTTGTGCCATATTGCCCTTTTGCTGTGTGAGGAACTGACAATGCTCTCAAGAAAGCCATCTAAAAACTTAGATAAATGCATGCAAAAACTTAGGCTCCTACCCTTGCAGAAAGGGTGATCTCCCAGAGGTCTGGAAGTTACTGCTCAACTGACTTTCAATGATAGTTCCAGTCCTCTCTCTGTCCGGTCAAACAGGTTTCAAAGTACAGGTTTTCTGTCTCTAAATACTCCAGATAGCTGAATTGCTGCCATTGACCCCAGTGGCAATGTTTCAGCAAGTAGAACATATCTGTTCCCCATGCCATCTTCTCATTTCGGTACCTGCCAATTTGTGGTTCCTTCACCTCCCCCAGTGAACGCATTCATTCCAACTATTCCACTGCACACAGTAAATTGACACCTGTAACTAGACTGAGCCATGGCAGCTCTTTTTCACAGGGTTGAAACACTGCCCTTGGAGAACCATACCATATGCTGCCCCTCCTTTACTTCTGCCAGAGCGTACCCATGCTGTCCCCACATCAATGTTATAGCAATTTTATGTAGTCAAAAAAAATATAAAGCTCTGGAGAAGCAGTGGAACAGAAGCATTCCAGGAAAGATCACATCATTAACCCAATGGGCCTCAGTAGTTTTAACATCTGAATATCATGGTATTAGGTACCAGTGCACAACCATGTATCAAGGTAAGAGTACTGGCAATAACTGTTTCAACCTGCTGCTGAGAATCACCAAATTCATAAATTAGAAAATCTTTTATGAAAACATTGAAAAAAACCCTCAGCATTTTATCGGTAAAATAAGATTGATTTTCTGTATTAGTGTTCAGCCTTGTAATAAAAATTACTGGCATTGTAACATAAGCATTAAAACATTTAGTGATATTGCAAAGCATATTCAATAATACATAATTATATTTCTTAACTAAATATCTTAACATATTCTGAATGTACAGATACACATACTGATAATAATAAGTTTTAATACAGATCTTCAGAAAAATCTCCTGCCAAAGTATTGGATTATGTATTGACTTAAATGATAAAACAGATCTATTGTACATAAAGACCCAAAACCTGAACGTCCTTTTTTTTTCCTCCTTGTTTTTTTCCTTGGTTTGGTTTGGGTTTTAAAACATAAGTGATCTGGAACTAGAGGCACAGAAGATGAACATGCCAGACTCAGCACAGTTCTGTGTGGAATTTAACTGGTTATCTCCTCCTCTTTGGACAACTGACAATTTATTTCTATTTTTGGTTACTTTCTTTTAAGCACTTACTTTCATTTGGGCAAGACGACATATTTTGTCCAGTGTTTAACCCTTGATTACATAATTTCTTCAGAAACCTTTCAAAATGGACTTTGTTACAAACATTTGGAAATCCATTGGACTGTATCAGCTAGACTTCATTCATCCACAAGGTTCTTGTCTATTCCTTTAAATAGTAAATTTGTGAGGTTCTTTCATTTACATTTCCACTCCCCCCCTCAAAATATCACATTTATGTTCAATATTTATTAGTCTAATTTCTTTATTCTAGATCATACTATTATTTCTATATTATCTACTAATTTTTCAGATACTGGGCTCACTAGTCAAAAGTCCCCTGAAACTCTCTGAAAACTAAGAAGTGCTATATTTGTTGCCTTCAGTTTATTAGCTAGACATACTATTTTAAGGTATCCTGACAAATTGATTTGGCCAATATATAAAGTCACAGAATAATAGAATCGTTTGGGCTGGAAGTGATCTTAAAGATCATCTAATTTCAAACATTCTGACACAGGCAGGGAAAATCAATAGGTTTAATACACTGTTCTTTTTCATAAACAATTTAGATACTCTTGAAAGAAACACAAACCAAGACAATTCTGCTTGCTGCAAATTTCTCCCACAACTTTCATGGGAAGGTATGGAATGTACATATCCAAATGTATAGGTATCCATAGTCAGAGACAAAGAATGTTATTTCCCAGGTTAAAATTAATCTGAGCAGTTAAGCTGGCCATTAAAATACATTCAACAGAATCACAGAATGTGCTTAGCTGGAAGGGACCCACAAGGATCATTGAAGTTCAACCCTTAGCCCTGCATAGCACCACCCCCAAGTGTCACACCATGTGCCTGAGAGTGTCATTGAAATGTTTCTTGAACTCTGTCAGGTTTAGTGCTGTGACCACTTCCTTGGGGAGCCTGTTCCAGTGCCCAACCACCCTCTGGGGGAAGAACCTTTTCCTAATATCCAACCTAAACCTCCCCTGACACAACTTCAGGCCATTCCCTCAGGTCCTGTCACTGGTCACCACAGAGAAGAGATCAGTGCCTGCCCCTCTTCTTCCCCTCACGATGAACCTGTAACTGCAGTGAGGTCTCCCCTCAGTCTCCTCTTCTTCAGGCTAAACAGACCAAGTGCCCTCAGCTGCTCCTCATACAGCTTCCCCTCAAGGCCCTTCACCATCTTCATTGCCCTCCTTTGGATGCTCTCTCATAGTTTAATACCTTCCTTATATTTGGGTGCCCAAAACTGCCCACAATATTTCAGGTGAGGCCATCCCAGTGCAGAGCAGAGCCCTCAACCAGCTTTGCCTGATGCCCCCCAGGACACAGTTTGCCCTCCTGGCTGCCAGGGCACTACTGACTCACATTCAACTTGTCACGGACCAGGACCCCCAAGTCCTTTTCCATGGCACAACTCAGAAATTACAAATTGAAGCTGACTATAAGCAGAAAACTTCACAGTATTCTTCCATACTTTGACTCATCTCAGTCTGCCGGGTAAAATAGAAGATCCACAGATATAACAATCCTAAACAGGGAATAAAGCAGCACTGCAACAAAATTCACTCAGCAATACAAAGTAATTTTTATATTAACTCTCTTGGTGGACTGTACTAGTGAGATCATATTCCTCTGTAGAGTCATGTTTGTTGGATGCTCAGCAGCTTAACAGAACCTTTGACCAACCAAAATCTGCTATAATGTATAACAGAAAGACACGCATCATGAAGACTGGGACTGTCAAAGCACAACATGTTAAAGTCTTAATTTCATCCCTTAAAAACCAGGTTCTTTGTCCTAGACAGTAAAAGTTATTACTAAAAAAACCCCAAAAAATCCCACTACCACTTCACCACCACCTCCCTCCCACCCCCACCAAAAAACTCCCCAACTCTAACAGTAATTTGCAATAACTGCTTTTATGGGTAATGTACTCCTAGTGGGAGTCAGAATGACTTTGTGTGAAGATTTGTGGACAAGATTTTTATGCTGTGTTTACATTTTCTGGGAGCTTAAGAGAACAGTCTGAAATAAGCTGCAGCTAACATGCTACAGGAAATGAAAGAAGAGAACCAGACTTCTCAAGAAAGATTTACATTTATATAATGGTGATGGCTATGTTTTGGCTTAGAAAAAGGAATGCAATTGTTCTAAAATACACAGAAACTCTGTTGACTAGTTTCTCCTTACTTAGTGGATCACGAACTACTCCAACACTGTAAACTGCATCAAATGCAGTTGTTTACAAACCAAAACTTCTTGCATCAGTGATTTTTCTCTGTATGGCAACCAGAGACAAAACCAGCACGAGCCCTAGCTATGACAAATGTTTTGGTGTGAAACCCACCAGAGCTTTTTTTGTGGTTTCATGGAGAAAGCATTCAGGCAGTCTGTTGGTAAGCAGTAATATGTTCTTCAAAGTATAGCATCACCTTTTAGGAAAGATGTCCATAGTACATTGCTAAAAGAACCTGCAATCGGTTTCTCATCAATTTGAAAAAATTCTTTTTCAAAGAACCTGGGAATTAGGTGAGTTTGAAATTAAAGTACAGAAGTTGAAACTAATGGAAGGGGAACATGCTTATTAAATCTTAAGGATATTCTAGCATGAGAGCACTTCTGTAAAAAATTAATCTGTTTGGCAGATGATCTTACTAGTGCCAGAAATAAGACTTTTTCTCTACACTAAACTATGCCTATATTTGGCTAGATCATGGCTCTTTTATTTAAAAATAAACAAGCAAAACCCCTTCCTACCAAAAATTCAGCTTTGCACATGCTCAGTATGACATCATAATTTCAGCCAGATTTTTTTCCAGTGTGTCAGAAATCCATGGACTATATACATAGAATGGTCTATGCTAGATCTCTGGACTGTTCCTGGCTTAGCAGGGCTTTCCTAGAAATCCTGTTCTGAATCACAGATACAAGGCATAAGAACTGAAAGCAAGGAGATTATCTCGCCTTCATTCCCAACGTTTCTTCAAGATGATGATTGGGAAACCTGATGCGATATTGTACAGTGAGTAAGCAGAGATTAAAAGAAATCATTGGAGACTATAAAAGTAACTTCTTGTACCTGACTATAAACTCATTTTAATGCATTTTTTTTTACATATGTATAGGTAGAAATGGATAAACAGACTTGTCCAAATTAATTTTAACTTTGGTTTTGTCCCAGCCTTACATGCTCAAATCCCACTGAAATCCTTTGAGAGAGTTTGCACCATACATCTCTTTCTGGGCTTCTTACCAGTATTTTTGGGAAGCATTAAGTTTTGCATACAACAGCTATTAAAATGAGATGAAAGTAAAATGTATAGGGATGTAGTATCATAAAACTTCATTCAGAGAAAGAAAGTATGGTTAAGACAAATTTGTTTATATTGCAGTAAGCCTGAATATTAAAATGTTACATTTCATTCAGCCATGATAATTGGAACAGTTTTGTAATATCAAGTCTGATATAAGCCTGCAGGTTTTTATGCCTCCCTATGATATATATGATCCCTTACTCTAAATTACTTTACAGTTATCACTACTTTTTTTGCTATTTAATTTCCATTGAATGCTGGGCAATACTTTTCTATTAAAAAAAAAAAAAAAAAAGAAGGGGGTTTTCACTTTTAACTCAGTTAAAACATGCAATGTCAACTCCTCTGTGGTAGGATAGAAATATGAATCTGCATATATCCTGAAGATTTAGAAGCATTCTACACTTTTTTCTTATCTAAAAGAATATTTTTTATTGTTAAAAGTGAAAATTAAATCAAAACCAAACTGGAAAGATCTTTAAAACCAAAATTGGACAGGTAACATGGGATGGCATTTGATAAAATATGTTGAAAAGTCAATAAAGAAGTAGATATATAGACTTTCTTAAAAGCATTGAAATTTTATATAATTGTATGGGTTTTCATTAGGTACAAAAACTTTGTAAGTACACAGTTCCCATGGTTTGAACAGACTGTTCTCTGTCAAAAAAAAAAAAAAATCACAATTTTGGTGGGGTTTTTTTGGTCTTATATGAGTTCCTTGAATGACATTTTGCTTTCACACGGTTTTATTAGTTTTTAAGTTCCTACTTGAATTTGTAACTAGGCTTTAAAGTTATAGCAGACTAAAATAATGTGGATGGAGTAGACAGATAACACCTGTTAACTGGTGACCCACAGGTGCTAACAACCTTTGATATATTCCTTTTTACCATTTCAGTTAACCATGACAAAGGCCTCTGAGGAAGCTAACAGCACACAACAGCTGTGTTTCAGAAGCATGATAAAGACTGTGATGTGAGCTTTGACTGAGGAATGCCTCACAATCAGGAGTTTGTATCTCAACCAAAACTTTAAAGGTAAAAGTTCCTGTGAGAAGATATGCCAAGGGAGCAGCACTGCAGGCTGGAATCTAGGGATGTCAAAAGTTTCATGGACTTCTACAAGTACCCACTGCGAGACAAGTGCAACTGTGGCAAAGTTGTTCTTAGGCACGAACTATAATTCACGGTATCACAGCTATGCTGGTGAATAATCATTTACATATTCACATTCTACTGATATAAACAGTACAGAAGTTGTCTGACTAGGAGAATCTTTTAAGTTCCTCAAAACAAATTTACCTTCTAGCTCAACAACTGTACTTACCCAGAGGATTTATTTTAAAAGTAGCCCAATGTCATTTATTACATAGAGCATGATCAAAATATTAAAAAACCTCCAAAAAACAAACCACCACCAAACAACAAAAAATAGCCCCCAAGCCCATAAAACCTGAGATTTTTTCCACATCAAAACCCTGTATATTCTGTATTGCAGACAGTTTCTATCAATAAACTCACTGACCAAAACTAGACTTTTAAGAGCAAGTTTGGCCTCCTCCTTCCCCAGCAATGGGTAGGTGCCAACAAAGAGTGACTGACAATTGTATATTTTTCCTCAATATTCTACTATTTTGATTAAACTAAAATATATAATTAATATATAATATATTTGGAGCAAGACTCCTGCTATAATGCTATATAACATGTATAGTTCATATCTGGAGACATATAACACCTTTTATTAAAAGACAGCCTTATGATTAATATACACTACACTAATATGTGCTGGCTTACAGCATTTTATCTTGAACTTGCAGAACTAGCAGATCCTTTTTTTGGGAAAAAAACCAAAAAAACAAAGAGACCCCAAACATCAGGATTCAATGAGTGGTAGAGTGGGGGGGAAGGAGGCAGTTCCTCAGTATACTCACTGCCAAACATATTCTTGGATTATTTCTTTGTGTTATCTAAAGTGAATCTTTTTCTGGGTCTGGCATAATGAGAAATCATGATAGGTATCCTGTATAATGGAACACTTTATTTTGCTGTCAGGTCTGTTCAGTTTATGAGGCAACTGTTCTGAAAGAACTACTGAGTTCCTTTTACAACTTTACACTCTGCTATTCTGTAAAACCTATCCCACCTTCACCTTCTTAGGAGAAAAGGAGGGGGTATCTAATTCTCTCCAAGATATTCCACTGCGTTAGTTGAAACTGTTCAATACTTAAAATTCTGTTGTAGGGTGTTTATGCTAGAAGACTTTGGAAAAATAAGTTGTCTTAAATACTGAGATCACCATTTACAGAAAACACTTTATAACAAGATTGCTATACTGTCAAGACCACTATCAGAGTATCTGGGCCAAGGAAAACACCACTGTCTCTTAGCTGGATCAATTTTTCTTGTACAGAAGTTTCTAAACTGAACTCCCATTATGATGATCTGTTCAAAGTAACAGACTTAACTATAAGTATCTTTCACTGAATATTTCATAGACTTATAAAAGGCATTCCAACTAACAGTTGTCCATAGCTGTAATGAGACTCTTTCATTAGACTTACTGCAATTCCTGTAAATAAAAAACCCCCCTAAATCTTATTTTTTATTGCAGAAATATTTTTAAAATGTTTTGTATTTTAAAAAATAAAATAACCAAAATCCCTTGCTCAATCATTCAGTGTCTGTAAAATAGCCACTCTCAGGGAAAGAAAGCGATCATGGAAAAACATTTAGCCATATTCATTTACAGGTAGCTGAGCAAATACTTTGAAGGATGTCTTTATGTGACAGGCCCCCAGCACTCTTCTAGCCTCACAGGGGAAGAACTCCCAGCTGATGTGTGGTTGCTGTGCCTACTTTCTCATACCATAAAATAGATGACCATGCCAGAAGATGTAAAAGAAAATTTATGGTGACAGCAGGTTTTACTTCAGCAGTCCTTGCCTAGTAAGGAACCACATGGAACTGCTGCTATGAAGAAAAATAGGAAAAAAGATCATATTTCAATCCCAGGAATTGTACAAGACACCCCAGGGAGAAAGACTCAATATTCAGGTTTGCCTCAAGAGACTTTGAGATTTCAAGCAGCAACAATACCCAATTAAGAACTTAATCTATGCATAAGGAGAAGGTAAGTGCATAAGAATTACAAAATCAGAAGGGAAAAGTTACTTGAGAAAGTACTTAAGGTAAAACAGCATCAATCATGCAATCCATGTCGGAAATTTATTTTGACTGGAAAAATGTAGGATTAAACTATGGTATAAAAAGCAATACTTTTTTTTTTTTTTCTTTTTACATTTTATTATAAGTCAAGAAGCATATTTTAGATCTTCACTGAGTATATGTAATCTTTATTAGTGGGGAATTAGCAGGGGGCGTTGCTGTAAAATAACTGAACAGCAGTCCAGATGTAACACAACTAAAAATGGGACAATTGGAATCAATTTAGGACCAGCCGTGGATAAACATGAATAAATTTCTGTGAAAAGATGTCCCTATCATGGTTGCTTGACTGACTGTACTATCTTTTGTCAGGATCTCATAAAATGTACTCCAAAGGGAGGAACTCCTAAGGCCTTTAGATCTTAGAAAGGTTGTAGAATTGGAGAGGGAAATTCCCCAGTTTGATTATTCTCATTCTGCTACTCAGATTATAATAGGCGGTGCCCATGACTAATTCAGAACTTTGTTGCAATATACATTTGTTGCTTCCAAACAAAGCATGATTTAAGTCACGGTACTTAAAAACTATTGTACTTGAAAGCAACAGTCACAAAAAAACATGTTTAAACCACTCCAGAAACAGAAACCACACCAAAATAAGTCTTGTCTTTTCAATGACTAAAGGAGGAAAGCTGAGCATGATTATGGGCCTCTGAACTTTTGCTGCTCACAACTGCCCCTTATTGCTCACAGGCCTTTTGCACCTGTACACAAGGAAGTCAGAATATCATTAATATAATAAATTACTTCCTTGAATCTTCTGTCTTATGTTTTCAGGATCTTTTGTTCCTCATCAGCCCACCCTACAAAAACCACCCAATTCTTTTTCTGGATAGAGTCAGCTAGGTAACTAGATCATGCTTTATCAGGACCTTCAAAAAGCTGTGCTTGTTTATCTGATTTATTTGCATCACTGTTTCCTGGCCTGTTCTTCTAAGAAATACTGTATAGCTTCCTTTACTCAAGTACACATAACAAAGAATACAAGACACAGTGAAGTGAGGAAACCGTCCCTTGTGTATATAAAAGGTTATGCAGTAATTTTGTTTCTTTTTTTAATTTCCCAATAAGCTATGAGAAAAAAAATGCCCTAAATAATACTGCCAGCAGAATGATGTTACCAATAGTATGGTTTGATACATGGTCTGGGTTGTGATTCTCAAAAAATTAAGTAAGCCTGATAAGACTGATCACTAAATATATTTGCTTTTCATACTTAATCAGATATTGTCTGGACAGCATCCCATACATTCTGCAATAAAACAACATATAAGTAAAGGTCTAGGCTTTTGAAACAGGGAGCTGCAATTTTAGTCCCCGGTCTAGGAAAATAAAAGCCACCAAAACCCAACATCACAATGGCCACTAAATAAAAGATGAATAATTTCAGAGAAAAAGATTAAAAAAATCCCAAACCCAAACAGAAGAAATAAAAAAGCAACCCTCACTTCAACAAAGCCTATGGGAATCAATTGGCTTCAGACCAAAAAATGCTAATGCAACATATATTACAAGAGAAGAGGTGAAGAAAATTTCCAAGAGTCATGGAAGTTGCTTAAGATACGAATACTCATTTTACAAGGGGAAAAAAAGGCAATTCTGCCAGATCATTTTCCAAATGACCAATCTTGCATTCCTTGCACACTTTAATTCCCTTTAAAGTTATACGTTTAGGCTATATGCTGGGAATATGTAACTATGTCTTAAAAGACAAATGCAAAGTAGTACAAAGCAAAATTATACATAAACACATAATAAGGGGAAAAAAATCCATAGCTAGACAAACTCCCTAGAAATTTAGAAAGAAAACTACAAGGAAAATAGCTAAAGGTGAAGTACATTTCTAATCCCTTTCTCTAGAAGTGGAAAATACTGAGGAGGAGGAAATTCAGAGTAAAGGGATGGAAACTGTGAAAGTTAAACAGACTTGTCAAATAAGAGAAATATTTGAGTTACATTTCCTAAACTACTTTAAAAGGGAGTAAACTAACCAAATGCCATCTGAAATTGGCTGTGTGCCCACCACTTTGGTTGACTTTGGGGTCAGTAAGGCAGAGGACAAATATAAGCTAGCATAGCTGAAAAATCAATACAAATATAGCTAAAACACAGATGGAATTTATTACAGAGCAGCTGGAAATGCAAAGAAAGAATTCTGTGGATCTATACCAATGGTGTAACTTTCAAAAATATTCTCTAAGTATGAAAAGGCTTTACAAAACAAACAACTTTAAGAAGTGGCATTGGACATAGTCACACTACAGAAAACAGACAGTTCTGCTCTGAAACTGGCATAATATTTCTGATCACTTTAATAATATTACCTTTCAAATAATTCCAAACAGATTTGCTAAAGAAGATCAATAAATCACATGATAATATAACATGTGCATGACAAAATCCAAGAATTTGACAGAAAAAACCTGCACAAAATAAAACGGGAAATTCTAAGTTGTTTCTTTCCCCCTTTTCTTCTAACTGATATTCTGGTTAAATTTTCAGGTACTGTGCAGTTTTAAAGAATTCCTGGAAAATGTCCAAGACATTCATCAGTGTCAAGATTTTTATTCTGCAGGGAGTCATGTCAGTATCAACACAACAAATTCTACCATGAAGTATTGCTAGTGAGCCATTCTTCAAGAAAGTTTCCTTAAGTATCACTGCACACGTCAGTCAAAACTTGTACAGGTTTATACTTCAACAACCCCTTTTCTAAAATGTTAATTTTTTTTTGTGGTAAAGTATGGCCCTTGGTGCACCATAAGCCAGACAACAAACTATACACTGAAAACAACATGAAGAGCCTAAATTGTGCCATGTATCTCCTTAAGACATGTGCAATATCTGAGACTGCAGATAAAGAGAATAAAAAAACTATAAAATTTCATACTTAAAACAACTGCACAAACAATGCATAATAGAATATATAAAGTACTTTCTAGAAGAAACTATGTAACTCAAAAGATAGCAAGTTGACTGAGTAGCAGGTTACAGGTATTTCACTGAGAGGAACTCCACTGATTGAGAATACCAAGTCATTTCTGAATAAGATTATGCTTTTATTGCCCTTTTTCTCCTTGTATTGATACAAATTCCTTCTGATCCAACATTGCAAAGTTAAAAAAAGCTGACAGCAATGGCACAAAAGCTCCAATAGATCTTGCACTCCCAGCTAATATGGTGTAGAATGATTTACTTAGTGAACACTGGAGGTTACTAATCATGCATTGAATTCACAAATCAAAAGTGGAGAGGTAGATAATGTTTTTTGGGTGTTAACATGAATGTTGATGTTGGTGAGAATTCAGAAGAACTTGTGGAAGCAATGGAGCACATCAAGATTACAACAGCACACATATAACACTTGGGAGACAGATACTACCTCACTTCCTTGAGCAAACTTTCCTCACTGACAATGACATTCACCTTGGGAGTGCACTGCTGATTACACTGCCAGAGAGAAACCTCCCAATACACCTGCCTGCCTTTCTACCCCCCAGCATCACCAGTTCTGTCCTTCTGCAATCCTGTCGAAAGGTCAGGCAATGTCAGCTGAGTAAGGCAACCAGAGGTTCCATCTAGAAAGAATCACTATCGGGCATCTGGCATCTGTAATTCATCTTTACTGAGTACACTAATGAATTAAAACATACAATTATGTTTGAAAGTGTTCATCCCAACTCAAAAAATATTTACTTAGTCATGTAACTAAACTCATTTGTATGTATTTGCCTTAAATCCAAACCACAGTTACCTCAGCTTCAAGTCACTGGACTAAGAGATATGCGAGGCAGTCTGTCTGGCTAAATTTCCATGAGAGGGGTTATGTCTCACTGCGGGGGAAGGGGGGGGGGAGGGAAGCTATCCTGAAAGGCTTTCAAGAACTTTCCTAAGCCTTTCCAACTACTTGGCAAAAAACCCTTCAGGATATACTAAGACTAAACTAAGATGCTGGGCCAGTTTAAGAGAGTAACTCTGACCACAAATAAATTTCAGGGATATTGCTTCATACTTGGTCCAGAACATAGATTGGTGTGATGTTGGCCTTGATATTCTGCAGGACACTGTCAAACACTTGTCTTCTTTAGAGTGTTCCTTTGGGAGCTTCAGCCCTTAACTTTCATTTGTCTGTTCGATGTAAGCCGAAGCTCTCCTCTCCTCCCACCTTGTGGCTGAGGTACATCTTTCCAAAACGTTTGTTGGTTTTTATTTTTTAAACAATGGAAAAGAACTGAAGGAAATTTAGTAATTATTATATTTGGCTGAAAATGGGCCTGGATTAATAATTTTCAGTCTGAACCATTTCTTGATCCCTAGGATAGAGAACAAGTCTGAGGAAAAAGTAAAAACGAAGTACATGAAAATAAATCAAACGCTACACAGGGTACATTAGTGAAACTGCTGTGGCCCCAAAAATGAACAGCCAAAGCACAGAGTGGGAAATCATCGTGGCATGTTATGGTTACAACTGCCATTTGTAATAAAAATCTACAGGTTCTGTGTAATGTGAATTTGCAGATTAGTTCTTAAAGTGTTAATAAATCAAAATGTGGAGGCTCTTAAAAATGGTGTTATTCCCTCATTTTCTATTTAGCCAATTTCACCAGTCCATAGTTTGGCATTGATCCTTATTAAAAACTTCTACCAGCTTTTACAATCTAGTAGATAGTGGGTGATAGTGGGATTGTATTACTGCTTTCACTGAAAAGGGATTGGTCAGATCCTCCCCAAGACTTTCAAACACCTGCCAACATATTTTGACAGCCATAGAAAGCAAACAGCCTTGCTTTACATCTTTATGCTTTGACGATATAAGCAGACACTCACAATAAATCAAGATATCTTAGAAAGTAAGAATAAATAAGCAAAAACAGTGGAACTGTCATTCTAGTTGCATAATACATTTTTCACATAATAGAAAGAGAGTTTTAAATGAAGAGGGTAAACTACTTAATCCTGTGTATACTCTTGAAAGAGCATACAGCATGGCATTGTCCTCATTATGGAAAATACAGATAACATATTCATTATTTTCAGCAGTCATTTTGGCTTTTGATGTAAAGGAGATGTTTAAACTGTGCTAAAGTTATCTGTATTGATATTTTGGTTTTCCATTCAGAGTTCTAATAGTAGGAGCTATAAGCAACCTAGCCTAGAAAATAGTAAATAATCAATAGCATTGATTTGCAAGGACAAAAAAAAAAGAAAACCAAGAGAATCAGGCTTCTTTGAAGTGGAGATAAAATCTGAGTAGGGGGAATAGTGAACCTTGAGTCTTTTAATGAGATAAAATCATAACATGGTTTGATGGGGCACCTGGACACTGAAGTGCTCCTGGCTCTGCACACCAGTAATCTGAAATGATGCCATGAGAGCTTCCCCCCTTACTAATCACATTGGAGATGATGTGTGACCAGACTTGCAATATAGCTTTCTGTGTGTGCATTGAGCAGTGTGAACAACCTGTACTCCTTCACAAACAACATCTTACACAGTGACTAGCAAGCATTTGCTTTATGTCAAATGCTGGAACAGTTTTTGCTGGACAAAGGGCTTGTCACAAAGGAAAAAAAATTCCAGCAGTTTGTCAATAGCTGTAATTGCTCTGTATGCTTGCTAACCAGTCCTGTACTCTGTGAAGTACCACAGTTAATATCAGACCCAACCTGATTTTGAGGTCATGAGGTCATAACTTTGACAAACCACTAAGTTCTTTCATGAGAAGTTGGCTACTAAAATACTAAGTGTAGTAAGTGACCTATTATTTTGAGAACTTTGAATTCTGAAAGCATTTGAACTTGTTGCTAAAGTCCTAGCAAACAGATTAAGTGTAAAGTGCTTCATGGGTGGTCATTAGCAAAAGCAAAAAAGTAAAATAGCCTGACAGTCAAGAAACTACAAACAAGTATGGGCTTCCTGAATTATCTCCCTCAGGGAGCTTAAATTAGGAGACAGGGAATTGCAATATGCTTCACTGTTAAACAAGGGCTTGGAATTATCTAAAGGAAAGATGAAGTGACAACTCCCACTGTGTGAGAATTAGCAGGAAGAAGCGTCTTTAGCCTCTTTCTAGTTTACAGTAAGTGTCTACTATCTTCCCTAAGATGCTATTTATCTTTAATACAATAATAAAAAAGGTTCCATTCAGATTCTTCTCTAAGAGGCAATGCATGATGGTTTCTCATCCTATTTCCAAGCAGACTGATAAATATATGCAAACAAATACATGCCCACAGGGGGAAGAGTCTGGTTCAGCAAGTTAGTATAATTCATTCTGAAACGCTCCATTGTTCTGTCTGGAGCACCCAGTGTTTTTAATCTGCTCACAAAAATCCTTTTTTACATTGCAACTTCAGCAAAAGAAAGCCATTATAGAAGAATATTTAGTTTTACTTTTTTTTTTGTTTTGTGTAAACAAAGAGTTTTAGTCATATCTTTAAGATGAGAAAACCCAGCTGAGTATACAGTTTGTATCAGGGCACATGGGGCCATACTGCAGCCACCTATAAATATTCAAACACAGATACCCTACAACCATTTTTGTGGATGTCTAGACTAAGTGCTATTATAAACACTACACACAATTGTGCGTGTGTATATATATACACACATATTTTTTTTTAAAGTTTGGTACTTCGTTTTCAAAGACATTCAGACCCAAATACAGACCCAGTTGCAACACTGACCTCAAAAGCTCACAATACTGCATACTGGTGTCTGACATTAAAACTAAAAACTCCCTTGGTGATGGAATTCTGATAGCTAAAAAAAAAAAAATCCAAACATTTTTGCACTTTCACCGGGCTTTAGACAAAAGCTGGCATGACTGTGTCCTTATTTTATCTGATCTAGTTTACTTTTCTCTAATTCTGAGAAAAACACTCTACTGCAAATATAAATTGTAGAAAAAGAACTGTAACATCAGGAGTAAATTATAAATGCAAAATACAAATTATCAACTCGTGGGAAAAGTAACATTTGCCATACTTTTTGACTACTTCAACTATTTTACCTCAGTTTGTACTGTTAGATGCAATTTTTGCCTTACAGTCTGATGTCTTATATAATTTTGTGAAGTGCCTTTACGGCTCCAAAATCATCATAATTCTATATGAATTATTATGATGTTCATAGAAGATAATGTTTTCATTACATTGTAAAGAGGTTTCTGTGTCTCAAACACACAGTTGGTCTTGGCACAACCTGATAGAGATGAACATGTGGCTGGGGACAAAGAATGGAAACTTTAAGTAAGTGGAACAGAAACATCAGTAATTTTAGGAATTTGAGTTTTCCCATCTTATTCAGTCACTTCATTGTTCCTTTAGGCAACCAATGGTTTCCCATCTCTCTACTTATACAAGTGTTTGCAATTTGATTGCCATGTAACATGAATAATATTTCTATTAAATGATAATGATTTATTTCTGTCACCTCAGAGATACAAAATTTATTTTTACTTTTTCTCTCCTAGGTCAGTCACTAGTTGACGTATGAAACAAAATTCACAGTTGCCTTAGAGAAATTTTGAAATCAATAACTGGTATTAAAAGCACATGATGCAAGATTCCCAGTAGCACTATCACTGTACAACAGAAGGAAAGAGAAGCTTACCCTGAAGAGGACCTGCATTTGCTAATTTTCTAGTTAGGGGCCTTGTCTGCCTTTAAGAAAACAGTGGAAAATGGAAGGAATTTGGGGAGAGACTGCTATGTATGAAGAGACAAGAATTGAGGGGAGTGGGACATGACACGGGATGGGCAAGAAAAGGAACACAAGACAACAAAATAAGTAGAAAGGAACAGTGCTATTACACTACTCTGTCCTTATGGAAGTTTCTACAACTCTCCATCTTTCCAAATGAGCAAGCATTCCCTCATACTTTTCTGGAGCCTGGGGTGAATCTCACTAACAGAGTATAAATCAATTGCAGGTGTTTCTTTGGAGTCTCATTTGCTAGGATACTCGTTACAGCAGCTTTGCCTTTTCAGTTACTAAACATCAAGGGACTGTAAATGCACAATAAGAAATAAAACCCAGCAACATAAGGAGCAGATAAACTCACGAATAAAGACCCTGGGCCAAAACTCCTTACTGTTAAACTAAAACCCATTTATACTGCTCTGTTGTGAAACAAAAATTAAAAAAAAAGAGGAAAACTCAGAAGAACAAAACCATTTCTTCCAATGGAGTTATTGAGCAGGAGACCATCATTACTGGAATAGCGGAAATTTTGAAGCCACAGCTTCACACAGGGATGTTTGAGGTTGTCATTACTGCCATTCAGAACTCACTCACTGCACCCATGCCAGTCCCAGCACAAGCATTTATTCAGGTATCTGTTGCATTTGCTGCTTTTCCCCAGGCATGGCATCCTGGGCAGATTCTTTGTCTGCTCCAAGGGAAGAAGCTCCGTGGAGCCAGCCTGGCTGAGTGGAAGCCAGAACAGGGTGATGGCAGCTTTGACTTATGCTTGTTGAAAGTGCATACATGAGACTACAGCCTGAACTAATCTTCACATCTTTCAGTACTGGCATGTTGAAAGTAGGCCAAAGCAGAGAGGCCTCCTGGAGTGTGTATCACTAATATTATCTATTACTGAAAAACCATAAAAAACCCCTATGAAATAAAGCAAGATAAGCTACAGAAGACTGGAAGCATTTCAGACTCCCATCCATCTAAGAAAAACAGGTTTGCTACAGCTAGTTTAAAAGAACCTCTTTCACTTGTCCTGACTATGACTTGATATGAATTAAAAATCTTAGGAAAGAACAAAGCTGTACAGTGTACAGTAAAAACATTCTTCAAACAGAATATTTTTCTAAGGTTTCCATGGAGTATTTGTGGGTCATTTGGTTATTACAACCACCCACTAAAAAGAGCAATTGAAAGTGTGCAATTAATTGGTCAAGAAACAACTACTGTCTTTCCTCCTTCCCAGAGCATGTTTACAGTGATTTGGAGTAACCTGCCTTGCTTTGGCAGGCTGTCTCTGACTGAGCTGAACAAACCAGTTTTAGAGAGTCATCTTTACCTGAAACATCATCTGGAAGACTAGTAAAACAAGATTGTATCAAATGTAGTTTGCATTTAGAGCTATAGATTTTTTGTTTTGTTTAAGAATAGTCACATATAAGCATGACCTTACAACTATGCACTGCCAAGAAATTCAGCTTAATGTAGGTTCACTGGAGAAATTGCAAATGCGCTATCACAGATTTACATTTTCTGAGCTGCTTTGGCAGCTTCATTTTGTCATAAATAATTTATATATACACATACAAAAAAACCCCAAAACGTTGACTCCAGTTCCAGCAAGCTTAGATTAGATGTTTAAAACTTGACTTCTAGTAGACTGTGTGAACTTTGTGTGAAGACTGACCTCTAAACGACCGTATACACCAGCACCATCAGTGAGACACACTCAAGGCATACTGAAGATAAACAAATGACAATGCTTAATTGATCAAGTGAAGTGAGCTGTGAAAACTTCATGCAAAATGTCAAAAGAAGTGTCAGGCTTCTGAGTGATGCTCAAATTTCCTTCTACATAACGGATGAAACTAGCACATGCAGTTAATCTAGAAACTGACAGTCTCTCAATCTGGAACCACTGTTTTCCAGTACTTGAGCAAAGGAGGAAAAATATAGCCAAAATATAGCCATTTTGGGCAGTTTAATGGAACAAGAATGGCTGGGCCTTAGCTTGGTGGGTCTCTTGATCCATGAGCTATATACACAAATTGACACTGTGTCTACTCCAGTGAAGAGACAGTGGGCTGTTCAGATTTGCTCTTCAAAGACAATGATGCTGAGAAGGTAGTTGTAGACACTAGTAGAAACTAGTTGTTGGCAATCAAGGCCAAGAGAGAAAGGTCACATGTTGGTAAGTTTGAGTCTGTGAAGAATTAGAAGCACAAAACATCCTAATACCCTTGAAGTAGCAATATGGTGTATTTATTCCATCAATAAACATGACATCAGCTTGAGGGATGCATATTCAGCACCAACTGTCAAACGAAGAAAAAACCAGAGCAACAACCAAAGAACACTTAAACCAAAGTGACAGCAAAAGTATTTTCCAGCCAAATACCACAAAATCAAAACTGAACTCACATTTAGCATATCTTACGCTTAGTGCAATGATTATCACACACAATTTCTAAACAGGCAAGATTGAGATTTCCCCTGGAGTATTGCAAAATATTTTAAAGTAAAGGAATCTTTAAAAAGGATTATCACAGGAATCCAAACACACATACACATGAACTCCTAACCAATATAATAACCATAGACCTAATCAAATTACATTGTAGATAATTTTTGTTCATAAAAGAAAGGATCTGATAACCCTTTTATTTCAACATTCTAGAAGAAGTGTACAGTATCGTTGCTCTGATGACTGCTAAGAAGTCTTACTGTTATCTGACTGATAAATGGATTCTACTCCAACCAGCACAAGACTAAAGTATCCTTTGGGAACTTACAGATAGATAATTAATATGGTATGCAAACATTAAGAAGAGATGAAATTAGTAGTATCTGAAAAAACCCTTCTCCTTACTTTGATGTTAATACATATGGCTCATTTCAATGGGTCTTATAAAAGTCTATCCCATTCCAACAAGTCAAAAAAAAAAAAAAGGAAAATAAAGAAAATTATTTATTGGTATCAAACAAGAACAAAATCCACTTGAATTTCTGGCTAAAATAAACTAAATATTACTGGGGTTTAAAATCTGTTTCCAAGAATCTACACATAGGGTATTAAGTAAATATTCCAGTAAAGTCAAAGAAAATCAGAGTGAAGTAATGACAAATGAAAAGGGGGGGGTCTGAAAGTTTATGGTTTTGATACTTGTAAAGTTGGACATTGATTACTAAAAGTACAAAAATACCTTTGTCTACTCAGAAGTGTTTTGGCATTTATATCAGAGGTAGAGTCCCCAGTCTTTTATGTTTGTAAAACCTCTTTCTCATTTTAGAGAGACTATTTCTCTCTAATTCACTTTTTCTGAAGTTTAAGTGAATAACTTTGCTCCTAACCACAAATTAAAGCCATAAAATACTTGGGCTGAAAACCAACTGCTTTCCAATAGCTTATGAGAAGTCCTTTGACCATATCTAAAAACAGGTTCTAATTCATGGAGTATACTGGATTGTATAAAAATCAGCAACTAGAACTGGTTACAATGTTTGGATGTCTATGGATTCCCATACAAATAACAAATGGGTACGGACAACTCACAGAACTTGTGTGTATTTTCAACCAGGTCAACAATAAACGACCAACATTCAAAGCTGATAAAGTTACTCTCTGAACTCTGAACTCTTAATTCTGTCCTTAAATAACGCTGTATTGCATTTTCTGTTGGCAAAAAGTCAAAAGAGTTTCCCAATGTTTTTTCCAAAACATTCCGTGGATGAGTAAACATGAAATATACAAGTGGTATGCAACAATTTGAGTATAAACAGCTATTTCCTATCCTTAATGTTTCCTTTAATAAGTTACATTTATGTTGTCCAAATCCCCAGTCACTGACTTCACAAGACACTAAAATTGTACCAGTACTCATCTGTTATTATGTATTAATGTTTATGTGAAAGCTTTACAGAATATCATTATCCACAGCACTGATTCTAAATGTTTCAGTCCAAATACTGCCTGATCAGGCTCGGCAATCCAGAGCTTGCTCTTTCTTTGTTTGAGTATAAAATGGGATTTAGATGTGACTTCAGTGGGGGTTCTTACCATATGTATGCATTTTTAGAGAAATTAGATTTTATCTTTCAAAGCTGTTCTTTGGTCCAGATTTTTGTTTATCATAAAGGACATAAAGGACAATATTTATTACAAAAAGGTAAATATTTTCTAAGTTGTATTTTTTTTTTTTTAATCTATCATTACAGATACCAGTATTAATTGTATGGTTCTAGAAAAAGAATATAAAGAAACACATTTATCTATCTCAAAAGTTAAGAGTAAATTTGGGGGTTCTTCAGCTGTAAAATTTAACGAATTGCTGAATAGTTATTTTCAATATTTATTCAGAAAGCCTAAAGGATGTTTTGTGAAATTACCATTTGTTCTAATGACTCGAAAGTTTCTTAGTTTGTTCTGAATTCTTCTTATCTCATTTTGGAAACAATGGCTTTATTTAATGGCCTAATTCTATGTCTGTTGTTAGAAGTGTCATTCCAGCGAACTCTTTCTTTCTCTGAAGTTACATAACATTATATTTTTCTTAAATAAGGGTTAACCTTGCCTTGCCTTAGTAAGGCTGGTTCTCTGGAAGAAATCAGAGGCTTATTTAGAAAAGGATTTGACATGCCTGCTCTGTCCCGCTCAGAACTGGCAGAACAAAATTCATACAAAAAACCAGCTACATCAAAGCCTGAGTAGCACATCCATTCCTACATTTAGCTTACTTTAAAACCAAAACAAAGCCTTTTTCTTTGTCCTTTGGCTACTTTTGATGAACTATACTTTAGCATTTCTTGCAGATTGTACAGTCAGTTACCAAGCACAGCATCTATGTGTCTATATTTTCTTTACGTTTCCACACTCATATTCAAAAGCTTGTCTTAAATCCAAAACTTCAAACCTTCCAAGTTCCTGTATGGCAAATTTAAGGAAAGCAGCTAGATACCCTAAAGAAAGATGATTGAATTCTGTCTTTCAAAATTTTTTGTCAGTGACTTGCTATTATTAATTCACTTTCCATTCTGGTACTAGAAAAACACACAACAAGGTTATTTAGAGACTTCTTCAATGTCTTCTTTTTAATACTAACAGAGAATTGGCTGGTAAATTTAAAATACCTCTTTACCAATCAGTGCAGAGTATGATCCTGTGTTGGGTAACTTCTATTCCTGACTCAGATTAAAATGAAATGTTTTCCTGAAAATCACAGATGATTTTTTGTTCCTGAAATTTGCATACTGATGACTTGTTAGAAATCAGAGTGTATGGAGAATAAAATGACTGCCCTACACTGATCCTACTTTTCTTCACAACTGTCTTCTCTCTACACTTTACATCAGAGAGTCTTAAATGAGGTGTTAATAGTCCTGCTGTAAGAGGATTCTGACAAAAAATAGAATCTTTTGCCAGGCCTACAACAAATTTGATAGTAAGCAACGTACAAATTCAAACAAGAAAAGTGCTTGTATATAAATGCCAGATAGACATGCAATATTCTGAGTGGAACTAAAATCTGGACTAGTCATTGTTTTATAAGTTTTCCTTAATGAAACACAGAAACATCAGGATTGAAATATTTACCTTAGCCATGACAATACTGTGGAATAACTTAATAAGCTGATGATCATTCAGCACATCTCTAATCAGCTGTTTCATCTGTTTCAATGCTTACCAAGAGTGGAGGGATTTTTCTCTCCAATTTTCCTTGCTCTGGGAATATTGTGAGAATAGTATTTAGCACTTTATGATGAAATGAAATTATAAAGTATATTTGGAAAATATAAAATTCAAAAAGTCATATCTGTAGCTTTCTTCAATAAGAAACACATTAGTGTAACTACAGTCAATTATGAAGCCCTGTGAATTAGTGACAGAAAAAGTAAAATTCTCACATGTCTCTTGTCTTTCTAGTGCAATGGACAAGCATTCACATAGGAAAAGTAAACTGGACAGAGCAAAAAGTACACACATCAGCATCGGAACTCCAGAGTCTTTTCTCAGTGACTTACACATTTATGCCCTGCTATCTTTAACTAAGTTAGCAATTCTTAATCTCTCAAGTACACAAACACGTGGAAGGAAAAAAAAAAAAATAGAACATAGTATTTGCCTATATTACAGCAACTCTCAGGCTGGACATTTGTAATTCTGGACATTTATAAGGTAGGGTATTTTTTTTTTTTTTTTGTCCCTAACCCTAAATATTTTGGCTTGACTCAGTTGTGCTGTATGTAGAACATACAGAAACTCTGCTGTGGCACATTGTCAAACTCTTCTGCGACTTTGACAAAACCAGGTGGAAGCTCATTACGTGATCCCAATGGCCATGGATGCTGAAAGGATGCTTAAGTACATTGAGCATTTTGGCACAATTCTGTGGTGTTTGCTGATAACCAGAAACATGTTTATGTGCTTTAATGGATCTGAATGCACACAGCTGTGCCTTCAGGGGCTGACTTGGCAGCTTCAGTTAGATAAGAATTGACTGGAAAACCAAGTCTGGAAATATCACTGAAGTCCATTTTAGACTGTGTTGAGAGTTAAGTAAACATGATTAGTAAGGGGGCCAAAAGGGTAGTTGTGAATTCCTGTTTCTGAGAGAAAGCATTGTCCTATATTACTTTAGGGAGGAAGAGTTTAATTCCCAGTGGGCATTATAAAAGTAAACAAAAGTTGAAATGTATCCAAAACTCAAAATTCTAAGCAATTTCAGTAAGTGAATAGCATCTAAGCCAATATGACAACTATTTCCCCAAGTGTTTAAAATACCACAGAGATGAAAAAAAAATGAAAACAAAAAAAGATAAAATGAAGCACTTCAGAGGACTTCTAACTTCTTTATAATCCCCGATGGCAATTTTATCCTGTACGCAGTTATCAAAATGTATGAAATTTAAAGACGTAATTAATATGCATGTTTGGAGCAATCAGTTGTCAGAAAACAAAATCAGACTTTTTCAATAATGTTTTCCATTTTATAGGTTTAAAATATTTAATAATAAAATAAAAAAGCATTTTTCTTAAAAATGTCACACCAGAAAATGTTACTAGTGGAGTCAGAGAGCTGGAAAACAAAGATGTCTCCATCCATTAGGTAAAACCAGAAACAAACTGCTGCAGTAAAGCTCTTGTCACCTGAGACTGGTTGAGCTTTCTTTCTGTAAGTATTAATAGGTCATTTTCTCAAGGGAAGTGTGCTAACAGACATGTAAACTTTCCCTAAACTACAACAGCAGCAGCCCATGCCATTCTGCTTTGCCTTTTGGAACTGCATGTGCTACTGATGCTGTAATTTATTCACTTATCAGGGAGAAACACACTGCTACTGAACCACAAAATTGGGTTCTTCAACCAGCTCACCACTTGCATACACATTGCTATTCTTGAAACCCAAAAAGATTCTGCAGAAATACAAGATTTTCTTACCCAATTGGTATTATAGAAGCTGAAATAGAAAGAGGTGGCATTCAAGTACTCTGAATACAGATTCTTATTAGGATTCTATAGACTTTAAGCTTAGTGCAGTTTGTTACCTCCCTCATTCTCCTCCAAATTAAAAAAAAAAAAAAAAGACATTGCACAGTATTTGCCAGCACAAATAAAAACTAAATAAATCCTTACTATAAGAAATCAGCTACAGGTGGAAATCAAAAAGGAAACAGGTACAGATAGGAAAGGTGAAAAAATACAGAAGGACTTTCACAACGCATTTACTGGCAAGGTACTTTATGGACGTCCATGAGATAAACTCAGATAAATTGCCATAAGATCACTACCTGTTAATGTCTGGCACACATATTGCACACATGCAACCCTATAGAAGTGTGTTCACTTCCAGGTTCTATGCCAGTCTGTAACACCAACAGAAGAAGCAGAAAACTATATAATAAGAAAGTATCTTTCTGCAATCAATCAGAAATTCTAAATATCTCACATTCCACTTGGAGGTTCAGATATGTTTCTAATATTTTAATACTTTATTTAGGGATATTTAAAACTATAACCAAGGTCTGGCATGTTAAACTCACACCTGCCACATTCACAAATTATCATCAGCTTACCATTTGCATGGCAGGCCCTTGGGTGAAACAGCTAGTTTATCAGCAGAATATCTTGCTTAGTAATCAATGAAATAGGAACTGTGGGTATACTTTGGTGTATGTACATGGAGATCATATCCATTTCTGCATGCAGTGTAGAGGAAGTTCTACATTTGCCAAAATCACAATCACTATGTGTTAGCTCCAAGAAGGCAGTAGAGTTTAGAGGTGCTATATGATGTTTTTTATATTAGGAAACTGTAACAGGTTATAAGCAATTTCAAAGCTGAAAGTACAGATTCTTTTTTTAGGTGGTCAACATAATAACTGTTTCACAGACAAGTATTAAAAATGTAATATTAAGATATAAAGAAATTATAAACAATTACATAGATTGAGAACATCAGAACAACAAATCAGAATGTGATTATGGAAGAACACCATAGGTGAAACATATTGGATTTTTCACTCAAATAGGCAAAAAAATTACTTAATTATTCAAATTTTAAGCATGCTGTTAACACAGTCATTTCTAGAAAACTCTGAATGCAGGTCCTTGTAATGACAGTACCATTAAAGCAGACCAGTATAACCATTTACTATTACAAGGAAGAACTTATCCATTCTCTAGAAACATTTTCCATAGTGTCTTTAATGAAACCTCTTTAATAAGAATTTTCATATTAAAAATTTAGACTTCTACCCTGCCTCTTTCCCTCACCGAGAACTTAAGTAATTTGACCTGCATTTTGTACATCTGACAGGATCATCCAAATATTTAATTCCTCCAAGCAGGAAAACGAATGCAACAGCTACGTTACAAAGCAAAACTCACAGACAAGAAAAGGAATATCTACAGTGATTCTTACATTATTGAAATGGAGTTTTTCCTCTGACTCTGCTAAGAAGCCTTTGAGGCCTTGTGAAAACATGACAGCACAATAAATGCAAAACAGTCCTTATCCTGAACTGGTGAGCCTTATGCTAATAGTGGTTCATCTGTTGGATTCAGGAAGGCTTTCAGTTGTGAAGAATTTCCATCAGAATCAAAGAAGCAGGAGAGAGGGGGAGCAAGAGGGAGAAGGCAAGAGTGTGTATGAGGAAGAGAATGCAGGAGTGACAGCAAGTGAAGGAAAGGGAATGAAGGAAAAGCTACTTCAAGCTCTAGTTACTTTAACCCTTTTTTCTATTATTAACAAAAGTCTTTGAAAAGGAGAAATTATAAGAATCTCTTTCTTCAAATTGCACTTTTCAAATTCTTAAGTTAAAGATTTTTGGTGCAGCAATCCAAACAAGGTAATTTTTTCCTTTGAATTCTTATTACTATCTCCCTTCTCCACTTTTTCACTGCAAAAATATATCAACTACATGATTTGAGTAAACTGCCACTTGTACTAAATTGACTTTAATGAATGATAATTGTGGACATCATCAGTTTTAACTGAGTAAGCTTCTTCACTCAGTCTAAAATACTTTTGTTTTTTAAAATATAGTTTATATCCTTCATTTATCTTATGCATTTAGAAAAGTATGCACTATAGGCATAAGATAGAAGTAACAGAAAATGTTAAACAGATTTTAATGGCATGATACCCATTTTCCTAAATATGCTTTTCAGCTGACACCATAATTCTCTGGATGTCAAATTAACATACCCATAGTGGATTGATATTTATGAAGCATATAAAATAGGCAAAAATTACAGACACTGTCCCATGGAGAACTTGGGAGTAAAGAGTCAACAAATCAAAAGTAATTTTGATTGTACTTCCATTTGCAAACATGTTTTTCCTCATCTGACTTCTTTTATTTTCCTTATTGCATTTCATATTATTTCCTAGGTTGTCATCTTACAGGCAATCTTCAAATTTCTGATGAATCCCAGCAGCTAGTGAAGACTCCAAAGAAATTTACTTAAAACTATTTTCTGACATGTAATTGCACCTGCCAGATATTTTACAGAAAACTCACTTTGTCCAAAACCCACTGTTTAATTAAATTCACGTATCACAGCAGTTACCTGTCTCCAACCCCAACTAAAAAAAAAAAAAACACCAAAAAGCTTGGATTTTATAAAATACTTGAATTGAGCAGTCTTATTTCTATTATTTACATGATTTACTACAGAGAGGTGAGAAGGTGAGACAAGGGGATGGTAAGCAAAATCTTGATTGACAAAATCTTGCACTTGAGTAAAACATGAAAGAACACAGCATGTGTGTTTCTTAAAAAGTTTACAGAAACCTAAAGAAACTATAAGCAGGAATACTACAGTGGTCAAAATGGTTAGGGAGAGGCAGAAAGAAAGAGAAGAAGGGAAGAACACTCAAAAAATGTGCAATCCTGTCTTTCATGCAGAGAGACAGGAAAAGTGTTTTCAAAGATAAGTCTATACCATACAGATGGATTCCAGAATCAAGATAACAGAGACAAGAGAAAGAAATTTCAAAGGACATGCAAGACTCATAATCTGCCTGAGTAAAGGTATGTGTAGTATGCCACGTGCTGTGGAGTACAGATAAGTACATAGATTTCCAGTTGTACTGAGTTGGTTCTTCACATTCTTGAAAACTACGGATATTTTAAACAGTGCAAATTACTGAACATCACATAGACCTTCTTTAATAAGTCTGTGATGAGCAATAACAATTAGTCAAAAGAAGCAAAAATGTAGTGCCTTTGAGAGTTTATAAGAATGTTGCCAAAATCCCATCCTGGAAGCAAAATTTTCAATGTTTACTAGCTGTCCAATTCTATTAGCTTCATATATGCTAATTATTTTTTTCTGACTAAATACGCTGCAGAGTTTGGCAAGGTTACCTAAAGACACATAACAGGTAGGAATTTTAGAACACTCCAGTTATCAATCATGTTAGGTTTAGAAAAACACTGTATATATACTATATATTATCAAGTCTACCAAAAGATAAGAAGTTGGTTATATTTCTAGTAAACAACTCTTCTATTTAATATAAAGGCCAACTCTTTACTATCCCCTGGAGGCATTTTGTATAGTAATCCTTGAACTGTTGTGTGTAAAGGCATCCTGGCCTAACCTTTGGGGTTTTTTCTTCCTTCACTTCGACTAGTTTTGAACCAAATATCCCACCCAACTTCTCTGTAGCCAAATTCTAGACTTGTGATTCCAACACGTTATTCCTTCTAGGACATAAATAAGGCCTCTGAGAGTGGTCCAGCCCCTGTCTCTTAACATACGCTCTTGTCAGTATTCTAGAAAGTATCAAGTCGGTTCCTTGAGGGACGTCTACTCAAGGAACATAGCTCCCTCCGCTGGATGAGCCTTTTTGGTTCTTACCTCCATCAAATCTCTGTGAGAGTAATAAGGCTTCTTAGGACAAGAGATGTTCAACAGCAATAATATAAGGCTCACAGAGGAGGACCTGCAGCACTTCCTCAGTTCTTAGGTCTTCTCTGATATATATTTAGTCACCCCTACTGATTCTGTTTATGTCAAACAATTAGCACATGGAAATCCTGTAACTACAGTTTCATAGCATGCATATTGAACCAGAAAGAAACAAATGACACTGAGTTCCAACCTCTTGATTTTGTCACCAGAAAACATTTCTTAACATGGGGCAGAAAGTGCAAACACAGTTACCATCAGCAAATGCACAAGATAATGGTAGATATACCTGAGAACAAGGAAGAGAACTTGAAATTACATACAAGAAAAACTTAGTAGCATAATCACAGTCAAAGAAGCATGGAAAGCATTAGACAATTTCATCACTTCAATAAAAAAAGTTATTAAATTTCATGAGCTTAGCACCCTGTGCAGCAGATCTCCTTACCCCAACGCTAGTTCATACTTCTGCAGAGCTCTTTTTAAAGCAGGGGTAGGACCAGCTGTAGGTAAATGGGTAGGACTAATTGCAGGTGGTTTCTGTGATAAGGTAAGCTCCAGCAACAAGTTTACTACAGAGTAGGCCCTGGGAGTCTGAGGGTAGCCAGCACTTGAACTTGTAATCAGTTTAGGTACATTTTTGGGAACATATTGCATAAAAAAAAAAAAAAGCCTGCAGTAGATTAGCTATTCAGAAGTTATCCTTGTTAAGTAAATCCCCAAATTACCTTTTGTTTTTTTAATTCTTGAAGGAAAGTATGACAGAACAATTACTAATCACTCCTCATATTGTTGCAGATTTCAAGGCAAAGTCACATAGCTTTGAAATCCCATTCAAACATAATGACTGTTTACCCCAACTACCATTCACATAATTATGCTTATGCCTATTGTGGACAACTGTAGTGTCCATAATATTTCGAAGTCCATATTATCAAAAGGAACTTCATAACTTTATATTTACCTGTTCAGGTTCTACCAAACACATTTTCCAAAGAAAATTAGTATTGACAGAACTAGCTTTGGCCAGTAGCTCTTTCAGTCTCATAAACCAATACTTGTTGATCTTTTATTTCAATTTCTTGATTATTTTTTTTTATTCAGCAGGAAAGATGATAAAAAGTACTATCAAAACCTGTACAAAAGGGACAAGCAGATTTTTTAAAAGAAAAATTGTATTTTCAAATATTAATCAATTTCCATGTCATGTCTCAGTTGAGTAAGGATTTCCAGTCTCTCATGATTTCCAGTCTCCCATTTTGGATTAGAATACTAAGTGCTGTATACAGAGGGTTTTTTAAATTTCTCAACAAACTTGAGTGTCAAAGGAAGCAGCAGTGCAAACTCAAGTCCTGTTAGATAAAAGTTCTTGGCCTGAATCAGATAGGATCTCTCTCTAAGAAGTCACTTAGAAGGCAAAAATGAGAGATATATTATTATTGGAACTTTAAAATTTAGTGTTCCTCTTTCCTGCAAACTAAACACAAAACTGTGAACACCATCTGTCTCAGTTATGCAGCTTCCTCTCCTACCTGCTAAAGTGAGCAGTCCTGGCAAATGGATTTGTTCACATTGAGACAGAGTAAATGAAGGTAGTTCAAAGCAAAAACTATATCCCTTCTCACCTGCCTTCTTCCTTTTAACCAGCCAAAGATGATATTTTTTACAATTTCAAAATTATGTGTAGATTGGATATTTATGTGGTCAGGGATGAAATGTAGTTAGTTGCATGCCATATTCAAAGTGATGTAAATGTGGAATAAACATATAATGATTAAGCTGCAAGGATTAGGATGCAAGGAAGCATTTAATCAGTTTGTTTGAGGACTCTGTCCTGTGACAGCAAGAGAATTCTTGAATATTTCTACAGGAACTTCCTACTCAAAATCACACTGAAAACCACCCAGAAAATGCTCCGTATTAGAAGAACTGAACACTTGAATTTGCTTTGCTTGATCATTTCCAAGTATTAAATCCATACAGTAATTTTAGAAGGAAAGAAACAAAACAAAATCAAAAGAAACCTTTAAAAAATCAGAATGTTTCATTTCAGTGCTTTTAGTTCATGATTACCAGAAAACTACCACAAACTGTTTACAGATGGATGGTACATTTCCTCTTGTATTTTTGGGTTCAAAGGTGCATCATAAACTGTTGGCACAATGTTCTACTCAAAGCTGTTATAGGAAAAACCAAACTGCCTGAAATGCCTGATCCATACCTGTACCCCACCTTTGCAACTTTTTTCTTAGAAAAAACTCCACTTTTGTTATCTTGAGGAACTGGAGGTCACCGTTGGTAACAAAGATATGAAAGAGGCAACAGAGCTATGAAGCAAAAGACAGGCAGAAAAGAGAGGGAGAATACTTAAAAGCATGCCTTTAACTAAAAACTTAAAACACACAGACTCAAACAAGTGGCTGAACATGTCCACTTGTAGCCCAGAAGGCCAACCATACCCTAGGCAGCACCAAAAGAAGCATGACCAGCAGCTGGAGGGAGGTAATTATCCCCCTCCTATTTCACTCTTGTGAGACCCCACCTGGAGTCTGTGGCCAGCTCAGTGCTCCGCAACATAAAGACCTGTTTGAACAAGTCCAAAGGAGGTCCACTAAGATGATCAAAGGACTGGAGCACCCCTCCTTATGAGAACAGGCTGAGGCAGTTGGGGTTCTGCCTGAAGATGAGAAGGCTCCGGGGAGATTTCAGAATCACCTTCCAGTACCGCAAGAAGGCTACAAGATTGCTGGAGAGGATAGGACACATAGTGCTAGGACAACTAGTAATGGCTTTAAACTGAAAGAGGGTATGTTCAGATTAGATGTTAGGAAGAAATTCTTTACTGTGTGGGTGGTGACACAGTGCAACAAGTTGCCCAGAGAAGTTGTGGATTCCTCATCCCTAGAAGCATTCAAGGCCAGGCTGGAGGGGTCTTGGAGCAAACTGGTCTAGTGGAAGGTGTCCTTGCCCATGTTAGGGAGGTGGGAATTTTAAGGGATTTTTAAGAACCCTTCCAACCCAAACCATTCTATGATTCTATTAATTTTTCCTCAAGTCCTGCTTGTCCTATAACCTGGATTACTTTCAGTAGTTTTAAGATAAAAATTTGAATAAACAGAGAAGTCCTGTGTGTGTATCATGATGGTGCCACACACAGTACACACATTTTATAACTGTTTCAAGGATGTTTGACTTTTCCTGTTAAAATACTGACTAGATTTTACGCAGACAGGATGTACTGTTATGTGTCTCCACCTACTAAAGGTCAGAAAACACCAGTGCCAAATGGAAAAAAAGCTAAAAGAGAAATATATCACCTTTAACCTCTCTCGTTGTTGATATGTATTGTTAAAAAGAGATTCAGACTTCTATTGCTGCATATTTTAAAAGGCTTAAAGTTCATTTGTGATTACCCTTTGACACTATGTTAACAAAGGCATTGGTAGAAAGGAAATATCTCAGCAATAACTGCCACTCATTTTGGATCATGCTACTCTTTGGTAAGAAATAAACAATTTCAGGTCACTGAAAGCAGAACATGTATAGAAAACAATCAATTACTTTATTTATATTTCAAATCACTATCTGTTCTTAGGTTTTCATTAAAGTCACAAAATTACATTCTACTGCCTGAGCAAGCTGCCATCCAACAGCAGGCTGACCAGAACATAATTTCAATATTCACATTATTTGTGACTATATTGAGGAATACAAAAAAAATTGTTGAGACATGTTCATGTGACTCTAAGTGTCTAAATGAGGAACGATGGAAGTCACTAGGCTTACAACTGTCTCATAAAACTGAATTTAGGATTACATAGACAAACAGATCATTATTATGCAGCATCAGATCCAGCAGAATTTTGAGGGGAAACTGGAATAGTTCTCTATCTCTTCAAGTTCATGCAGTTCCATTTGAGATAAAACTTGACACACTCAGTTATAGCATTTTCACACAAGTGTTAAGTGTTTATACTTAGGTTTTTTAACACAGCCAGTACAGACAATCTAGTTTTCTCAGCAAAATTGGGTCTTCTTTTTCATAAGAAAAATGGTGCTAAATTTTTTGCTGTTCTCTAGGAAAGAACCATGTGTTCTTTTAGTCATAAGGATACAAAGATAGAACAGTTAAAGATTTGCAGGAAGATTTAGGATTTAGCACCATTATAACTTGAAGAAAGGAGAACAATATTTTTGACTCTAGTCCTCTCACTGGATCTCCTTTTGTACTTTTTTTAACAAGTATTTGTCTCTACAGATGCATTTTTCATCTCTCCTACCTGTAGACATCATTCTAGTACACCACAAAACACTCAGAAACTTTGTTCTACTGATATGTACTTTTTTTTTGGCAAACCCAAAACTTTCTTCATTTTTTTAAAACAGAGATACAGAGCATGATAAATAAATGTGACTGTCAACTGTATATTTCATAACACATCCTATTTCCTCTCTTCCATCTTTCAATGATGTCAGTTCTTCACAGCAATCCAAGATCACTAAGGAAGCCAACTAATATCTTGTTTTAAACTAACTTAACCTACTGTATTCAGTCCACAGGTGTGTCACAAGACATTAAAACCCTTTTTATTACTTAGGATTTACAACTTTTGTGTAAGAAAATTATCTGAGAAAATGGAGAAAAAACTCCTATTTCTCAGTATATTCTCTCATAGTCTGCTCTATTTTCATATATCATTTGTTATTAGTAAATTATAAACCCTAGTCCTAGTACAAATGCTTGTTCACTGCTGAAATGGAAATGCTTCACAAAAACTTTTCCTTGGTTTAACACCAATCCTGTTAAAAAAGTATTTGTATAAAATGAGAGAAACAAAAGTATTACAAATGCACCATTCATATATAAATTTTGAAAACAGTTTTAGAAAATGCTCAGAATTTTAACTTTAGTCAAGGGATTAACTTCATGTGCAGTTATTCTGCTTTAAATTTAACAAATTTAGTTAGCATTAGTTATTTCTACTACAGTAGAAAATATGTGTTGATCAAAGTTTTATTGTGGGTAGACCTTATCAGCAAGATAATGATCCAAAGGTCCTTATCAATCTTGAAAGAGAACAGCAGATGAAACAAAAAAGATGGATCTGGATAGACCTTTGCTCATGAATGCAAAGTTACTGTGATCACTAACTCCTAGACAAAGTCAAAGTAGGTGTGTCACAATTTCCTTGTACAGATGAAGATTGTCTTGTTCATTTCCAAGTAAATATACAATTTAAAAAAAAATTTACAGTTTTGAATTTTGCTCAGCTTTATGGAATATGGGAACCTCAATTATATATTATGCCTTTTTTCTATCAAAATCTTACAAGGGATACTAAGCAATGTTTTATTCTCTATTTACTCTCTCATTCTCTTTTTCAGCAGATACAATAACTTTGAACTAAAGCTTAAATAATGCAGTTGTTTAACATTCAAGCTGAGCATTTCTGGGTTCAGTCTTTCTTAATTTAGACTGCTCAAACAAATCACATTTATACATACATTGGTGGAACTGGATGGAAAACAGTTTTCTCACATCACATGTCTTCGTACCATTTTCAGAATGTTGCTGCTCTGCATGAGGATGAATGTGAAGCATTCAAAGCTCCCAGCACAAGTGTCTGCTCTCTGGGCTTCAGGAACCTGGGTAGATTAATGACTTACACCTGCCTTTTGTATATTCCAGGGCATTAATCACTGAACTCTTGCCTATTCTCACATATTCTTTTTCTATTCAACTCTTCCCAATATGGTCTAAACAGTGTCTTACTGCTTGTAGATATGAAATACAATTATTGAGGAAATAATAATTTCTTGCAGTACCTTTAAAACACAAGGCCTGCCAGGACACAAGATCTTACAAGTAAGCTCAGTAATGGGCAAAATGCTAGTAGAAAGATCAAGTTAAGAATAATTTCAATGGTGAGTGACAAATAGTAAAATAAACATTTTATAAGAGGGCATAAGAGACCTTCTAGAAATGACCGAACTACCATCTTTGCAAAAACATCTGAGGCAAATTACAAAACACAAGTAACTATGAAAGAAAACTCATCTGCTGAGGAATGGAGACTGAAATGAATCAGCTCAAGAAATAGAATCAACCAGAATGAACAAAAGTGCTTTCAGCTGAGGAAGTTCTAACATCTCACACAGCAGTGACTTTGATGACTATCAACCAGATGAACTCCTTACCTTTAGGAAATAATTTTGATTATAACCACACCTTTCCCTTACTGATGTTACATACGAACTGCTTGGTATTCCTTTAGTTTTGTTCATGGTTAATTTCTTTTGTATATTGTTAAAAAAACAAAGACTTTTGAATACACTATAACTCCCCCAAAAATTTCAGAAAAACCAGGAAACAGTATAGCCACGTGTGTAAAAGGAAATACTGATTATCAACAGATTCATGAAAGGTGAAAAATTATATCTTGCTGGTTTTCACTTTTTTTAACAGATACTCTTGTTACAAAATTAATGCCTGTCTTTTATTTTTCACTGCAAAAAAAAAAAAACATTGTCAAAGAGAACTAGATGAGATGCAATTCAGGAATTCTGACAATTCAGCTTTGCAGCATGTGTGATGCACGTCCATGCAGAATACTACTACTCACAACAATGCAATTAATAAAATATTAATCATTCTACAGGGGTAGGTATTGCTGTGATAATTTTAAAGCTGTCAAACATGGCACTTCCTACTTCTTTTGAGTTTATTTCAGGGAATTAACTATAGAAAGAAGGCTATCACTACCTGCACTTGATCTGTGCATCTGCAAGGGAGGAGCATGGAAGAGCATAACTCCCATTAAGCTTATACTCTTCTGAAATAATACTCCAACACAAAGAGGGGAAAACAGGAGACATCTGAAGAGAAGCTCTCTGTTCAGGAAACTCTGGCACTACACTGTAGTTACACTGAATCTGTGAATCTGAAAATGACAGCTTGTTACAAAGCCAGCAGACATCACACAGGTACATCCAGTAATCCTACAAATACCACCTTCTTTGCTGTTACTGCTTTAACAGACACATGGAAAAACCAGAGTAATACTAAGGCACTTGAATGGAAGTTCTTCACTTGAAACTATGGGGAGGGTATATACAGTTCTAAAGGACACTGTTGTGTCTTTTTGCAGACCTTCACACTAAGGATTATGGGGGGTTTAAGGCAGCACTTTCACATCTTACACACCGAAATTAGTATTAATGCCATTTGTCTAATTTTAAGAGATGCAAGGTATGCGAAGATAACATACATTAATGGGGATCTTCTGAAAGATCATCTGTGCATTATATCACTATTGACTGGAAAAGTCCAAAGGCACAGTCCAGGGCACAGTAACCTTCTCAAATAGGCCACAGCAGCAGACACCAGCATTGCAGAAATCAGGGGCTTTTTTGGTCTCAGTTCAACAGTTCTTCCTCTCTCCTCAACAGAAACTCATGTTGCAAACAAGGCATCATGAAATGTTGTGCCTTTTAACCATGTTTAGCATTACTGCATTTTAAATTTCACTTTAGCAAAATATATGGCATTGACAGTTTTTCCAGTTAATTTTCTGTATACTTTCCCCAGAAAATTCTTTATATTATCACATTAAACTCTTTCAAATATTCTCAGTACCAGACTCAGGGAACAACTAATAATGGCTTAAGGATTATTAAAGTGTTCATAAACACAAACTTAACATTTTCTAGGACTTGACACAAAACTTTTCAAGCCTGAAAACAACTACAGCAACTCTCTAGTATGCCAGCTCTTGCATTAGACTGAATTGTGGTAAATCATTATTTACAGGTATTGGTTACAGCTGCATTGCCCAGATACAAATGTATTTCATACTCCAAGAAGGTACTCAGTCTCTCCTTCTTGTTAAAATAAAAATAATAATTATAAAACCCACCAAAACAAAACCAGCCCATTATTCCCAAACTCTTTGCAATTACTTTCAATGTTGGCTGAATAAACTATTTTCAGAGAGTTCACAGAAAAACCTGTTAGGTAATTTATGATTTAAGATAAGCTTGAAAACAAAAGATTCTTTAGGAAATTTAAAATCAGAATCAGACAAATAAAACCTATTAATGATATCCAGAAGCTTCAAGTCTTCTACAGAGCTACTACTAATTTCAATGTTTAAATAATTTTTAAAAGGCTATAATAAATGTGTTTGCTGTTATGTCATTGCTAGTATATGCTGGTTCTGTCATCTAATAATCTATGAACAGATACAATTCCATAGATGAGTTCTTTTCAAGAGGGATCATTCTCATGGTTGAGATAGCTGCTTTACTACTCAGCTAATTTTAGTGTCATTTTTTGTTCTCTTTGACTAGGGATGCAGTTTTCCAAATGTCGAAAGCTGATTTCAAGTCAGACACTTCTTTTTCTCCTCTTGTTGGCACTCTCTCCCTTCCTTATGCTATCACTATGCTTGGGAGCAAAATACTTGGCTGAGTGGAAGGCAAGATTTCAATTTCTGACAGCAGCATAGACTTACACTGGCTTTGGCCAAGCAAAACATGTATCTTGACTGCAATCAAGATCAGCCTCTTGTGTATCAAGTGTTGTTAATGGCAAAATATAGGACTGCAGTGCAATTACTCAAGGGATTCCAAGGTCATCAATTTGGACACCAGCGACTGAAAGGACTTTCGTAATAGCATCCCTCTCACATCACTCTGTACAATGTTCACTTCTGTTTATATATTGACTCTATGCTTAAAAACAAAACAAATTTTGCACACATAACAGTGAACATTACACAATTAAAAGTCTTTTACACTACCTTCTTTCCTTTCTCTCAGGCAACCTCATTTCTGTGAAAGCAAGCTCTGGAGTGAAATTTGCTTTTTTACTGCTCTGCTGGAGCTGCTATCTCCTTTCTTCACAAGTGGGTCTTGCAACAGATACGCAGGGTACAGGACCACCCAGATTACTCCATATCATGTATCATCTGCAAGCTGCCATTCTCAGCAACCTCCATCACGTACATGCAAACACTACCATATATACTGCTCTTTCACCATTCTGTATTTTTACTTCTTTCACTCCTCTTCTACAGTTGCCAGAGACTGCTTAGAATCACAAAGTCCAACAGAAAGAAAAAATGACAAGAGTAGAAAGGGAATACTGTTGGCTTGCTGCCTCAAGCATGTGTTTTTGTGTGTTTAAATTCAGCATGGATGCTAAAAGAACAGCATTTTTATATTTTGCAAGTTATCCTGTGAAAATGTGTAATAAAGCAAATGACCTCACTAAGCTTGAAGATCACGTTTCATCTTTCTTCTTAAACAAATTTTTATAATTAATAATCTCCTCTGACTATTGATGCAAATGAAATAAAGTAGCATTTTAGTTCCTTTGTCACATTCCAAAATTCTTGAGAGAGATGGAAAAGAGGAGTCTGCATAATGCTAAAATCAAGCCGCAAACTAATAGTCAGCATAAGACCGCTCATGTGTAAGTGAGGTATCATCACTAACATAAGGCAGATGTGTTACTATAACTTTTTTTCTGCTTATTTCTCTCCCTTTTCCGAGAGCTTTACCCTTTCAAATTTTTAGTTATAAAAGAGCTGTTGTACTCTGACAGCAAAATGAGATACAGGTTATATATTAACAAAAGAAATAATAAAAACATTACACACCTGAAAAGCCACTGACTACACAAACACAAGAACATTCAGAGTAAAAATCACTAACCAATATTGAAAAAGAAATAGCATTCAAAAATCTCAGGCCATTATGACCTTTAGCTACAGTGACTAGGGAAAAAAGGGCACAAAGCAACAGGCATGACCACTATTTCTCTTTTTGTGACTTTATCTTGAATCTCTCTAAAGACTTTGGTATAAATAACATATTTCCCTTTGATGTAGCACTATGTAAAGAACACAATTCTCTCTTGTATTCAGCTCCTTGGAACATAAATCACAGCAGCAAGAAGATTGTTCAAAGGACAGGCACAGTCATTGTCCATTTGTCTAAAGCTAAATTGCTTCAGGCAACAATTTGCTGTCAACAAATACCAAGTTTAGGGGAATCAAAAAAACCCAAACAAAAATACTCACAGCTTTGGTTTGGCAAGCACGGGTGGTGGCTCCTTTGAGGGTGAAAGCAAGACAGCTGGAGGTGGGATGGATTTATCACCATTTGGTTTGCTGTTAATCATTCCATTTATTCCATGAACAGGATGGATCCCATTTGTTTGTTCCTCAGACAAATTGAACTGTTGTTGAAGGTCTGCCACACTAGATTTCAACTCAGTGTTGTTTGCTTGGTGGGTCTCTGTAAGTTTCTTAGGAGGAAGCTCAAGAGAGCTAATTTCAACTGGAGGAAGTGGTGAGAAATGATGGAAATCATCACTATTGGATTCTCTCATTAGTGATTCATGAGTAGAACTTTCCAAATTGGCTGAAAGAAATAAAAAAGAAAGTATTTTCAACAAATCACAGACAAACTACATAATACATACATGCTGTATTTTCAGTTTTGTAAAGATTTTGGGAGATATTTTTTTAGTTCTCCTATCGATCATTTATGCTGAATCAGATACATTCATTTTCTGAGTTTGCTCCATGCAAAAAACACAACTAGGAACCTTATGGATCTCTCTAAATCTATTTCAGGAATCTAGTCACTGAATGAGATTGGCAAGAATGGACAGCAACAGCTGAAACAACACTTCCTCTTTGTGAAATTTCAGGGTAATTTAAGAAAAAATGATTAAAAAATGCTGATGAATGTATATCTACATGGCACGTTTGCAATGGCAGCTAGGTTAGTGCATCCCAAACAATATGTATGGAAACATATTACAAAACTAAACATACCGTATCACTGTTTTATTTAACAAAAAGCATATGCCACCTTTGGTAGCATAATTTCATCTTCCATTTTGCCTCTGCTGCCATCTAGTCTCAGAACCCTAATGCTTAACAATATGACAGGCTTGTGGCAGACACTTAAAAAACGTATTTCACATTAATAACAATATTAAACCAGGAAATACACCTAAAGCAAAATTCAGTTTGCTTTATACGATTGCTCTGAGGTTGACAAACCTCCCTTACAGCAGAGATTTTCCACAAGGAAAGCAGACTGATAACTTCACTGGTAAATTAGTTATGTAAGATTTATGACTAGGAACTCCTCTTTCCCTTCATCACATACCTGAGCAGACAACTAGTTGAGCACTGCTTGTTACCGAACCATGTTCATTTGTTGCTGTGCATGTGAAAATCCCTGAATCTTCAGGAAAAGTTTCTGCTATTACAAGGGTACATATCTCTTCTGGAAATAAACAGAAAAATAAAGATATTATAAAATACCCTGTAATGTTTTTGCATTGTATGTTAAAAGGACACCAGAAAGCGCTCCTTTTACAAAGAAATACTGGGAGAACTGCAGAACAGCTTCCAACATAAATGGCTTTAAGGAAAATCACTTTGAGTCTGAAACAAATAAATTCACCAAGCTAAGTTTTCAAAACTGTCTTGAAAGGTAATTTTGCAGTCACAAGTCTGTGCTGTAATATTACACTCTCAATACCTTCATTTATATGCAGGATAGTACTAATGAATACAAATCAATCTAAGGGTTTCCATAAAGAATGAATCCTTGCAAGCTCTTTTTGTGTCTCTAAATAACACCACCAGTACAAATGTCACACAATTCTTTCTTTCACTGAAGTTTTTTTCTGTATGTAATGCAGTATCTCAGATCGAATTCCAGTCGCAGTAAAATCAGGAAGTATTTTATCACCACTTTCAATTAACTCTTCTGTATAGACTAACCAGAATTAAAAACCCCAGATGCATAAACATTCCTCTTATTCAGAGTTTGGGAAAATAATTTCTGTCTCTGTCTGCACAGAAGTGAGAATGGATAAACTGAAAATGTAGTAGAAAACACCATCCCTAGAAACTCTTCAGAATGCTGTGACACAGACATATTCTCTAGCTCTTTGAAATCTGTTCACTTTACTTTGATAAGCTGTAGTATATGCTTTGATTATACCAGGGTCTCTGTCAGAAAAGTTGCACGAAAGATATTAGGCCTGAGTCTCACAGTAATTTTTTCTAAATCAGTTGCATCCACTTGTAATGGGCACACTTATTTAGGCATATTTTTCCATTTTTTTCAAAGAATTCACTTTATTTTATCTCTAATTGTAATGGTGCTCTAATTTTTTTTTTTTAAATTTCACAGTATAATCTAAATAATAATAATAAATAATAAATAAATAATCTAAATAATCCTAGTATTTACACAACATACCAAGAGAATTTTATACCTGGACAATGCTACATTGTATGTTTCCTTAATTAATCAGGAGTTTCTTTAGCTTGTGCTGATTTTCTACTCTTAAAACCAAAGCAGGGAAGTTTTATAGCAACCAGTTTAATTAAAAAAAAAAAAAGAAAAAAGCATTTTGCAATTTGGACATTTACGCATACAATCCTTCACATGAAAATTATTCTGTAGAGGAGGTTCAGTAAGGTCAACTTCCCTTCTTATACTTCAAATATGGAAAACATTTTTAAATAGGACTTCTTTTTTTTTTTTTTTTGTGGAATGATGAAATGTCTTGTTTAGACAGTTAACAAAAAAGTTGTGAAATTTTTCCAATTATGAGTGAAAATGTATCCAAAAACTTCCTGTACTGGAAATGGGCTAAAAATGAATGACTGACTAAATATTTGGCACAGAGTTGTTTTTCAGAACATGCCTTTTTTTTGGCAATGCAGATCAGTCTTTTCTGTGTAGCTGCAAGAGGCATGTCTGGTAATACTGCAGCATGTTGGATCTTATCTCACCCAGATGAAGATTAATGACTCATGAAAGGTCTTATCAGGAAAGTAGTTTTTGAACTACTGAGATCAGCTTTTTTTGGTCTCGGTGTGTTATAAGCAGTTGAAGCTGTATTGTTAACCACACGTGCATGCTCACGGACTGAACTGACTCTGGGGATGCAATCTGATACACACAGCATACTAGTTTCCTCTACATTTAACAGCAGAATTCTGAAAGATGAGTACTTCAGGACTGCAGAAGAAGATCACTCTGGCAGGCTGAGAACTGCTCTTTAAACGAGGGCAAAGGCACTATAAAACACAGCAACAAGCAGAATTCCTATTTTTTCAAACAGCAGATCTCATTAATGTGTAACACTCTTCCATTTTTTAAAGTGTGTAAAATGATCACATGAGAAGAGCTGATCTCCACTCTTCAGTGATAAAAGTATTCTAATGGATTCTACAATGATGTGCTTCATTTACTGATGAGGTATATTTTAAAGTTTTATATGATAAATTGCAGCTATCTTTGTAAAAAAAATTAAAGTAAATAGATGACAGAAATAATCAGAGTTTAAAACACAGTCTTTTCAGCCAGATGAGCAAACTACAACACATTTGTGATCAATCATAAGGAAACTGTCTAAACTGAAAATGTAAAAATAAAAACAAATCAAAATGCAGCTTGGGCAAAAAGATGTGTGAACAACACACTACCATCTTCTTTACCAATTTTCCTCCTCCAAACCAAGAATCACTGACCTCCAGGTCCTTGCTAACTGTGGAAACCATAGAAATAAAAGACTAATTCAGCAAGAGAAAAGTTCTTTAAAGATTTCCATAACACACTCTGGATGCATCGTGCTCTGAGTATTTTTCTAGCTTCACATCCTGACTTATGTAATTACTTTTCTTTCTTTTACTGTGCTAAGTAGAATCTGAAGATTTGAAGTAAATAATGTCTGTTCTACTTCTCCACAATCACCAGCTGACAAATAATTTCATCACAGAAATGTGTTCCAGAAAGCAGCTCTGAAATGTTGTTCTCAGGGCCTTAAAACATATTTAACACTTGACTAAATGAATACAAAAGCATTTTGTTCACTGAAACATGTAAAATGCTTAGGCATGCAAGTACTTGACTGTTTTGTCAGTTATTTAGAAAGAATGATTACATTTTACAGAGCAATTCTTTCCCTTTATGGTTCATGAGTACATTAGGAAGAATAAACTTCGGTAAGAGTGAAAACTGTTGCATTTCAACAAATTTCATCACTGGTAATGTGTTTATTTCAGAATGTTTCTTTGTATTACATTGAAGGTAGAGTAGTTCTAATATCTGCAACTTCATCTCCAAATGTGACCATTAGCTTCCTCTGCTGTAATGCACATACAGTTTGGGGAAATAAGCAATCTTTTGTCAGTAGTTGTTCATTACTATGCAATGAATAGATCTATTTTCATAGATGTAGGTTAAAAGCCATAAGTTTTCTGATACACAGAGACAGCGGGTAGTCACAGTGGTGGTTTCCTGGTAAAAAGCCAACAAAACACCGCTCTGCCAAATTGTAGACAACTCGTCTCTTATTCTCCCTCATATTCCCCAAGTCCTTAACTCCAGTTTAATGGCAAAGCAATATGCCCATCAGGTAATTTCCCAGCTAGGTATCTGTGCATATAGAGAGAATGGGGAAATGAAAATAGAGAAGAACTGAATATGCAGAGTAGCATAATAAATGGTAGTACAGCAGACCTGTAAATGCCTTAACTTACAATAACATATTGAAAAAATGTATTCATTTTTTCTGATAATCAGTATTGCATACAACTTCACCCAGACAGGCTGGATCTAGTTCTGGGTTATTTAATAGGCTTTGTGTTACTCAAGGAATGAAGAATAAAATTTTTAAAAGATGCACAAAACTGACTATGTTTGAAGATACCTTAAAGAGCACTTGCAAAATACTGAGAAGAAAATTGAACAACAGCAAATGTCATTGTGAGCTATAAAATGCAGTTGTAGGGTATACAATACATGTGACCAAGAGGTCAGCTACCTAGCCAGTTTGGCTACAGTGAATAGGAATACTGCTATGGCAACACAGACTTTAGCCCCTAAAGCAGTGTTCAGGTTTGAGGAGAAATTAAGCCATTTTTCAGTGTCAAAGAAAAGTTTGTGCTAAAGCTTACACTAAGGCAGTTATGATGTTGTCGGTGCCTAAGTCAGCTAGTCAGGTGTATACATCAAAGCTGAAATCAATGTGTTCAGCAATGTAACTCTGATGATTAATGTACTCCAATAAGCTTTAAATGTTTACAATTGGAGAGCAATTTATTTTTTTAAATCACATAGTACAAAAAAGATCAGATCTTTACTTTGAATTTGGAAGCATCAACAAGAAGGGACAGTCACAGCAGTCAGACTTAAGATGAGTTTACTGACAGGACTAGAATTCTGGAGGTATCTTGTGAGCACAGAGTACAACTGAAAATGTTATTCACAAGCAATAGCATTTAAGTCATTCAAACCACTTTTAATGAAAAAGAATTTCAGTTTTTCAGTTTTTCTCTTCATTTCGCATTTTGAGATACAGCTCACTGGAGATTGTTCTTTCCAACCCCTTCTTTGCTGCTCAGCAGTGAAAGGAGACAGCCTCTTAGTCATAATTCTTTTGTTTTCACTAAAAAATGCAAGGATCCAACATGCATGCTAACCTACCAGAGTTGCCATGTTTTGAATTGCATCAGCTACCAGAAAGATTATTTTCTTTGTGTGGGCAGGGAGTAAGGATTTCTGTGGCATTTGCCATATATAGTCAGTTTCAAACATTATGCAGAAATAAGGGGATATTTCTAAGGGAGTTACTTTATAACTGGAGTTGAAACTCTGGAACACAGAAGACAAATAGGGATCAAGAAATCAATCCAAGAGAAGTGGTGACTATCTTTTGAGCTGTGTTTGGTGAACATACACAGTATTGTGCTTAAGTAAAAAAAGCATGTATATGTGGCAATTCCCTGGCAATTTAAGCAAAATTACTTCATTACTTCATATAGTTTTCTTCTTACATGCCATTAGACAATCGTTCTAAAGTAATTCAATACGGTTTGTGGCTGTCTCCAGACAGCTGAGTAA
Organism: Anabacerthia variegaticeps; assembly: GCA_035583185.1. NCBI lineage: Eukaryota > Metazoa > Chordata > Aves > Passeriformes > Furnariidae > Anabacerthia > Anabacerthia variegaticeps. The sequence goes on along the minus strand of JAWWEW010000131.1, from coordinate 34,829,269 downwards.
TGGTCAAAATATCAACAGCTGGCAAGTGATTCCATGGGATTTTTCATTCTCAGGCAGCCTGTTCTTTGAAGGATTCAATCAGTATAAACTCAAAATGTCCCAGAAAGAAGTACAGAGTGGGTAATTTGACAAACTGTGATGTTGGCTTTAAGTAACCTGACTAGCTATTAATTCACAGAGCAGTCTGGAGAGATTTGTGATGCAAACTGATTTCTGTCTAGACAGAAAAAGGAGTGCAAAACACATTATAGTTGATAGAATGTACCAAAAAAAATGGTAGCCAAAAAAAACCCCTCTTGCTTCTTAATTTCTTACCTGTGTGAGTTCATGCAACATTTTTCTTTGAAATCATTACTACTGACCTATCGAAGGATAACCAATGTTATTGGGTGCTATAAAGGGTTTATTGATGGTTGGACTTTTGTTGACAACTGTCAATTAAAGTAATACTACAACTTGTAACGACTGATATAAAATTCCATAGAGGCTGTACATGGATGTGTTGGAAGAACCTTTAGAAAGATGTCTTTAAAAATTTTGACTACTTATCTAGCTTACGCACGTTTTCCTAACAGTCTTGCACATGCATTCACCATCTGCACTGAGCAGCACTTGTATGTTTGCTTATGGACAATTTCCTCTGCGTGCATTGTTTAGTCTGGCTTCTAAGAGTAGGAATTACATCACAAACCAGTGCTGAACCTATTACGTTTCTGATACCCACACCCAGCTTCCTGTTGTAGAAATTTAAAAATTATTCATGATGCCCTAAAACCCAGCAGAATTACTACTAATATATAGTGTTGCTCATTATTTATGCCAAAAGGAAATATTTACATTTTGCCCAAATTTTATTTACATTCCCTTTGCATGCACAGTGCCAATTTCTACAAAAGTAAGCCAGTAAGTGTATTGTCCTTAATTTTGGTAGTGAGTAAGACACTGCCCCGTATTCAATAGGGCCTAGTAGGAGCAGATAACTGCATAGATCCAGGAGAGAACAAAATACCAAACTGGAACTCTTTCATACATTTTGGGTAACAGGAACATGCTCATAAATATATATTACAACATAATTACAGGCATGAAAAATGAAAATCCAACAAACCAGTCAGATTGCTGTCAGACATTCACTACTGTAATGTCTATTACACTGCAACAATACAGATACCAAAATCATGTTTGGAGATGCTTTCCTATTCTCGTCGTGCCACCTGCTTTGAGTATGAGATACTTTCTTTGATACTTTCTGTACATGGGAAAACTCAAGAAACGTACCTTTCATATAAGAATCCATTCCATAGTACTCTTTAGGGAGTGCAAACTAACCAGAAATGGAAGGAGAATATTCAGCACTATTAACAGGATAGTGCAGGTATTGTGAGAGGGCTGGCAAAGCGATGATTTTTTTGGACTGAAAATCTCACCTTCTATTTCCTATTGCAGGTTATGAAAATTGATAGCTTTGTGAACTAACATGAATATTCTTTTTCCACAGCAGTATCTGCCACATAGGCTATACAAACCTTGCAGCTAACAATATGGAAATTACTTAGTTGTCCATGAAAAAAATCAACTAGCAAGAAGCATAATATATAGCTTCCTTTGTACTCAACCATTCACACAAAGCAATTTGAACCTTTTGTTTCTACAAAAAAGTGCTTCTCCTTTCTACTAGATAACGCTACATTCCTATTCTAAAATACTTAGTTCATCCAGCATTATACATGTTAGGTTGACTAAAGAGGGTGAAAAGGTAAAAAAAAATACCAAAACTAAGCAAACATTATTCATGATTGTGAGTTTTGACAGAACAGTTTTAAATTGAATATTAAAAAGAAAAACCCTAAGATATGCTAGTATATTTATACTTCTTCGAAATTTTTGTGTAAATTTTCAGTCCTTTCAGATACTATCTGTCATGTTAAAGGACAAAGCAAGTGCAGTTCAAGTGATTTTGTAGAAAAGAAGCTCCTAGTAAGAGTGAGCTAGATACACTAGTCTTTTCCAACACTCTTCTTTCCTGCACAGGGCTCAAATGTCAAGCCTCCATAAATCAAATCATTCAGTCACATGTATTCAGGACATCAACTATTACTGGAGGTGATGATGTTGCACACTATGACTAAGCATTAACAGTTAGGATAGAGCATGCACGTGTGTAATGTAAATGTATAATGGACATGAAGTAAAAGAGGCATAGGAATTTTGTGAAGAATTAAAAGAATGACTAAATAACTGACAAAGAAAAGAAGCAGCATTTTCCCTCTTTCCCTCCTCTCATTTCCATGAAAACTAATGGAAAGCTACATTTTTCCTAGATTTAACTCTTCACTGCTTTTTCCTAGATTTAACCCTTCACGGCTTTTTCCTAACCTATATACTCATAGTCACAGTGCTACTTTACAAACATTCAGCTGCTAATTCTGTCTTCTCTGCCAGTGTGACCCATCAGAGTTTAAAACATTCTCTCATTGCTAAGATCCTTTCAGTTCAGAGACACTCTTTGGAAACACCCAGATCCTAGATAGAAAACTTTTCTGTTTTTATCAGCTTCAGAATTAAAACTCTCCAAATTCCAGAGTATTCAAGCACAACTGGACACTCTCTTGAAGCAAGGTTCAGACAGACACTGTTTTCTCTTCTATATGTTGTTTGACTTAGAAACATTATAGAAAAAACCATTCTCAGTCTTTTAGCATCCACTTACTATTCAAGAAATTACCCCAGCATATAATGATGTATAGTGGGAAAATGAAGCAGACAGAGAACACCTGTATCTGGAAGAATACTTTTTACTTGATGAAATCTAGGACTTTTATCTTGTGAATAGGCTAGAAAAACTCAATATTTTTTTTTTCCCTTAGGATCAGATTATACTTGCATTTAAGACACTTCATACCTGCCAAGATAAATTGGCAAAGCTAGTCTTTAGTGGTTGGGTGTCACGAAATTCTTATAATTTGCGTAGTGGAATTTTGTGGGACTTGTTCTTTTTCCTCAGTAACATGCAAACTGCTTGTTTTCTGAGAATGGAATTTGCTTCAAAACTTAAGCTGTGAGACCCTCCTTACTGGTTTAAATGGAATTTACTGTTTAACTAATAAAGGAATTGATGTAAAGGACAGAGTACAGTATGGAAGGTGTGATAAAGTAGCATTGTCTTTAAGGGGGTTTCATTTTACCAATGTTCAGCAGAAACACTTTTCTATTTATGGCTTCAGTACAAACTCAAAGAACTAGTGAAAGAAGAAATTATTTTTTCATATGATTCTTACCAGGTTCAGTTGCAGATCGTGGCTCTGCATATCACATCATAAGGAGAGGAAACAAACAAGACAAATGGTATTAGAGAGTACATCAATAAACATCAGTATACTGAACATATTATAGCAAAATACTGTAAATAGGTACAGAACTGTTCAGACATGTTATGAAATCATGAAGATTTAAATTCTGTCAATAGCAGTGGTTCAATTATTACTTCTAGCCATTAGCACTGAAATGGGAAGACGAAAGGACTCTATCTAAAACTGAACCCTGACAGACCAATGTCATGATTTTCCCCCACCCTGTACCAAAGGACGCCACTTCAGATTATTGTCTGTGCTGCGTTTGGCTGAGTGCAGGCATGCTGGATGTGCTAGAACTTCAACATGAACTGGAGTCCAAGGCAGTCAAGTGGTATGCTGAAACTGGTATCACTAATATGTTTTTCTCAATCCCTTTGGCAGCAGAGTGCAGGCCAAGTTTTTGGCTTTCAGTTGGAAGGGTGCCCAGTACATCTGGAACTGATTGCCCCTGGGGTGAAAACAGCCTGAACTCCTTGTTGATGGCCAGGCTAGGAACAAGGGGAGGAGTTAATTCCAGTGTTAAATCCAGTGGTCTGGTCCAATGGGACCAAGGGTGAAGACTGTAATGGAAATACCTTTAAATTGTTGTAACCCATGATTTGAGATGCATGTTATAGGAACTACTATACCAGGAACCCCATGAACCAATAGAGGAGAAGCCCTCACAAGAAGCAGTACAAGGGCAGCAGTGAAATGACCTAGACTGGCTTTAGTGCCCAGTAAATCTATGCAACACACCAGCTGTCCTGTCCTCAGGGATCACCATAACAGACAGCGCCCAAAGTCATGGACTGAACTCCATGTACATTTTGTGAAATTTTACAGAGGTGATGCTCAGACTATGGGAATGGTATCTGTGTATTAGATCAAAGGATGGGAAGTGGGGTGGTGGTTAATGAAGATCTATTGGGTAGTGTGGGACCTGACTATGACGTAAATGGTATGGAATAAGGGGTGAAGAATGTGCTGGCTTTGACTGGGATGGAGTTAATTTTCTTCATAGTAGCTGGTATGGGGCCATATTTTGTATCTGTGCTTAGAACAGCATCAATAACAGGGAGACGTTTTTGTTGTAAAAGCCTTTTCTGCTACTTGTCCCTCCCAGATAGTGAGAAGGCTGGGGATGAACAAGTAGTTTGGAGGGGACACAGCCAGGACAAACATCTGCACTGATGAAAGGTGTATTCCATACCATATGGCATCATGCTTAGCACATAGAAGTGGATGAAGAAGGAGGAAGAGGGGACATTTGCAGTTAGCGCTCTTGTCTTCCCAAGTAATTGTTACATGTGATGGAACCTTTCTTTGCCAAAGATGGCTAAACACCTGCCAGCCCATGGGAAGGGGTGAAAAGATTCTTTGTCTTGCTTTGCTTGTGTGGCTTTTCCTCTCCCTATTAAACTGTCTTTAACTCAACCCATGAGTCTTCTTGCTTTTACTTTTCCAATTCATTTCCCCAAGATGCCAGGGGAGAGTGAACGAGCATCTGTGTGGTGCTCAGTCATTCGCTGAAGTTAAAACATGACATTGCCTTACTTTTTTGGAGAATTCTGAAGTCTGGAGAATCTTGAATTTCATTGCCTTGTCGAAACCACTTAACATGAATGGGAGGGAGTCCTCTGACCCTGCATTCCAATACCACGACTTGTCCCTCAGATGCTGTGGAGTTTTGTAGCTCCTGTAATACAGCAATCACAATTCAAATAAACTAGGAGCATTTTATATTATTACAATGTCTTTTATTCCCTTTGTAATTCAACTTTATTTTGTGTCATTACATTTTTGCAATAAACATTTTCATACATTCTGATTAAATTTAATATATCATCTCTGTAGTTAAAAATTATTGAACAGGTTATTTTTAAATACATTCTTAATAAGACCAAAAATGGGAAAGGTGTAGAAACTAACACAAGTGGATCGTTGCAGTTTGAACTTCAATTTTTATTCTTCTTCCACAAAGGGAAATAAAATTCTGGAACTAACTACACATTGACTGACTTGATCCTGACAGAGTAGCTGTGCTGCTTTCAGGTCCCACTCTAAAAGGTGGAGATGTTTTTCCTCTAAGCCATAAATAACAAACCAAGCAAAATTAGATGACACAAATATGATTAGGATATATTAACTAGGGTATTGATAGCTTCCGAGGTAGTATTCTGGTTGTAATAAATTCTTACACACATCTGAAAATTTTCAGGAAAGATCTAAATCTTTAAAGAAAACTGCAGTGAGAGCGCCATTTACTCCAGTGGCCATCTCACTTCCTTTCCAATTTATTAACAAAGTTTTAGACCTTGATGCAGCAAAGCACTGGCAGTTAGGTCTAAGCTCAGAGTTATCCCTAATTACTATTCATAGATCTCTAGTTAATCAAATACATAAGAATTCTGTTACATGGAAACCTAAAAATCTTTGGTCCGTTCCCTGAAGTTTGCATAGAACAAAATTTACATCGGGAGGCTAGATTGTTCATATCTGGTTCGTTTCTTCTGCAATTAAAGTTGTTTAGGTTTGGTACTTCCCAGTTGGCTTAAGCCAGTTAATAATGGATTTCAAGGACAAGAGATATCAGAATTAGGAAGAAAGAACAGAGATTTGATTGCTTTGATAGCTTCTGAATGAGGGATGGATTTCTCCTGTTTCCCTTACTTGGAAGTTGCCTACCTCCTGACCCTGCAGCACCCACATTCTCTAATGTCTTGCACCTCCAGTATTCCTGTGCCCTATCACTATTCCTGTGATACCTGCAGTATGGGTGCAGAATTATGAGGGACAGAATCAGACCTTTCTTGACACGAGAAAGGAATATGATAGAGCTAAACTAGACAGTTGTGGAGAGCCAGGCTTACTCTTGCTTGCTCTTACTCTTATTGCTAGGCAAAACTATTTGCTGTTACATATTAGTTTTTAATCAAATGTTTCTCCGAAGTAATAACCAGAAATAAATTTTATTCCTCATTTTCATGTCAACAAATAGTTATTAAGCAGTAAGTACTACTATGAAACTATTTGTTCTTGTCTGTAGATAAACTATCGTGAATGAGACTTTATCATGACTGTGATATGCAATGGGTGCCTACCTTGGTATATTTGATAGATTTATCAATGGAGAACAGTCATGGGCATAAGACAAACACATACAGAATATTAATGTAATTCTGCTAGTGATTTTAATAGGGTAGAATGTATAAGAACTTCATTGTTGCAGTGGAAAAGCATTTTCTTGGGAAGTCATTAATACTGAAAAGGACAATGAAAACTGTAACCATTTTAACATTATAAAATCTTCCTGCATTAGGAATGTTGATATTTCCTTCTGTCCTACAGCAGTATGATATAAAAATCACGATGGATAAAACATACCTTTGTAAAGATAGGTGCAGAATAGATAGGCTTGGGTCCATCCAGATGGTGCAAGTATGAAGTAGGGCTTTGAACCTGCAAAGCAATGCAACAATGCTATAAAACAGAAGGTATACTGCTTCCAGTGATATAGCCTCCGTTTATCTGTGCAATAATGCAAACTCTCACATGTGCAGTCTTACAGTGTTCTCTTTCAACCACACTTCTTGAATGACATCACTATTTCACATCTTTTATATTTCTGAAATAAAAATGCAAGCTTTGAAGGTTTCTATACTTCCAATGAGAAGTTTATCACTGAATAGTTCCAGTCCCAAAAGAATCATTAAGTGATAAACTCTGTAATTTTCATCATCATCAGATCTGTCTGATGGTCACATGCTCTGTCGATACACACCGTGTAAGAATCTATACGTATATTTACTTTTATGTCCTATTCACTGGATATATACTTAATTTTTTAAAATCACCATTCTTAATATAGTAATATACATTTATAGCTCAACAATATAATTCCTCAAAATGATAGTTTTTCAGGAGTTAAAAATTTTGAAAGAAAACTTGAAATACTTTTACTCATTTAAAAATTTGTCTCTAAGCGTACCTGCTGACTGGGTATAGAGATAGGTTGAATTACAGCTGTGGTCACTCCAGATTTCGGCGTAGAAGATCCTATTGTCAAGGAAACAGAGGTGGTTTTCTTTTGGGCCCTGAAAAATAGGGAACAGCAAGCACTTTGTAAGAGCTGAAATGAGAATGTGTTAGTTTGTAACCCATAAGCCACCTTGGTTTTTTTACATATTTAAATATGTCATTATCAGCTGAAAAGATCAACATTGGAGGAAGCTTGAGTAGAACACAGTCTTTGGCTAATTTACACTCTCACACACAATAAAAAGTACTGGTTTAAAATACTAACTAAAATGTATTTTGTTTCTGTAATTGTAGTCCTCTGCATACTTCTTTAGAGGCACTGGATGGGGTGATTACAAATGAAGACTTGGTTAACTTGAAGATACAACTGAATATGAAAAGCTGGTATCAACAAGATTGTTGTCAGGGTAAGGCCAGACTTCTCTGAGAGAACATGCACATTAATACAATCTACAGTTAAAATGCTACACATTTATAGCACATGAGAGAAGTAGAAAAGACAAGACATAGACAAATGTACCCCAGATGCTAATTCAGATCTTAAACTACCTAGCGTCCCTTATTAAGAACATTTGTACAGCATCGGTACTACTTTGCACACTTACTGTGGCATAGCTCCAGATTTTGATTTGAAAATTAAACTTCCACTCTCTGAATCTGTAGAACTGGCACCTGGAAAAGAAAGTGTTTTCAATTATCTCATATCCTTTTACTGATTTATTTAATGTTCAAATTCTGAAGAAAAACCTTTGATACTTTTGCATTTCCTTCAAGAATTGAGAACTCTCGGTAATGAGCTACTGCAAGTTTTTTTATCTGATAAAGACTGTAACTGTGTACTTTAGACTGTTACAGAAACCATAACCATGCCAATTTAATTGCAAACTGCTTTCCCTAGGCTCCTAGCTGTCTTCCTTCATATTGAAGCAAATATGGCCAAAGAAGGACAAAAAATGCTGACTACTACTGCTCTACGGGAAATGTATAATTTTATTTACTTAAATTTTAAAACTTGAAGCTTAAGCAAACATATGGCTTACACATAGATAACAAAGCTTCAACCTTAAGAGCAACTCAGTGTACCAAGACATTTTCAGACTAAACTTGCTGCCCATGATCTCCACATTTCAGACTATTTACATTAACATACATATAGCATTTATGTACTGCTATTTCTTGCCAGTGGAAGTCTTGATATAATGTATGTGTTTGGCAATGTCCTGAGTTCACTTAAAGGAAAAAATATGAAAGCATTTATCCCCTTTGTCTTAAGTTTTCCTAACAACAGATACTTCACACAATTATTCTAGACATTTATGTGGTACATATTATTACTCAAGGAATCTGTACATACTTAGGGATAGCTGTATTTTTAATACAAATCATAAGCAATTCATTATCAATATGCATAGTATAGCATAGACTGATTCCAATGAAACAAAGCTTGGACTGAGATATTCGAGTACCCTATTTATTTACAAAATTTACACTACAAAAAATCAAAGCAAAAAGTTGCACAGAAAATGTAAGAAAAGAGAAACAAATGTCTAGTCATCAAAGTGGGTCTGCATGAAAGTATTTCTTCAGAACAGAGAATGACCTAAACTTGTGTGAATGAGCCTACTGCACAATAGAAAGTATGAGGTATCAGTGTCATTGAGACTATTAATGTACAAAGCAATGCTTGTGTGACAACCTGGTTTCCTTAAAGATCATAGGGGAGGAGCCTAATGACTTGTACAAGTCTCTCTCTTTCAAAGTACCATGTTATAAAACTTCAGGATTATAACTTCACGTAGCACTATGTATTTGTACCACACCTGAGTATTTCTGAGATCATGCTTACTTCTATTAAAAAAAGTCTTCCTAGAATATGTAAGATTCAGAAATGTTTTGGGGGTTTTGCTATTATATCCCACAGGAGCGTAGCAAAGTTCTGAGAATAAATAACATAATGAAAGAAAACCTATAAATACATATAAGTGCATGGTTTAGCTAATTTATAGTGGAAAGTTTGTTGTTTTGTTAATCAAAAGCTATGTAATAAGTTTGGTATGGCATTATTCAGAATTGTTATGACTGTTTCTTACACTGATTCATTTTACGCTTTCAACTGACCATTTAAATTAATTTTAAAGAATCACAAAACTGGTAGAAGAATACATATTGCCAAAATGTTTGAAAGATGTATGAATTATTATAAAAATCAGGATTCAATTAATATAATCTTGCCAAAAATACAGTTCTTCACTAAAAATAATAATTTTACTTATGACCATAATTCTTTCTTCTCAGAGAAAATAATTTTGCAATCAAGAAATATTGCGACAATAACTAGCAGTTGTTTCTGGACAAAATCAGTATGATTGACTTTAACCTGACTTAAAATCAGTGTACCAAAGATAAAGGACTATAGTACATTTACACATGATTGAAGAAGACTCATTTGGGGCAGTCACATTTATTTGTACTGAGAGGTAGTTCAGAACTGAGACAGGGATTACTGTTATCATGAAAATCATCACTGGTGTCACTAGTCAAATCTTTGACTACTGATTTACAGAGGATACTGCTTAAAAGCTAACCAGACACCAAATGCTCTGTTGGTTCCTTCTTGTCCATTCTTCACCTAATTTCTAGTCTAAGTAAATAGCAATCTACCCATTGATTCCTGAGACATTCCTTGAAATACCTAAATTAACATGAGGAGATATTCAAAATGTGTTGTGTTAAAGGAAAGCAGAAAAATACCATAAAAATACCACCACAGCAAATGTCAACACACAGAACCAAAAGTGAACTCCAGCTTAGTTGTCCTTTTCTCTATGCATCAAGTATCTTGTTATTTTGCCTCTTACCTTCAATGAATATTTCAGCTGATGTACTATCTGAACCAATGGAATTTGAAGCCAGACAAGTATAGCGTCCAGTGTCGTCTTCAAAGGCTTCTGCTATAATTAATGAATGGAGTCCTCCACTTTCAGAATGGATTTGAATGTCAGGGGAACTCTGAAGTTCCTTTCCTTCACAGAACCATCTGCAGCCCACACACATTTAGAAAGACAAAGAAAAAATAGAATATAAAGGATTGGTTCGGGCTCATCGCACACAAGAAGACATTACACTCTGCTGGAAAAATCTAAATTGCTACTGAAATCAGCACATGGTACTTTGAAGTGTGTAATGACATTCACAAAGAAATAACTTGTTGGAACAAATTTTATTTAAAAGCAAGTGAGACATTTCTGAATCCTAAGAAAATTGTGCATACCTACATTTAAAAACTATTCCCTGTCCTGGTTTTGGTAGAATTAATGTTTACTGCATATGTCATGTCTTGGCTTGCCTTGATCACAGTCTGATCCATTTCAATATAACTTGTCACTTCTATCTACCTTCCATCACTGTTTCACTACACAGAATATTTGAATTTGTAATCAGTGACACAGGGTCTAGTTGGAGGCCTAGGGGTGAGGCCACATCTGGAGTGCTTTGTCCAGTTCTGGGCTCCTTGGTACAAGAGAGACATGGAGCTCCTGGAGCAGGTCCAGTGGAGGGTGTCAAAGGTGATAAATGGACTGGAGCATCAGTCCATTGAGAGCATCAGTCTTATGAGAACAGGCTGAGGGAGCTGGGCCTGTTCAGCCTTGAGAAGAGATGACTGAGAGAGGACTTTATCAGTGTCTGTAAGTATCTGAAGGGAGGGTGTCAAGAGGATGGAACAGGCTCTTCTTGGTGCTGCCAAGCAATAGGACAAGAGGCAGTGAGTAGAAATGGATGAGCAGAAAGTTTCACCTGAATATGAGGAAAAATTTCTTTACTGTGTGGGTGACCAAGCACTGGAGCAGATTGCCCAGAGAGGTTGTGGAGTTTCTCTCTCTGGAAATATTCACGAACCATCTCAGCACAATCCTATGCCATACACTCTAGGATGACCCTGCTTGAGGGAGGTTGGACCAGATGACCCACTGTGGTCTTTTCCAACCTTACTCATTCTGTGATTCTGTGATTTTTGTTCATCATGCCCAATCAACCTAACATAATCCTGTGGTACAGATTTCATACTGGTAAGCTTTAATTAGGTTTACTCTTGTCTTAGATCAGGAACATAAACTGGTTTTCTAGCCTTGGCTTTTTATGTATGCATGTAATACATCTTCCACTACCAAAAAGGTATGCTCCCACAAAACCCCTGGTATTAGGTACAGGTGAAACAGACACTTATCTGGGGTGACTTATTACATATTATTAGGTAAAAGCACAGCATAATTTTGTTTACATCAGGTCAATCAAGCATTTTCAAGTGTATGCTGTCTAAAAAGCTAGTCTATGTTCTTAGCTCACATTGCTGCCATGAAAGTACCAGTCCCCATCTTTTTCTGTTTGAGTCCCTCATATCAGGTAGTCCTATTCCCACAAGCTACACCCTGACTTATCTGTATCTCTGGCAGCATCGCAAGTATGAGAAGTGGATAATTCTCAGTTTACAGGGTCTGCCATGCATTTTTGCAAGGTGAGGTACACTGGAAAATCTAAAGGAAAATCATTAGGGAGCAGCCTTCCATCCGTTTTCAAATTGTCCCTATGTTCTGAAAACAAATTTTGCCAAGCCTTGCCCAGCCTGTTATTCTTGCTCCAGTCCTGCAAACTCACACTGATCTTTACCACTCTTTCTTCCCTTCTTCTTACCCCATAATAGTAATCTGTGCTTTTTCATGTCCTCCCCCTTCCCTCCTTCCCCTCTTCTTCCTCTGTCACCCCAATATTCAGATCTTGCTCTGGTGAGGATAAAGACCAAATGAATCATTCTTGACAGCAAACTTTAAAAGCAATCTTTCATTCTCCCCCCATACACCTTCAGTTTTACACTCTAGTATGTGTTTTATTAAACTTAACAAATACAACCTCAGAAATTTATGAAGAGTCAGTTCCAAGTAAAAGATGACAGAATTTTTAAAAACAATTTTTAAATATGTTAATTTTGCCACTAAATTTTGGTATTTTCTTTTAATTTGTACTGATTTATGAGAGAATTTTTGCAGTTACATCCCAGTAATACTTCAGAACCAAACCTTTTTTCCCTCCTTATCACATAACTTTCCTCTACTCCCCCCCAAAAAAATTAACCCCAAGGGGTTACAGGACCCTCCCTACCTATTTAGGAAAAGTATGAAACACTACAGGATGACAGATACTACAAAACAGCAATCAGTGAGGAGTCTTTAGAAAACTGCCTCACTTTTATTGCTCTTTTTTAAAAATTTCTAAACTTCATGTAATTAACATAAATAAAAATGTTTTAACATACTCTTCTACAAAATATTAGATTGCAAAACTTGAAATGTCATGCTTATTTCAGAATGCAGAGTTAAGAAATCTAACAGGTTTACACATCACACAATTCCCCCTAATAATGTCATAATTGCAGGCAAGCTCTCTGTGTTTATGAACAATAGATCTTTTATTCCTGAAGGCAAACCCAAAGCTGATAGTGGCATTAAAACCATATGTAATTGTCTTCTGTAATTAAAACACTAACAAGTTCCTTTCCTGTCTTCTGTTTCCTACACATTGCACATGGAAAGTATCATTTTTGGAAAGCACTGACAAACTTCCATTTGTTTACTCAGTAGACCCCTTCGGCCTACTTTTACAACTATTTGCCTTGGAGACAAATCTATTCTGTCAGCTCTACTGCCAAAATTAACATTTCTCTTTCCCCTCTTCACCTCCTTTCCTCTCTTGTCACAAGTCATCCCTTCTCCCAGTGTAAGGACCTCTGCTACTATTTCTGATTATTAGACCTTCAGAGTCCTAACCTCTGTGCAGCTTTTCCTAAGCTACATTTTAAATAATATGCACAAGAGAGTGGTTAATTCAATTTCTAGACAATCACAGACAAGAACCTGTAATATGAGGCTCTACATAACCATTAGTTCTATTTTTCTTTCCTTTCCAGAAACATCCTGCAAAGGAAAACCTCTCCTCCAAGCTTAATTATTTTCTCAGACAGATCCCGTTTTAGTTTCATGCAAATTGTATGGGTTTCTATTGTCTCCCAAGTTCCACATTCACACAATGTTCAAGAAACTGTGATAAGTGTAAGAATCTAAAATAAAAAAACCCATTTATACTTATTTGTCAGACAACATTGAATAAGTAAACTGTTTTCTTAGGAGAACAAGTTCTACATTGTCCCTTGATTTGTGCATACACACAGTCAGTCTCAAGTAGTGGGAGCTATTCCTCAGCACTGGCTGGGACTCAGTCTTGTTGCATCACATCAGTGACATACCACTGAAAACGAGTCTTGACCTGCTACATCAGACATCAGACACTGTCTGCCATAGAGAAAAGCATGCAAGTAAGCAATTCAATACCAGATTACCTCAGCTGTCATTAGGGTGATGTTTGATGCATTGGAAACACACCTGGTGTGGGACTGCACTGTTTATCGCGGAAAAAAGAATTCACCTTCACAATTGGCAAGAGCACAGTTATTTGAAATGAGAAACACTGGAACAGACATAGTTATAGTCCCTTTCTTTTTGTAATTCTATTTTTTTTCTATCTACATGTTGATAAAAGAGGAGGATTTCTTACCATGAATTTCTTTTGGTGATTACATGAAAGTTAAATAATTAAGAAAACTCTATTGAAATACTTATCTGGCAATAACCTGCCAGTTGCCAGTTCAGTTCACCAGAGTTTGTGAATTTAAAAAAGGGTCAGTGAATAAAAATAAATGATTTTTTTCCCCACACACTGATTTTTTTTCATCTTTACATATATGTATATATACACACACACATATATATATATATTTGTGCTTTCTATCACAGAGCGCAAACCTGCTATCTATAGGATCCAATCCATCTGACAGCCATTACACTTGGAATAATCATGGTGAGAGAATTTTCTGCTCCTAAGTCTTTGAACCATTCCCTCTTTCTGCAGAGGGATTACTAAAGCAAGAAACACATCTCTATCAATGGGAGACTGGGCCAAAGAAACCAGAAGGACTCATGACTAGACACAGAAAAACAGCCACAAAGAAAGTCTTGCAAGAAAATTCCAGTTTTATGCTAACTAGGGCAGCATTAACTCCTGTCCAGTCTATTCCAGCCTACTGATCCTCTTGAGGATAAGAAGATTACTTTCTAGCTGTGAGAAGGCAACAATACTCCTGGAGAATTAAAATACCCCAAACAAAACTCAACCCAAAACAACCCAAAAGACACTGAAGGTAACACAGAGAAACAAATATGCTGCAGACGCTTTGAGAAAAACAGAATTCCTTGTATCGAGAACATTGTTTTAAAAAGGTACCTGTTTCATAAGTTCTGGACACCAAACCCAAAAATCATTAGCTCATTTCCCTATCCCTTTCTTGCAGGTTCTCAGTATTGCATAAAGCATGAAAATAAGAACAAAACAGGCAGAGACCCCAGCAATAGGGTTTATGTATGTGTGTACATATCAGTGCACAGAATAAGACTTCCATCTTGCACCTAGGTCCATTCCTGCAGGCCATCCTAGCACTCATGCACATTTGTAGAGCATGGTCCCCTTGAAAGAGAAGAGAAATTACTGCAAGATGACAGATAAGGACTGACGACAAAACCCACCAAAAAATCTAATAAAAGGAATATAGACTTTATATAGCTAGAATTAATTTTATTAGTCATTATGTATTTTGCCAGATTTCAAATTACCTTGACTTTTCTTCTCTTCCCTACTTTTTTCTTCATTCTCTTTCCACCATTTCTGCTCTTGCCTGCATTTCCACTGTACCACTCTTTGCCTTGCTTTTTCTCTCCAACTGTGCTTAGTTTTCACCTACACTGTATCTCCTCTATGTTAAAATGATAGCAATTAAGTACCTAATGCAGACACTGAAACACAATCACTAGACTGGAAAGTCAATAGACAAAGAAGCAAATCAGAGATATTTTGGTAGCAGGGGAATAACTATTAAGATACTCATTTTTCACGCTTCAAACCTTCTTTGCTTTTCTACTGGTTACGTGACCGCAAAATGAACGGCAAACAAAAAAGGACAGTCAGATGCCAGGTGAGCAGCAGTTCATGCATACTGGCATCAACTCACACAATGTGCCTTTCTTTTTCACTCTTCTTTTCTTTATGTCCTCACAATCCTCCATGCATGGAAATACATAGGAGCACGTGTGTCTGGGATTTTAATGACTCTGAACAAAATATAAACAGAGTTGAACAGTACACTGACTAAGTAAGCACCAAGGTCTTAAGAAAAACAGTTCAAGGTTCTCTCTAATGAATAATCCTGCTGGAACTTGTGTTTTTTGAGAGTCACTGAGGAATAGAGAGGCTTTCCTCTCTGCACACTCTTAAAAGTTAATTTAAAATGGCAGCTGAAGTGAAACTTAAAGATATAGCCTTAGGGAGAAATTATAATAGGGAACCCTGACCACTACAAAAAGTGCAGAGAGATAAGTTGTAAATTAAAAAGTAATTTTATCCTTAGTGGTGTTAAGTATGTCCAGCAAGAAAAGTCAAAATGAAATACTCTGACATTCCTGTACTGGCAGAGTCAGCATTTTTATCCAAATACTGTGTAACTTCCATTTTGTTTTCTCTGCTAAGCAGTCCAACACTTCCAGACTGTAAAACATTGCTATTTAAAAAATTTAACTTGATTTTTAAAAGAAATCAACTTTGTCATATGAGATTTGGAGTACACTCCAGTAATCAGAAGATTCAGATGATAATATCCTATACACTCAGTTTTTGTGCAATATACAATTTCATTATTTGTATAGGCAATTCATAACAAAGTTACCAGTAACAACATACATACTTTGAATATTTATATTTTTTTAATCTTCAAAAAAAGAAAAATAATATCTGAATACAGGTGCTGGTGCTTTGCCTGAACTTTCATTTAAGCAATTAAAACCCACAGAAGTCAATTTTATAATTAGACGTGTGTTATATTATAAACAGTGTACTCTATATATTCAGAATTTGACTGGTTCTTCAGATGTTGCACAGTGTTCTTCCAGCTCTCACAAATTTCAATGAGGACTTCATATCCAGCTGACTAAATTACATGATTTGGAGACTGAAACTGCCCTTTAAAGTGCAAAAAAAGGCAAGAGAATACCAAAATGGCTGCATTTTCAAGACATGCGCCAACACTTCAGCCTGCCATTTCCCACAGGTTAGCTTTGCTTCCTCTTTAGTGAAGCTTTCCATCATGTTTTGTGCCAGGATGCAAAGCAGAGGAGGTAGAGAAGCAACAGGTGTGACCAGCCGAGCCACAGGCTACAAAACTGCCAAGAACACGGAGCAATGGCCTCTGTCACTGACTGCAAGCTGCACTAAGTCCTAAGATGACTTTTTTACCTTGTTCCTGTCATTTAGGAAAATTTCTTCCCTACATTCTTGTGTAGGTTTTCCACGTCTCTTTCTGTTTGCCTTACCTGTGGAAAAAGGATTCTACTCTGTACCAGCTGGGGAAATAAACTGCAAGTTAGCTTGACATTTTGACAGCTCCAGACAAGATGCTGAGTTACAGCCTGTACCTCATGTCACTCTCTCGGAGCACTGCAGTGTTCCACAGACTTAGACAGATGTGTACAGCTAAATACAATGGAAAAACAGCACTGTCAGACTTGACTAAAAACTAATTGTTCCATTTTAAAATCACAGGATTAGCTTAGAAGGTCTTATTTTTTTAAAAAAAGACTGTATCTTGACTTTGCAACTGTTGACCTCACTTTCTAGCTTTTAAGAATAGAAGCTTTAAGAAAATATTTTTGATGGAGACTTTTAATTAGCTGGATGATAGAGATATTAACACAAGAAAACCATGAAATCAGTGCTGGAAAGCATGAAAATTAAGCACAACACTGAGCAAAGCAAATATTTATAATTGTATAGCTTGATATATACCAAACCTTTTAAAGAACATTTCTTTTTAGATTAAGAGAGCATTAAATAATTTGCTCAACAGTTATTTTGCATTTATTTTGCATTTCTCTGGCGGTGGCATAACACACACCACAGACTTCAATTCTGTTACTGTTAAATTATTGTTAGATTCCAGCAAGAATTTTTGACACAAAATGTATTTTTCTGAAGTTACTGAAACTACTGAAATTTACTCCTACAAATTTACTGTTGAGGCAACAACCTCTTGTTTCCTAAGGTACTTCTGCTTTACCTCTGCTTCTTGTTATAAGCTATTTTTAAATAGTCAAAACTATTTTGAGCATGATAATATGAACTAATAATGACTACATCTCTTGGTAATTCTCCACTGAATTAAAAGTTCAGGACAAAATTAATTGTTCTGAAATACAAATTGTTTCTTTCTTAATTAATTATTTTAAAGGAACGCTTACAACTAGATCATACTTTTTTTTTTTTTTTGAGACAGTCTGTCTTGGTGTGGGAGAAACAAACAGGAATTTAAATAAATAAACTGGCCTTTTTACTACATTTGTCATAATTTGATTATGTACTGTGAAAAATTAAAGAATTAGTTCATAAAGCAAACACATTCTGATTTAGTAAAATTTCATTGTTAAAAATTGCATGTTTCTGTGATGATCTTGCATTCTGACAAAAGTCTGGAAGATATGCGTGATGTGATGCAGTAATGAAATATCTGGATACAAAGGAAAAATAGGTGAGATTTAATGAATAAAACTGAGTTACATTCTACTTGTATAATGAAGAAGTTAAATGTTAATGTTTTCTGCATATAAAGAAGATATCATATAGAAAAAAAATACCTGTTTTATGACTTATTTGGATATGCAATCCAAAGCCACTCATTTGTGATTGATAAACATTTCTGTCGCAACAAGCTGTGTAGGAGACTGATGTTCACTACTGTCTATACAATTCTTGCAGGTGTAACTTTTTATAAAACTGGATATGTTCGCTATTTTTTTTAGAACTCCGATTTTGAGGAAACTACCTAAATATTTAGCAGAAAAGCAATGAAAAGCCTGTAGCAACTTTTCTCTTTATCTGCCTTCAAAGTCTCATAGGTACATTTATGCCATATAGCACAGGAACCAGGGAAGTGACTCTTGTTGACAGTACTGAGGAGCTGGTGAAAATGGTATTTCACAAATGCATCCAGTGGTATCCAAATGAGATACCACATTTCAGGTAATCCTGTTTCGTCATGTAGATCAAAGAAAGCTGCATGGCTGGGTTTATTCAGAAAGAGCAGCAAAGGAATCATATTTCTTTAGCTGGAAAAAAACCAGTCAATATTAAAGGAAAAATCTGTATGTTTCCTTCTCTAACCAGAATGAACAAATACCTTATACTTATGAAGAAATTTCTTCTGAAACAATATAGCTTATGTTATAGTCAACCTTCATAATGAAATAACAGAATGCTGAAATGTATGCTGAACAATTTATTTTCCTTTCTTGAAGTCCAAAGTTTAAATACTACCTTGTATCCTATTTTGATTTATCTTTACCCTTTTCCACAAAAGACTTATCCCTTTTTCCATATCTTTTTCCATAACCAAAACACAAGGTACCTTGTTACTCATGATCTTAACTATATGTTTGCTGAAGACAAAACCACTATCCAGGTGTAGACATATATCACAGTTTCAGAAACCTTACAGAGAACTTTCTTTTCCATCTTTGCCACAAGCTCGTGCTATGAATGTATTTCTTTCAGAAGCTGCAATTTCACTGACAAATGGATGTGGATAGATAATTCAGTTTATTCTATATTTTTGTAATCACCAGATCAAGAAAGATGGAAAATATCATGCAATTCAAGAACCACTTCGGTAGAGTGAACTGTGAACCACCTTTTAAAACAGGAGTGTTGATTATTTGCCACACATACAGCCAGTTATTTAAAAATAACTCTATTCCTTGAGTAACTTCTGTAACTAGTGAATTTGGACATAAATAAATTTAAAAGTTACATGTCCATGCTCACATTTGTAAATAAATTATATGCAATTTAATATACTAAGTTTTCCATACTTCTATTTGTAAGACATTTTTTAAGGCTGTTGGACTCATTAGATAACTGCAGGCTAATTTAGAGAGATTCTTTATAGGAGTCATTTTCTTCAGAATATTTAGAAAATTTACCGCATAACAAGTGATTAATATTTAATGTAACAATTTCTCTACATCATCTTTTCTTGAACAATTTACTCACACTTTTTATGAAGCAGTATTTTGTATCTGATATCTTAAGTTTATAGGATATTTTATATAATCTTCTATTTGACTAAACCTGAGTACCTGGGACATGTATGCATACTACCACAATTTACAACTCAGCCATAGATTTGGGACATCTTTTCTCAAAAAAGGCTTTCGAGATGTAGTGCAGTCTGGGCCAAGATGGTTTGAGCTGCTTTGCAGGTGTCTAAGAAATAGCTCTGCAGTCTCACAGGTTAGCTAGATTGAAGAAGGATAAATCAGAATAATCAAAGAGAAAACTGCTACTCTCCTCAAAATTCAGAATAGGCACCTTCTGGCACAGCTGAACAGTCAAAAGAACTCTTTGATTCACTCCAATTACAATTCTATCTTTCGGTAATGAAAGTAATCACTCAACAACTTGGATGGCTGCGCTTGACAGTATGTAATTTTTTTCAAGCTCTCATTACATGTGGAAATTGAAATAAATTTCCTTCAGAACAAAGCCAATACTGTGTCACAACAAAATATTTTCAACTTCAGGTGGCTGAATTCTCTTCCCTTCACTGAATAGTGTTTTCCTCAGCTGTAAGACATCAACATTTAATTATAAAAGCATGCAAATATCAAGGGAAAAAGATATTGGATTGGAAACACCTCCAATCTGCATTAACCAAACAGTTATATATTCATAATTTACAGAAGAGTATGTTTTTTCAACATTTTTAAATACGAGGTATGG
This sequence comes from Anabacerthia variegaticeps, assembly GCA_035583185.1. Lineage (NCBI taxonomy): Eukaryota > Metazoa > Chordata > Aves > Passeriformes > Furnariidae > Anabacerthia > Anabacerthia variegaticeps. The sequence goes on along the minus strand of JAWWEW010000131.1, from coordinate 34,808,972 downwards.
CAAAATAATTGAATAGCTTCAAATTCCCCCTTGTTCTTAGCTCCCAATTATGCCACTTATGTTTGGAAAATCATTCTTTATTTCATAAATACACTAGTAAAACCACCTGTAACCTCTCTGGGTTTCAGAGTAAGAAGAAAATAAGTCAAAAACTAAACCCTGTGAATACTAAGGAATTATAATCTGGTCAGCAGTTTGTAAAATTATTTAAAATGCATTGAAAAGGAAAATTCTTTGGTCTTCTGATGTATCTAAAAATACAATCCCCCATAATGGGTTAGCAAAAACAAACAATAGCCAAGAAGCAGGACAGTAGATACAGAAGAAGAATGTTCAAGTAGTAGTTTTGTGATATATTTGCCTTTATTTCGGAAGACTTTATGCTAAAATCAGTAGGGGATATGAGCAGTAAGAATAGGAAGAAGAAAGTGAATTGCAAGATCACCTTAAAACAGGCAGAGTACGTCCAGCTAATATACATCCATTTCATTCCTCAGCATTCCATGTAACTTTCTTATTTTGTGTTTTTAGGTTTTATATTTCACTGGAAGCTTTTTTTTCGTTTGAAATCTCTTATACATTTTGATGTCCACTGCAAAATAGCTTGCCTCCAAAGCCAATAAACATGGAAGCCTTTTTGATGTATCAAAGCATGAAAATGGAACAGTTTATAAATGTGGTGAATGAGCAAGTGCAGTCATAAAAAACGTGATAATAGCTGGCTCCACAGCTCTGTTCTTAATATTACTTTCATGATGCTTTCATTAATTTTTTATTGTGATTCAGGTGTAAATGATTATAGCCATTCATTTCCCACACTTTCATAGTTTTATACTTTCAAAGGATTGTCACAGAACTATGAAACATGCTATACAGAAGAATTGAGGCCTGAACACAAGAGAAAAAACCATCACCTGAAACATGCACTTCTTGCATTTAACTAGCTACTACACAGGAGCTCCTATAGTTTCAGGCATGAAGTGCCAGACACGGAACAATAATTTTTTTCATTCTTACAGGTAATTAAATTGACTTTTTTTGTACAACTTCCTTCTTGGCCCTGGAACATCTTACCTGGAAGTCAAAGTGTGGTAGCTGTTACCTGCATTTCAGATTGTTCCACTAATTCATATATAGTAAGTCAAGCAGACCCCTTCTACTTGTGTCTGTAGTTGTCCCAGCAAAAAAAAAAAAAAAAAAGATTTATCTGCTGTTTTGTTTCATGAAAAGATTATCATCTCTACCCCAAAAAATTCAGAATATCAGATTTCCAAAGTAGAGATACTGCTCCCTATTTTTCACCCTGCAGATAAAGGAATGCTTTGGTTCACATGGAAATACATACAAATAAATTTTTTCTTCAAAATTAACTTGCAAGTTAATCCAGGAAATTCTGCCTGCTATATGTTCTGTGGAGCATCCTCAAATATTTTCTTATACAAAGCTATAGAAAGATATCCCACACATATCAAAAAGTAGTTTCAAATGCAACCAGCCCTGTACTGAGAGTACGCTAGTGGTACATAGAGCATATGAGAACAGACTCACAGTTCAAAGCTTCAGAAAAACCACACATATGGTATTAGAGATAACATTCCTGGTTTCATACATATTGTTCTCAGTTTCAGAGCACACTGGAAGAGCCAACTAGAGCAGCATACTAGGCCTCCCATGGTTTATTCCACCACTCCCTCCCCCATACATTTTTCCCATTCTGTTAGGTTAGGCATACCCTTACATGTACTTTCAGTAAGAACATTCACCATAGTTTTCCACAGTGTCTAGCACATGGCACATCTTGCTGAATACAAGCATTGGGCCACATGGTAACAACGGTCTAGACAGGACCTAATGGTTCAGAACAACAGGTCCCCTTATCTACAGCAAATGTCGGCAATTGCACAATGAATGTTCTTGAGTCTGAGCTAGCTGAATAAAAACGTTTCTCTAAAGAAAAGCTGAATGAACAGGACTTTGACCACTGAAACAGTAATTAACGTGAGATAATTAGATATGTTTTATTACTGAGAAACAGGTTAAGCACTTTGTCCGCTCTTAACCAGGAAAGGTAAGAGCCAGCTCAAAACTCAGCTTCCACTTCCTTAACTCTAAGGCCACCTTCCATGGGCTGACCAGGTCTCTAGAACAAGACCAGACTCTAACCTTGCATTGCCAGATGCAGTCTTAGCCGTAAAATTATTTCTCAATCTTTTTGAAAGCTAGCAGATTGGCATGAAGAGGCTGATGTAAGTTATTACACAGCACTCCATGGCAGTGAAGTATTGGAATACTTTTGCCTGCTGCAAAAGGATTTTATGTGGCCACCTTTCATTAAATCTGAAGGCAGTCATGTACCTAAGTGCAATAAATAACTGTAACTTTGTTCACTTAAATTGAGGATATCATCACTTGGTTTATGTAGACCTATGCTTACATCAAATTACTACTTCCAATATTTGATAGGAAATTAAGATCATGGAAAGAAGGAAAAAGAAACTAGTGAAGATGGTTACAGCAGGTTAAAAAAAAAAAGTATTTAGCAATCATCTTGAAATGCTGAACATTTTTCAGGTCCAAAGAACTGTTGAGGCTTGAAGGATTAACGCAATTTCTTGTCTGGCTGAAATGGAATGCATAGTGTCTATAACTGAAACTCCACTCTTAGCTATCCCTTATACATATATACTCCTCTGACCAGAAATGGATTTTTTAATAGCATTCTGCCATTATTCTGCCTACATTGACAGGGAAAACTATTACAGAACTGCCAGCATAATCTTCCAGTGAAATAATATTACAACTTTGAAGGATGGACAAAAAAGAATTAAAAATAAAGAAAAAGATGCAAAGTTATAAGGATAAAATTGCCTTTATACAATTTGAATTCTACACATAACATAAATTGGATTTAAAGTGATTGTGGTCAGTCAGTGGCAAGTTCGTGGCTCATAATACGCATTTTAGATGAAGCAATTATACTTCTCAAACCCACAATACTTAAAAAAAGGGAAGAAGATGAAAAGTATTTGAGACCAATCCCTCTAGTTTACAGAAAATAAACAACATTCAATTATGAAAATCTAATAACTTGCAAATCAACAATAAGTAAAGAAACCTCCATCCCGGATGTACAGTCTTTTTCATACTGAAAACACAGAAGTGGCAACTGTGGAACTTGGAGGTTTACCTTCTAAACTGGCAGACTTTGCTGGAGTTATGAAAGGTAGAAAGTTATATACACTGAGAGATATATTGCAATCAATGTGCTTTTTATATGTATGGTTACATGATTCCTATAGAAGACAGTTATTTATGTTATAGAAGATGAATAGGTAAACCTTTACATCTGCAACATTAGATAAACTAGAGCAGATTAAATGAAAAGTGAAAACCTGTATAACCAATGCAAAACTATTTCATTCTTATAGGGATATTATTCTACTATCATCTCCCTTTTACTTCCTGTTTATTTCCAAGTTAGAGTCAGTAAATATAAACTTGTCAGCCGGAAGATAAAACACCTGATTCATTCAGGTCAGGTCAGCAACTCAGTAACTGATCGCAAGCAAGAAAGCTGTCAGCAGTTTTGTCAGTTTTGTCAAGGGCACTAAGTATGTCAGCAGTCAAATTTACTCAGTGAGACGCAGCCTGCAGAGTCTGGCAGCATTCTGCAGAGTGCCACGGGATGTAGAGAACAAGCACCCTGCTAGTGGCCTGACTACAGTTTTCAATACTAGCAACAGTTGTGTTTATTTCATGTATTTATGGATAGCAAAATCAACATTTATAATCTGTTAGTTTTTAAACCTATTGGTCTGGACAGAAAGTGGAAGCTTTTAGAATTAATTGCCAACATTAACTAGCAAAACAATAGATTATACCTGTTCTGATTCATAATGTAATACTATCAAGGATATTTTACACAGTTGCTGCTGCAAGGGTTTGAGCTCTATGTAACAGCTGTTGCATTTACAAGTAACTGTACTTCTCTGCAGCATGCTATATCCTTATATCTTACCTCAGAGATAAGTAGAGTAACAGATATAGCAGAAAATTACCCATTAAAAGAGGTAAAGTAAAATTCAATACTTTGGATTCCCAGATAACATCTGTGGTGTCGTAGAACAGATTTAGAGTGTGCTGTGTGAAAGGGTCTAGTTGAAACAGCAGATAAGAGGGCAGAAAGGGTGGGGAAGGAAAACTGCCTGTCTCTGGAGGCTCAGTTCTCCCAAAACATGCCACCATTTTCCTCAGCATCCTTTACACAGCATTCGTTTACTGAAATTACATACCATAGGCAAAATCTTACTGATTTACTCGTTCATGCAACTCAATACCTTTCATTAGGGTTAACTGCTGCATTATTGTGCATTTTACAGCCCACAAGCAATCTTCCTTAGAGGAAGATTGCATTCACTTCCTAAGCCAGACCTGAGGACTAGTCACCACCTTTCCCTATGTAATAATGACTAACTTGCACTATCTGTTCAGATATCAGTTAAAGTGCCTTTACACACCATCACCAGCTTCAAGACACAGCACAGCCCTCACTTCAGTCTTTAGTTTTAGCCGTAGCAGCCAAGCCTTAATCCATGTTTGTCGGTTGCCAATATGGTATGATCCAAGAGCATGCACATACCCCCGCTTTGTGCTTTGGTGACTATCTGCATAGTTATGACTAGTGTCTGTTCCATTATTTCAAGATTCTTTTCAAACGTCCAGGATTCTTCCCACCTACCAACATACACCAGCCTAGCCAGCCATGCCTCAAAGCATACCATGTGTATTTTTCACATCTATTATGAAAACTGAAATATGAAACAGTATCAAGAGCAGGTTTTAGTGGAAAGTCAAAAATTCCATAGGAATCCAGCAGGTTGAGGATCAACACTCAAGACCGCTTTACGATCTACTCCTTTTTGCAATGACTAGAGTTTACACATGCTTGCTGTGGCCCCTGTAAATCCTGTAATTCTTTGATCCTTATTTCCAGCCTTTTCCCGTCATGTCGTTCCCTGTTGTTCGAAAAACTGGCCAAAAAGAGGGCGTCTATTTCACACATGAGTAATGCAATGCAGATTACAGCAGCATTACACTCAGAAAAAACAGGTAAGTAGCCACTGTGTTTGGGAAGAACAACAAATGTCAATTTAGTTACAGATTAATAACTGTATGCTCTCAGAAGCTCTCTCAAAGCTGGCCTAAAAATATCTCCAAGAACAGAATATTCTGGTATTTATATGACAACACAGAGATGTTCCCACCTATATGATGCAGCAGAATCCTGCCACCTTTGCCTCACTTGATCTATAAAGCACTGAGAGGCTCTGAAATTTATCAAAGGCACAAGATGTCTCTTCTAAGACTGGGCACCATAAAGGCCACGTGGCCATGTTTTCTTTTATTTTTGTAGAAAAACTGTGCTGTTCTATCCACAGTAGAATTAGGATTGTTTAGTATAGAACCGATTCAGATTGATTCTAAATATTTCATAAGCATTAACACAGTAAAACTGAACATTGACACAACACATTAGCATACCAGATGAAGGAATGTCAAGGTGCTGTAGTAAAAATTTTGACCTCTGATTAATTCTCACAGCAGTTATTCAGAAATAATAATAGCTTTCCCACCTGCATTGTGCACTTCAAAGTTACAAAAATCTGGAAATAACTTTTTAAACATTTACATTGTAGTTCACTTGAGGCAGAAATTAACTAACAGTGATTCATGAACCCTGGTTAATGTTTGGAATGTCTATTTTTTTTTTTTTTTTTTTTTTTTTTTTAGTTTTTAGCCTTTTTTTTAAAAGTTAAGAACAAAGTTCACATGTGGTCTGTAAATAAAAGAGAGATGTAATGTTATGCGAGAAACTACTTCAAAAAGATGTACACAGCTACGTAACTAATTATTCTCTTTTTTTTTTTCCAGTTTCCTTTAGCTATATTTACTACCCCAATACCTGAAGACAGCAAAAAGCTCATAACTATTGTTCATGTTATAGGGTTTGCTGTTATAGTACACCACCTATGTATTATTTCTAGATAAATTATAGTGTATGCAAAATTTTTGTAGGAATTGCCCTTCATCATTACTTCATCTTTCAACCAGAGGTGAGAATAGACAGTGGCTTTGACTGCATTTGTGTTTTTGATCTGCATTTTTTGTTTGAAACACCATGGACTTGTTTACCCATTTCAAAAGTATCCATATAAAATAACATTCATCATCTAATACTCTCATTTGAGGGAGATTTGGATGGAAGTTATATATCACATGCTAGGCATCAGTTTATGGGAGAAATGCTATAATTGAGAAGAAAGAACTGAGAGCACTGAGGTAAGAACAAGATTTTATTAAGAGTATTTCAGAATAAAGAATATAGATAAAAAGAATACAGATTATTACAATCTCATCCTTCAGATTACAGATAAATTGTGTGTAGATAGTTAAAACAGTTTACGAAAGAGTTTAGTAATATAAATTTTCCAATCATTTTCAAAACAGCCCAAAATACTAATTGAGAGCAAGCAATTAAACTGTATACAATAATAATAATAATAAAAAGGTCATTGTCCTTCCTTTTTACTTCTGATACATTCCATAAAGTACTTGGAGTGGAACATCTTTATGGTGATTTATGACAGCAAGATCGTCCCTTATCTCTGTCCTTCGCACTCTCTCTCAAATCAGGTCATCAACTACCCTTTAATGTCCAAAAGAATTCCTGAGATATATTTGCTCTCATTTTAGAGAAGCATGTCCTATACAGAATATTCAAAGAAGCCATTTCTCCTTTTATTTAAAGAAACACTAAAAACTATTTGCTTTAACCCTGACCTTACCATTAAATGCTATGACCCCAACTCTTAGCCTCTAGGCAATTAAAAAAATAAACTGTTTGAGTACATCCAGCCAATAATTTCCATGTTAAAAAAACGTCTAAGTTGGAGCCATGTGGTCTCAATCAGGCAGTAAAAACCCTCTGTATTTTCTTAAATGCACAACTGCAGTATGCCCATAACCTCTCTTTTAAATCATCTTAACCAGATCTGAATCACTCTCACCACAAATGATTCGGTGGCCTTGGAATGTGCTGGGTTAGACAGAGCTGCTCTGCAATGAACATTGAGACATTCCCCACTTCCCTAGTGTTAAGAGAATAGTCTGCAGAAAAAAAAAAAAAAAACAAAAAAAAAAAAAAAAAAAACAACTTTTCTGAAAGGTTAAAGCCAAGACAAAAAGTGACATCATAGTTCAGTCATTCAAGAGAACAAAAATGCATCTACTGCCTAATAAATCACTGTTGTGTGCCACAGACCACAGCAAGCCAACACAGCCAAAGAGCAGCTTTTCTTGCTGAAGCAGAGATACCACAAGCAGCTGGCAGATGCATGTGTAATTGTATTCACAGAGAGCCACTAAATCCATTAAGCTAGCCCGAGCAGGAGAAGTCAATCAATTAAAAAACCAGACTATACACGATTTCAGTAACAATCTCTGCATTCTCTTACACCGCATTATGGTATTTCTTACCATGGGCTACCACAATTTTTGCACAGTATAGTATGTAAGTGGCACTTTGTTAAAAACTTGTAGACAAATCACTTAGGATCAAAAAACTGTTTTGAGGTCCCTGCATTACCTGAATGTATGCTGCTAGCCTTCTCTCCCAGTCCACTTGAGCAAGTAGAAACTACAGACACAAAACCACCTTCGCTTTCTCAGCACATCTCAGAAGGAGTTCCAAAATATTACTTACATTTAAAGTTATAACAGAGGAAAGGGAATGTAGGTCCTTGGGGGCTCCTAAAAGTCGAGTTTAAGCGGCAAATGAGCAAGCTTTGCTTAAATAACTGTAAGATTCTTAAATGCCACTTCCTCTTTAAAAGTCTGTCTGGAGCCTGAAAGATTTCTTTCAGTCTTAATCACCTCAAAAAACAATTTAAACATGTGGCCAAAGTGATGTGCATTTAAAACAGGAATAGAGCAGAGCCAAGACATTTGGATCCAGTTATTAACCTTCTTATACTTCATGGATGTTGGAATCCAGGGATTTTGGTACAGGCCCATCTCTGAACTCAACACTCATTGCCAAACCTCACAGTCAATAGAAAATACACTTTAACATATCAAAGCAGGAAAAACAGCATAAAGATGTCAGATTTTTCCACCACATCAATGAGAAAAAATGTCATTATAGCACCCATGTAAATTGTGAAACTGAAAGCAGCTGCTGAGGCAACCTGACATGGTGCCATTGGCAGAGGGGGGTCCAACTCAGGAAAGTAAGATTCCATTTTTAGCTCTGAGAAAGAATCTTTGCTACTTCTAGTGTGTAATTCCTGTTCAGTGAATAACTTGCCATAAATAGTGCTAGTAACGGCTATAGAAAGAAATGTCTTAGTCCATGGTGAGCAAAATGTGTACTAGGCATCCCCGATATCCCAACTTATTGCATGCTATGCTGCTGAGCACTGTTTCACAGTAATTCCATAGCAACATAATTCAGCGGAACATTTTTAACAATTACCACACCAAACAGTATTCTTCCAAATGAAGGGTGAAAGTCAGAACTGGAGAGCTTTGGCTTAGAGTTTCAGAATTAGAAAAAACAAACATACAGACCTCAAACAACCTCTTAATTGACTGTGACTGCTATACTTTGCACAATCACCCATTTGCTCATTCAGCATATTTTTCATGTGACTGAATTCACCTTCACAAATCCCTGATCACTAGTAGTTAGAGAGCAGATAGAAGGAAGGGACCGCTCACCTTGTCCACAAAAAAATATTTGAATTACTTGAAGTAAATGATGGAGCCAGAATTAAGGGAAGAGGAAAGGATTTTTTTTCCTCTTTTCAGGTCTATTGTTCCAGTAAGATTTACTTGTTTTTTGTTTTTAAAGTACACAAATACATTCAATCAGCTGGTCTTTCCCCCTTTGTCAAATTTATTATGCAGTTGAACTTTCAGATCTCAAGGGTTTCTTATTTATCACTTTATTAAGATAACCCACCTAGCAACACATAATAGCATGCTGATAGCAGGGCTTATCAGTAGCTTTGAAACAAATGGGTCCCTGCAGTGAACTTCCTTTGACAGCTAGATGGCATTTCTGAAAGCAGGGCATTTGGATTAACCTGCCTCTCTTCTGATCATTATAAAACTTTTTCTAGAGACAATACAGGGAGGTGAAAAAAACAAGTTCTTTGCAACAAAGCAATCCATTTTGCTAGTAAGCTTAAAAGGCAGCAGTCTTAACACATTCAGAAAGCAAGAAAGCTAAATAATTTTGCATATTGAAAGAAAACCAAGGGGGTTTTTTGCAATTCCTGACCCCTCTCAGAGTCATTTACACAAGCCTACACTCTTTTACACTAGCTACACTAGCGTTCAGTTCCATGCCCTAGAACAGTAAACTCTCAGAGCATTTTCTTTTTAAAAAGAGACTCACTTTCCTCCTTCCACTGGGGAGAGGAAGGGGGAGGGGAGTACGCTCTGAATGAACGCCAATCATTTAAAACAAGTTTATTCTGGGTGCCTGTGAGCTAACTGGTCTTAGGAAGGATCTCATCCCTTTTCACTCCCCCGTCGTCCTGAACTTTAGTTCTACCCATATCCTCTGTAGTGGAAAATCTTTACTTCCAAGGTTCAAAACTTAAAACAAATGGCTTACCCTGCTAGTTAAAGTTACTCTATACTACACACGGTTCAAGACAAACCAGGTTTGCAGAAAAACCAATAATAAGGCCATTTGGAAGGCTTTCCAAAATTGTACAGACATATAGGAATTCTGCTAAAATAGATACATTCTGATAGTGCTTTTTGGAAAGGGAGAAATGAGGAACATTTTACTGCTAGGCTCTGTTCCAAGACCACTGTAACAGCACACACTGTATGATTCACTCACATACTTTTTTCCCCTCCTCTATTGTAGTAGGCTAAAGCACCTTAAAGTTTCTTGCAACTTTATACACATTTAATGCCAGCACTTACCGTTGTGGAAGAGAGGGACCCTCACCCCTTGCAAAGAGGGTGATAGCTGATGATCTCTGGGTCCTTTATTTCTTGACTAGCCCCAGCTCTTAGCTTTGCTGCTCTAAATGCAGCCTAGTTCGCAGAGGAGCACAGAAAAATGTAATAGACAGCTGAGCTGCCAAATTCCAACCACCACGCTCGGCAATGAAGACGTTCTCCCTAGTTCTGACTGATTCCAAAGAACAAAGCCTGCTGGCAATGAGGAAGCGGAGTTTAAGTCCTCTGGCTTCGGTCCAACTGTTGCTCTTGCTTTTGCTGCAGAGTACGTGAGAGTGTTTGCATGAGCTTGTAATGCATGTAAGAGATGGGGGCTGGGGAAAAAAGAGGGTGTGTGTAAGGGGAGGAATGCTAGTCATATCCAAAAATAACATGAAGGAAGTCATGTAGTGATCCGTCTCCCCTCATTCTCTCTCCTCTTATCGCATGTGCTGTGAGTGTCTCTACCCTAAGATTCTGATCTCAAGAGTAGGTAGGGAAAGAATTCCATTGTGACTTGCAGCTCATATGATTGCACTATTAAATTGTAGCTGGGGAGCTCTACGCTTACAAGAACACATCACGAAATGCATGATTTAGTAGCAATCTACTTCATACACTGCAGCCAGTGTGCATTTCACACTGTGTGCATTTGTTTGCAAACTGGAGAGAAAAAAACCCAGAAACTACTAATGAAGTTTACTACATGCCACAAAAAATAGTGTCACATTTGCCTGTCCAGAAGTTCCTAAATTCCGGTCCTAGGTATTTTCAGATACTGCTTAGTGTTGATTTTCAAAATAGCAAATGTTGCAAGTTTACAATATAATGCAGAAATGGGGATATAAAAATCCTCATATAGCTTAAATTTGCACTGATTCTTCAGAAATTTTCAAAAACAGACTCCACATACAGAATCAAAATGAAAATCAACACCTACAACACAGCACAAACAAGAAAAGTCCACATACAAAAAAAAAAAAAAAAGAAAAAAATTAAATTCTCTTCTGGATAATAAGAAAGCAACTATTGTGGATTTTCTATTTCTTTTAAAAGCCTTGGAATACTGATTTCAATAATTGTGAGCTTTTAAAAATCTTTAAAATGTTCATTAATAAATGAACAACAAATTTGAGGAAAAATAATAACTCACAAATGATGGCCCAAATATTTCTTTTTAGTACCTGTATTTAACCTCGTCTCTGTGAAATCAGTTTGAGGAACTTCTAAAACTACTTACACACCCAGAAACAGTCTCTATGGTTAGCTAACATTTCTGGAGAACCTTTATCTTGTAGGGCTTCAGTTTCAAGGAACTGCCTTCAAAACATTACAAGATATCACAAGTTATGCTTTTATCATGCTACTCTCTGTGAAGAGTTTAATTAAGTTTTAATTTAAACGTGACAATATAATGAAAAGTCAAGGCAATTCCAGATTCCATTTAATCTCATGCAGATTAATCTAGCCCACGATTTTGAGGTATCTGATGCCATGCTGGCTATTTCAGAAAAGCAAAACCGGTCAACTTCCACAATGAATGGTTTTAGAGTGCCAATATTCACCACAGAAATAAAAATGGGAAAGATGAAAAAAACTAGTTAAAAAATAGACTCCAGTGTGCCAGTTTCAACAATGACAGCATAAACCAGCCTCCTGTTCAGACAAGACCTTGTTCCTCAAAAAGGGAGACACTGTAGCTCAAGCCTAGTGATTTCCATATCGAGGGTTAGTACTTCTGGACCTACCCTTTTATTATCCTTTAGTAAAAATAATGAAGCTTTGGATAGGAGCTTAGGTTTAATAGAAGAGATATAATGCATTTCCCTTACATTAACGAAATTAAAGTGTTCTTCCAAAACTAGTAGCAAAAAAATTTTATTAGAAATTTTAAAACTACAAACACACGCTGTGTTGAAGTTAAACCTCAGAAGCCCATAGAAACCATCTGGAAAGTAAGGAAGTTGCAATGATTGAAGTTTGCCTTCCTGCATATTCACTAGAGACTGAATTTCAATATATTATAAGGCCATAAAAGTTAGAGTAAACCCAGGTTCTGTATCAAGACATTCACTGAGCCCTACTGCGATGTACTTTTCTGTGGGTACTTGGTAGCATTACAAAGTTTGGCTTCCTTTGCTGTTTTGAGGTTTGCCAGCTGCAATTGAAGCTGACAAATTTCACATGCAAGGAAAGACCAAGAACAGATAAGATTACCTAAGAGCCTTTAGTCCACACCTTACCCTATCTTGCACATCAGCTACACTGAATTTGCTGAATTAGCTAATTACAGTTTTAACTTGAAAAACATACACGTAGAGTGGACAACAATAAGCCAACATCTAGTTTCCTATGCAACTGAGTCTCCAGACAAGAGAGGTTAGTCCAAGACTCACCTTTAGTCCAGACATTTGAATTTGTTTTGTTGTTATGGAAAAAGCAGAGGCCTGAAAGAACATGAATTCAGCAAAATCATACAACATAAAGACAAAAAAAGCAAGCAAACGAAAAAGTAATGGGGAGCTGTCACCTCTTTTCCTCTGCCTGAGGACTGTTGTCAGAACCAGACTCAAAACTGTGATGCTGTTTCAGGAAAATTTGAAATCCAGACAACGAAAAATTCCAATATTTTATGATAAATTAATGTTGAATATTTCAGTAGCTGATACTCCACAACAGTCATCCAACAAATGAATCATAACTAGCATAGATATTACATTCTTATTATTCTCTGATGCCTACATAGATGAAAGACATGCAGCACAAAGAAAAAAAACACACAAAAAGCCTGGAACTGTTATTGTGTAATTAGTGAACTGAAAGTTGGAATTTTTCAGGGGTCTCAGTTGTAGAAACAATTACTACACTAATATTGTTGTTATTTACCTCGAATATAAAGAAACCTTATCACATTTAAGAAACTTAAAATTGTATATTTGCTAATTTGCAGCCAATCTGCTCTAAGTAACATGCTCTATTTTTGCCTGCAAACAGTTGAGCTACAAGCTTCAAATGAAGTTCTATCAGAATTCAACTTGTTTTCCAACCATTCTCATTTCTAGATAAGGAAGGAAGAAAAAGAAAAGATATAATACATTACAAATTCTTTCACTGAAATGTCATTCTTATTACATACAGAAATGAGACACTTTGTGTTAGTAATGGTTTGACTCTTAAGATATAACCAACATAAACTGATTGATGCCTAGACCAGATGGATATAGCAATTTCTGAAGCATCAGATAAATGCATCAGGAATTATAATCAGCAAAAAGAAACACAGATTTAAAAGAGTCCTTAAGGGTGATCACAGTGTAATTGTGACATGAGAGTTGACTGCTGGTAGTAACTTTTAAAAATGAAGATTTTCTCATATTACTATGTGGTAAGGCCCATTCAGAGAGCTTATGGCAGACCCACCTGGACTATTTGCATCAAGAAGCAACTATTTCATTTTTTTGGTCTCCTAAGAATAAGACTGTACTACAATAATAGTCATGTATTAAGAGGAAAAAACAAATTTAACTCTCCTCTTTTGAGTCCTTACTGGATACAAGCTCTGGTAAATTGGGCCATTTAACAACTTCAGTGTCATGTATTCTGTAACACTAATGTGTTTCCAATATAGCCTGTGATTCAGCAGTAAAGGTCCCACAGTGCTTGGATGTAGGGAGCACTTGTAAGACAAGGGCTATAATCTCATAACAGAAACAAGACTGGTGAAAAATACAAAAATGTAGAACATGGAGATCAGACAGTCTGTATTTTCCTAATTTGAATATTTGCCTTTTGGTATCTACATACCTAAATTGTTTAAATGATGACTCATGCTGAGTTTATCTTTGATTATGAAACATTTAAAGGTTTTGCTTTTTCTATCCATACAGCCTTTCCATGGCTTCTGTGACTACTGACCCAAAGCGTGCTTCTTCCTCATCTCCTTTGCTCTCTCCTAAAGACTTGTGTTCTTTTAAAAAGTGAAAGTGTTTCCATGGCATAGGTTTGGAGGGGAACTGTGTGAGGTACTTGCATGTTCTAAAATTATTTAATGTTGAAATTTCATTCTCTGAAGGGCCTAAAGAGCATTTAGACATTTTGAAAGTGAGACTTACTATACAGTTTCAAAGTATTTTCTTTTTTGTCTCAGAGGTATAATGTAAGCTAGTATTTACTTAAAAGTAATAGAACTCCCCTCCTTCCCCTAATTTTTTGAATAAACTTTTACAGAAAATATATTCTAAATCAGAGGAAAATAAAATTCACATAATGCTTTCCTTGCATGAAAACTTTTTTATTTTAAAGACAAAAGAATATATATGATTCTCTCTTTAGGTTCTCCAGTGTTTCTATTTACATTGTCAATTCACTTATATATAAGCAGTAGAGATGCAGAAGAACAAGGTATTAGAAACAACTGTACAAGTTGTGCATAAAAAGGGATGTATACAGATATCTCAGAATAAGTTAATTAATGATATTTCTTCCAGACAATTCAAGGTCAGAAGTAATTTCATGCCCAAGCTGAAGTTTCAATGACATCTCAAGCTTTTCAAAGTCTATAACTGGTAAAATGAACACTACCTAGAAGCTGCAGCCTCAAGCAAAATGCTGCCAAGATTAGTATCTGTATCATACTGACAGTATATGTACAGACAAGTTTGGTTTTCCAAATGTTTTATAAATGCATCATAACATAAACTGATAGAAATACTTATTTGTTACAACTATACAAATAAAATTCCTTCTCATCTCTACTTAGGCCTGAAAGTTGGTCAAACCACATGAATGGTAGTTCAGAGCAAGGGAAGAATGTAGGAACCTTGTAGAGCATGCATCTGTCATTTAAATGACAATGGGAATTCCCCAGAGATCGAAAAGCCCAAGTCTTATTAACCATTACTTGCCAAATTGGCAGCTGCATCTGATTTCAGTGGAAATTTTTTCACATTTAGGAGGGATACATGCAGGCATCTCAAGCCCAAACAAGTCGAATGGCTGAAGTATTTATTCAGAAACTTAAAGAAGTAGGTACTTCTTTGCTTGTTTATTGAATCCGTTGTAATCTCAGGTTAAGTACATAATAATCAGCCCTGAAATAGATTCCATTTTAATTGCTGAGTGATTAAATGTAAAAGCACCTTAAAAGGGTGCATGAACTAGGATAATGGTAGGGTGGAGATGAGGGAACGAAACATTTCTAAAACTCATCTACTTGTTTAGTTCACACATTGTCCATATGATTCATACACTGAGGATATTCTGCCTGAGGCTATTGCTCATGGGAATTATTCTTCTAACTGTTAGTGAGTCTGAGAATCTTATGCCTTCTCTGAAGCATCTATTCATCTGCAGTTTTAGTTCACCTTCATTCTCATTTTGAGAGAAAATAAAAACCTAGAGTGTGGGAATGGGTAACGATTCTCCATTATATTCTGTCAGAAAGTAAAAACCCAAATACATCTTTCTGGATAAGGTACATATGCTTAGTCAGAATGGAAGATCAAATAAGTGAATACTTTAAAAGATATTAAAGAAAATTACACTCCTCCTCTCATAAGAAATTATAAATCAAGGGTAAAGCTAGAAAGAAGTGTCAGCTTTGATTGCAAAACATAATGAGTTACACCTAAAAATTGTTTCAACTCTTGTAATGTAATTTTCGGTATAAATACTCCCTAGTTCTGTCCTTATTCTGCCCTTTTTTTCCCCCTTAATTTTATTTCCTGCCATTATCTGCTACTATTTACCATAGAAAAATCTATGAAGAGTACAAAAAAAAAGAAAAAGTTGCTTGAACACAGTATAGAACCTCCATGGTCACATTACTAAAGAAACTGGAACCACAGGCATTTAGCAGGCTTTCTTTCCAAGCTGACAAGGCAAAAGGTTGGGACAACTGACTAGACACCAGTATCAATACACCTCTTTGTTCTGTAAAAGCTAAACAACTGTTATTAGTTCTCAAGGCTTCCAGCATTACCAGTACCTCCTTCTCTATGCAAACTGGTATTAGCAGATGATGATGCTGCCACTGGACCACCAAATCCTTTACAGCAAAGAAAGAAGTCAGAGTCAAACAAAGCTCATAAAAAATTTTCTTTGAGTGTAAACTTAGAGAAGGTGGTTTCCTTGAAGTAAAAAAATGATCACTAAATCCTCTACAATATACTCCTCCTTTTTTCCTTATTTCATTTGCAATTCTAAGAATCTTTGAAGAACACAGTGAAGGAGAACTATTCATGTTAGTTATTAGTTTAGTTTATGGGTTTTTTTATATTTGGGTTTGTTTGTTTGTTATTTTCAATGTGAGCAATGCCAAAATCCTCATGTTATGATCTAGTAACTATCAGGAGTTTAATAATAAAATGTAAGAATACAGCAAGAGGTCTGTGGGGCCCAAACCCTTTCACTCACCCCATATCTCATATTCTGAAGGTGGTGGTTTTTGTCGGTTTATTTTACAAATCACAGTTCTTTTGAAAAGTATAGTAATCATTTTATCCCATTCTAGCTTACCCTTCAAAGAATACATTTCTGCAGCCTCTATTAGTGAAAGGTGTATTAAATGAAGCAATTCAGCAACTGCTGCATTTCCATTTGAAAAAAAAGTATATTTAACATTGAAACAAACAGTATTTGGCAAAAAATAGAACTAAATAAAGTGTAGCTGGAGCTGGGAAGGAAAATCACTATTTTTTCTCTTGTCCTAAAAGTTCAGTTCTTGAACTGTGATCAAAGTTTTAACTGACAGCAAGGCAGCTGCCATCCCCTGAAAGTCATATAACAGCTATTAAAAAAATGTTGCACTATTTACAGCAAACCCATGCAAAACTATAACCATCTAGCCCTTCTCATTGTAGAATAAATTCTTCTATTCACAGCAAACAGCATGTTGAGAACAAACAACTACAAAGCTGCTAAATGGGAAGAACAACCTCTTTTTAATGAAACACAGCGATTAGTTTAATCCAAGTGAAAAATGCTGCATTTTTTCAGGATGTGTTTACTAAGCAGTAGAAGCATGCAACAGAGTTGATGGTTAGTCAGCTAAAGATAGCATATAAATTGAAGAAATAAACCCTTACACTGGGTTCTGATTTTAAATTAATCAGTACTCAAGCTGTTCTTAGAGCCATAATACTGAGCCTTTGTTTTCAACAACCTCCTATGATTCTTTGGTTTACTATTAACAGAAAATATATGAAAAGAGCACAATAAATAAGCCCAAGATCCATGTATACCTGCTATGGCAAAAACAATATATATGTCTACTTATGTAAAAAGAGATCTTTTATCCCTATTTATATTATTTAATATTATATATTAAAAAGTTATATTTTTCTTAAAGGTTAGAAGATTTTCCATATCAAAGAAACAAAGACACAGAAATTACATTTGGATGTAGAGAATAAGGACTAGTAATAACTTAGGAATTAAAATTTGTCATAAAAGAAGTATGGTTATCAGCAGAAATTGAAATTAAAAGCAAATTTAAATAATTGCCAGAAGTGTACCTTATTCTTGATTTTTTTAAAAAAAATAACATCTCACTCCTTGCACACTCACTTTAAGTCAACAACATTTTTTAAAACCAAACTATGCAATGCCTCAAAGGATGATTTCCAGAAAAGATATTTTGGCACAAACACTGAGAATTAGGTCTGGTGGGGAAAACCTCTCTATAGATCACTTAGCAGAGACTGCTGACTGGACCATAAGGGGGTCCTAGTTCATGCATTGCCTGGAACAGGCTGCACTTGAACATCAATCAATGCTTTTTATATAGAATCAAGCTTGCTTTGGCTGTTTGGATAGCTGTGGAGTGAAGGCTGAGTTTTACCAGGCTGCCTGCTTCACCTACTTCTGGTACAAATCCCCTTTCATGATTTGAAAAAAATCTTAAAAATGCTATTCAGATGGATTAACCATGCAGCAGTAATTCTTCAAAAGTAACTTGAGGTAAACCACATATTTCTATTCCTGAGTTTGGAGGAAAATGAGTTCAGGAAATGAATTCATAGATAAAATAAAAAATAAAATAATAATAATAAAAAGAAAAAAAAACCAGAAAAATAATACTTGACATATGATGCTATTTCCTTTCTAATGTATTGCTGAAACATTGAAGAAGAGGAGTATTGGTATGTGGATGCTGATACACGGATTTGATAGTGTTTCTAGCCAATAGTAACCAAAAATGCACCCAAGATTTTTTTTGCGGTCTTTAATGGTATTTTAAAATTAAGCTTTTTTTCTGTAGTCCCTCAGATGTTTTATGTTACCAATACCTAGCAGGTACTGCTTATTAAAACTTTATTTTTGAAATATTTAAAATATTCATCTGTTTTAGAAAATCATACTTCTTAAATTCCTTTGGTTAGAGATTTTTTTTTCCAGCGTCCCCGTCCCGTCCCCCCCCCCCCCCAATTCAAAGTTTATGCCCCTTTGCAACAGGTAATATTACCAGTTATTTTTGGCCAATTCAAGGAATGATTTGTTAACTCTATCCAATCAACTTTTTAATTTTACAAGCAATATAACTTGGGCTATTCTTCAGGGATGATTTCTTGCAGGTATGTGCTATTCATATTTTCACTAGGTAATATATAACAATGTTGCATCACACGAATCACTTTCTGTTCCTCACAAGAGCATCAGTGTCAGTCCTCAAACCTGCACCTTGCAATGCCTTCTATGCTCCTTTGCTAACAAAAATTCTGTGCTGGGTTGACATTGATACTTGTGCTCTGGTACATACAAGCTGACTCAACAAGCAGCTGGGCAAACAAAATAGTAATTTCGCATAATGATTTGCAACAACAAGGAAGCCTTTCTAGTTTTTTATTTTAGCAAAAACCTTTGTTAAATTTAATAAGGCATTCTTTTAACAAAAACAACTAACAAAATCAGTAAAAAAGGAACACTGCCACAAACAAAATCAAACAGGAACAGTGCAAAATCTTTGTTACAGTTTTTATATTTTTAAGAAATAAGCTTTCCTAAATTCATTCAATGTAAAGTATCACTCTGAAAAAGCTGAATTTGCAAAGTTTTGCACAGAAGGATACCTGGAAAAGATTAGGTGAAATTGTAATGTACACGTGTTTGAGCAATTAATGTACACAGTGTATCAGAAGATCTTTTTGAACTAAAGCTTTTAAATGAGGACATTATCCACAAAAGATCACTTCTTATAGATCAGTCATAGCCATAGCAATGGCTGAGCAAGAAAGAAGTAGATAGGAAAAGCTGAGATGCCTTACCTCTAGACCACTATGCCTGAAGCACTCACTCTACCCCCACCCATCCCACCGAGCCTTCTTCCTAGCCCTTTAAAATGGAGCCCAGAGCCCTTTTTGCCTGCCTAAATCAGCTCTCCAGAGAAGTTCTGCCTCACTTGGGTGGGCTTAAGTGAAGCACAGGTTATGCTGTCTACCTGAAGATTGCTCTGCAGCCCTGGTAGACAGACAGGGAGCAAGTTACAGCACTACTGGCAACCAGAGCAAGAAGCCTACCCTCCAGGAGTCCACAGGCTGCTGTTTGACTGTCAGTTCTACGGACTGAATATCCCTTCAGCTTGCCTTTGGAGATGAAGCACTATTGACATAGTTGTCTTTAG
The DNA here is from genome assembly GCA_035583185.1 of Anabacerthia variegaticeps. Taxonomy (NCBI): domain Eukaryota; kingdom Metazoa; phylum Chordata; class Aves; order Passeriformes; family Furnariidae; genus Anabacerthia; species Anabacerthia variegaticeps. The sequence continues at coordinate 34,789,333 of JAWWEW010000131.1, read as the reverse complement.
GTCCAATATTATTTAACAGGATAGTTGCACTCTGTTGACATGCAAAAATAACACAGTATAGTATGAGCATCAGCAATCAGTATACAGAAATAAAAGTAAAAAGACTCTGTGTGTGTTTCATGGTAAGACCTGATTACATTCCACATCATTCTGCTATGCAAGCTCTGAGCTAATTGCATGGCAAATAGGATTTATGGTGAAAAATGGATACTCCATGCATACACGATCACAAATTTCTTAGCCAGATATCCTGCTGCTCTCCAGTGCAGTATTTGTGATCTTTGCATACCTTCAACAACAGCCTCATGAACTGGAGGGCAAACTGCCCAAGCAGATCTGGAAACACATTCTTAGAGTTTCACTCCTGCAGCATGGCCAGCTGCTCTATAGCAGCTGATGAACAAATGCAGAAAGCATCCACAAAGCATTCAAACACTCCTTGCTCTCTCACAGCTTCACTGTGCACAAAAGGGTTAAGCTAAGCTAAGAGGACTAATGAGTAATGCAGCTGGCAAGAAGTTCTCTTTCCCCTCTCACTGAAAAGCTGGCTTTTGTTTCTGCCTTCAGTGAATGAACTCATGCAGCAATACCTGTTGGCAAATCGAGGCTTGTTGTATTGCTAAGACACAGCTAATGCTGCCAAGTACTTGATGTCTTCACAGATCTTTGCTACACAGATTGTTATGTCAGGGACTCAGCAGATGATCAAGCCCACTCAGTGCCAGAAGTAACATCCCATTGCCACATGCCAGTCAGAGCTCCCAGGACACAGACAGAGCATCACTGTTTGCCAAGGTTTATTCACAGCCTTCCCTTTGGATACCACTAAGACTGCCAACTTCTCATGTAAATTGGAAGACATTTTATTTTATGCCTGTAATAAATTCATGCAAAACTTATCATTCTTTGTCCTTCTCTTTGCCCCTCACTTACTCTTGTCATAGATATTATTAATGTTGATTTCTCACTACTTTTTGCAGTGAGTCATGAATGTGGCAAATAGAAATAAATTTACACTTATTTGCTTAGTATATATTTATACAATTACAAACACTGGGGCCCTTGACTTGGTGGAGGCAGAAAGAGATTTCTATACTCTAGCCTTACAAAGAAATTAAAGGATGTGAGATAATAGTACTCCATTTTCTATAGGCAGTTTACTCACTTTGAAAGTAACCAAAACCCTACATAATTTAAGTCTGTCTGTGCCACCATCACAGCTTTTCAGTTCCAAAGGGCAGCTGTCTGTAGAAAATCTTACATGGTAACTTTCAACAAAAGTGTCTTTGGAAGGAAACCTGGGCATTTCTAAATCTAAGTCAAGCATGTCGCTTGCTGAACTGCATTTACCCTTCTAGTCTGGGAAGAAGGGATGCATTTCAACATATAACATTGACTAAATAAAAATGATGAGAGTAGCTACTTGTACAGCTGAAGTACTGGACAAGACTATAAAGACTCTGAGCTACTTAGACCTCATAATATGATTAATGTAAAGCCCCTCAAATTGCACAGTCTCACTTTTGCAAGCATTATATTATCTATGTACTAAAATATTGCAGACCTTCCCCGTAAATATGCATTCAAAATCAAAGAAACTTTTCCGTCTTCCTTTTCATATTCATCAGATCAGAGAAGAGAGAATAGAAAAACAAGAACAGATACCAAACAATGGGTAAGATAATAGTTCACATCCATTATTACACTCATATCATGAAGTCAGAGGTTCTCTGTACTGCTTCTCTCTACTGCTTCTCTCTACTGCTTTTAGCTACCTGAAAAAAATAATTAGTTAGAATACAGAAGTGTATGTTCTGAGGTATTCATTAGAAGAAAAAAAACAAGTTTAATATTGAATTAGTTTACTGGGTTTTGACAGCTATTTGTATTATAGACAGAGTTTGATTACATACACAGGAGCCTGTGAGATTGACACAGACTGTGGGTACACATAAAGCTATCTCCATGAGAAGCTACTTTTCTTTATATTTTGCAACCCTTTTGTAATATGGATTCTCATACAAATGTTCTTGATATCTCAGCTCAGTGTCACTGCAAAGCATATTGTAGGACAGTTGGCACCATTCCTTAGTCAAAGAAATGTAAAAATAAGCTACCCAAATGTCAGGTCCTTTTAAGCACATAAGTACAGGCCACATTAGCTCAAAGCTAAGCAGGTAAATATTGAACTCTTCCAGGTGATTACTTCTGAATGACTGCGTTAGTTTCCTGAAAGCATCAGCACTTCACTGAAAAGTCACTAAAGCCTCCTTTCAATGTGTGGCTACTCTCAAAGGAGGAAGCAATACACAGAATATTACATTTTGCTTTAATGCTTGTCATTTTGTATAAAAAATCAAGAAGGGGGGTAAAGGACTGTGTATTAGTGGGAAGCTATCCAGACGATATACACTAGAGTGCAGTAGAGAGGCATCTAAGGTAGCGTCTGGTCCTGTGCTTGACAACGACAGTGAGGTATGAAGATGTTACTCCTCAATACGTCAATCTGGTAAAATGTTATCAGCAAGCCTCTGAAAGTCAAGTCAAGTGACATTAAAAAAAAAGAATTAGGTATAAACAACAGTATTTCTACAGATATATTACACAGAACACAAAATTCCAGCTGTAAGGAGTGTAAGCAAACTACAGAGAGCTGACAATCTTTCTGCTGAAGACATTTTTTTATAAGCACAGAAGATGAGACATTCTACAAGTGACTAAAAGAATATAATCTGGCATTTTCAATTTTTTTTAATGTAAAATTTTGCCCAACAATTTTAGTCATTAATACAAACTAACACAGGAGGATGAAACTAAAAATTGGACTACACTCAGTATGCCTGCTTGCAGCTTTCCTTCCTAAGAGATGTCATGTAATATGTGTATTTCACATAACATTACCTAATGGCAATGATAATTCTAGAGATTGGACTATTGCTTTCAGTCATCACCAGAAAGACGGCAGGCTGATATACATCAGCTAGAGGGATAATCACACAAATTGTGACATCACATAATTACTTTTTTTCCCAATACAAGGTGATAGAACCTATATGTATTAATTAGTAAATTGTAAAAGTTTCAGTTTAACATGCAACCTAAACACCAACTCCTTGAGCATCCTTGAAGTATTCTTTAAATTTGGTGCTCAAATGTTTAGGAAGGGGTAGCAATCTGAGGCTTGCTAGTATTAATATATAGTGAACCAAAGATGTGACCATTGAAAAAGCCTTAGATAACAAATTATTTAGCACTAAATCAGAATGCTACATGCATTATCTGCTGTTCTTACACCATAAATGATAACTCCACAGTGAGGTGACTTGTCCCTGGTGTAAATTGTCTTTGTAAAATGAAACTCTTGGATACCATCTTTAAGTACAAAGACTACCTGAAAGATTAAAAAAAAAAAAAAAAAAAAAAAAAAAAAAAAAAAATCTAAACCCTGGGGAAATAAATAGGGGATGAAGGACCAGCACCTTTTCCAGCTGTAAGCTACTTCCACAAGAGAAAAGAGAACTATGTCTTCAGCTCCCACAAGGGGACCATACACACAGGTTCATTTTGCTTGAATGATGGGCACACATGGTGTTTCTAGCTAGGAAGACGCTGAGAAATGGTTACAAAATTGTAATATCAACACTCAGGCTTAACTTAATGATATTCACAATAACACAACTTCACAGTAATTAAGCAGTTACTACAGTATAATCAAATTGCATTTCATTTCTGGTGGCATCACTTTAGACAGGTGTTACTGTTTATCCTGAGAACAAAACCAAATGTGCACAAAAATGCAATAAGCTGCCTATATTTAACCTTAAATATTTAACCGCAGTTGTTAAAAGAATGGTTGGGTTTCCTCTGTCAGCAAACTAATTGGAGAATTCAAAGGTTATTCACAAATGTGTATCTGCATGATAAGTTTTGTAAATTATTTCAACATTTAACAGCAAATATCCAAAACGTAATTTCCCAATTCAATGAGGGAATAGAAAGAATCTTCCTAAATTTACTAGATTACAATGTCACCTTAAATTACTAAACTTAAAACATTCCCATGTAAAAGAAAATTTACCTTAAAACAAAAATTTGTGAGGGATTTAGAAATACCTTTAAATACCCATGTGAGAAGTGTCAGAAGTGACAATCAAGAAAGCAGTCAAATATAACACAAACCTGCCCTGGCCTGGCCTGGCCTGGTCAGCTACATTGATGTAGCTTTTTCTAATTCTGCCCACTTGACATTTTTGTCAAATGATTTTCTTTCCTATTCTTCACCAGTATTCACATTTATCAGTGTAAGACATGTACTTCACTGATTCACAGGAGATGCAAATCAGTGTATTACTGCAGTGACTTGCTGTAGCCTGTGAGATGCTTCAGTGAAATACCAGACACATGGCCATAACAGAAAGGTTGGGTGAGAGGCAAAGTCATTTATCCCATTCCATGGTCACAAGATTTGCTTAGCTAAGATTTGCACTATGAGTTGTATTCATTAATGTATTCAACCTCAACAGTTTGGAAAAATGGCCATTCTAAAATCTGTTTAGTATTTTTCCTCCCTGGCTGCAGTGATTTGGGTATGCAATGTGGAGTTGGTGGTACAGTTAGGTGTTTGAGTTTTTTCCTTAACTGTAAGAACATGTCTGCAGACGTAACATTTTTTTCAGCTTTCTGTTTTTCTTGAGATGAAATTTCAGTAGGTCTTTCTCAGCTGTGCACACCTAAAATGAAATGTTTCCCTCATAAATTTTAGGTAGATATGTAGAATATTGGTATAAAAAAAACTCCATGCAAAATGTTATGGAAGATGAAATAACATTTGCGGTGTCTCCATGTGATTTGATTTTACGTACACAGTCATTCCCTTGTAGATTTCATCCACTCTTGATTTTCACACACACTCTCACACCCACGTATTTACAAGAAGAAAAACATGTATTTTGTGGTCTGGCCAGGATCATTCTTATGCAATGAGGAAAACAAGGGATGCTAGCTATCAAGTCCTTGTGTTTTCTTGAAGTTTTTTCTTGATTAGCAACATTTTCTATTTTGTTATGGAAAGTCTTTTGCTATAAGATTTCTTCCTTTTGGGCTAACAGAAAAGGTATATACTACAACCTTGTTTCCACCCTTCAGTTGTTAGAATGCACAGTCTGTCACTAACAAAAATGCTGTAGACCTACTGAAGTGCAGGCCTTTTGGGTTTGATAGATGTGACACAGTATTTCATTTGATCAACTGGGAGCTATGTTCTTTTTTATCACTTCAGGCCATTCTTTTAACACTTATCGTGCTGTTTCTTTTCATGCCTACATACACATTTTTATTCATACTTTTTTCATAGTAATCTTAAAATTTGATATGAATCTCTATAAAAGTTACTTTCATGTCTGGATAATGCCATGTCCCTACCATCTCTTATCCAATGAGAAGATCCCAGTCCTATATTGCATAGACCTTTGCTTAGTAGGATTGCCAAAAACATAAAAACAAAACTTTCTTTCAAATCCTATGGTTATGCAAACTGATAAGTTTCCCAACCAGTCTGCGCAGTATGTTTTGAAAACACTTCTAGCCTACATTGCCAGGGCAGGACCAGGAATATAACAGATACTCAGTCTGACAATTTATTGTACTATAAATGTACTCACCAGACAAACTACACATATATATATATGTACAAAGGACCATCCAATTTGCTATTAATACATAACACCAAAGTAAGCAACTCCTGCCCAATACCTGCTTACCAAATCAACACTATGCCTTATTGCTTATACTCCAACAGAACCTAGGGACACCTTCTACTAGACCAGGTTTCTAAATGCCCTGTCCAACCTGTACTTCAACACTTCCACATTTTCTGTGTGGCATCCACAACTTCTCTGGGCAACCTCTTCCAGTGCCTCACCACACTCACGGTAAAGAGTTCCTTCCAAATACCCAATCTAAACCTACTCTCAGTTTAAAGCCATTCTTGTTTGCTTGTTTTTAAGTTTGAGGCAAGAAATACCTATACATTCACAGTATTAAACATCAGTATTTGGTTGCTCATCATTTGTTTCATCTCTTCCCAATGAGGGAAGGTCCTCATTGGGAGTAGGCACTTCTAGGAATAAGATCATTGGAGCTCACAAGCACCTGCTCCTACTCTTACTTAGAGGGGATATCCAGGAATAATAACAGCTATCTGTCAATTTTCTTTCAAGCTCAAACACTGCTTACTCTGCATTTTCAAACATGGCACTGGGATATATTCTCAAATCACCAAAATGCCCAGAGCTCCAAAAGACAAGTTTAATTCAAGTATGCTGAGCTTACTCACTGCAATTAGTTTGGCTGAATTAGTTTGCAAAATGATAAACATTTAAACTGAGATGCTATTGCATGTAATAAAATAGCTGCAATCAAAAAGTAAAAAATAACATTAAAAAGCCAAAGAACAAACAGTCCACCATGGAATTTTCATTTCCTACATCCTTTCCAAGACTGAAGCTGTTAGTAGCTTCTGCTCAGCCTAGGGGTGATGTTAGTTTATAATATGTAACTACCCATTCGAAAGCTGAATCAACTCTCGGTTTTAATGATGCCACCCTTCTAGCCCTATTTATGGCTTGGAGCTTAGAAAAAAACAGAGGCAATTGATTCCACTAAAAAAAAAAAAAAAGGCGTGGGGTTGGGGGGGGGAGAAGTCTTTAGCTGAAATATTTAAGTATGTAATGACACTTGCCTTCTTTTAGTTTCAATAGCACTGAAGATTTTGAAGATTTCTGTAGCTATGAAACTAAAATGGTTCACAATAATCTAAGTTCCTAATACATCCAAATACACAAGTAAATAGTTAATAATTTAAAAGAAACACCGTGGAAGTTTGTTATTAAGATCCTTAATCTAGGAACATTTCATGATCAAATTCCTTTCTTCTTTTGTAACATCCAGGCTTAATGAAAACAGAAGTTTGTCTACCTTTTAATCTCATTTTATCACTCTGCTGGTATGCTAATCTGTCATCAAGATGTGGAAATCAGAGACTATAGATGTTAATTAAAATAACACTATTCATTTTGGATCCAAAGGAAGCCATAATGTTTAGGGCTTGAATTTCTGTAAGTGTTCTATGGAAAGGTCAAGACCAAACATGTATAAACGCAATATATAATGATATCATTTTTGTGTAGCCATAGTGAAGAGGTGGAGAATTACCACTGTAAAATGACGCATATTTTGTATGAAAGGAAGCTCTTGTTATGTTGCTACCATACAGACTAAGTGTGTTTTGTCACTTCATATGAGATATTTCAAACATCTGTCTTACAGGGACCATACTTAAGCAATTCTAGTACAAGCAACCTTCAGCATAATGATACTCACAGGGTCACTCTAGGCAAGAATAGGGAAGAGCAAAATGCTTCATAACCAGTGCTTTTACTCTACCTGCAAGGAAGCTTATTGACTCATTTTATATATATTCTTAATTTTCCTGATCTTTAAGCACTAATTTCATTTGTCTCCACAAAGCCAAGATCGTAATGGGGAAACTTATGACAGAGAACTAATGTCTAATGCCTGAATTGTCATAAGTAACAAGCATAAAAGTTAGAACTAAACCATCCTAAATTTCATGCCAGTTTTGTATTCTCTAAAAGCATCCAAAAATGCTTCAATCTATATAACTTCTCTTACATAGAACACGCAATAATGCTGGCAAGCCCTTAAACAAAAGGGCTTCTGGATAGGATAAACATAAATTTACTTTAAATTCAGGAGTAGAACCAACAGAGACAAAAAATCACAGTGCAAATAAAGATAAAAATTTAGGGAAATATTCCTTTGTTTTAAGTAAACTCAGTGTGTATATTCCAAAGCTTACAAACAATTAAGTTCTCCTGAAAAGTCTGTTTAATATTCTTTGCCAGCAGGATAGCATGGATATTGGACTTTTAGATCCCATCCAACTTTAAATTTAACTTTGCAGGTCACCTTTAAGGACCGTGAGCAGAAATCATTGTATCACTGAGCTTTCTGGCCTTCAGATGAAATCGAGAGATCCTTTTAAGTGACCTACTGAAACCATTATGAAATCTGCATGATCAGCAGGAATCAGAACAAGAACATATTCTATATACACTGCATCTATTTATGGAATGAGAAATTATTTTGGGTCAACAATTCTTTGTATAAAAAATTTGTATAAACAACAAATTTTGTATGAACACTGCACATTTAAACAACTGTTCTTTCTGACTTCAAGATACAAGATCTGATAAAATGTACCTCCATAGTATTGATTGAAAGTGGTCTACAGCATACTTTTGAAAAAATGGTCCCACTGGTTTTAATCCATGTATAAAATCCACTTGATATTTTTTTGACATTTGTTACTACTATTGTCACATATACTCTCATCTCACCTCTTCCCTCCAGTCAGAAACACTACCTTTAAAAGATAAAACAACCCTATTTCTAAAAACAAAATTAAATTAAAAGATAACATTTTCCCTATTAGCCTCAAAGCCCCTTCTCTTTTAATTTTACATTACTGTAGAAGCATTTTCTGATTAATTAATCTTTTATAATCAATGATGAGTTAAAACCTAGGTTCATTAACATATATGGAGAAATTATAAGACATTCTTTATTCCCTTCTCTAGTGGCGTATACAAATGCTACAAGTTTTACTCAAAATACTGACTTTAAACTGAAATGAAAAGAAAAATTTCTGTAGTAAAAATCATATTTACATGGATAGTTAACATTAAACATTAACATATTAACATAAATTAACATAAACATTAACATGAACATTAAACAATAGACAACTATAAACAGACACCTATAGAGAAGCCCTATTTTCAACATTCCAAATACTTTCTGACTTGTATTTTAATAGTTCATCTTTAGGTGCTATAAGTATATCCTTTATCAAGAAGGATACTCCAAATTAAAAAGATGTAAAAAGAAAAGTAGACAATATAGTATTTCACAGTTTATTCTTTTACCTAGAGTGAAGCAAAGGCATTTTGGCAACAAAATAAAGAATTAAAAGAGGTAGCAGATGTTAAAACCTTTTAAACAAAGGTAGTGAAGAGCTTATTTTTTCCATGTCACTGCATGTTTACGAACAATAAAAGGCACCTGACTGCAGTTCCACTAAGAAGCTTTAAAGACCTTGACTTTAAATAAAACACTAAATACTGCAGACATGAATTCCTACTGAAATGAAAAATAAGTTAGCATAATTACGCTTTTTGTTAAATATTTTTTAGTCACTAATACCAGAAATGTAAAATGTTTCCTACATAAATTCTTCATGAAGAATCAGCACTTTGTAATACTTTCTTGACATAAAAGTGCCAAGTATTTACTGGTTTGGGATGAGATCATGCTCTAGAAACGTTCCCACCCGTGTAATGGGGAAGGGGTTGTGCAGACGAGGAATTGCAGGATGGTGCTATCGACACGAGTAGAGCTGCCCCGCCGTGCCCCGCCTCCACTGGCTACTCCGGACCCCGGGAACAATATTTGCTGGTTGCTATGCAGACAGAAGTCACTGCCAATTCATCCCATTAACAAGACTGAACCTGGTTCTAGTTGATAAGAGTGGGCATTGTTTGAATAAAATGTGTTGATAAAATACTCCCCACAGGTAAAACTGATCATTTTTATGTGCTTGAAGAATGTCAGACTTATAACTTGCAGCCGCTCATTTAGCAGAAAGTTTTATTTGTGTATCATCTTTGTTGGCCTTTCTTTTCAGTAGATTTGGAGGAATGATGGAATGATTCCTCATGGTTTTTTCAAAGGGGGCAAAGAACTTCTTGAGTATTTTAAACATTTCCACCTACAAGTTAAATAACCATTCTCAAGTAGTTTTACAATTTATGGTGTGTTTTTTTTGTTTTTTTTTTTTAAATTCAGCTAGAGCAGCTGTATGTCTGACAACCTGACTTTGTTAATCTCATGAATAACGTTTGAGGGTTCTGAGTTTATATATCCATGCCCATTCCTTTTACATCTTTTTCATGACCTTGGCTTCATCAAATAACATTTGAACTTTACTATACCATGCCTACTTACTTTTAAGACAATTATTAGTATTTGTGGTCTTTTTAGTTCCCTCTACATGAATACTTCATATGCAACCTCTTTTCAGAATTAAAAGTGAGATAAAATGTGTTATCACTGTGTTGCAAATAGGGTTGCCAAACACAATTTGAAATGTTTAGGAGCTGGGGGTTCTTTTGTTCTCCCCCCACCCCCCAAGAATATATAATGCTGTATGTATTTAGAGCAAAATTTCTCTAACTTTCAGATACAGCTGAAAACACTGACCTCAGTACCTTGAGTAACATGCTTAATTTTCAGTATTAATTCAATATACCTATGTTTTCCAGCTCCAGCAAAAATCTGCTGAGACCTATAAAATTCCTTTCTTGATTGTAACCCTCTAATGTGTCGGATGAATAAGATCGGGAGAAGGGGGGGAAATGTGATTATATAATTACATACTGTAGTGTACTGTTTGAGTGAAACTTTGTTTTCTACATTCTGAGTCCTTGACTTTATAACTTCAATAATTATTTATAATTGAAAGAATGTTTATGTTTCTTAGAACAAGCCAACAAGATAAATTCTATTATACAGCATCACGAAAAGGCATGGATTCTCATCAGAATGTTTTAGTCTACCACAAGAAATTCTGACTTACTAAATATCAAGTGAGACAGTAGAACCGTGCTGTCCCCACCCATCCTGGTCCCATCCCTTCTATATCTGCAGCTTTTTGTCTAGGCAGCCCTAAACCATACACTTCACATTTCTTAGCACAAGCCCAGTGTTACCCTAACCTCTCATTCATTGCCTTTGTTTTACATCTCCTTATATCTATCCTTACTGGATTGCAATTCCAGCCTTAACCATGCAGTCTGCCCTTTCCTCCTTCCCTGGTTTTCAAGAGCTTTTGTCCAGTCCCAGCTTGTTCACAGCTCCTGATCATGGCCTCATGTCATTCAGTGCTATTCCTAAGTGCATCCTACACTCTTGGCTAAAGCTTCTCTTAACACTGTCCCAGTGTCTGTAGCCTAACGGAGAGCATAGAAATCCACCAGCCTGTAAATTGTTTAAGATTCTTGGATTGTGTTCTGAGATGAAGGTAGCCAGTACAAAACATAATCTTTACCTTAGGTCAAAATTCCTCAATCATGGAACCATATATAAATCCAGAAAGAACTGCAGGTTGCAACTTGGACAGCTCTGGGTGGATTTTCATGGGAGTGGCAAAAAGCACATCTCTAGCACAAAGGTTGCCCTGTATCAAATTTCAAAATATGCCCTAAAGAACTGGCAGGATAATATACCTATTACTGGGCATAATTTTTTTTTTTTTTTTTAATTCAAGGAAATAAAACACCTAATTTTCTGATAATTCCTCTCTTAAAAAAAAAAAAAAAAAAATCCCACACCCTTAGCTGTCACAAAATCCTTCTCAGAACCTTTTAATCGGCTGGGACTTTTGAAGTCAAGGGATAATGCAGTTGTAATCAGCAGGTCTTCAAAGAATAGAAATAATTAAGGGAGGTGTGGATGCCCCCAAAGAAATAATTTATGATGTGATGTCATTACAGTATCTGGCATCATGAACCAGAGTGCACACAGCACTAACATGACCGATGATGATTCTCCCATGCTATTCGTGGTAGAATTCCTGCATGGGACTGACAAAAAAGAAGGAACCTCACATTTTCTCCGAGACATTTGCTGTTGCAAGATCCATCCTACTCCAGCAAAAAATGGGATCAGCCTGCCTTGATAGAAGAGAATATTTGTTTCTGAGTCTTAATTCCCCCCACTGCACTGGATCCTACTCATGCTTTTTTAAGTTATTCTGATTGCTCAATTGTTCACTGAGACAAGAAATAATCACTATCACAATTCAGGTAGTGACATTTCAAAAGCATTATAAACTGAAGTGCATTTTCTGAAACTGAAGTTACTTAGTGTATAGTAACATATTGTTATAGCTTTGCCCCCACAAGTAGAACAGTAGTCAACAATTGTAGTTGTCTTGAGCAAAATCATATTTCACTTTTCAAATTTTAGCAGCATACCTTTTTCTGTAAAAGAAATAACAGTTATTTGAAAAGTCCATCAGTAACCAAAATCCTTGCAAGGTTGATTCGAAATCCCTCCAACAATCTACAGACTTCCCTGTACCCTCACTCCCTCCACTGCCTTGGTTCTATATAGAGTCATACAATAGTCTCAGGACAAAGACTTTAGAAAAAGTGAACCAACTCACTTAGTACAACAAGCTGGAGGAACGGAATATAATTGCAGGACCAATCACTGCATTTTTCAGGATTTATTGCTGACACTGACTGTGCCAAGGGTCAGCTTTGTGAAGTGAAGTACCGCAAATATGGTATTTTAGTGTCTGACTTTATGGTGACACATTTGTACTATAGTCATGAATAACGTATGCTGGTCTCTAGCATATTTCCCAGTATACTGCTGTTTAACAGCAATAAAGGTCCTCACTAAAACAATGGTATTCTGTAGTTTTCCCCCTCCCTTCCCATCCAATTAAAGCATATTTTAAATAAATACAGAAAAAGTGTTAGACTGCAGTCCACTTTTCAAACAAGAAGTCTGTTCTCTAAGGTGACAATCTAATTCTAAAAAGCAGTGTGAAATGAAGCTAGTGTCTCTAAAAATATATTGCTTTTCAAGTTACTCGATACCTTCACTCTCCCAGAGAAAATTTCCTGCTCTGGCTGATGGCCAAAGAGATTATATAGTAAGAGGCCATATCCTTTTGCCTTTCATTATTTAGGCGATATTTCATACTATTACAATGTAATCAAAATACTTCCTTTCTACCAAATATTTGGCCCTAGCACAGATCAGCATTTTTTTCCATTGGTATTTTTAAGTAGCTGCTCTGAAGAAAAACATCATTGGATCTCAACATTTCTTTGTTTTGCCTTCATGCTGTGATAAATATCAAAAGTATTCTGTTAGATCTGTGATGACTACTCTCAAAGGGTTCTCAGGCTATAAGGTTTCATGAAATATAAAATTAGAAAAGTGAAAGATTCAAATATTAAGTGAAAGGATAGTTTTATTCCTCTCAACCCAAAATAGACATACCAGAAGAGGCATTTGTGGAAAAAACCCCATGGAAATAAGAAAAAAAAAATTGAGATACATTTAAAAAACTTACAACAATTATTTGCCAATTGTTTTTCTCACATCAAGTTCCCCTCCTGATTTCTGTGGAAAAGCGACAAAAAAATGAAGAGTTTTGTTTTCAAAACAAGGCAAGAGAATCTCTACAGAACTTGCTGTGCTTACTGAAGTTACACAGTGCATTTCTAATTTTTCTTACTGGAAGAAAGGAGGGGTTTGATCATCACGTAGCAAATACAGAGGTTTGCATGAGAGATACAGCGTATTGTGAAAGCATGGTAAATTATCATCTTTGATTCTGAAATCAATGTCTGCTCATATGTATGATTCCAGCAGGTACACACAGACTGGCTAACAAGGAGCAAAATAAAGAGGTCAGGATTCCTGAACTCTAATGGTAGCTCTGCAATGGGACATGATGCTCTGGTCACAATCACCACAACAAAGAATGGCCTTGTCACAGTCATTCTGTACAACAGAGTGACTTCATGAAAGTCTATACCACAGAAGTGGCTACAGCTGGGGTGCAGTAGAGCTGCAAATAGTAGCTAGTAAAACTCAAATCCCATGAAAACCACAACACTCTCACAAGATTAGGGAAATAGTAATAATAATAGCAATCAGATTAGTTGCACACACCAAGCTTCATACACTAAACTATATCTTATGCTTACACCCCTGAATGATACTTGTCTTTCTTGCATCTTTGTGCTCTATGAGGAGAGGGAGGAGCAAGAGATCTCCTACTACAAATTTCTCTAGTTCTGTAACCTGGTCACATCAGATAGAAGGCAAAGCTCTTTTCCGTTCTCTAGCTTGTGCTGCCTTTCAGTTATCTCTCACGGATGTCCACGTGTCATTACAAGAGTTTAGGATTTGAGAAATAAGTGGAAAGTACGTTAATCCGTCAGACTCTTGAAATCAGTCTCCTACTTTCCTGTTTACTGCACTGCCTTTATGATAAAGGGTATTTTGAAATTGGAACTGATCATTCAACATGCTTGCTTTTTTGAAGCTTAGAAGTAAGAACAGATTGTTAGAATACTGAAATAACACTTGGGAGCCTTCCTGTCTCTGGCTTGCTCTCATTAAATCTGGTGGACTTCAAAATCAACTTAGCATGCAACTTCCTCTTGCTTTACTTAACTAACAAATGAGAACTGGACACTTGGGAGCCATTTCAAAATACGACTGCCGACTTATCATCTTTAAACAAGTCCTTTTACAATTGAGTCCTTTCCTACATGTTGTGCCTTTCTATTTATTCAGGATCTTAAGCGAACTCTTTAGTACAAGAGCTTGCATTAGAGGAAGTACTAAAATAGTGATCTTTCCTCCTCTCCCCACTAACCCTGAATAACTAGCACTATTGAGAATAATTTAAAACTTTCCTAGAGCTGTTATGTAAAAGCACTGCATCTGTCAAAAATATATCTCCCTCTAGCATAAACGACCAATCTGAAAGATTGTGTCATTTCATTCTTCAGCAGGCCGAGAAAAAGTTCAGTTTTATTCTATAGGATTCACTAAATAAACCTAACAGAACAACTAATTTATTTGATCTTATATCTGAAGCTATCCTGCTTCAGCTTATGTAAGAAAGTTTAATTTTAGAAGAACACCAGATGCCTGCAATATTTTAGATGCCTGAGATATTCTCCTCCTCCCTTTCCCTTAGCCCACAATGCAAGGTTTTTTTGGGAGTCAAGATGAAATACGCCAGATTGAATATTTGATACTGTGTGTTAAACAGTTTTTTAAAAAACCACAGTAGCTCTTTAAACTGCTTCATAGGGCTTCAAAGATGACAATTTAACTTGCAGTTAGTCATACATTCTGTTTTGCAGGCATAATGCTTCAAATAATACTGGTGATACGCTAAGCACAATATGAAACCTACATTCACTGCAATAAATGAGAAAAACGACTCACTAAAGACTTTACAGAAACATCTAGTCTTAAACGCGAATAAAGAGTATCTTCTCAAAATGCATCAGAAATATTCCAAAGATTGTCAAGCACTATTACATTATTTTAATTTCCAGCATGTTTGTCTCAGTAATCTTCAATATGCCATGCAATTTTCTCCACTATTGTTGGGTTTTTAAATTTTCGTTAAAGTAAGGAAAAGCAAAGAACAGTTCTTTATGGCAAAATGAGTGAATTTTCCTCAGACTGACAGTCATGTGTCTTTCTGATGAGAAGATTATGGTAGGCCTTGATACATTGCAAAACAAAGAAACCAACCAAGAAACTCCATACTTTAAGTAGCCTACCATGGCTCTAAACAAAGCTGCAAATCGTTATTTTATATTGAAGATTATATCTTTGTGTTCAAAGTGTTAACTCACCACTGAAATCCCTTCTAGTTCAGACAACAGGTATTAAGAATTGTCATTAGGACTTGAATGCAAAGTTCAACACCATGTTTTCATCTTAGAGATGCACCTAAAACACATGGAATGGGTGATGGAACAGTGTTAAAAAACCCCACCAGAACCCAGCCTCCAGTATCTTTGAGATTTGATTTCACATATTCAAAGTTTTTGATGCTTCAATTCTTGATGTCCACTTGAATCTTTTAATATTTACTGATTTTTAATTCACACATGGATTTAGTCACTGTTTTTTTTAACACCTAATGATAACAAGCCTTTCTGTTCAAAGAATCTATTATTAGATACCTCCTATTTGACCAACTATTCTGAGAGAGATTATATAACTAACTAGATGGTTTCAGTTTTGAGTACAGGGAAAAGTACTATGAAATAGTTTTTGTGCTTTTCACTAAATGTAAATGAGCAAACAAGAAAAGTGAGCAAAAACTGGAAGGCAAAAATTAAATTATATGAGACTATTCCCTGTACACTACTCGCCAAACAGTAGTCAGGAAAGGATTCAAAGTTTGGAAACTTACTTAGCAATTAAAAGAAACAGAGTTATTCTAAAGAAAAACTGAAATGCAATTTAATGAAAAACAACATATTTCACGTATTAAGAATTTCAGACTGAGGGCAGACCTGTTCTATTTGTGAGAAGACAAGAAAAATCAGCATTACTCTATGGAAGTGGAGGACAGCCTAACTGAGATGCAACTAAATGTACTAGCTCAGCTGAGGTGGCTGAAAAGAAAAATAAAAAAAGACAGCAAGAGGCTAAAGTAGAGGTACAACTGCTCAAAATTCCTAATTATATTCTAGTGGGAGCAGAATAAATATATATGTAAAAAAAGGTATCACTAAAATTAATTTCTAAAGCAGATTTTTCCATTAGTAATATAGATTAAAAATACACAATAAATCACTAGGAACTTCATCTGTTCTGTTGTATGTGATTGTCATTGCAATCCTCCCTATGTTCTACTTGCAGTTTAATTAGTAGAAATAAGTAAAGGATATTTCTATTGAGGCAAAATACATAAGCATGTGATTGGCACAAAAGGCAGCCAGAGTGTGGTATTCCTTCTAAATCTGCTCTCAGTAAGCTCTGCACCTCAGTTTCATCACTTATGAGCAGGAGATAAGGTTTTTGATGACAGCAGTGGGAGTTCTTAAAGAGGTGTCAAAACCAGATTAAACTAGGAAAAAAAAAAATCAGGTAAGGGCAGTGCCTCAGGCCTCTCTGGCATTCTCTGGCTGCTTCTTAAGATCTTTCATCTCACCCATAAAGAGTGTGTTTGCATGTACTCTAGTTTGCAGGCACTGCCAATTCACAGTATGCCTTAGTCATATACGGGAAGATCCATCCACAGGGTTAGTGGATCCTCATAGTCCCCCCTGTCAGAGATTCACATTGCAGGAATATTTATTAGGTGTGTGGAGAGCCTTTCTATGGAACCAAAAGTTGCTTATTTCACCCCTGAAAATCATTTTATAATGAAGCTATTGCAGTACTCTTCATGGGAAAATACAGATAAGCTGCCAGAAGTGCAGCTACAGCGTTGCCAACCACCACTATGCAAATTTCAGTAAATGTCAAAAGCAGACATTTCATTTTGAATTGCAATAAGCTAGATAAATTGTTCTAATCTAAGTACCTTAGAAACAGCCCTGCTCTTCTTAAGGCAGCAAAGGGCAACCTACTTGCACAGCAATGTTTTTTGCCTTTAGCATGTCTCTCAAAACTCTTGGTGACTGGAAAAGCAATCTTAATGGAACACCATGTAAACTGGGTATACGCAGAACTTAAGTGAGAACTTCTGTTTCTAGACTACTATGGTTTTATTTGCCCTGTGTAGGTGTATAAACCCTATTACAACCGCTAATTTCATTGGTGGTGCAGGATGAGAGGAATTGGCAAGGCACTGTAGAAACTGGAGTCAAGAATAGATTTGCTAGGCAATGTGTTTCAGTTGGAAAATGGACTGCACTCAAGTTCATTGGAGATTCATAACATGTACTACTAAAACTAACTTAATGTGAGCCTTTCCTGAAAAACAGAGTTGAATTTTGTTTTCAAAAAGATCAGTAGTTCTCACTTGAAAATGGAGAACCAGTAGTCTAGATTGAATAACTTGCTGTAGGAGAAAAGGTAACCTTTTAGATCAAAAGAGCTTTAGTTCTGCTACTAAGGTATTCAAGGCAAAGAAGGGAATCAAAGACTATAAAGAATATTTTTTACAAGTGTGCTTTTTGTAGATTGTTTCCCATTTCTTAGTGTGTGATTTTGGATATTTATTGTATAACTTAATTATTAATCCCCTTTTAGATAATGCTCATTTTACATTAGCAGTATAAAAATACATGACTAAAAATAATATCCCCCTTCAACCCAAGTGTCACAATCTCTTTACCACAAAATGGTGAGGAACTGATATTTTTCTAAAAGTTACCTGAAATACCAAATTAGAGCTTTTTATGCAGTTAAGTAAAGCTGATGGGGGATGAACTAAAGGACTGAAACCCAGTATTCTCCTGGCTATTCTATTTGCTCTATCACATGCAGAGTTGTCTTAGACACACATTGATACAACAAAACCAGATAGACAACTGGACTTGAGTAGCAAATTTTCATGCTCCTGAAGAACTCCATTCATTGCAATAAAAATTTTCATTTGCACCCTAAACCTCACAGAATTGCCCTGAATTCTGAATTAAGCATGAAGAACCCCATTAAAATTCTTTCTAAACTGAGAGGGTATTACAATATACAGAGATGAATTTTCCAAATGGTTTAAAGTTTAAATTTGCATATAATACACTACAGTGTTCCTTCTGGTCCACTTTCTTGTCAATATTTAACTCTTTCCCTGTTCCCTAGTTAGAAATCAGGTTATAGGTGACCAAGTTAAACTCTGAGAGTGCCAGAACAAAAGGAAAAATGAATAGCTGTCACGTGAATAAATAATAGTATAGCAAATCAGGGTCATGCTTGGGGTCGACAGTGCCAGAGATGTCCATGCCACATTTTTGTTTTGGTTTGAAAGGTCTAGATGTTGCAGCATGTAGAAACCTTAAAATATACAGTGTGAAGCAAATTATCCCCACCAGTAATAGGGGCTGCATACAGAAACCTGTAATGTCTTTTAGTCAGTTAAAATGCACTCAAATCAGCAGGGCAGACTCTACGGTTAATTGAAGCAATAATCAATTAATTCAGTCTGGGTTTAAAATGCAAAGTATTGCAGTCCAACCTGTACTGAAGGCTGATGCAGCAGAGCCACTTTTCAAATAGGCAGTAGACAGAGTAAGACAGTCTGCTTTGAATTGTAATAATTCCATTCAGATAAAGGCTATCTATAAAAATATTCATCTCGGAAAATTTAAATATTTCATCTTCCTTCTCAATTCAAAGCATACAGTTTCTATCCCCTTGTAATACAACTAACAAACAGTTCTTCTGAGGACAAAAGCTGTGAAGGAATATAATATATAGGGCCTGCTATAACTATTAAACTACGAAGGTCTTAATTGAAAGCTGGTTTCTGCATCAGTTTATATAGGAATTTTCTGTGGGGTTTATGCCAGTCCTGGGCTCTGGTGTGACTTTGGCTGTAATATCCCAATACAGAAGGTCACATGCATCTAATTTTCACGTTGCCACTTACCTGTGTTACAGCAACAGTGATGCTTCCTCCATCCAACAAGATCAAGTTAATCTAATTTAGGTTGTGGTTTAGATTAGGGGGTGCATGTTTGTTTGTTTGTGTTTGGTTTTTTGTTTGGTTATTTCTAAGAGAGGGAGAGCTGAAGTCAGTGGTGTAAAAATCCTCTGAGAACAGAGATTCTAGATTGAAATTCTGAATCATCAGTCTGAGTCTGCAGTCAGTAGCATATTCTAGAATTGTAATGCCTGGCACGTGTAACAATTCCCCAGTTAACTGAAGTCACCATCTCCACCTACTTCCTTTATAGGTAAAGTCCCCCAAAATTACCTTTCATGGGTTTTGTGGAAAACAGGCTTTTATAGATTCCTTCTAGCCATATGGCAAGCCTGAGGAAGCTCAGATAAAAACAAGCCTCCTTTTGTCCCAACCTTCCCTAATTAAACTTGAAAGCCCTGACCAGCGGCAATGCTGTTTTGGAAAAAAGGCAAAAAACATAATGTAACATTTTTCTCTGAAAAGCTACAACTGCTTCCCTTTATTCTTCACTGTACAAGAGACTCACTGTACCAACATCACAAGAAAAAGATAAAATGAGAGTTAAGTTGTCCTTCTCTGTTGTCCTTCTCTATTTTCCTAAGGGACAAAAGTTTGAAGTCTTTAGATCTATTCAATATCAATATTAATTGGCAATAAAGACTGTAACAAACAAATGCTGTCAGCAGTGTATATGAGATAAACAATACAAAAATTAAGTTCAGCATTCTAGTTTGAATTACATTATATTGCTTCTTAACTATGATCCAAGCTCTCCTTAAATTAACATCTGAAAACTAATTCCTTCTAGAAGCAGAGATTCATAAGCAGTCTTTGGGAAACTATACAATATAAAGAAAGTAAGTATTTTCCCACCCAAGTTTTAATATTTCTAAATTTGCTTTATTGATGACTGGTTAAGAATAATTATAGTTTTAGAGACATAAAAATCCATATTTATTTAAGAAAGATTTTAAAGTACAGAAATGAAAATTGATATAATTTCCTATTTCTTTCAAAATCAGTTTGGGATATAATACCAATCTGTAATGTAACAACTATGTCATATTATACATAGTATCAAAATTAAATGTCTCAGTTTTGTGCATGAGTTTGTTAGAGCTAATAACACCGAGGTCATTGGTTTGAACCCTGTATAGGCCATTCACTTAAGAACTGGACTCGATGATCCTTGTGGGTCCTTTCCATCTCAGAACATTCTATGATTCTGGGAACACAAATCTTATTCATTGGTTATCATGGAAGTCACTTTGAGTACAGTCCGTGCAGCAACTGAGAGAATGAAATCTAGGGATTAGACTTTTGGAATTAAAGCTTTAAAAAAAAAAAAAGGTACATTTCCCTACTTTTTATTAAATCTTCAATTCTGCATTAGAACTTTCATGGAAGAATTGTTTGCTTATTTAAAAACGTTAATACACTAAATAACTTTTGTTTACCTGTTTTAGGAACATATCAGTTGGTCACTGCAGGTTTTTAAAAGGTTTGGTTTACACTGCTTGTGTACAGGATATTTGATATGTAGTTACGCCATTTATCTTAATGGAAGTTTTCACAGTCTAAAAAGTAGAAAATTCTCAACTAAGAATGCATATTGCCCTGCTACTTCAAGGTGTACCTGCTGCAGTATTTTGTCACAGATGCTTGAGGTATAACTTCTCCAGTATGGGTTTAACCTTGGGCCACAATCCCTTCAGAGGTACACCTGCTGTGGCACAGACATAAGCCTCAGATGCTTCGAGATGTACCTGCTCTGGCATGGGCTTATCCACAATCACAGGCACTACATAACTACAAAATGTTAACTATTTTTATAACATTAATGCAGTGCAAGTACACAATATTCACATGATGAAACAATGAATCACTGATTTGAAGCAGCATGTTAGCATTAGACTAAAGGAAACATCTCTTCATAATAGATTTGTTAGAAATCAGAGAAATTTTACTGTACTTACTTTGACCTGCAGATAGCTGAAAAAAAACCCCCAATGTTTTAGGAGTTATTCTACCTGTTAATTACCTCCAACCCCTAGGCAATTTAACTTCTTTCTCTGTCTCACAGGAAGTCAGACCTATTCAAGTTCACACTACTCTCCATCTTAAGCTGTGTGCTCTTCTATACTGAGTAGTATCACACTAAGTGGTAGAACATAACTTTAGGAAAGTAAGGTTCTTGGAGTCTGGTCCATAATAAACACTTTGAACATGCAGTACTTCTGATACATCTGAGAAGACAATCCTATATAGGTATTTGCACTTTCTGGAACTTATAAATACCTTTGTAAACATAAGCAAAATTATCTTGTTGCATTATTCCTCCTACAATCTACTTAATAATATAGCATATCTTCTCTACCCAGATTACCTACTTGTATATTTAAGAAGTCTGCTAATTTCCTGATTTAGAGAAACACATCATATGGGTATTAATTCAAGTTTTCAATACTTAAACAAGTCCCTTACTATTTCAGTTGTTTGCAATTGTTCATTATTCCTTCTGATCAGCTCCACTTTTGTGAGTCACTTCAGATAAGACAACTGACTGGGGCACAAAGGACAAAAGCTAAGAAACACTTAAATTTCTAAGGTGACAACACTTCAGTGACGGTGCAATGCTAAACTTCCAAATTCTGTTCAATTTGCTATTTTAAAAGAAATGTTATCTCCTCACTATGTAACTGTCAATCATTTCTCAATATCCAAATGTGTAAAAATACCAAATAATTCTTTAATCTTCACTTCTTTTCTAAAGCATGTGGAATGTGTAAACTCATGACAACATAAAATGTTTTGTGAATAAGTAACATGGCAAGAAACCATTATAATGTCTTGTATGTAAACAAAATAGCTGTTCTGCATAGCAGTGCATTTGCAGAGGTTTTGTAAAGTTCTGCCTAAAGCAGGGATAACAGGGTCCTTTCATTGCTAACATCCCTTCCACATACCCTAAAAAGCCACCCAAGATTGTCATTTATGTATTTCTACCAGCCTCATTACTGGTCAGACTGATGACTTTCACTGAAATGATTTTCAGAGGGTTCACAGAAATAACAGGTCTGTTTGCTACTCTTCTGGCACAATTCACCTCAAAATGTGAGAATAATTGTACAAGGTACAAAACCCCCCCCAAGCTAACTCCTTAACTTTCCTGCTTTCTTTACAGCTCAGGGAAGGAAACACGGGTACTATGAGAAGGACTTGGATGATCCTTGTGGGTTCCTTCCAACTCAGGATAGTCCACGATTCTATGACTTACTCTCTTATTTTCCCATGTCACAGGGGGGAAATGGGCAAGGAAATTTCTTTAACTCCTTCCTTTACCTTTGCATGGGCTCGAAGGGCAAGCCTACAATCTATTAAATGAACCGGAGTTCACTTAGTACAGCCCTATCAAACTGTAATGCTTATTAGAAAGCACACACCTTCCACATGGGGTCCCAGAATCTATAAAATAAGTTCATTATTCACAGCTGTTTAACAATGTTTCTCCTATGTTTGGTCAGTTATAAGCTTTTAGTCTATAGTCTTCTCTACCTCCCTCAAAGACTTGTCAGCTCCAATACCACAAACTGAAGTTTAACATTCTCAGTCCCCAGCTATGAATGTTAGCAGAGAAGTCCTATTTATTCAATTTTATCATCCATATCTTTAAAGGTAGCTTTCACGTTGCCACGAATGCATTTAAGGAGTGTATTTCAGATATGACAAAGTTTTTTATTAGGAAAGAATTTTTAAAGTATCAAGTTTCAAATTGATAACTGTATTTACTTTATTTATATTTATAAAGCAACATATTATGTCTTTAAAAGATATGTCCCACTTAATAACATTATTAAACTGCTATAATTGCCCTTAGGAAATTTAAAACAATCCAAGATGTGGTATTGCCTTTAGACAAATGAGCACATGTCACAGAGTATTAGGCATGATATTAAATGGGATCTGGAACAGCACTTTATAGCTGTTGAACACTGATAGGTAATGATGCCAGAATTACTGACTTCAAACACTTCTCCCTATGAAAAGCCTCACTACTCTTTTCTCTTCTCTTTCAGTACAAATAAAGTAGTCCTAAATCAGGTAGGTTCATTCCCACCTCTGTTCTACTTAGCCTCTACATTTAATTTTCACAGGTAAGTACTTTCAATTAGTCTATGACAAGCAGATTGCTGATGTATTTCCTCACTGTCGGACTTCTCGGCTGTTGATCCTTTGAGCAAAACTGAAAACGCCCAGAGACAGCATATAAGATCTATACAAATAAATTCTGAAACCTGACGGAAAAGCAGCCGCTTGGAATATTTCCTCTGACACAGTTGCAACTACACTTTAAATCTGTAGTTTAAAACTACTTCAATTAAACTGTGTTTTTAAACTAAAAGTGTTTAACATGGACAAAGCTAGTGTAGTGAAAAAGCTTTCTGAAGACATATGGCTCCACATTATTTGAAAGATCATCCAAGTCTCATCCAATTGATATGTAAATAAAGGCCAAAAGTTTTTTGTTTATTTCATTATGCAGATAGCAGCATAATTTTTATTCATTTACTTTTAAGCTTTTCATGTTAGCCATCAAGAATAGAAAGAGTTAAAAATGTATTTTGATAACATTTTCATCTAATTTTTGAGTCTTTTTATAAACACTAATCAATATGTCATTTATTTATGGAGCATTAGCAAGGAACTTTAGATTTGCATTCTTTTACTAAGAGGCAGAAAAAGAATAGAAGAATAAAGACATGAACTGAGATGCTTTTAATCTTTCAGTAATGCAATCAGAAAAACCAAATCACAGACATTGGCATTCACAAATAGACAGAGAAAAATAAAGTAACTAAGCTGGAATTCTCTTTCTAATTCCAGTTTGAAAAAACAATTCTAGTTTCAGCAACCATCCCTTTGTTTTTACAACTGCCTCTGACAGTACCCATCTTCATGCATCTGATGGGCTTTATTCTTCTTATTTCCAGGATTAAAAAAACAAAACACAAAAAACCAAAAGGAAAATATGAAACTTTCAAACCCAAAAATATACAAGAGCTATTTCCACATTCATGAAAAATGTTAAACTAACAGAGACTGGTGACGGACACAGCCTGTATAACAAAGATGCGGACATGCATACAACATGTAGTCAAAACTATTTTACAGAGACAATAAATAAATGAAATGTAAGAAAATCCCCAGTGTCCAGAATCTATAGTTTCTCCTCGGTGCTTTTACAAAAAAACAAACAAGTTCATGTCCCCACAGGCCACCCTCCTCCAAACCGTATACACACATTCTATATTTTAGATATTTGGATACTCATTTTGTAATATAAATGGATTGCTCTACCTAAGTTTTCTAGCAATCTGTTTATTTTATAAGACTTTCAAAAACTATCCTGTTATCACAATCTTGACTCTGTAAAGATCATTTCACAGAAGAAAGAGCCTGACTCTCCAGATATCTTTTTTAAATACTGCACTCTATGGTTTTAGACAAGGAAGGAAGGAAAAAAACCCACTCATCTAAACAGAGCATTTGGTTGTCTCTTAAATACTATTAAATACTTAATTTCTCTCATTGCCACAAAAGGAATGGAGATTGGAAGGGGAAACATTCAAAAGATGCATGTTATCTACCTAAGAGTTGCAGGCCACAAATTACTACAGGCAGCCACTGCAACAGCTTAATCATTTGTGATAAGTACAACCCCTTGTTCCCCAGTAAAGCCCACTAGTCCAGAGCACTGTTCTAAGGTAAACAGAATTAAGGAGCAGTTTCACAAGTGACTGAGACGACTTTCAACATTACATTCCAGATCTGCTCTGAAAGAAAATTGAAACTCCAGGGATGCCTAGAGATGGACAGACCTTATCTCAAAATCAGCAGAAACAAACAAACATAAGAATGTCATGGCATGGTCCAATAAACAGAAAGTATAAAAGGAAACAAATGAAAAGGGAAGAAGGGCTAAAAGATTAATGACAAACTGCAAACAACTATTATTTTGACTTGTAAATGAACTAAAACCCAACAAAAGTAGACATTATTGATAAAGACTAAGAAAAAATATTATAGTGACAGAAAACTATTAAGGATGCTGACATATAATTTTCATATCTATAGATATTTTAATTTGAAAGTATATAAAATACTGACAATATATTACTGCTGAGCAGATTTCTGAAATGAATCTGCTACCAGATTAAAATGGCTAACAACATTTTCCAGTTTAATCTCAGCAATGTAACACGTGCTGATTATACTTTCAGATGATCATCAGTGCTCCCTCCAAACACAGAAAAACATCCAGATCTACAAGCAGAACATTTTTGACCAAGGAACTCCTTAGGTATAAGAATATTCTACCATTCTGAACAAGCCCCTCTCTGTTCAGAAGACTACTAAGAAGACAGATTAGGGGGAATCTGCTCTGAAAAGAGTAGTAGAGGACTACCACAGATTTCTGTATAAAAGTGTGTTTTTTGGAAAAATATTTCAATACAGAAAACCAGTCAGACTAGTGGGAGAACATAAGAAAAATGTTTATATTTGTGAGCAGTGTAACAACTAACTTCATAAATTATCACCTTTAGGAAATAAATACAAGATGTCCTGGAAACAGTATTTACAAAAAGTTGCATAATAAGAAAAAACCCCACTATTTCCTGTTGTACTGCTCAATATAAGATTTGATTTTTACCACATAAGAATAATATGTGTGGCTGTTGATGATTTTCAAGTCACAAGAGCCCTTTCCTGCCACACAGCATACATACTAATCCTTTTTATCTTTTATGAATAATTTCTGCAATCACTATAGCTACAGCTAACACAATGCTTATAGTGCAGTAAAGTCTGTTAAGACACCTAAAGAATCTCATTGTTTAGAAACAAATTTTGGTCTTGGGCTCCTTCTCAGTCTTGGGCAAGAAAGGAATTAACAAACACTTTAAACAAGTTCATAATGAAATAACTTCACTGCAGTTTCCATCTTGAATAACATAAATATGACTATAAGCTTTATGAAAATATTTGAAAAGCAAGACCTGCACTACATGGTTCTAAACTCTAACTTAAATAGTTAAGACTTTACAAGTAGAAAAGTAACACAACAGTTTTGAAGATGACTATTAAAAAGTTTATACAAGAAAGCAAGGAATGCACCTGAAATCAGGTTTTTTTGAACTAAGGACACCTATAATTGTCAAATATGTTCCATTACTACACATACATAAATAAATACTCAAATTTGATTAAAATAAGTAGTATAGAAGCCTTGCTGTTATAGAACTAGTAGAACATTTCTATCTCCCATCGAGGCACTGGTGTTTCACTACAACTACAAAATTTACGCCATAAGAGACTTTAAGAAACAAAACTAAATGTTATCTCTAAACCACAGATCTTCCTACCTCAAGTCATGCCTAGTAAAGAAGCAGAAACTGCATCTGTGACACCTCTTACATTCCCAAGACTTAAAAATCTACCAACTGTTCTTTAGGTAGTTCAATCATTCTAGTCCTGTACACCTGGAGTTTTACCCAGTGTGTAGATTTGTGTTAAGCACTACTTAATCTGATATTCAGCTTTCTTTGCAATTGTGCCTGATGGAAAGACTGTGGTGGTGACATAATTTATTGCTTGTTTTTAGACTTCAAAGCCTTTAGAGGCTGTAAAACTGGATAAGCTTTTTGAAGCTCTAGAAGTCAAGGTAGTCTGGTTTTATTATAAATGTAAGTACTGTAATTTGCATTTGTTTCATATTTTCTAAGAATAGTTCTGGATTACATGTTTCTAGGTGGGGATTTGGGGTATTTGTTACAGTGAATTCTAGATAAACAACACTTATGAAAAGCATTATAATGAGAGCAAATAGATTCCTTAATGCAAAGAAGCCCTGTTCTTGCCATGCAGTATGTAGTAAGTGCCTTATTCTTAATTTTGTTTTGTTTTGGTTTTTTTTTGCATCAATTTGCTATTGATGAAAGAAGAGAATATATTTTGCACAAAACGTTTCAATACCTCTCGTGCTACAGAATCTGGGTGAATATCTGTAAATACTTTAATCATAGTTTACAGCTTACGGCAGACCTCAGAAAATCCTTTAATCATGGCTTACAGCTAAGGGCAGACCTCAGAAGCAATTAAATATTCAGGTGGTGAGGCAAATGCTGAAGAATCTAAATCATTCCCAGCTGGGATTTGCTTTAACTAGCTCAATGCTAACATAGTTAGTACTGTTGATGCACTTTGAAGGACAGATACAGAATGATAGAATGGTTTTGAGGGTAACATAGAATGTTTCTGCTTTAACTTATATTTTAAATGTTTTAGACCTTCTTTAGAAGACAGATATCCTAGAATTTTTCAAGCCACTGAATACTTTGCTAGTCTTACATTGTAATCCGGGCTGCTCAGAAATGTAAAAACTTCTGACTACTGACAAAGTATTCTTTGTAAGATACCTAATTTTCTACCAATAGAACTAGTAAGTTAAACATTGAATTTTGAAAAAATGTAGTGGTTCTTGAAATTTAACTCTTTTTTTTTCCTTTCCTTTTAGATTTCAAGTCTAGGATTCTAGTTGTAATTTCTTCTGTCAAAGTTTCCTTTTTTCCACTTGTAGAACAAAGCTATTTTTGTCAAGTTTTGTCACGCAAACCATCATATTAACTGTTTTACTTTCAGCTGTGTATAATTACATCCAAGGAACTCTAAATTTAAAAGGCTTTCCGAGTCAAATAACCTTCAAACAGACACTTTGTCCTTACACTGCTTCTTTGTTTATGATAAGGTTCTGCAACTTTGTTGTCTTTAATTTCATAAGCAGGGTAGCACTATAAGGGAGGATTCTAGCTCAGCTTTGTATAGGCTGAGGACTTTGGAAAGCTTAGCTCCAAAAAAAGCTAGGGGAAGGGAAGAAAGACAGTTATTAAAGATTATTTGAACCCAGAATAAAATCTGTGGTGTAGAAAAACAGTAACATGGTAAGAAATGCCTAAGCAGTTTCTTTTGAAGGCCTTTTGAACTGGTGTAGACCAATTGCATGATCTCATGGCCACCAGTGTTTGCTGCTGCCTTAATGTTAGCTGTGCTTATTACTAGGCTGAACAACTATTTGTGTGCTGGGCAAAATAACAAGGTAGTGTTTTTCTTGTCACCATTAAACTACTGTTATTTCATCATGACTTTAGGAACTATGGCTTCTGGTTATTTTCTTCCCAACTGAGAAAAAAAAAAAAAAAATCCTGATTGCTCTCTACTTTTATCACACTTACCACGCAGAGTTCCAAAAATAGTATTTGCAGTAGCTATGTTATTGAAACTGGCTTTTCTGGGAAAAATCAGAACAACTGAACCTGGTTTCTGCAGATTTTATTGTACAGGCTATGGTAGCCCTAGATCATGCTGTTTTCTGCATGCCCTGTTCAGCAAGTTTTACATGTGCCAAATGGTTCACTCTTACACCTCACAAACCAGGTAGCTGTTCAGCTTGTTCTATAGCACATCTCTTGGCAATACAAATAATACTGATTTCTACCTTCTGCCTAGTCAGAAGTCTTTACAAAAAGTTTATTATCTTTTACCCTTTTTTTTCCTATGGCCAGTTTCTTCAGGAAACAGTAAATATTTCAAATGCACATGTTTATGCTCAAAAATTTTTCCCACAGGTATTACAGGCCAGAAATCCAGTCTAATGAAACAGTTATCTAAGCACAGTGCTTTCAAAAACTGGATTATTTTCGTTATCAAAACACAAAAGAATTGTTGACTAGTATGGTATCGGTGTTTTGCTTTTTTAAAAACAGTATAAAACTCCCATTTACAGAAAGTATTTCTCAAAGTGGCACAAAGAGAAGGCATTCTTCACTTGTCAGTGCTGTAAACAGGCTTGTCTTTTTCCACTGCATCACATTAACTATTTTCTGGATATATTTAGGATACACCCTAAAACTCCCTTTCAAATCCAGAAAGAAGGAAAGCGATGTGCCTAGGTGATACTGTGAAACTGTTTAGAAGTTCCTAGTGATGTTATTATAGATAGAATCCACTACAGATTTTTTTCTGCATGCTTTCTTATCTTTTAAAGGAAAGATTTTTCCCCAAGATTCAAAGACCCTGGAGCCTCACCCAAAGAGCGTTTATGTGTTTTCCGCCTCTTACCCCTGAAGGAGCCTCAGCCGCAGCCCCTCGGGCCCCGGAGCGCCGCCCGCGCTGTGCGAGTGACCTCTGGAGCCAAGGCAGCGTCAGTACAGAGAGCAACGCGGCGGGGCTGCACCGCCTCCCGGAAGGAATAGGTCTGGAGGGACAGGTGCCTCTCTTGAAGAGCCAGAATGAAATGGAGACTAAAGGGTAAATTTGTTTTCAGTGGGAATTTGGGAAAAAAAACCACCCTTTTTATTATTAAATAACATGTCTCCTTTAAGTTGCCAGATGGAGAATTATTAATAATTGTTAAGTAAAACCAATTTGACAGTGGATGAAAGTGTATCAAATTGACTGTCAGGGAGCTTTGCAAGAGATGAGAAGTTGGCATAAAACATATTTGCTGCAATTCAGCTGTGGTTTTATCTACAGACTACTAACACAGCACAATTATGGGTTTCAAAAGGGAAATAAGATGAGTTACAAATTGATTTATACAGATGTGTTTAATTAAAAGTATACTTGATTTTAAAATTATCTACTATTATGCCAGCAATGTTTCTCATGATTCACTTTGCTCAGTGATTAAGATTTGCATTCTTATTTTATGATTCTGCAAGGGTTAAGATTCAGAAAAGCAAAGTTTGCATTAAAATTTAAAGATCATTGAGCTTCTTTTGAGATTTCTTGTAAACATATTAATATTAGCAGCCTCTGAAATTAATATAACAATAATGTAAAAGACCTAAGCAAAAAACCCCTTCATAGCTTGTACAATTTCCTGGTTCAGTTGACATTTATGTGCAATTCTGGAATAGTATCACGGAAGTGAAGACTGATGTCTTGCCAGATTAAATGAGAGATAAGATAGCGAAACATTACAACAGTGCATCTTTGCTGTTTAAACACTGCATCTTACCTAAACTATGCTGTATTTCATAAATACACACAACTTCTAATCCATTCTGGAACAGAACTTTACTGGTACCAAGGCCAGGAAACACAAAGTACCCGAGTTTGATAGCACGAGTGAGGGTTTTTTGCTATGTTATAAAAGTAAATTCCTGTTGACCCTAGGTTCTATACAGTGTATGTTTAGTAATTCTTCCTGGGTTTAGAGTTTCTCCATGCTTATTGCTCCTATTCTAGGATCATTTTGACCCCACAAAAGTAGGACTGAAATATGTATTCAAGCATAATAGACTCATGATGGCAAAAACATTCAGGCCAAAAGTGTTTCATTCTAGTAAAGCAGTATTGTCTACAAACTGACTCTCAGTACCTTAATAGCCTTATTGGTGACTTGATAAGTAGTACCCTATAAAAAAAGCTTTGTGTCTTTTGCTTCCTTAGCAAGAAACTTTGTAAGAAAGTTTGCGGGAAAAAGTTGTGGAAGTATGGATGTTAAAAATGTTTAAGTTTTAGAAAAACTAAGTTCCTTTGAGGCAATATGCATCACGGCAAACTCTCACCTGTGAGAAAGACTGTTTAGGTTTTTTCCTTACAGTGATATTATCTGTGCATGTGAGTTGGCAGAGCAACTCTCTCTCCCTGTGCCTTTTCCTCATCCTTTGTCACTATGTTTGCCTCTGCGGGTTGGAGATCAAAGGAGAGATATTACCTAAGCCCACAACAATAACCATCACAAAAGAATTATTAGAATTTAAGAGCTTTTGTTTCCCTAATGTCCAAATCAGTACCATTGGTGGCTGCAACATCATAGTGTGAGGGAAGGAAGACTCTAAAAAAAAGAAACACAAAAAGCAGGAGTCCATGTCTAACATAATTGTGTGACTTCTACAATTCCCCTTTTCTGCTTCATGGAAGTCTGAAGGAGAACAAACAACTCGAAGTCTTTTGCACCCATGACTGTGATTCTTGTCCTTTTTTCCAGATACAAAAAAATGAACAAGCAAATAAACAACTATAATGACATGACTTGTCTGTTATGTTTCTTGATGGGCATTAGAATTTAGGCATAACAATTATATTTTTTGGGTAAGCTTCCTGACTTGTTGGCAAGGTTCATGATGCAAGTCCTTTGTTTATCATACTTAGACGTACAGCTTGTCTTGGTTTAGAAGATCAGTTCGCTTCATTTTTGAAGGACAACCTAAGCTTGAGGGCATAACCAATGTACTCAAGTGCTGAAGTACAACTTTTCCCACTTTTTATGCAAGAACAACTGAATAGACTTGATGTATCTATAAATGATCTTTTGACAATGTAAAAAAAATTCAGTGTCTCAATATGCAGCTTCTCTTCAATATACTGAAGACTCAGACAAGGATAAGGACAATGCTGCTGTCTTCAACAACCACAAATGAGTCTCTGGAGATATTTTCTACAAAGTAACTTTTCACCTTGAAATGAAAGCCTATACAAGCACATATAGCTATAACATGACTTTTTTAATTTTGTTGACTTCACAGCAAAAGATATGAAAAAAAAGCACAAGTGTTACAAGAAAGTGATTCCTGTGTTCTTTTAAGGAAATGTTGAAAACTTTAAAAGAGTTGTGCTGTCTGAGAGGCAACTAAAGAACCCTATAGCAAGTTCTGAATGCAGAGCTTCAAATTCTATCCTGTCCAAAACTTGAATTTTTGGACAAAATTTTCCTTAGAAAATTTTAAGTATGACTTTAAACTAAATAGCTTTTGAGGCACCATTTAAACTAGAGGTATAATCTACCTCTGTGTGTGATAAGCCATCATATTAGCATTAAAGCTCAGACTTGTGAAGTGTCAAACAGTGTCTATGCAGTGCTTAATTTCTACTAGCTTTAGAAGGAAAGGAAGACAGTGGAAAGCATTGTGAAAGATTCATAATAAAAATAAAACAAAACACCTAATCCAGACAAACTTTTGCAGCAGTTAGTTTTAGCTTTTGCCATTGAACAAAAGCAAATGCATGTGAATTTCACGATAAAATACCAGGAGAAGTTTTGAAATGGGGATCATAATAATCTCTTCTAGAAATGTCTGACACAACAGGATATTTGGCTAGATTTAGAAAATTTTAGGTTACAGTCTAGACCTCAAATCCCACTGGCATGGATCTTGGACACATTCTAATTAATTGGCAGTAAAAAGCGTATCAGCTGCCTGAGATATGCTCTTAAGAGGCAAGTTGCGAATTTTTTTACCTAGATTAATGAGGTAACAATCAGACAGAATTCTGCTAGAGCCAATTCTGTTTTTAATTTTGCCACCTGGCTCTTGAATCAAGAAGAAATTAATTTCTTAAGCAAATAACAATGAAACACTCTAGAGAAGTAAAGACATCAGAATTTGTTATTCATGTGCTTTGTAAAACTGCATGATCAACTGTTCTTACATGACTACCTCTAAGCAGGTCCA
This sequence comes from Anabacerthia variegaticeps, assembly GCA_035583185.1. Taxonomy (NCBI): domain Eukaryota; kingdom Metazoa; phylum Chordata; class Aves; order Passeriformes; family Furnariidae; genus Anabacerthia; species Anabacerthia variegaticeps. The sequence goes on along the minus strand of JAWWEW010000131.1, from coordinate 34,756,537 downwards.
CTGTGATACCTGTCCCTAGGTATCTTCCACAATCAGGTGATGACATCTGGTGATTTAGCACTTACCTGACATCAGGGACCGGGTTGCCAGCAACTCTGCACTCCAGCAATACCTTGTTTCCTTCAGCAACTTCCTGGCTCCGGAGCTTCTGCGTGAATTGAGGTGGTGAAAATTCATTCTCTTCCATGTTGATGAAGGGATGGCAAAGGACCATTTTGCCCTGTGTGATGCTTCCCCTTTCAGAAAAGTGTCCTCCATTCAGATGAACTCCATGCAATTTTGCCTCGGGCTCAGTCTCTTCATGTGGTTTGTCAAACTCCTGATTCACCAAGGTACTTAAAGCTGTTTGTTTCTTGTTAGGAGACAAGTATCCACTGTCTGGAGAAGAAGAGTCCCCATCAGGACTTCGGCCTCTTGTCTTTGCTGCCTGTTTAAATATAGATGACAATTCATCTATGAATGTGGCAGCTTTGTCACACAGCTTGTTCCTGAAGGGAACGTCTTCCTGGGATGTTGATTCAGACTTTGGACTTGGCACACGTGGACTGTTTTTCTCTGAATGTTTCAGTCTTCTAATGAAGCTGGGACTAGCAGCTAGAAAAGGTGAGGTGCTTTCTTGCCTCCTAGAAACTGTGACAAAACTATCTGCTGTCTGAGGTGTGGTGGATGGCTCTTCCTGACTCCTTGGGAGAACATGACTTGTGGTAGGTGAAGTCAGACTGCTTGCTTGGGGTCTCTGTAAAGCATCTTGCTCATGCAGTTTGCTGTCCTTGAAAGAAGGCTTTTCGGAAGGGCTAGAAAGAAAGGTGTCGGGATAAGGAGTAAAGTCTGGTGCTGCGTTCTGATCCTCCTTCATGGAATTGGCAATGGCTTCTCGAGCTATGTCAATGCTCTTACATATCTCTTCCTGGGTAAGGAAGGCAGAAAGTTCATTTGAAAATTCACCATTCTGTATGTCTGACAGGGAATCATAGAAAAAGTCATGATAAGATGAAGCTTCTGACATATTTTCAGGATATTCCTTATTGGTGTCTCTCTCTGCACAGTAAGCCTCCTTCAGCATTAAAGAAAGAGGCAACGCCTGGCCGCGACTTCTGTCTTGCATCCTGGAAGACACAAGTACAATTCCTTAATGAAAAACCTTCTCAATTAAAAAAAGCCCACTTATATCCTGGTTCCCATAAGGCAGACACAAAACTGAGAGATGAGCAGAACCCAGCGTTGCATGGAATACTTATCATAAACCTTGATTTCTACTAGAATGGTTTAAGCTGCAAATTGGCTAGGTGCAAATGAGAGCACTGAGGAGTCATTTTTCTCATCTGTCTTTCCTCAGAGGTATGAAGACATCCTTTGTCTGTGCGTTGCCTAGCACAAGCTCAGTTCCACTGGACCAATATGTATGTGTGCATGTTGTTATTTACCCTCTGATTTATTTCACATCAATGCTATTGCACTGCATTTTTTTATCCGTTTCTAGCCTTATGAAGATTTGGGGAATACATTTACTTTTCTCTTTTCCATAGCACTGCCTTGTAGACACTAAGCCATCAGATTCTGAGAGGAAAAGTGTTCTAGTTGAAACCATTATGAAGATCTGCACAAGAATATTTGGCTTAGAAAGTCCAAGTTATTCTTTCTGATTAATGATGATATCGTGTTTAATATTTTACTTACCATGTTAATGTTTTTCAATTGTTACAAATTTAGTAGCACTTTCCTCAACTCTGATAAATGGAATATCAAATTATCATATGCTAAATGGATTTTACAATCTGTATATGATCCTGCACAACGTAAGTGTATAATGTATGTTTTACACCAGTTTCATAAACTACAGAAACATCTATTCATCTCCAGTTTCCCAACATGATTTTAGAATTAGGATATGCATTTTCTGCCTCTTTAAAGTCAACAAGAAGCATGACAACAGGAAAACCACCCAAGGGAAGGATCTGCCTGAAAAATCTCCTTGTAAAAATGTATTTGTCTAGCTGGTCACTAGATTGTGGTTGATCTAATATGTAATCATTGTTTCTGCAAAGCGTTTAATGAAGTTTAATATAAGTAGTTTTAGTTACCCCTGAAAATTCTCTTCTTTTTATGAAAATTTCTGTGAGGTCAATTTTGCATAAGATTTTAAAAAAAACCCATATTTTCTCTTAAATGTTCAAAGTATTTCTTCTCTGACAGATAGGTGGCTTGACAGTCATGCAAGGCACTCGGATGTATTTTACATCAGCTTGTGTAAACTCTGATTACCTTTAGTCACTTCACCAGAGCTTACCCAGCATGTAGTCATTAACTGACTGATAGATTATTGGAATACTTGGCCTGGCATATGCATCTCTTGATATGCCTGTTTGTCTTGCCAACAGATTACAACTCATGACATAAAACAGAAGTATAAGAAAACCAAAGCATTTTAGGATTTGACTTGTGTTTTTATAGAATACAGTGATAAGCTTATTATTTGTGGGATTACATCTTTCTTTCCTTTTATCTGTGTTTACAGAGCAACAAATTTAGCAACCATACCAATCTCTTGTCGACAAAATCTAAAAAAGTAGATACAGTGTAGCTGACTATTACATAGCAGCTTTAAAGAATGAATCTGAGAAGCCCATCAAACAGTTGGTCAAGAGGCTCAGCTGTTAAGGCATTACTGGGTGAATGCCAGGGAAACAAGGGTTAAAACTGGAGAGTTTCTGTCTCCTTAATCTTAGTTATTTTTTAAAACTTGAACAATGCTTTGTTCATTCAAATGAACAAAGTTACTAGTTTACTATTTAGACAACTAGTAAATATCCGTGCTTCAAATGATGTCTTTATTTAAATCTCATACATACCGGTTCCTAGCTTGTTGACATCTCAAAGCGACACATTACATACTCAGATAAACTTCTCTGACTTCCAGCACCAAGATGCTTTGCTGTTTCAGTGCGCTATGGGTAGGAGGACAATTTTACTTATTGTTAGCCATGTGACACAATGATTAAAATGAATGTATTACAAATTAACCTCTCTCTCCCTAATACTGTTTTATCATTAGAAAAAATACACTGGCTACATATGTTATAATTTTCAAAGCCCACTGTCTAAATTTAGGTAAATCACTCTGTACCTGGATATTTAGATTAAATCGATGAATTTAAACATGTTTTGGTTACTGGCAATTTCTAATGCTGATCAGCCTTCTTGGGGAGACAAGTCTGGTGCCTAAAAATGGATTAACATGTCTCGCTTTAGACGGCTGAATGGAAGCTTCCAGTATAAAGACATTTTTTGGCCATACTGTAATAGATAAAACCACTATTCTTTTAGTGCAACTTGTAAGCACACTGAACAGAAGGTGAAGTGTCTCTAACCCTACCAAGTAGCATATAAGATCATAATTAGAAATTTCACATGCTATTTCGAGCTTCTCTGAGTTAGACTACAATATATTTATAACAGTTTTCATCATCATTACTCATTAGGTAACCTGGAAAGCCATATACTATATCATTTAAAGATACAAACATAAAATACAATGTTGCATGCAGATCAGTGTTTACCCGTACTTCCCCCAGTTTTACATACAGACTATTTATGGAGTCCTATTTGTATATATTTGAAAGTTACTTCCCAACAAAACCACATTTTTATATCATGCAGTTTAAATATGTATTCAAAATCCAGTGTAGATGCTCTAAGGAATAATACAGTTAATAGTAAATTAAAAAGATTATCAGGGGAAAAAAATGAATAATTAATCAAATTAAGGTTTCGAAGGGATATATAATACATCATGGAAAAACATAGAAAATCAGAGAACTCATTTCAAGAAAAGTATAAGCATTTTGAATTTGTAGAACCTGTCCCATGAGAAATTATTACTGAATATGACCCAAAACCGATCGGTTCAAAAGAATCAAACTAAAGAAAAGGTGTATCTAGTAGGATTCTTTAAAACAAAAGGCATGTATTTTTTCTCTGAATTTTGAAATCTTGCAAAATTACTCCCCAAAGTACAATAATTACATTTAGCAGAAAATATAAAACAGACCTTATAGTGAGCAGGCCAATATGCAGAGTCTTAAGTATAATTAATAGCAGGTAAAGTTGCTTTTCTCCTTCTTTATCTAAGTGGGCTTAAAGTTGCTGCAGCTATTCACTGAAGATTGCTTGGTTCTCAGTAAGCATCGAGAAGACTGTGGCCTGTGCATTACATCTGTCCTCTGTAACTATGTAATTCGTACCCCACTCATCTATATTTGGTAACTGAACTCATGTTTCAGCAGGCTGCTGCTATCTGGAATTCCAGCAGAAGCAACGGTGAGCCTGGAAGTGGCACAAAGATCTGTGCACTCACTACTCATAAATTCAGAGAACAGCCATTTTCTTTCTATATAATTTTATCCTAGCAGATCTTTAGTTGTTTTTTTTTAAACAACATTAGCTGTTTTCATGACAATAAAGTAATTGCCTTTTTCTACTGAGAATACTTTAAAATTAATAGCTTCCTTGTGTACTTTAAAATCTTCTAAGGAAGAAAAAAATAAAATCATAGTATTATTTAGGTTGGAAAAGACCGTTAACATTTTTAGAGTTATCAGTAGAAATAGTACATATTTTTTTGATAATTGATAGTTTTTATTCTGTAACCATGTACTACACTGTATAAATAAATTAACCCACTGAATTTTCACATCTCAACTGAAGTAATCCTATCATCAGAAAAGAAGTATCTCTCTCAGAAATGAAACACAAAATCCCGGAAAACAATGTATGCTTTGAAAAACCCCACAACTCTGACATTTATTAACACTGAAACAATCAAAATGCACTTTTGGTTTCTACATTACTATGTTGTAATGAAGTTCATTAAAAGAGGTTTTTTTGGGTCATTTTACAGTGATTTTGTTGTGTTAAATACAATCAGAGTCATGATTCTGAAAATTTCAGTCAAAAAACTGTACACAAAAAAGGAGCTGTTTATCTAATAGTTAACCATTGTACACCTATTTTTCAAACAGTCACCCACAGAGTAGAATCAAGGTCCTTTGTCAGGCACCCACCATTTCCACTAAATGCATAAGACCTAGCGACCTTGGAATGGCAGTCAAAAATAGCCTGCATATAAACAGTAACAAGCTGCCTTGGGCTATCTTCAGCATTTTCTACAGGGAGTGGGTAGATGACATCCTGGTTCTTGGAATTATATGTTTAAATTGTCACTTTGAGAAGGAGAATATATCTGCCTGGAGATGCCTGAAGAGATAATTTTAAAAGAAATTTAAAGCAATTTAGCTTTTATGAATACTACTACGGTGAGGTTTTTTTGTGTAAATCATGTATACCCATTACTTTTTGTACCGCATGATAGAAACACTAGCCCAGAAACTGAAAGATCTGTCTTCAGTTTATTCCTGCTGGCTTCAAGTGTTAATGAAATACCCTTTATAACTTGAAAACTTATTAGGGCAAGGTTTTATACAGCTCTATTAAGTCATAAACAAAATTTCCTGATACCATTCTACTAAGATTTGGGGAATGCTTCTATCCTTTGACCTGTACTGAATCTTTTGGAAACCTAATTTTTGATCAGGACTTTCCATTTTTTTTTGCAAAAATAATCTGAATTCTCCTTTACAAAAATGGTAAATGCAGTAAATCACTACAAACAAATGCCAAAGGGGGACTAAAACTTTGGAACAATTACACATTTTGAATGTGCAATAATATGCAATGATGTAATATTTTAGCTATTACATGTGAAATTTTAAATTAATAATAACATCAAACAGGATAAGGGATATTATGGCTAATATGCTCACTTCATTCGTATTGCAATGTTATGGAAAATTCAGCTGATGAACAGAACTCCATGGAGATAATACTTTCACTACCAATAGATTTGATGGAGCATAGCTAGACTGTTCTCCTGAAACCTTAGTAATAGTTCCTAATTCTAGTCATCCTGAGTTATTCAAAATTTCATGTCATGAACCACAAAGCTATTCTGGTTGTACAAGTTTTCCACTCTATTTGCTGAAGATGTTACATGATGCAATAGATTTTTATTGCTAATTGGGCTAAAACCAAAATATAATGACAAACACGGCTCCTTATCCTAGTAATTAATGTACTTACCTGAGAAAGCAGAACACCTTTGTTATGGTTCCTGTTATTCTGTATCTTGCTCTAAATAGCAGCAGAATAAAATACAAGTAGATAGGCAATCTTCTTTCCAAGACCTGAAGTCAAACACCAGTATGCAAACTTCAAATAGGAATCTCTAAGAACTGCTTCTACTTTAAGCATCAGAGACAGATAAAACGCCCTTTACCAGTTGCCACAGAAACATCCAGTTATTTTGAGTTACTTACAGACATTTTTTTCCACCTCTGAAAGAGCAAAAAAAAATAAAAATAATCTGGTCGCTTGTGCTGAAAAAGACTGGGTCAATGTCTTGCTGTAGTTAGATACTGTACCTAGCTTTGGGGTTTTTTTTTGTTTTCCCTCAGCAAAAATGTTTAATTTTGTTTGTAAATATATTGTAAATAGATTTTTTTTCCGTAGCTAGAGCTAACTTATGTTTTTATAGAGTGCATTGGAGGTATCTGCCCATCATGTATATAAGAAAGTGTCAAACAGAGTGAAATAGTCAAGCAGTGTCAGTGGTAGTCAAATATCATTTTCACAAGTTTCTAGAAGAGTTTCTCTGAGGATTTTCGTAAGAGCGAAATGGAAAAACTCATATGCCTTCAGTTTTTGCTAGCAGTAGTACCAGTACTTGGTCTAGAAGAAATACGGCAGTTGTTAAAATTAAACTGTTAAAATAGCAGAAATAATAACTCCCATCCTACTTTTACAGAGTACATCAACAAAGAGAATGAGGGGCTGCAAGTAACAACAGTTCAATAAACCTGAAAATGCCACAACTTTCCAGAACTACCAGAAGCTGGGAGTAGGAAAGGAAATGGTAAAACAGAAAGGAAGGCTAATAAGGAACTCACAAAGAACTGATACCTTTTCTTAAACTGGGGAGGAGATAGACTTCTCAGACTAACATCCATGGTACCTAAGGTCTTGTTGAGGCAACCTACCTCTGACTGAGAAGCCTGTAAATTCCTTTATCTCAAGACTACTAGTACTACTTGTAATATTATTCTCTCTGAAGATGCCATCTTTTTTAATTTTTACCAGCCAGACAGGTAAAAACTGAACACATGGGCAAATAGCTACTTGTGAGTGCTCTCAACATCCCTTAAAGGTATTTCATTAGGAATTTGTGCCCCTGTGCACTGTGGTTAATACACTTTTACATCCGGGGCTGTGACGCACACCATACTCTCTCTCCCAGGATTTAGCATGCAGGTGAAGAAACTTAGAGCAAAGCTATTTGATCCTTGTCACTAAGCACTGTGCCCAGAGTATAGGTGTCCTTACCCAGGTTTCCTGAGCACAGGCAGTGCTGGCAGGCACCCGTCTGTCTGAGCCTGCCTTTTGCCAGGCCCGGCATTCCTCAGCCTCGCTCCAGGGTCGTGTCACCATCGCACACTCTGGTCTCTGAGCCTGCTCTCTCCTCGCACAGACTGCTCACGGGCCCGCCCGCGCTCCATGGCACGACAGGAGGTGCCGAGGGGGGAAGGTGGAGCGAGATGGGCACTGGCCACCAGCCAAATGGTGCTGGAGGTGAAAGGTCCCGGTCAGACCAGGATAGCGGCTGCCTTGGGGCGGGAAGGGAGCCCAGCAGCCCCCCTGGGAGAGGGCAGGGAGTGACCACTGGAGCCTGGCGCCCTGTGTGGCTGTGGTGGCCAGGAGGGTGCTGTGGCCCAGAGAATGTCCCGGGACAAGCTTGGCTGCCAAGGTGTGCTGCTGTGGAGCGTGCCATGGAACTGCAGAGGGTGTCCACAGGCATGTCGGCCCCGGCACTGTGGCACGTTTCTCATGGAAGCTCTTCCTCAGAGCAGAGACTGTGCAGAGACCATCTCATTTACTGGTGCTGATAGTTTTGTAACATAAGTCCTTAAAAACTTGCATAGGATCGGCTCACATCTGTGGGATGGCCTAGAGGAGGCCTTTTCACAGCCCAATTTCATTAAAATATTTAAGGCCTCATATAATGGTATTAAAGGACAAGAAATGAGGTGTCAACAAACTAGGAATTGACAGTCCTCTGTGGTTTAAGTAGACAGGCCACATTTTAACATTTGGGAATATATACAAATAAGAATTTAAACAAGCCCGTATTACAGTGGATGTTCTTAAAGAACAAAACCTAAATAAATAAATTTAACGTTGAAGAACGAAGCAAGTGGGAAAGGAGTGAAAGTTACAGAAGGCAGGACTGATGCAATCTCACAAAGGTAGAGAAAGCAAGGATAAAATTTGGCCGTTTAACACATGGCAATATAATTAAGATTGTTTAGTCTAGCATGTAAAGATTCAGATTATATGATAAATTTTGGAAATCTAAGCACCTTTTTTAATGCATCAGCTCAGTGTAATCTTACATATTTCTCTAAGGAAAGAAGTGAAATACATTATGATTGACACACTCTACTGGAAAATCTGTGTCACAAAGGTAACATTCTAACTTAAACAGACTGTTTGAAGCAAGAAAAGCAAACCATTAGTGTTAGATAGTTAAGTGTCCCAACTGTGCAAAGCAGAATTTAATCTGGTTTTTAAAATTAGGAGTTTTCTTTTAAGAAGTCTCCATTCAAGGCCATAACCATAATTTTCTCTACTTTCATTTGCCTCAAGTTTCTCAACTGTTACTCTTGTCTAAGTTGATTTTTGTCCTGTATTCTGTACATGTTAGTCTTATCCACATGGCTTTACCATTTCTTTTATTTTATAAATTAACTACATTTGTTATCACTACTTGTACCGTACTCGAAAAGTTACTTATCCCTCTATGCACTGTGTAGTATGGAACAGCTTAATTCAGTCCTATTCACATCAGCTATTACATGTATATCTCTGTGAAGAATATATTTCAAAATCTGATTTTTTTCTTTTGTATGAAGACTACTTGTACTTATGCATATCATAAAACTCCCACAGTTGGGTAGTGAGAAAAATGCTTTATAGCATCATGTGTCATATTTTTATGTTGTATGCACTAAGATTGAGACTTTCCTCTTCATAACAAAAGTGATCTCTATTAGATCAATTTTAGATGTAAGCCTATAGTGCATATTTTACATGTTTATATTCACAGCCAGTCATGTACTCAGATTCCTTCTTAGCATGTGAAATGTGCTTGATCTGAGCAGGCACAGGCACTGTTGAAGTTCAATACCAGATAAAAGCCTTTTTCTTTACAGGGTGATTAACTTTGAAAAAAGGAACGTGTCCCTTTCAACTAACTGTGAGATGCAGATCTCTAAGAAAATAAATATTTACTTCTCTTTCTCCTTTTATCGTATTATAGCTTTACACGACTTTACCTTTTTAACAGTTATTGCATGCTGCCTTTTGATTATGCCAAATGTATTCCTGTAGCCTGTATGAAGACAGCCTGCCACTGAAAAACATGTCTGATTCAAGAGAGGGGTAGACAGCAGTGTATTGCTGCCAGAAGTCACAGTACTAACAAAGACAAATGTGCAAGAATGTGACATCCATACTTCTGGAAAGAGGAATGAATGCTGAAGGAGGAACATGGAACAGCTGATTGCTTCCACTGTTAACTTCGGTAGAACTAAATTAAAAAAAAAGTTAAAACACAGCTGGCTATTTAGAATGAACTGCTGAGAGATTTGTCAGTCACTAGCTCCTATTAAGGAGGCACTTAGCTTGGGGGTATTTTTGGAAAGAGTTTCCATGGAGTTGGAGAGACTTCAGCCCTTTTGCTTTTTTCTGATTGGCCAACAGACAGGTGCTGAAAAAGGTGGTGGCAGAAATACTCCAGACATGGTGAATATCACACAGACAAGCAACAGCAACTTACTTTTTGTTTTATGATAGGTTGGATCATGTAAAAAATATATAACAGATTTTTTCCTTTCTCACCTGTTGTGAAATGACATCAGACAAAGCACTGATTAATGCTGGTTAAAAATAAAACTGCCTGTGTTTGCAGTTTGGGAGTGGCGTATTATACCACAGCACACGTTTAATACCCTGAAACTAAACCATGTATTTTTTCTTCCAGAGTGAAATGATCTACATACCTCTGATTTAGAAATACATAGGTTATGTTTAAAGACCCTACATCCCTCAAACAGAAACACAGTATTCCATTATAAGTGAACCACTTACTTTTAGAGATGTCACATAGCAAATGAACTATTTTTCAAAATAGGTGCTTTTGTAATGTACGCCTCTGAACTTCTGAGAGAACAGGCCCTTTCAGTGGCAATGAAAAATTACAGGGCAGCACTTAGAATGCTTGTATTTTTTCATTTTGGAGTCAATGTATAGAGCTTGGACCTCCAAATTAAATCCACTGGTTCTGTCAAAAGCAAAAGTTTGAATTTTGACAGAGTACTGCTCTTATACTTAAAAGTGCATCTCTCTCTCTCTAGGCATTACAGCTTCAGAGCCAGTGACTAAACATTTCAGGGATACACTCCTGATACTTTGGCACTGATGGACTGGAAAAATTGACATCCAAGAGTTTTTAAGTTAAACAAGCTGTTAAATATGATCTCTGTTTAGACAGGATCAAGTTTTTCCTTTTTCTAAAGAGTAATCATTTCTGGGGGAAAAAAAAAATATTGCAGAGACAAATTGAGTACATTTAGAAGACAGAGATGAAAAACCGCCTAAAAACATATTCCAGACGTAACATGATAGGTTCTACTCACCATCAAACATGAAAAATGCATGATAAGACGTGCATACCTCCTTTCTGTCCTGTTTGATAGCTCGGTTAGAATCAAGACAAAGAGGCAAAGTATTTGGCAGGTATTCTGTTCCATGCTTTAAATTCTACAGCATCAGATGTGCACCTTGTATTGGATGCAAAGCAGGAAAAATTAATTCTAAATTAATGTGTTTCATAGTTGTTCAATGAAATGTCCTTTGAGTTTCAGTGATACTTTATACAGCAGTTTTCTGGTCCTTATAAGAGCCTGATGGTATTAGTCTAGAAAAGGGAGTCAAACAGATTGATCAGTGAACTAAAAAAATCTCTTTAAAAGGTGAAATGTTACAGATAATCATGTAAATTATTCAACCTGTCAGAGAAAGAATGCAGGCCTGGGAAGAAGCAGCCTGAAGAGTCAAGATGATGATGATGCAAGTATGCATTTGAGAGTTAAAAGTGTAAATGAGACAGCAGAGAGAGCCAGTAAAACAATGACTCATCTAAGTGGATTACTGGAAACACCACTTTCAGACTGTTTGGAATACAATTTCTGGCTTTGCCATCAAAACTCAACTAAATCCAGAGAACGCAGCAGATGAAAGACAAGAGGTTTTTGTAATGCTATCACAAAAGGCTCTGAGATGCCATATGAGCAATCTAATATATACATTATTTGCTTTGAAATTTGGGCAAGGGTAAAATCTGGCTATAAACCACAGAATTTAGGTAATAAATCTGTGACAGAAAAACTTCTTGCAATAGCATTAACTGTACTGTTGCACATGTGGTACAGACAGAAACAGAGGCACACCTGGTGTGCAAGATTAGGATTCAAGTGAACCAACCAATCTAGATTTTTCTTTACATAACAAGAGAGAAGGAAGGTAGTCTAAACAAAACAAACCAAACAACAAACTGCTTAATTCACTTTACTTTGCTGCCAGTCTCAGATTCTAAAGTAATCCAAACAGTCAGGAGAATTAGAAAGCTTGTGTTGATACAGTCTTAGTGAAGGAGTTAAATATATTTTATATGGAATTGGGATAATTATTATGTATTGCATTCATTAAATTTAATAATAATTGTTATTATTATTATCATTATATATGTATAATATATTTTTTAAAAAATTACCCACACATATGCAACTACAATATGTAAATACAGAATACTGAGGAACTAATAAACACAAAACTTTTACTGTTTTGATTAATTATGCTTTATGAGAAGATACTGCACAGTTTTGTGATCTATAATTTCTATTTAAATGAGCTATTACAGCATTCTTATCTCTATTTTTTCATGGCATTTTCCTAGAGTATGCATTTAAATCCTAAATTGAAACCAATCTTGTGAGCGAGTCTCAGGAATCAAAATTTAAAGCCTCACCTTGGGACATGTTGTCTGCGAGTTTTAGTGATGGTTTGCTAAGACTTTCTGAAATTTTACTTTTAGAATTGCACTAGTGTTTTATCATATGATACACGTGTGCAAGTTTACTTTGGTTTTTAGGTTCTGCCTAGTACACTGGTATCTAAGTGATTGTTATTTCATACATGCAGGCACACATTTCCTCAAAAATACAGTTCAAAATGTTAACAAGACTTCATGATAAATCTTTTGAATCTGCTGTTTGTTTAGTGGTGCACAGGGATAATCAAGGATCAGTATTGGTTCTTTACAGACCTTGCAGCCCTCACATCTCTTCTGAGCATTTCTTATGGGAACAGAGGCCTGAAAGAAGGGTCACTCGCGCTACTTATATGGGTAGAACAACTCATGCTTCTCGGCTAATACAAAATGGGACAGGCCAGAGGAATGGCAAATGCATGTGAGGGAATCTGTGTTCTAGGTATTATTATCATTCAGTTTAATTAGCAAAAGAGTGATGAATATTATTATTTCAAAATTATTATTTGTTCCAGATCTCATTACATTTTTATAATAGCTGATACATAGTAAAATATATATAAATTTGTTTTAAAAATTTTGAATAATACAACAGAAAAAGAAAGTTTTAGACTGAATATGTGAGTTAATCAGTTGAATATCACCACTGGTTTGTGTGGCTTTTTTATTAACCCATTATATGTATGGTAAAGTACATATGTGTCCCTTACTCAGAACAAAGAGCAAGGAGTTCTCAAAGCCTTAATATCACTTTACCCTTGAACATGTATTTTTCACAGTGTATGGATATGTTTCATTACTACTGGTGGTATATACACTGACTATGATTTTGTTTTGAAAATATATGAGAGAAAATGGAGAACATAAATCATATTTATAAAGCAATGAGCATGGAATTTATGGAAGACATTTAGCATTTCTTAGCTAAAATTCAACAAACACTTTGACTGATCAATAGAATTCAAAATCAGAAAATCTCTGAAAAAATCAGAGAAGAATAAAAGATGAATAGAAAAAACCAGTGAAAACGATGGAAAAGTCCTTGCATTGGCAACCAAATTAAACAGAATTTTAGGTCTGGAATGAGTAAGGTAAAAGTTTTCCTGGAAACATGCCAAAGTAGTTCTTTGAAATGTATTGCAGAAATGTCTGGTTTGAATGTTTTCAACTGTGGAAAGAACAATCCCTAGATAAAGGTAAGTACATATATTTGTGGTTTCTTTGGATGGAATGGCAGGAATTAACTCTATGAAGACTGGAGAAGAATATACTAATAAACTTTGTCTACTGTAATGGCATAGTGTTTGCATACTGAAAGAAGAGTTTTGTATGCATCTCAGGTTACTTCAAGGAAATTCATTTGTGAGAGAGGCATATTCAGTATTTGAGGAATTTTCTAGGTAGTACATCAATTCATCAGCTTGGCATCATTTGAGATTTGTAAGAAATAGTTTTTCATAATAAGTATATTGCATATTATGTTGAGCCAGATGAGTAACGGAAGAACAAAGAATGCTTTGAACATGTTAAAATACACCATAGACCGATATTCTGCTTTTTGATGGTGTATTTATTACGTCAAGCATGCATACCTTAGTTAGTTCAATTCTGTTTCCATTACATTCATAGCAGTGATAATAACATATGTTCTTTACATGATGAACAATAAGGTGTAAAAAGGTTCCTGAGTGAGGTACGTATCCACAGTGTGTAATGGCCTCTCTTCTGCCTAAACTTCCCCTCAGCAGAGTCAGCCCAGGGGCTCTGGTACAGGATCAGGTGATGCACTGCTATTTGGTGGGTACCCAGACCACAAGCCATTCAGTTTGAGACTGTTGAAGCTGCTCAGTTTGAGTTATTTTGATGAGCCCACTGGGAATGAAAGGAAATTATAAGCAGCTTTCAGTAGCCTCTAGTTTGACCCTTTTCAGACCAAAAATTTGCATTCGCACGCTAACTTGTTTTTGCAGCTTTTTGTTTTGTTTTCAAGCTGGATCACCTAACAGGTAAAGTTTAGTGTATCATCAGTTAATGTAGAATAATTGGGAGCATTACAGTGAAGCAATGACAAGAGTTAAAGGTGGACTGACATCACTAACTGTCCAGATCAGCAGGTACCTAAGGTTTTATAAGACGAGTCTGAAATGATGTGGGAGACCATGAAAAAATGTATCTGCACATTTTCAGAGAGAATATGCATGCATTTTCTTTTTCAAGTGCATCTATCACATATGCTGATTTCGGTACACATTGGGACATCTGTGAGAATCATTGGCTGCTGATTTTTGAGAGTTTCTTCCACTAGGGGAAAATTTCTTAAAATAAAAGTAATGAATGTGACAGTCATTATGGCTGTTGGTTTTTGTTTGTTTGTCTTTTTTTTCCCTGAGGCAGGAGAGTGAAAGTTCTAAGAATGATCTAAGCAACGAGAAGAATCCGTTCTCTACTGGATAAATAGAGTGATTTCTTGGAGACATCATATAGTCAGAGGATTACCAAATGCCCTAAATATTTTGAGTTTGAGAATTTGACAAACAGTATGGATTATCTATAGGCTGTGTCTATATAACAATGAAAATGTTTAATTTTTCCATTTGGTCCTATGTATATTTGCTGCTGCATAATTGGTACTGTTTTTCTCAAAATGTTAAGTTAAAGCAATAACAACATTAGCAGTGAAATCCCTGACAAATACACACACTGCAAAATCAAGAACTGCAAAATTCAGAGATGCAGTGTTTATAACTGCCTGTACAACTTGTTGTAAGCAAATAACTGAGTGAAAGTTAAGATTGTCTTTTCTGAATTTAAAAAGGGCAAAAAATTAATAGAAGGACTCTGTAATAGTATTTTAAATGTTCTTTAGAAAGAAAAAGGCAAGAACAAATCTTATTATGGGGTCTGACTCCACAACATGTTATCCCCAAGGCTTTAGTCCCTAGACCTACAACATTGCTGTCATTTACAAATGTTAAATGTCTAGCACAGCACGGTTGACTGCATATCAGATAGTGGTGGTTAAGAAGCACTTTTCCTGTGAAGTGTGTAAGCTTTTATAATCAATTTCTTTCTCAGTGTCCTGCAGCAGTTTGTTGGTATTTAAATTATTCTCCAGCGATCCCATTCCCTTCAGTTTATGAAGCCAATAATACACTCTCTAAATTATGCCTATCTTTCTTTTCTGAAGAGCACATATCCCTTAGCAAACTAACTGTGATTTTCTTCACTCTATTGCCTAATTAAATCTGGTCCAGTCAATGAGGGGCAAAATTACTTTTTCTGCTAGTTGAAGTAAGAAGAAGGTATGATTTAAGACCACTTTATCCACTGTGCCTTTGTATCTTTTAAAATTTGTAACTGACAAACATTATTAATAAAGACACATATATGGGATTATTATATGCCACCCAGTGCTGTATCTTAATTGAGACTGAATACTCTGGTAATCAGATATCTGTGATCATAGTTGCTTTGAGATAATTGATCATCTAATCTTATCATGAGGGGTTCACATTCAGGATGGAAGTTTGTTTTGTCTCGTTTACCCTACAAGGATGAAAATTTGTGTGTAAATATCTTTCAGCTGTCCTAGGGGCTTTCTGAGTTGCTTTGAAAGCCAATATGAAGTACCAAAAAGTATATCCCTTTTCAATTCATTTGCATTTTGTATGTCTGTCTCCCTAAAGAATACAGTATCTGGGAAAAGTACAAAGCTTGTGTACTGAAATCCTTAACTGAATGTGAAATAATTTCTGATATATTGGTATGTGGTTTATATTGTTGCCAGGTCTTGTTCTTTAATCCATTCAGTTTGTGCTGAGACATCAGGAAAAGCTTCTTCAACCAGGGGGTGGTTGAGCACTGGAACAGGCTCCCCAGGGAAGTGGTCACAGCACCAAGCCTGACAGGGTTCAAGTGCTTGGATGATACTCTCAGGGACATGGTGTGACTCTTGGGGTGGCCTGTACAGGTCTAGGAGTTGGACTTGGTGATTCTGATGGGTTCCTCTGAACTCCACATTATGTGATTCTATGATTCTATAATATTGATAAAAAATTCTCTGACATATATCCATAAGCCAATAATTATTTGAATAGGCTTGTGAGAAATGTCTCTATTGAAATTTCAGAGACAGCAAAAAAAACCTGTGAAGAAAAGAATCCTAACAGCACATGCTGGGTATGTCAGCCTGTGGAATGGTCTGAGCACACATGAGGGTTGGGAATCACACCTTTTATGGGTTTTGACATTTGCATGACCACCCCCTCGTGGAAGCCAACCCCTCCCAGGTCAGGCTTTGGTCCTTTTGCTTAAGAGGTGAAAATTCGTGGATAATTGGATTTTATTGGCTGCCGCGGGCTCAGGGCAGACCCCTCCTCTCTGGAGAGTGTGCCCTTTCTTGGAGGCAAACTCCTCCCCGAGTCTGCCCTGCACCTTTCCTTAAAAGGAGGAGATGGGGTGCTTAACCGTGACTGGTCACTTTTAGGTGGGAAAAACCATTATGCCTTTGCTGGAACTTTGCTTCCCTAAAACGAATGGGGGTGAGTGCCCAACTCCCACTCTCAGCCTTAGGTGGGAAAGGCAGTTCTGCCTTTTTCAAAGTTACTAACTGTTTCAAGGCAGGCTTGAAAATGTAAACGTTTAAACAACTGTGAATCCCTATCCTGGCCACTGAGGACCCTTGGCAAAGGGTCCAGATGGGCCCCTTTGCCCTACATGCTTTCCATCTCGCCTGTTTTATACCCCCAGCACCCCATAAACTCCCCAGACACGAAATGACCCCTTGGTAGGCTACACACAAAATAGCTTTCAGGCAACCCAGCACAAACTGGCTTCCAGGTGTCTTGTCTGGCCATCTTTCACCTGCTTGTAATAAAACCATTTTTTATCCCTCACAGGCTCAACAGAAGGAAGAGTGAAGGTGATACGTACTTTCTCATTTCAGTATTGTTTACGTGAGGAGACTCTCAAGGATTGTGGAATTAGTTTAAAAGTAATTATACAAAAAGAATTTTTTTAAAAATTAATTTATTAATTTTCATCTATCCAGAACTCTGGGATAAATATAGATTATATTTTCACACACATTTTCCACAAAAAAGTGAGACCCTAAAAACAAAATGGGTGTTCCATTCTCCATAAAGTTCATTTTCTCTGGAACAAGCAAGCAAAAATATTCTAAAGCTGGAATATTATGAGACATAATAAACAGATGGGGCTTGATGGAGGGAATTAGGAGCTTTATTCACTGTATCATGTTTTAGTAATAAGAAATAGCAGGGTGACATAAATTCAGGAAAGATTAATTTCTTTTAAGAAGGAAATTCTTTCTTTAAAGAAAAAAATGATGAAGAAAAAAAGAAAAAAGAAAAGAAAAGAAAAGAAAAGAAAAGAAAAGAAAAGAAAAGAAAAGAAAAGAAAAGAAAAGAAAAGAAAAGGAAAGGAAAAGAAAAGAAAAGAAAAGAAAAGAAAAGAAAAGAAAAGAAAAGAAAAGAGAAAAGAAAAGACTGACTCTGTATCAGAGAAATGTCTTATTTGTGTTTGTGTGATTCTGGATCTAGCACAAAAAAAGTTTTGTTAACTTGCCATTCATTTTCTTCCTTCTCAGCAAGAGATTCTTGATATTCTAGATAGCAAGTCTGCATGACTTTTTGCCTGTTCTTCATTGGGGTAAATCTATGCATGGAAAAAAATTCTGAAGGAAATAATGACAGGGTAGTTATGTATCTTGGTTCCACAATACAATAATACAATCCAGCAATTCACTGCAGTCTTACAGTATCAGCAACATGTGTGAAATAGTGCAGTTACAATGGACTTTTTGAAGGTAAATTGGTATGATGATGTAGCTAGCTGAGCTAAATCCTTGATTTTCATAATACAATAAATGAAGAAAATGCAAACTCACATAGAAATCAGCAAAAAAGTTGTCAGATTTTTAATACGCCTTCTACAAAGTGGTTAACCTGATCATATGCAATCTTTCTTGCTTTCAGTCTAATTCTTCTGTCGTTATTTTTTTATACTTAGCATGCTGAGTTGTTTCCTATTATACCACTTCCTTAACCTTTATAGCTTGAAATTTGAATTGACTTTAGCATACAGAAGTATACTGCTGTAGTTACAGTAGTCCAACATGGGTAGTTCAGTGATCACAGAATCACAGAATGGTTGAGGTTGGAAGACACCTCCGGAAATCCTCTGGTCCAACCCCCTGCTGAAGCAGAGCCACCTCTGGTGTCTCCAAGGATGGAGACTTAGCAATGGCTCTGGGCAAGCTGTGCCAGTGCTCTGACACCCTCACAGCACAGTCCTCTGCTTTTGAGGCACTCCTAGCTTTGTGTCATCTGGAAGCTGATGAACAAAAATCTTTATTTAGTCTTTTTAATCTCTTACTTTTGTTTATTTTTTGCTGAAGTACTGCATTTTCTCAGAAATCACACTTGTGTTATCCAAGTAATGGGCAACTGTCTATATTCAGTTTAGTAAAACACTCCTGTTTGGCTTAGCACTGAGGGGTGATTTCAGATGGTTTTTTGCCACAATGCTCCCAACTGTCACATATAGTATGTTATTCAATTATTTTTTTAAAATATATTGTTCAAACTTGTGGTTATATCAGTATTAAACAATTTTACTTCTAAATTGTGAAATTCCAAAGAAATAAGAAGATGCAAAAACTTATACTGTAGAACAAGTGCTGACATTGTAGAACAAATACATTCTCAGTAGTATCGCAGTTGTGTCACGAAGGAATGCATATGTACACTGATTTAGCGATCACTGAAACTATTTTATTGAACTGCCAGCTGGAACATGAAGAATTCCAGCCCAGAAATTAGAGCTATGTTACTGGGCACTGTCCCATATGGAGTGCAGCATGGGGAGCCTTGTTGCAAGCAGTTCCCTTCATCTTGTGTTAACATCCATGCACTTATACATGCAAACACACACGTGTGAACAAATAGCTACACACAGGTGCATATACATGCAGGTGCACAGAAGAGCACAAAGTAAAATAATTTTGTATATTACAAGAAATAATAAGCCCATATAACTAGCTGCAGTATAGGTTTGCTTACTTTCTAATTGGCTTATTTGTAGTTTCTACTTACTTTTTCCAGAAGGAACTTTTTAACAGATTTTGCCTATCATGATAAATTCGGGGGGGGGGGGGAGGGAAATGCATAAAATAATAAAAATCTGGGTTGGGTTTATATTAAAAAAGATGAGGGATTGAGTCTGAGAGCTCTGTTTTAGAAGTCAATGGATCTACCTAATCTCCAGCTGGTCAGACACAAACTACATAAATGAGGAAAAATCTTTGGTCCACAGCAGGGCATTCACATCCTGTTCATTGTCTGCTACCCAATGGCAGTCAGACAAAGGGAAACAAAAAATGTGTTCTTTAGCAATATAACATCACCATTTGACCAGTGGATTCTGCACTAGTTCTTGTCACCATTTCAAAGACTTTTCCCAGGTTTTTATAGCTATATTAAATTACTGGAAAGGTAATCCAAAAAAAAAAAAAAAAAAAGAGCTGAAGTGGAGGTCTTATGAAAAGGAAATAGTCCCAGCAGCTGCAATGAACCATCAGCTCACCCTAACTTGTACTTCACTATAAAATACATTGTGTGCAGTAAGATAGACTGTGACTCTTCCTCCCTCTGCTGCTCATCTCCTGCAAGTGTAACTATGCTTGTACTGATGCTTGTATAGGTACGAGACTGTGGAAATGGAGCGCTGACACGATTCAAGCTGAAAATAATACTATCTTTTTGGCTGTTTATATTTAACTTTTCTGTTCAGTGATCCAGGTCAGAGCAAAACCAAAGAAGTGCATTTTAGGCATCACTGAGAAGATGATAATCTGTTGCTTTAAGCATGCTGGCTTTTAATATTATGGTATTTTTAAAAATGTGTTTACTCTGCACTGTGAAGAGAAATACAATGATTTAGAAAATTGTAGATGTTTCTTGGAGAATTGTAATTTTGTTATCCATCCCTGCAATCCATGTGCTGCCTTTAACTGTGAAGCATATAGGTAAAATAGCAAAGTAAATGGAATTAAAATATAAAAAATGTTACAAAATTTATTTTTAAATAATTTCATGACCAAAATAGCTTTCCTGGTTATCTTATGAGATGCAGGAATGTTATCTAAACAAGTAATTGAGATGCTCAATAATGAACGTTTTCCTATCATTTGGAGCAGAGTTCAAAATCAGAATATTTTGATGGACATGAGTACTAAATAGAACTTTTCTCTCTTTACTAATATAAGGTGTTGCTGAATTACAGGTATCAAAGCCAAAGGTATAAATATCAGAGTAGAAAAAATTTCTTAAGGCATATGGGTGAAAAAAATTGCAAGGGCAGAAAATAATTCTGTTCCTTGTTGTTGTTGTTGCTTTTCCTTTGGAGCAGTAGATTCAAAATATGGCTTCCCTTCAGACCTTACTTTAACACCACAAGAAAGTCTTTTGTTATATGTCACAATGGTAAAAGTCAGGAAACATTGGCCAAGGGCCCACATAGGTACACATTGCTATTACTGCTACAGCTGTTGATTCCTGTGAGAATCTTCTTCAGGTTAAACTAGAAAGTCGGATTTAATACAAAATAATTAAGTCTACTACGAGCAAGAAAGTTCACTCACAAATTTTTTCCCCAAAATAATTTGTCATTCCTGCTAATTTTAAAGTTTTGTACCTTGATGACAATGTTTCTTAAATGCACAGAATTGTACAGAATGTACTTGCTTAGTTTGCAAAAAATTATAAAGTTGCCAGTATTTTTTTTTTCAGGTGGGATGCAATATTGAGGTTTTAAATTGATACAAACATCATCATAAAAAGGGAGATCAGGAAATATATCGTAATAGGACACACTGCTATCTTGCTACATAGATAAAAATGCTAGCTGTAATTTCAGCAATTTTAAGAAGCATGATTTTACTTTATGATGAGTTCTGTAGGATTAAAGGTTCTTACAATAAATTATTTGCAGTTTTGAATTCCAAAACACCTGGATTTATTGTGCATCTCCTTTTATCTTATGTTCTTCTCTTTTACAATTTTTTTTTTAAAATAATTTCAAAATCTCTTCATTATATGGGTGTAAGGAACTCATTTTTCTTTCCAGGCTTAAGGACAAGAATATATGAAAAGGGAGTTCATTAAAGATGAAGGAGCATGTGGAATCCTTGAAAAACACATGAAGTAGATTCTCCATTGTTGTCTTCAACTAATTCTTTTGTTTATAGGTTACAAAAGTGCTAGATTGTTACAACCTTGTGTCAATGAATATTTAAAAAATGGAAGTCAGTTTTCCACTCTTTGTTGAAAAGCTGTGGAAATTAATAAACTCTTTGTATTACTTTTTAATGTAAGTTTTTCAATCAGTAGCTTTCTTAGATAAGTGTTCAAGCTCAGTACCACATTGACTTTGCATAGTGTCATGAAAAGGATAGAGAGCAAAGCTGAAAAATTTGTGAAGGTGAACAGAAAGACATGCAGCAAACACCTGAGAATTACTAGTATTCTTTCTTATTGCACATATGGAAACTGCCTAGCTGCCAATACAGAGGTGAAAGAAAATTTGCTGATTCTTTCTTTTTGTATTATATGAAGATTTTGCAAAAAAATTTATTTTACATTTATTTACTATTTTTCTCACTGCCACAATACCTCTTGTGAAGTTCTGGTACTACTATTAGATGTAGAACTAATATTCCTCACATGCACTAATGATTCTTCTCTCCTCTTTACAAGAAAACAAGTTTTTAAAAAAAGAAGTATCCAGAGTAGTGTTCCAATTCTGTCGTTTTTTCAACAATGCCTCTGCTTTGCTCTGTGCTTCCTCTCTCTCCTGTAAGACAGAAAAACTAATGAATTGTTAGCAAAATTGAAGAGTGTATGACAGTCCTTAGCTTCTTTGACTCCCTGGGAAGGTTTCTCTGTTCACCATCTGTAGTGATACACTGTAAAGTACCACTGAATCTTGTAAGCCAAGGTCCTTAAGGTCATTAAAAAATAATTTTGACATTTTGTCACCAAACTTGAAAATGTTTTATGGAAAAAGACAATATATTTTAATTATTATTTATCTTAGACTCTTCAGAAATCAATTGATTGAACACAATGAAAAAATCCAAATCACTTAACAACATTTGTGTGGAGGGGAATTGAATATCATGAAGCTGCTGCAGAGCACAAAGGAAGACAGTTGGTATACATGCTGTTCAGAAAAGGGTTCATAGAGGTCTTTTCAAAGATTTATGCATGCGAAGACAATTGTGATGCACTGATGGATAGCCCTTTGAGGATGAATAAAGGGCAGCTCACTCCAAGTGGGGGTTAAGGCAGAATGGCGTTTATTGAGAACATGGCTCCAGCTTATATAGGGGTAGGTAAAGAACATTCTAGACAAGGGCGGAACTTGGGGAGGAGCATGCAAATCCTCTCCCATAAAAGGAAAGGAAGGGGAAGGTCAGAGCCATATGTAGAAATCAGGGCAGGGGTAACCATATAAGGTAAGGCTTCACTGCGGCAAAACTGAGCCAATCAGCATGTAGAAATTTTATGAGGGACAAGAAAGACGCCATTTTAACAGAGGTATTTTCAATACATTAAACAGGAAACATAGAACTTGCATATCAACCAGGGAACACATAACATCCGAATGCTGTCTTGAACTATAACAACATTAACAAACAGTCCTATTCTGGCTCTTTTTCTTCATCACTTGTCTTTGTTAATCCATTTCATTGTTCCTTCTCCAGGTAGCTGTGTACCCCAACAATATGCTATCTTACATCTCTTTTTTTTAATTTTATTTTTCTTTTTTTTTCCCTAACTGCTAATTGGACAGGGTTCATTAGCTGCAATAAGGAGGTGAGGTAGTCCAGTAACCTTTAGTAATATGGAACAAGTACCCCCCATTTAAAAAAAAAAAATAAATCTTTAACTGATGTTGGAAAAGGGACAATGCCAACTCTTTTACTCAAAGCTAGAGAGTGACTGCTCAGTTGTCCTCAAACTGAGTATGTACAAATGTTTATTGTGCCAAGGAAGCTGATAAAGCTGATGTTGCTATTGGAATGGGCAATACAAAGAATAGATGAAGGTTAGAATATGCATTTATACATTGCTTAACAGTCTATTTTGTCCAGTGTTCCAGTAATATTTCAGTCAACTAACTTGCTCTTTCTCCTGTGATGTCAGATCTGACTTGACTCTGAATACCCTTTGACCTGACCTGTCTCTGAATACCCTTTGACCTTACAACCTACCTATGATGTAAAACGCCTATTACCCTCAGATAAACTTATGGATATGCACATAACATTAAATACATAAAATGTGTAAATGAAAAATATAGAACTATGTCAATGTCCCTTACTGAATTTGTATCTCTGCATAATTTCACAAATTGACACCATTTCAGGAAGGGAAGTAGTCTTACATAAATTCATCCCTGCTCCATTTTACTATCCTTTTTCCATCTGACAGGGATTTGCATCCAAATCCAAGGTTCTGCTGACCCCCACCTCCTTATTTCTCCAATAATCAAAACCTCTATCATTTCATGATTGCTGTACTCAAGATGGCCTCCAAACATGTTGTGATTGAACCCCAGCTAGCAACTAAATACTATGCAACCACCAGCTCAGTTCCTCACCATGGGACGAGGGAAAGAATTGGAAGAAATTGGGACCAAATTCATGGTTAAAGACAGTTTAATATGGAAGGCAAAAGTCATGTCCACAAGCAAAGCCAAACAAGCACTGCTCAGCAATAACAGAAACATCCCTGTTATCAACCTTGTGTTCCACACAAATCCAAAACATCACCCACCTTCTTCTCTGTTTGTGAACAGGTCCAGGGGCACCTTCTCAGTTGTCTCCCTCACCAGCTGTGTCAGGAAGTTATCTTCCACACACTCCTAGACCATCTCCTATCTGATGTGTTGTACTTCCAGCAGACATCTGGCAAGTTGAAGTCCCCACAAGTACAAGGGCCAGCAACTACTCCCTTCTGCTTAGAGGATATTTCATCTGCCTCTTCATCCTGGTTGGGTGGTCTCTAACAGACTCACACCAG